>OY744520.1:154206606-154286606 GCA_963556195.1 Sepiola atlantica | reverse complement strand
CACATCCCTAAAGTCAATCAATATTTCGATCTATATAAATGACCTTAATGTTTGGTGACGAAGGGCTTTATTGAAAAAAAACTCTATACAGTAAATAGTGCCAGAGAACCGAGAAAGAGAGTAAGGAAGTAATTATGAGTGGCAGAAGATGATATGAGCCGAATTAAGAGTGGAAGGAATATAAGTGGGTGTTTGTGTCAGTTGTGAACGGGTGGGAGTAGTGGGCCATTAAGAAACCTATGGAGGAGGTAAGGAGAGCTGCGGAGTTAATATAAAAGCATGTGGAAAAAAATAAACGCACGTGGGAGAGGATTAATTTCATCCTGGTTCGATTTAGGGGGTTTTTTCCACTGAATTCGACACCAGATTAATCGATTTGTCTCCTACGTACATCTATTCTTCCTTCATCGCCTCCTATCGACTCTTTTCTCTGTTTTCATATAAAACTCACTACACCCCTCCGTTCACTCTTTCTCCGAATATTCTCCAACTGTTTGCTGTATAAAGACACTTTATTTTAAAATTTTACATATGAAAATGAAAACAATTAGGCCTAAGAGCTTACGTATTAGCTAACATAAAAATAACTCACTTTATAGATGTCATTTTCAACTGAAATAAAATAATAAGTGACTAATGAACGGTAAAACTGCAACTGTAGCAGTTGTGCATTAAACGCTTAACTAAGCACTAATATTTCCCAACGAAAACCCTAAAAACAAAACGTTTTACGTAGGAGCAACCTCGCGTGAATGTAAAACTATGTATAATAAAAACTTGAGCAGATTTATTAAAAAACAGTTCAAAACATCACTAGTGAACAATTCCTGAGAACTCAAAGAAACTTGAAGCTCGCCAATAATCTAGTGGAATATATCACGGTGGTCTAGTATGCTGGAAGATATTAGGACGACTCGTAGGCTAGTGTTTGCAGATAGTTAGACAAATCGTGTATATTATGTTTAAATGAGAAGCTAGAAATTTAAAATTTTAAATATCCCCAAAACTTACTCAATTAGCTGTAGACATTAATTAACTTTTACTTTAAGATAACTATATATATGTATATATATATATATATATATATATATATATATATATATATATATATATATATATAATTTGATGAATAATAAGATAAAATAAATAATAAAAAACTATCTTAAGTAGCAACGAATAAAAATATGAATATAAAGTACAGATTACACCTGAAAAAATAGGCGTGCCGAAACCAGCACTCAAAGAAAAGTCTCAAATATAGATCATCTAGGTCTTTGTTTGAATAAGTATTGCTAATTGGTTACTGATAACATATAAAGGAGTTTTAACAACGAATCTGATTCGTTAGTTAGCATGACTAAGAATTAAAAAATTAGTAAACATCAAATATGTGCATTCAGCCTGCTGGAATGAAACATGGACGCTTCTGTGTAACTTAGATATATTATCATACTACCATATTTATTTATATATATATATATATATATATATATATATATATATATAGATATTTATTTATATATATATATATATATATATATATATATATATATATATATAATTATATATATATATGTATGTATAAATATCTATCAAAATTGCCATTATATCCAACTCGTAATGAAGTTTCCTAAATAAAATGAAGCGAAATATTAGACCTCTACATGGCTTTTTATATTTCGTTTGTTTATTATTTTTCTTATTTTATACTATCTACACTCACACACACACACACACACACACACACGCATATATATATATATATATATATATATATATATATATGTGTGTGTGTGTGGGGGGGGTGTAGCTCCTGGAAAACCCCGTCTAGAAGAGCACTGTCAGTGTAGTATTAACACAGCATGACGTCGCTAGCTATAAATGCATCGTTCCTTCCATTAAGTAGAACGCTCTTATGTCATCAAGCCGCCACATAAGGTGTTAAAATTATCACCGTTTATTCGCTATTCAACAATTGGCCAAGTGGTTCAGGCGTCGGGATTTGAGTTGTAAAATACTCGTTTCGAATCGCATGACCGGTAGTGACTAGTCATATCTCTATGCTGATGAGTCCCGATTATAAAGGACGAAACGTATTCGTACATAGATAATAAACGATAACAAATATTATATATAAATATATATATATATATATATATATATATATATATATATATGTGTGTGGGGGGGGGGGTATATTACGATTAAGATTCATGAAACAATTAAATAGATGAATTCGGAACAGGCTAACGACAAACTGTGCTATTACTTGACAACTGAAAATATACATAGACCTTTAGCCAGGAGTGTTTGAATTGTTCGATCGTGTCTTCGTCACTGTGTATTTGAATCTATGTGTATCAAAAACCTTAAACCGATCATGTGTAAATAAGTATAATTTATTTTTGTTTGAATCTGTTTAACTCGCGTGCTGCTTTTTTTCTGAAGCACAACTCTCTAACATCTCTTGAGATTATATAAACATTTGTTATTTGATGATTTTTTGATATTTTTTATTTCAAGTTATGCTGATGTTATTTCTTTGAACAGCTGTCAGGTGAAAATAGCTTTGCAGAAATATTTTTATCGTAAAATTCCCATAACATAATAATAGGCCGTGCGTATCCCTATCTTTTTTATATATCCGACAATACTGTCAGCAATGTCTGCTATTATTAATGTATAGAATATCGGTGAATACAGGAGTTGTATTGATTTACTTGTTGTAGCAAAGACTGATTTCATGTCTGTTCGCACTCGCCAATCCTTTTGCTAATTAGTTTGTAGAATTAATTAAATCAATATATATAAACAAGATTTTAAAAAATTATGTGGGCGTTTGATGTAAAGGGGAAATAAACAACACATTGATATAGCTAATAGTTCATTGCTTGTATGTAAGTAAATGTCATCGTAGGATTAAATGTTGCTAGTTATTTAAATGCATTTAATTCCTTAAAAAATATAAAATTTCTCTCAGGTATGTGGTTATATATATATATATACATATATATATATATGTTAATATATATATATATATATATATATTAACATATATATATATATATATATATATATATATATATATGTAAATTTCGTGTACAACAGAATGGTAGGATTAATTTTAGAGGAAGCATTATTAAAATCAATGAAACAGACGAGTGGGGAAAAAAAAGGAAAATTGTTAAAATTACCTTAAGGCCTTGTCGTCTGACCCTCTGAGAGGAAACGTCAGAATGGTAAATTAAAAACTAAAAGTCGAATGAGAAATGAAGGGGAAAAAAAAATAAAACTTATTTCAGTTGGAGGAAACGATTGAGAAGGGGAAAAAAAAAAGTAAATCTCTCAACGTTATGGTGCCTTTGAATCATTAAAGATCTCCAACTGATGTTTCAAAATCTTTTGTCTACACAGGCTAGGTCGATAGTTGTTAATGACTAACACCTCAAGAATATTGAGATGGTAGTTCGACCTGGCACTGTGTAAAACAGAAAACCACCCATCGGAATACCTGTCAGAACAACTATTTGTACTAACGAGGTGATTACCGATGGCTGATTCCTGTGCCTGGAAGTTCCCGGATGATCTCGAAACCTTGTGTAGGCGAATATCACGTGGTATGTGTTGGGATATTCTAAATTCTAATCTTTGGGATGTCTTGCCAACGTAGTCAGCTCCACACTGACACATGAATTTATAAACTACAGAATTCTTTTGAATGGCTGGCAAAACATCCTTACGAAAAGAAGAGAAAGGCACCATTGCACGTAAAGTTGCTTTATTTAATGGTGGTAAATTTATTGGCCCGTCACGTTGCCCTATTTATTTGAAACTCCCTTGGTTGGGTTCTGACGGCCTTGACATTGTTGAAAGGATTTCTTCTTCTACTCAACGTTGTTTTCCGGCAACCATGTTGAGGGTAGTTTACACGACTCGAACCTTTTTCTCTTCTGTAACCTACACAGAAACCTTGTTACATTTATTACCAATTTGGTTTTGTTAATTTATTTATTTTCATAGTGAGCCTAAGGTAAAGTTCATCCTGTGTCTACAGATAGTTGCCATTTCACTTCTACAATTAAGTATTTTTAGGGATCTTTACAATTTAAAATTTCTAGTTTCTCGTTAAAACGTTATCCGCACAGGTTGTCTTAATATCTTCAAGTCTGGGCGCATTGTATTATTTTCCACTCGATTATTGGCAAGCGTCCGCTTTTGTTTTGCTTCCAGTATTAGTCCGTTAGTGATATTGTTTTTAATCAGATTATTTTAATGAATGTGTTTTTGCGGTTATTATACCTAGTTTTAAATTTAATTGCAGTTTTTCCTATGGAGTATTTTTTGTTATTCTAGTTTTGATGTGTTAATATTGTGAATTTGTAAAAATGCCTTTAATTAAGAAGTTATGTTGTAATGGGCAGTGTGCACGATTCTACAGTTCCAGTTTTTCTCCTTCTTTATTAACCTAATCTTTTTGGAGTATTGCTATTATTTTTAAAGTCATTACTATTTCTTGCGATTATGTTATTATTGCCATTGTTATTGTTTTTATATTTATCACTTTTTCTACGCATTATATTGATTTATTCTTCTTTACTTGTCTCATGTAATAGTTTGTTATTATTGGCTTTAATAGTCATTTCTATGTTTTCACAACAACTCTAATACAGTTTTAAGTTATATTTATTGAATAGTTTATTTAAGGGATTATTTAGTTTTCGATAAGATTTAGTATAGTTTTTAGCATTTGATTATAGGGTGGGATGAACCAGAATATATTTCTTTTTCTTTTATTTTATCTCTATTTTAATTATCTGTATCTTGTTTTTTATATTTAATTTCGATATTATTATACCCACTACTTTCTGAGCTGTATTGTAAATTTTATTTGAATTCTTAAATACATCTTCGTTAGTAGAGCTACTACTAAGCGTACCTTCGATAGAACTAGGAATATGTTTTATCTCTAATTGGTGTAATAGGAATTTGGTTTCACGTATATTGGGTTAGCTGTAATTCTTAACTATGGGTCGTCTATATTTTTTTTAATTGAGAGTGATATATAAAATTTGATTTTTTAACTAATACGTTCACTCGCATGCCTATGTTTTTAATTTCCATTTGTATAGCTTTTCACCTTGGACCTTATTATAGCCAATCCATAATCTGTATATGGACCGATATCTGTATTATAAAATATATTTGTGAGAGTATATAGAATATATAGATTAACATTTGTACAGTACAGAACACCCGTGGACAAATTAAAAGAATTTGTCATTTAGTTTTTATCGATTGATCATTCTAATTTATTAACGCTGATATTCTACACTTTTTAATAATGTAGATATTATCCTTTGACATGTCGGTATTCATCTCAGAGTTCGCTGAGGTGAATGAAAAAGAATGTGAGTAAAAAAACAATCAAATAAAAGGTAAGATATCAAATATTTCGTGATTATTATGAAAAGAATTACACGGACATGTGTTTCTCATTTTTTTTTTGTGGCTTTGTATTAAAAAGTAGTGTATTTCTAACATTATAGAAAGAAAAAAGAAAGCGAAAACATCATTTTAATCTAATCAAAGTTGCAAAGAGAGACAGAGAGAAAAGGAAAGAGAGGGAAGAAATATAGTAACTCGGAACGCATAACTGTCAAACTCTTTTTTCCAATCTCTCCTTATTTTTCTCTTTTCTCCCGGATTATATTTCTCTATTTCATTCGTTTTGTTTTCCCCCTGAATTAAAGATTATGAAAAAAAAATTAGAAGATTTATTTTCTGAAAATCTACCAATATTATGTTGGTAGATTTTCTGAAAAAAATCTTCTTCATTTTAAAATCTAACATATAAAACAAACCGTTTTATCAGAATACACCGATGCACTAATCATATCTGATTACAACTAAACATAGACACATTCAAAACTGTAAACAAAAGACACTTCATTTTCGTAACCTTAGAAGAAATAATTAACGATAAACAACACGTGTTAACGTATTAAAAATTGATAATAAAATTACTCCTGTGCAACGTCTGCTATGTAAGGCTAGTTAATGATAAAAAATGTATTATACAGAAAGCAAAATGACACTTCATATATACCTAATTCAAACAAAGTGAGAATTGTCAAATATGATGTATTTTTCTGCAGACAACATTTACGAAATACGTGTCACGTGAATTGAGGTGAAATCGAAATGTAAAAGTGTTCAGATATTATAAATTATTTTCCTCGCTAGTTTCTATGAATAAAAATATAATTGCATTTGATACATTTTAGTAGAAATAAACTAAACAATGCATTAGTATTATTATTTATTATAATTAGTAAACTTTGCTGCTGATATTAAAAATGACACTAATTTAGAATTTACATTTGCTGCTGACAATGTAGATTGTTTTAGGCGAAATTATTCTGAGCCGTATAAACTATATTTTCAAAGAAATTAATTGAGTTAAAACATAACCGAACGTTCAACAAAAAAATTGCCAAAAATTGTCAAAATAAAATATCAATTTTTCAGGTGCAATGTTATCGTAGTATAACTTATAGATCAGAACTATAACTTATAGATCAGAACTATAAGTATATATCTATATCTATATCTATATCTATATCTATATCTATATCTATATATATATATACATAGTGTGTGTCTGTGATTTTAATTTACATTGACAAGTCGAATTCTCAGTCGATGCAACTTCCTTATTCAACTGATAAATATATATATATATATATATATATATATATATATATATATAAATATACTAATTACTACTTTAGTATAGGGCACTATTGAAACAGACATATACCAACTTATTACTTAGTAATAGGTCTAAACTCATCCTATTATTTATGTACCATTTAATTACTATTGAATATATTTGACACGCAGACAAAGCTGCGTAATAAATATATATATATATATATATATATATATATATATATATATATATATATATATATATATATATATATATATATATATATATATATTTCCATGTGAATATATTATTTATATTAACCCGGCGTTGAAGTGTGGAGTTATATCGCTGGTCGGAAAACGATTCCAAATATAGTAATGTTTACATTTTTAGTGGGAAAAAAGTTAGAAATAACATTTGCAATATGAGATTACGTAATAAAAAAAATTATTAGAAAACTTTGAAGAAACTTTGTGTTCTAAGAGACAGCTGTTAAACGGCAAACGGTTTTAATGAATCGAAAAAAAATACGTTTATTTTAAATATTAAATATTCCTATAGAGATATTACTTGTTTAATTTTATTTTCGTTTCATGACATAAAGAATATCTTTTATTTTAAATAAATTTCGTGTCTTTACGTTATAACATATTTCAGTTAATTCATGGACCTAACCGATAATTGCTCTTAGTGACCGCAGATGATATCGATAAAATATTACATTGGTGAAAATTATAACCTTCATTAATACTTATTTAAATGTTCTAACAGTTAACATGTAGCTGTGTGTAACATACTAAGAAAACAACTTCGTCTTTGATATAGACATATATATGTGTGTGCATGTGCGTGTTTTATGATTGCATGTACTGTTATAAAAATGGTACTTTTCTCGTTCGTGAAAACCGATCAGCAAGATATGAGAAGCGGGTAACGTATGGGAATAGTTTATGCTCCATAAATAATGCATTTGTTTGCTAGATGAAAATTGTTTCTCTTCGCGTGTTCACATTCGCAACGAACATTTCATCCCTCCCTAGGCAAGATAGCTCTCCAATATTAACCAGATCCAGGTGAACTGACCGAGGAATACAAAACGTGGTTTCATATTACTTTAACAATTAATTTGATTGTCCCCATACAACTCTTTACTGATCTTTCACTACTTCATTAATTCTATTTCATTTTTGTGAAAAGTCACTTTTATGTGAATTCCTCTTTTATTTTTTCGGCATCATCATCCATTCTCTTCATTATGTGCGATTCCGACTTCATTAAATCTCGTATACCTTTTCTTTAGTTTCCTTCTACATCTCTCTTACCTTTATTTTTATTTCATACTAGACCTACAAATTGGACTACAACATATAACACTATTTATTCTGCACTGATTTCATTTTTTTAAATTCATAAACAACGAAATATCTGTTAAGGCATTCTTCTTATTCTTCTTGCATAAATAAAAATAATAAATCTCTTTTCTTTCCGTTTTATCTATAAAGTTTAAAATAGAAATTGAGAGACTTGTTACTCCGACATCTTATTTACGCATGTCTATGGTGTGTACAAAGACTATGTAAATGATATTACAACGCAAGATAAGAAAATAGAGCTACCCTTTCTCAAAATGCTCGCAGACAATAATAATTATTAGAGAGTGGTTACATTAACGTAGAATAAAAACGAGCGAGACAAATACATATTAAGCTAAGTAAGTAATAGATAAATTGTTTAATGTATAACAAATTACGACTAATTAGTACAGTGAAAACAAAGTTTTTTAAACATCACTTAATAGCAGAGCTAATGTATATTTTAGCATATATTGTGTGTTATTTAAAATACAGAAAAAGGTGTTAAGGAAAGAAACGTTAATTGAGTCGACTTTAGTGTAATCATATATAGAATCATGGAAAAATCGTCAGATTTCCTTAGTAAAAAGTATTTTTCTTTTCTGTGCAAAAGTAGGCTCCAAATTCAAGTATTTAAATAATTAATATTTTTCCCAATCTGTAAACGTATAAAAAAACGCGGTTTACCAATCATTAAAACCTCCATTAAAATATAGCGGGGATATATCTGGAGTCTTTTTGTCGCCACAAAAGCGAACAATCAAACACCGACAGATTTGTTAGCTGACCTTGTAATAAATTGATAGCTCATTTTGTCTTCACGTATCACTACCGTCCAGCCGCTCACGAAATCAGCAGTGTATTTGTTAAACATAACTCAGTCGCTATCACTTACTGGAGAACAACATACTGTACAAGCGTCACAAATATTACTACCATAAAATCGTTGTAGATTTTTTTTATATACTACATCGCACACTCCCAAATATTCCACTAATTATGAGTACCAGAATCACTCTCACCTTAACTTATGTCGCCGTTCATATTTCCATCTTCGTTCCTTTACAATTGCTCTTTATTGTCACCCAATCAGAAATGGTCTTTCTACATATTTCTGAAACCCTATATATATGTAATCCTTTTGAGTAAATATCTTTTCTCGTCGCTTATGACAAATGTGCGAGCCGTTCGACTATTCTTATGTATTGGGAAGAAATCATAACCTTAGCAGTAATAAAATTATTTCCAATGAATCTTAAATGTAAAAATGTTGTTTTCTTCTGTTATGTGTTGGCGTCATTCAAATTTAAAGTTATTGTGCGAGCCGTGGTCACTGCAATCCTTTAATAAATAAAACGACTCTATGCAAATCTAATTTACGTTGTCTTCCTTCTACGAATGCCACTGTTTGAAAGGCATGTTCTTTATTTCCTCAGAATAACTGTTTTCAATATATAGAAACGGTGTGCAATATGGTCTTCATTCAATTAGTTATCAGTGTCAAATTCTTGAATACACTACCAAATTATATAACGGGTAAAATCAATTCGCTGAACAGAACAGCTTTGACAATATTTACAAGTTAGGTCTTAAAACGAAATGGACAGTCCATATTCTAATACGGGCTACTACTGCGTGGACAAGGGTCATTTTACCTTTTTTTACCGAGTTGGCTTGTCTATGCAGAGGCGCGATATCTCTTTTGTTTTGAATTGTATTTTGATGAGAGTTAAATTTCGATTTTTGACGTACTTTTCGTATGTTCGCAATGCCCGACTTTTTAATGTCTTTCGAATCCTGTTTAATTCTAATAAATCGTTGGCAGTCCTCGGCTAATTTCTGCAGTGTTAAGTTCGGTGCATTTTCTAAGGAGGAGCACTCTGTCCTAGCAAAAAAAAGCGTGGGGGAGTCCCGTCGGCATTCACCGGTAGGGGCGTCTCAGGCAGTAAGCAATAAACTTACTCCACTAAAAAAAGGGGGCAAGGTCTGGGAGGGTGCACTTCCTAGGACTACCCAGGACTCAACCCCTCATCCGACAGATAAAAAGCCACCGAAATTGCCCAGTCTCTGCCGGACTGACTGCCGAGAACCAATCCTCGGCAGGGGTACCCCTGTTCGAAACCCGGGGTTGGCCTCAACAAATGAGAAGCGTAATGCATCTAGTATTTATTGAGTTCAACTGTTCGTCATAGGTAGGGCACAATAACAATTACTCACCCTTACATTTATAAGCTGTGTTTCAAAATTCGTAATGATCGGTTTATTAGTTTATGAATGAATCTTATGCATCCAAATATATATATACATATACACATACCTAAATGTATATAATGAGAGATATGCAAAATATCTTCCCAGGATGGGTATTGTTATGATTCATTATAAAATGTGACCGAACAGAACCGTTCATGTTGCGAAGAGTAAAATAAAAATATGCTACAAAACGATGTTCATAATTCGTAGTCCACCTCTGATCAAAATCAATTAAAGAATTTGATTCTAGAAATATGTCTACATCTAGGAGCTTAATTTAAGAGGTCTAAAAAAAAAATGAAATTCAGAGAATTTTGCTTCAATGATGCATCATAAATATTGATCTACTTTCATGCAAACCGAAATTATTTGAATTTTAAATGGGAGGTTGTGCCCATATTATGCCTCTTTAACGACTTTCAATACTGTAAAAGAAAATGGGAATTTTGAGAATATTTATTAATTGACGTCGTATATGTTGGAAATCTAATCAGATCTGGAGGTATCTGAACTTTCACAGACGGATTCTATCTTCCATTTATCCCCTTTTCCTGAAATGAAGTTAAATTAAATATAACTCACATTACTCCTAGCAGATCATGATAATCAATTAATTAGTTTCGATTTTTACCATTCACAAATGTATATAAATATATAAACATACTAAACTTATAGATAGATTTTATCCATATATATATATATATATATATATATATATATATATATATATATATATATATATATATATATATATATATATGAAGATAAAATACACGTTATATCAAAAAAAATAAAATACCGTGAAAGACAAAGATATATGGAAAGGACAATCGGAAAACACAAATTTAAATACAGGAAACAATCATCAAGAAACGAGAGATTTGAGCGGTTTCGTTCGGATCAACGAACGTCTTCAGAAAAAGTGAAGATTTTGAATTTATTCCATTACGGTAACAATATAGGAAAAGATAAACGCACAACATGATGTTATTAGCACGTGTTTATCTATTTGAAAAACGAAAGAATAATAAAACGAGTACGAAGACATGCTAAAATTATGAAAATGAGGGAGGGGACAAAAAGAGAAAGAGGGAAAAGAAATGGGAAATATGGATGAAATGCAGTAAAAAAAAGTTATTCCATTTTAACGTCTCTCCGCACACATTGAAATATTCTTTTCTTTTTTCACATAGTTAAACACGTGCTAATAACATCCCGTTGTACGTTCTTCTTTCTTTTTCGAATTTCTTTACCGTTATCGAATAAATTAAAATCTTCACTTTTTCCGAAGACGTTCGTTGATCGAAAACTTAAAATCTCTCGTCTCCTGATCATTTTTCCTGTATTTAAATTTGTTATTTTTGTGTGTCTTTCACACACACAATATATATTATATTGATACATTATCCATGTAGCGTTTAATATTGAAAGAATCTTAAAAGGTACATTGAATTCTATTAGTATTATTTGATAACTTACCCGTAACGAGAGTATTTCTTTTGGTTTATTACTGATATAACACTGTGTGGAAGGCGATTTACCTAGTGCAACAAATAACTAATCTAATCGTTTAAAGCGAGAAATGAAAAATAGAACAAAGTTCCGTTCATTTGAGACGCTTATTCTCTGTCGGAAAACTGCGTATATAAAAAGTACCACCCTGGGAGACGAATTCACGGTATACAAGTCTACAATATCGAAAACAAGCCAGAACAACGCTCGTTGTTCTTGTCTTATGCCATTATAAAGTAATCTTTTACGATTCTTGAATATTGAGTATCTCTCAAAACGACTCACTCTGTTTGTAAGAATAGCTAAATGGTTACCGATGCGGACGAGAGAATCGATAAACTGATTGGACATCAAGACAGATGTATTTGGGCGATGTATGCTGCATATTCACTAACAGTTATATAGCTTTCAAGTAAAGTGTACAGATAGTTCTCCAGCTATAAATATTTTATTCGAGATGACTGACGGGAGATAATCCCATCGTAAGCAAGAACCTTATATAAAAATTAAACATCTGATTTTATCTAGAACTTTTAATTTATATTAAAGTTAGAAGTTTATATATACAACTATAATATGTCTATGTGATTTGTTGAACCCTGTTACGCCGACTGACTATGTTGTCTGCCTGAAATGACATAAATAGGGTGTCTACTTGTTCCATCGCGGTTAAAATTCGCCCCGGCGATTAAAGCGCCCTTATAAGAGTTAAAAGGTGACCCGTCTGCCGGGGTTCGAATCGTACAATCGGTATAAACAGTTATCACAACAGTGACGATTCAGTTTGGATGATAATTAAATATGTATTATTGAAAAAAAATTAATATATATATATATAAATATCTACATACCTAATCTTATATAAATATATGCATCTCCTAAATGTTAAAATTTACAAAATAAAATAATGTGCCTGTGTTACTTAACGTGTTGCTAAGAATATATATTCAAACATTCATAATGATCTGTTCATTAGATAATATTGTACATAAATATATATATATATATATATATATATATATATATATATACGCAGATATATATGATCTTGATAACTTAAATCATGAGGGATTTGGAGACTGAATTCAGATCAAGCGTAGACAAATAATCAGTGACCTGGTTATAGTTGTCGACGAAAATTGATACCAATAACATTTTGACTACCAATCAAATCCATCGGTGCATGTTAGAAATGTAGATTTTGGTGTCAGTATTCACAATACTCATAGCCGACTTTGGCTGTATTCATATATTTTATATTCAATACAAGTTAAAAACCGATATAACCTAATATAATAGTAAGAAAATATAGTTAATTATTAAGTTAGCCTGCCATGAGTATATTGTTTATACTATTGCTGAACTATATTCTATTGATTACTGTTAAATAAAATACTGCAACAAAAACAATATATATATATATATGTGTGTGTGTGTGTGTGTGTGTGTGTGTGTGTGTGTATTGTTGCAGCCTTCAAACTGTCGACAAGTTACTTTTCTCTTTAAATTTTAATTTAAAGCAGTTTTTATTTTTTATTAAACAGGTAAAAAGCGTCAACATCACTTTCAAATGTCGACAGGTGACGACGTACTAAACACACGACGGTCTTTTGTTATTCATCTATCTACTGAAGGAAAATAGATGCAGATTTCAGTTTTATTTTATGGCTTATATAATATATTTTATTCGGACTACTGTCCTCATCTTGATTATTATTTTGACAACGTTTCGGACCCTATTTTGTCATTTAGTTCTCACATTCTATGCGCGATGATTCGGACAAAGGGGAATTAATTGCTGTTTCGATTTTTAATCCTACACTAGTTCATTACCAATCTATCCATCTCATGGGCCGTTATCTTCGAGTTGTTTTGGGCCTTGATCCTTGGATATTCAGTAGTAAATAATATATATATATATATATATATATATATAAAGATTAAAATATATATATATATGGTGATTCAGCAGTATATATATATATATATATATATATATATATATATATATATATATATATATACAGGGTCGGGCAGATGAATTGGAACTAATTAAAAATGCTAATATCTTTGATCATATGATTACGGTTTTTTTTTACTATGGATCCTTAAACACTTTATTGCAAGATAGCATAATTATATTTACTCAAACTTGTTTTAATATGGCCGAATTAGCACGAAGAATAACTATATGCGAAATGAGACGCGCCGGGAGTTTTCCTTCGAACATTGTTAAGAGCACTGGCTATGCAAAAACGACTGTCTATCGGGTTGTGGCTAATCTCGATGCCGAGTGTAAGGATGTCGGCACAGTACTCGTAGTGATTGAAAGCGCACAAAAACTTTCCTGGTGGGACGAAAAAGGTCGATAAAGGCAGACCCAAGTCAGTCGATGTCGAAACTTGCAAAAAAGCGCAATGTAAGTCGTAGAACTATCAGCAGAGCAATCAACGAATACCTTGGGATGAAGTCCTACGTTAGGAGACGACGTAATCTCCTCACTGCCCGTTCAAAAGCTATCAGAGTTGAAAGATGCCCCAAGCTTATCAACCATCTGAAACACAAAGGAAGACATGTGCGCATTTTTGTTGATGAGAAAAAGTTCATCGTGGATGAGGTTCCAAATCGCCAGAACACTCGAGTTATTGCCTGTGACCCTTCGGAAGTTCCTCCTGTGATGCAGAGCAAAAATCCTGCTTCAGTGATGGTTTTTGCAGCTGTGGCAAGTAATGGAAAAGTGATGCCTCCTCATTTCATCGAAGCGGGTCTTAAAATTAACACAGCGCAATAGTTGAACATTCTTAATAATGTTTAATTGCCTTGAATCCGTAGAAACTACGCCCCTACGAAAGTCGTGCTCATCCAAGACTCGGCACCAGCGAATGGATCAAAGAAAGGTCAAGATTTCATGAAGGATAATATTCCCTTGTTTGTGCCGAAAGATTATTTGGCCCAGCAGCTCTCCAGATCTAAATGTTTGCGACTATTATCTATTCGGCGTCGTCGAGGGCCACACTAATGTTAATCCACACCCAAATATAAACTCATTGAAGACAGCCATTCAACGAGCATTTCGCAATCTCGATCCCAATAAAATAAAGATTAGCTGTTCACGGTTTCGTCAAAGAATCTCCAAAATAATTGATGCAAAGGGTGCTCATATTGAATAATTTTGTTCAATAGACTGTAATAATTAAATAAATAAATGTTAAAATGATATCTTTCCATATTTAATCCTTTAAATTATGAATTTTGTAAAAAAATAAAAAAAGTACCAATTTAGCTGCCCGACCCTGTATATATATATATATACATATATATATATACATATATATATATATATATATATATATATATATATATATATATATATATATATATATATATATATATAATATTTAAATGTTGAATTAAATTAACGATAATTGAATTTTCGAATAATAGTACTCTATCGTGATAATATAAAGCTCAATATAGTGAATAGAGCAATCAATTCTAGAGATGAAAGATGAGAATAAAAAAATGTAAAGATACAATATTTATGAGAACATCAAAAGTTCAGAGCAAGGAGCTTCATATTCTTAATCCATAAATATATTATATTTACAATTTTTTATTCTCATCTTTCATCTCTAGAATATATATATATATATATATATATATATATATATATATATATATATATATATATATATAGTCTCGGAAGTTTCTCAACCATTAAAACTATATAAAAAAAATAAAAAATTTAAAAAAAAATTATAGTCTTAAGTCTTCCAGTGGAAAATCACTCATGTAAGTCAATTTATTTTTTACAGTTATTATATTAGTTAGTTTCTAACACTATTTTAAGGGATCATCAGTTGTTTACCATGAAAAACTGTTTCGGGAATTTACAATATATATATAAAGAGGTAGCAAAAGGATGTGTTGTGTATATGTGCATGAAATAAAAACCAGGCGGTCTGAATTGAAAGAAACATTGATTTGCCTCAGTTATGAATGGTTTCTTTTCTTTCGATTGGGAACAAAACATATACTACACTCTGATCGTAACTCGAAGGTCGGGAAGTTCAAGAAATGAGACCAGTCCCTATTTATTTGTCTTCTCGCGATCCTAATGCTAGACATAAGATCGATTTAATATGGCGATATTCCTGTTCCCCAAAACGAAGCACTCGAAATGGGAGAAAAATAAAGATTTCCACAGTCGAAACGGATTGTTCTTCATTAAAATGGGGAAGACATAACAGATACTACCCTCGTAAATATTTATTCGCATATAAAATGTTAAATACATGTCACAACTTAGGTATTAACCCAATTATATTTTCATGTTTTTACGCATTTCATTTTCTGTTAATAATATTTTCTAAATATTCATTTGAAAGTTAAATTTAATTATGAAGGTAGTGCATTGTGGTGGATCAAATTATTAGTAAATCCTCATATATTTAAAAATTGAAAGTTTTGAAAGCTATTTACATCAAAATAGTATATTGAATTAAAAAGATATATTTACTTAATACGATTCGTTATAGTTTCAGAACAATTTAGTTCAAGTTAATTCAATATAATGATCAGAAGATATCGTTATATTAAAATTTAACTCTTAAAATCATATTTTTTAAAAGATCTTCTTTAATTTGCAGGTCGGGATTTTACGAATTAAAAAGTAAAACATATTTTTGTTGCTTTTTAGTTTAGTTTAATTTTAAGAAATTGATTAATTTTTAGAAATAAATGTTTCTAATATGATAACCAAACGATAGGGTAATATTTATATGAAATCTTCTTGTCTGTTCTTCGACATTCTACGAACTAAAATATTCTAGTTAATATTAAGAAATTCATTAATTTTAACAATTTGTATTTACTTATATTCAATTGAAACGTAAAGGGATACTAAGAATTAGGACTCAGACATATCAGGGCATCCTAAGTGGGGAGTTGTGCAGCGAGATATTTGTTCACATTACATGTAAATTACTGCATGTTGGTACAGTCGGAGAAACAGAGGCCAGAAAGAGAATACCATAGGCAAGCAGTTTGAGGAAATAAACTATAAGAGTATAAAGCTTTCCTGCATCTAGGGGACATCTAACGTGAAGTTGTGGGATTTTGCTAATTGACGCTTTGGCCAGCGGTATTTACGTTTAGGGGGTACAAGTGTAGGAAGTTCGTTGGGGCACATGCTATTGTAAAAAAGGCACAGGGATGCAACATTGCGGTGATAGAACAACGGCTAAAGCTTGGTAGACAATGTGGGCACGATTAAATTAGAGGCTCTTATTTTAGACCTCGTCTAAGAGGGAGAGACTGGTAGCTGTAGCACCAACCCAGTTGTGGAAACAGTACTTCATGCATGGCCGAATCGTGGCTTTGTAGAGATATAGGATACTAGCAAGTGTAAGAAGTTTTTTTAGCTCGGTAAAGAGAGCCAAACTTCTTTGCAGCAGACTTGACAGTATATTCTATGTACTTGTTCAAAGTCATGTTACATGTGAAGTTTACGTCGAGGAGTTTGAATGTTGGAACATCAGGTAAGGTTATATTGGCCATGGAAATCGGTGGTTAGAAAAGTGTCTTATAATTGACTATAATTAACCTTTTATTAAAGAAATGCATTAATTTTAAAAGAAATAACGTTTTTACGTCTCATTGGACTTTGACAAAAAAATCATTTGTTTACTGTTAAATAAATATACAAAACATTGTGTTCGTTAATTTCATTCTGTCAATCTTCTATTCTGGTAATCAGGATGATTGCTATTCTGGTAATCGGGGTAATTGCTATTCTACGAAGTAAATGTATAATTCATGATTTAGTTATGTTTAAAAGATTTATTAAAATCACCGTTTAGCAAAGAAGCTATATTGTCCAGAATTAGAACTAATTTAAATTCATTTTCATTTTTTAATAATAATAATATTAATATTGTTTTTATTCCACTAATTTTGAATTAATGCAGCGATTGATGAAAAGTAAATTAAAGTAATCGATATTAGCCAATTAATACACGTTTCACCGCAAAAAGCAAAGGCATAACCGGTGCGTGCAAAAATGTATTTCATTAAATAAAATGCGTTTATAATGAATGACAAGACGAAGACTTTTACTATGTGATGGTTAGCTTGAAGTTTTCTAAATAAGATTAATCACAAATATAATACCAATTACGATTAAATATCTAAATGGAAATCTCGATTGGAAATACATTTTTTATGTACACGGAACGATATTTGTCATAAATGACTGACAAAACATAATTAAGTATGAATCGTGTACGTTGTATTGAAAAGATCTATTAATCACAGAATGCGGGAACAGACTGGTTCTTCTTCATATATATATATATATATATATATATATATATATATATATATATATATATATTCTTTGTATTAAGGCAGAATTTTCTAATTTATGCAAACCTTGTTAAAAATAACAGAATTCGTCTGTTTAATTATTTTTATTTTTTCAAATTTTCTAATATTTTTTTTGTCATTAAAATGACAAAAAATAATAAATTTCCCATAGGTATCACGAACGTTTTCGATTTTTCTGACGATGATTCGACAAAGAATCGAAAACGTTCGTGATTCCTGTGGGACATTTATTATTTTTTTATTTTAATACCAAAAAGAATATTATAAAAAATGAAACAATAAAAAAAATATAATTAAACAGGCGAATTCTGTTATTTTTTTAAATGTTTGCATATATATATATATATATATATATATATGTATATATATATATATATATATATATATATATATATATATATATATATAATAAGAATATATGATAGATGGTTACTCCCAAAGAGAACTATAAAAATAAAAAATATGGATTGAAAATGAAGAAAAGTAAGATTTAAAAAAATGCGTGGGTGACAATAAAGGTTGGTGTGAATTTAACATGTGTTCTCTCATGTGTGAATATTGCCACGTGTTTTTGTGTGTCAACTATGAACATCTTAACGGAAGTAAACAAACAAATGTGAACACAATCTTTTGTGAACTTTTGAATGCATATACAGAGTTTAAGCAAGGTTTCATATTTACAAAAATTGCAGAAACAATCGTTTTTAGATAAAATGTTTTTTGAATGAACTAAGATTATATCGTGTCATATATATATATATATATATATATATATATATATATATATATATATATATATGTGTGTGTGTGTGTGTGTGTGTGTGTTGAATATAAGAGACAACTTATGTCTGGGTATCCTTTGGTAGATCCTTTCAATAGTTCGAATAAGGATCTTAGTTTCGGAGGGGAATTGGCTGATGAATTCGCCATAGTCAAATGTACTTGGGACACAAATCTAAACTATTGCAAATTCATCAGCCAATCCCCCTCCGTAACTAAGATCATGATTCGGACTATTGAAAGGAGCTACCAAAGGATATTCAGACATATGTTGTCTCTTATTTTCAACAACTCTTCCCTGCAAGAGAAGATGCTACCTAGATATATATATATATATATATATATATATATATATATATAGATAGATAGATAGATAGATAGATAGATAGATATCATAGTATTCATCACAATTCATCTGTCAATCTATCAATGCAGTTGACTCTAATCTTTGAATGACTTTTAAGCCTTGATAATGTTGACTCATTAGTAAAAAAAAAAAAAAATGAAGTTATTTGTAGAAATCAGTAGATGCTGTTTACAGGCAGCTTTAGAAGCTGGTGGCGATTGCTGGCACCCATATCGAATTTTGAATACAACTCCATCTTATACATTTTCTTATCAGATTCATTTCTTTTAAAAATTATATTTCAGTAATAAATGACGAGCACTAAATAATCGGGTCGTTACTTTCTATTCACCCTGTATATATATATATATATATATATATATATATATATATATATATATATATATATATATATATATATATATATATGTATATATATATATATATAAAAGACTAAAAATTATTGAAGCACTGTATAGAAAAACTCGACATCCTACATTCAACAATATCAATTACGAGTCCAGTCACAATAATTTCAGGTGCCTAGCTTAGTAATTGACTTTAACAAATTCATAGCTTACAAAAAATTAATTTTAACCTTTTTTAATTTTTGTAATTTGCACATGATCACGCCCTGTATACGGCGTTCTATTACACATGAGTACATTTAAAAAGCCCTACATTGTCCCACCGTTCGACGAACTCAGCAGATATGAACGAACCAGACTAATACACTGCCTAAAAACGATTGAATAAATCAATCGAAAGTATTCACAGAGAATGGAACATAAAACCTACGGATTCTATATACGAAATTTGACAAAAATACTCGATTAACCATCCGAAAAATCGAAGAAATCAAAAGAACATTTATTCAGCAAGGGATTCTGTGTTGTTTAATAAAATATTTTCTTAACGCTGCCTAAAAACACACACACAATATATATATATATATATATATATATATATATATATATATATATATATATATATATATATTATTGTTGCCTCCAAGATGTGCATCACAAAACCTTAAGTAAAGTTATAACTAAAGTTTTCGAACTAATTATTAATCAAATAAATAATTTCCGTAAGAAAGGAAATTTCATAGTAATATAAACCTATTTTGTGTGGTTAATAATTCAGATCGAGTAATAGAAAAATTAGATCGTATAAATTCACGTAAAATAAACTAAATCTATCTCAACATATGATTTTAGTACTTTATATACAAAAACATAACATGAGTAACTTATTAAAGAATTAGATAATACAATAGATTTAGCCTTTGCAGGAGAGAAAGGTAAATACACACACATTTCAAAATCTTTTTGGTGTAAATCTTAGAATGGTAAGACTAGTGTTTCCAAAACTGGTCTGACAATATCATAAGTCACTTTATTAAAGATAGTTATTTTCAAATAATAAATAAAATAATACTTTAAACAGTCGGCATTTTAATGGGCTTGGATACTTACCTCTTTAGAACTAATCTCTATCTACATATATATGTCATCGTTAATAAAATAATAATAGATCTAGAGCTATAATGGTTATCGTGGTTGCAGGCGATTTATTGACGACCTTATATGCATTTATGATAACGATGGGGTTTGAAAATACCAAAACATTTTATATATCGAAAGGAGTTAGAATTAAACTGTAAACATACAGGAACACAAGCTACTTTTTTTATTTAGATACAAAAAATTAAGATGGAATATTTATCTATAAAATGTTTGATAACGGAAATTCCTTCCCCTTTCATATCGTTCGTATGCCGCATAGAAATAGTACCTGCTTTGTGAATATTTTTTATGAATTTCAACAGGAATACAATTAAGATAAGCTATACCACCTCCCCATCTGTAAGAAAAATCACCTCAACTGAACCAAAAACAATGGAAACCACAGGCATCTCATGCCAGGGCAAAAACTGCCCCTTGGAGGGGAACTGAAAAATTGATTCCTAGTGTATGAGGCGATTGTCACAAGCTAGCTCAGCGGAAAAACTGAAAAATACATAGGCATGACGCAGAGAAGCTTTAAGCAGAGATTAGGCACACACAGGTATACCTTTAAATACAAAGATAAGGCCAACACAACACTTGCGACCCGGATATGGCAGTTAAAATATGAGGGGACAAACTTCCCCAGCAAATGGAAAGTAATAGAGAGAAGACCATCAACCTCTCCAGCCATAAGCAGGTGTCTTTATGTGACGCAGAAAAATATTGAATATTAAGGGCAATTATTGACCCAAATACAAACTGTTTAAACATGAGGGACGAAATTTTTAAAGAATCTGTCCATGGGAGACAAGCGTTTCTTATAAACAGGACAGACCGGTACACATAAAGGATCTTCGATAATCACCACTCCATGCCTAAAACACAACATACAAATACCAGACGTGCTTTTAATATTCGCGCTTAAAATCCTTATGCACTTCTTCCATGGAAATGTTTTTTTCAATTATCACTTTCCCATTAAAATAGTCACCTTTATTTGTTCCATCTCAATACCAAAACTTAAAACTAATAAAAAATAATAAAAACGTTCCCGGTTGTTAAGAAAGACGCCCCCTTATTGTCTACCTTTTTCATGGTTCTAAATCTGAATTGGATTTAATTACGTTATATTATATATATAAAAAATAGGAAAATACTGATAACCACAGCATAACTTTAAATTAGATTTCATTGTTTTATAATAGACTCTCGAAAGCCCCTCTTTTGTCTTTCTCCCCTTCCCCCTTTTCATACACCTTTGAATACTCTTTCTAATTATCACCATTTGATTCGCCCAATAGAATTTTCATTTTATTATATCAGAATGCTCTACCACGCCGTCCAAATTAAATGTAATATCGATTTGTACAGAGTTGCCCTCCTTAGGCCGTTTTTACCGAGAACTAGATTAATATAGCCGTAAGAATAACTGCAACTGACGGTATTTTTTTTTTAATTATATATGTTTAAATTTTAATTTCTTAATTTTTTTTATTTTTATCAACTTTGGGTTCATTAAACTTTTTAACCTCACGTACCTTTCTTTAACACATCATTTAGACAGAACTAAGTTAACCCTCCAAATTAAATAACGCCTTAGATAAAAATAGTAGTTAGCAAAAACTGAGGCTCGCGGCATTTTAACAGGATTTAAAAAAATACTTTTAAATTTTAAATCTTAATTTTTAAATTTTAATCCTCCTTTGTTGAACTTTATTAAACTTTTTAATGTCACATATCTTTCTCTAACAGATAATTTACATGATACTAATTTAATCGTCTAAAGTAAATAACGTATCTGATTCTTGTTTGTCCTCCATTTTCTCTACCAAGTGATTACAAAGCTGAAGAAAACTGGGAGGTTAACGCCTTCTGAGCTTAAAACCAATGGTGCTGATGCTTAACTGATTTTCTGTACCGAATGGAATATAAAATGAACCTGACACATATATATATATATATATATATATATATATATATATTTTTTTTTTATAAAAACATTATTGGTTACATATGTGCATACATGTCTCGGTTGTACTCTTCAAAAAGAGTGAATCTCTTCAGACCAAGGAAGACCAGGAAGCTTCCTTGTCTTTTTTTGGTCTGAAGAAGTTGACTTTCTGTGAAGAGTACAACCGAGACATGTATGCACATATGTAACCAATAATGTTTGTATAAATAAAAATGTATACTAAAGAAAACTCTACTTGTTATTGAACACTTTTTATAAACACTGGAGTTTCAACGGATTTATATCTACAGAAACTAATACAATACGTGTACCATATATATATATATATATATATATATATATATATATATATATATATATATATATATATATATATATATATATATATATATATATATATATATATATATAATGTTCAAAGTTTGTTTTAAGTTTCCTTGGGTTAGTTTGGTATTTACTCAAGAAATAATTCGAAGATGTGGACTTTTCCAATAAAATCAGATCTTATATAATTGAATCACTTGACAGCGATCTCATAAAGACGATCCGTTTGGGGCCATAAGCCGACGTAATATATATATAACAAAAACACCGCTTTTTCTTTATGACATAAAACCCTAAATGAAAGCGACTGCAAGGCGTTACTAATTCAGAATTCGACCAGAGGGCAATATATATTTTATACGCATCAACGAATAGACATTAAGTCCCAGTCGATTTAAATTGACCACTCGGTGTGTAGTAAGCTGGTATTATATATTTTAATGTATTAACAGATGTTTCCATCAGATGAAATAGTTTAGGATGTTAAGACGTTCCATTCTTTGTGTCAATTCTTGGTTAATTTTTCTGAGCAGAAATTCTTTTGCTTTATTTTTTAAAAAATGTTTTATTTAAAACTTATTTAAATAAAAATAAAATTATTCCTCCGTAGCTATTTACACCAGAAAGGATATTAGAAAGTAAATCGATGCATGTAATTTGAGGGATTCTCTGGGAATTAAACACGCACACACACACACATATATATATGTATATGTATATGTATACAACATAAGATATACGTTATCATATATATTTACAACTTACGCATACAACAAAAGCATACGTAGATTACTTATATATATATATATAAAATAAGTAATCTACGTATGCCTTTGTTGTAAGTTTTAATGTGTATCTCGGCTCTAAATGATAAATTTTTTCACAGTTTAAATATAAAAAGTTCTGAAAAAAGGAAACGTATGTAAATTGTAGGTGTTAATGTATTTTTTTTTAATTTGGATATTTTCCGTTCCTTTGGCAAAAAACTGTACACAAATAAATGGACATCATATTAATTTGAAAGTCTTCTGCTGTGTTATTTTTCTATTACACACACGTATTATATATATATATATATATATATATATATATATATATATATATATATATATATATGTAAATACAATAACAAAGTAGAATGCAAATTTATGATACATTAATTTTTTTACAATATTCATACTCCGAAAAATGTACAACTTACGATATTTTTCCTTGCGTACACATTTCCGAAATTACATTGCTATTATTATCCACAGCATATTGCCAATTCTATGAATTACTTAATAAGCACAATATTTGTTATCAATATCATACATGGAATATTTACTTGATTTATCCAATGATTATAAGCACAAAATAAACCTAAACAAAGTTCAGAGACCTTTTCTTTCCAATATGAAATGCCAAATAAGTAGAGATTATAAATGTTGATATGTTATACAACAGAGAGAAATACCGTAAATTAGATACACGAACTTTTTAAAAGGATGAGAGTTCGATCACGTATAATTGTCCAAACAAGCCTTTACGAGTGAAACACCGCCTGAAAATATATTAAGATTATTATGAAATTGCTTAGTTTACAAATATATAAATTTAATAAATGCTGACGTGAATGAAGCGAATAAAAGCAATGGTTTGTTTGGATAAAAGCTTTTTTTGCTTTTTGTAACAAAAACTGATTAAATAATCATGTGCTGAGCCTGTAGTTGATTTGTTATCATATGTTTCTGTCTGCGTGAAAATATTTGTATGCAAGCATTTAACATTTGATTATCCTCTCTTCTTTAAAATCGAAAGTAGGGAGAAAACAAACACCTGTTATTTCGACTTTTCTGTTTTACTTTACACACATACACAAAAACGAGAAAAATGTTGACACTGTACAGAGCAATGTACAGAAACCAGTGTCGGTATAACGGCATAACGTCCGAGAATTTCCACTTCCGGCTAAGAATGTGTTCGGCAAAAAGCGGGGAAGTGCGAAAATCGCTCCCCGCTTTATTACCTGCTTATTTCTAGACAAAAATATATAATCATTTGTTGATTTAATTGTTTTGGAAAGTACAGAATAGTTAACAAAGCACCCCATCTCCATGTAAAGAATAGTATTCTAAATAATAACGCTAATATTTAGAAAGCCATTCTTAAGATTGGGAGGGGATATTTATTTAAAAAACTATTGAGTATTTGTAAACAAGAAAACACTCCAATTATAATTAATAAATTTGTATTAAAAATGAAACTCAATATTTCCAATGAACGACATCGCTTTTCACAATTTCTTATGTGTTGACCTTTATTTTCGTATGTGTAAAATACACAGGGGACTGACTTTGACACTTCACCACTTTCTGTTTAACACATTCTTAGCCACAAGTGCAATTGTCAGGCGTTATGCCGTTATAACCTAATGTCTACCAATACTCTATCTGCCCAGAAGAGCAGCATGGCTTGGTCACTCAGAAATTGACCATCAATATCGATCTACCATTGTGAGCACCGGCTAATATTTGATGAGCTCTTAGAACACACACCATATGATTGTAAATACACATCAAAGCAACAAGAGCCAGTAGAACAACCTCTCTGAAAAGGCTGACCAAACATGTTGAACAAGACTGTCTTATAAATGAGACAGAAACAGCAAACGAGTATGCCACGAAAATAGCTGAACAAGAGCCGTTAAAAATGCACCAAGACTTTACATTGCAGAAAACTAGAAGAATGGGCCAACCAAGAACGTGTTAACTATTTTTGGATGTACTATCGCATAGATATATAGATAAGGAAGGCTCTTTAGACCGGCTCAAAAAAGGTTCGCTTATCTATGAGCAGGAACGGATGATAATGTCTGACTAAGATCAAGGCTTGCTGACCAATACTTTTACATAGACGAGTGGTCTTAGCAACAACAACAAGTGTAGGTTCTGTCACAAAGAAGTTCAGAGCGTGTACCACTTGATATCAAGTTGTAATGTTCTGGTTGAGGACAATTGTTATACAATGCAACACAATGGAGTGTGTAAATATCACCACTGGACCCATCGTAAATAGTGGAATATCCAGTGTAGCAACAAGTCCTGCGAACAAATACTATAAAAAAACTGTAGGAAATAAGTCATACATAATCTACTATGACTATGCAATCCCTAGAGCACTATACATAGAAAACGGAGCTGGTATCCTGACATAGAGATGTGGGACAATATGAAGACAGTAGCAACCATAATTAAAGTCAGTGTCTCTAATGATGCTGGCTTAACTAGTTCAGGGAAGTAGGAGATAACGAAATACCAAGGTCTTATGTATGACATGAAAAGAAACTCAAATCTTTGGAAAATCTTCATCATTCCAGTAATTATAAACGCAATGCGACTTATGAAAAGGAATGTCAAAAACTACCTGGCGAATATACCCGATTAACCAAGTGCAAGAGAAATACAAACAATTGCGCTTAAAGGGGTAGTAGAATTGTTAAAATCTCTTTCGGTTGGAGTCTCTGAAATAGCGGGTGAATATCGGATAGCATAGCAAAAACAAAAAAATGAAAAAATATAAGATAAGTAAAGTTAAATACTTACACTAGTAGAATTAAAATTCACAAACAATTAACTACATCTTAGAGACATAAAGAGAAAAATGAAGTCAAAATTAAACCAGTATCTACTCAAAAATACTGCAGATATTTAATTAGCTCAATGGTTGAACTCATGGGCCAAACAGAGCTATCGTATTACAATTTCGAAATAAACAAAAGTTAGAAAGATTAATTTTTATCACTTTCAAAGAATTCAACATAAATATAAGTTTGTGCGCACGATCGTTGCTAACACGATAGATCTTTACTGATTAAAAATTGCACTTCATCAGCGCAGATTCAAGAAAACCACAATTAGAAGTCGACAAAATTCCTTAACACCTCACAGTTTAAAGACAAATAGTGGGTGAGACACCTATATTCATATCTTCCATTAAACAACACACATTTGCAAAACCTTTATAATAAAAATACACCAATAAAATACAAAATACTTTTTACACACACACACACATATATATATATACATATATATACATATAGATAGATAGATAGATAGATAGATAGATAGATAGATAGATAGATAGATAGATAGATAGATAGATAGATAGATAGATAGATAGATTTAGCCTGACGATTCCCCCCGGGGATGAAACGCGGGAGCCTCTGTGCAGCTTAATTGCCATAATTATAGTTTCATAGCTTACTACTTAGCTATACTTACGTATCGAGCACTGTTAAAGTAAATACTGAAAACTGATACATAAAAAAATGCTATCTCCTTATAAAACTTTATGTGGATACATGAAATATATATATATATATATATATATATATATATAAAGTATGAAACTAAAAGTAGAACGTATACTTTTAAAATTTGAACTCATCGTGAGGTGTTTAAAACTCAATATATGAGATAGAGGAATTATATAGAAAAATGAAAGAAGACAAATAAAAAATGTGAAAATGACAAATATATTACGTCTTCAGTTGTTCAAAACCAGGTATATTCAATTAAAGAATATTTATTTTGTTCCTTCCGTTAGCGAGGCTTTTCAAAGAATGGTTTCTTATCATCAGGGAATGTAGTCTTCTGTGGACCTTCGCAAAGAAATGAGTTATATCTTAAGGTACTTTACTTGTCCACTCCTCCCTTACCCTTTTTTACTAAACTCCTAATCGATTAAATTCCATATACCTGAGCATTCAAAAATATTTCGACTTGTAACACTTGACTATAATTTAACGTGTTTAATTGACTATGAAGTCCTGGTACCTATGGAGCTGGGAAATAGTGTTTTAATTATTTAAATTGAATATGTAAACCCCTACCCAATTAAGCCTCCAATCTTTAATTAAGTGTGAAGTCTTTAAACTCTTTAAACATTTTAAATACAAAAAAATGGTTGAATAGTACTACTTAAACGCGTAAATTTCCAAATCGATAATCCCTTGATTACTGATCAACTATGAACCTTTTAAACCTTTTCAATTATATAAAAATATCTTAATGGTATTACTTAAACAAGTTACCCTGCTGATCTTTACACTTTTAAGTGTATTCGAATCCTCACCATATAATATCTAACACTCTAATTTTCAATTTCTAATCCTCCAGTTTCAATATCACTAATTTCTCTCATGCTTCTTACTAGTTACTTAGCACTCCACCTTCACACTATTTAGTTATTTAGCACCTCATCTCAACAATTTACTGATATTCCTCCCTGCTTTGCCAAATCTCTTAAAGCGGCAGCTATTAAAATCTATTTTTCTCTCTAACGATGAACTGTATCCAAGCAGCCCCCATCTCATTTCAACTTACGCGTTAGTCAGCGCATCCCTCCGTCAACCTTTATGTTCTCATACACCATCCCTAAACTTCACCGGTTTTGAATTTCTAGTGTCACCTAACGATTTCATTCCCTTTCCTGAAGCCGTAAGATTAATATCTACACATTCCCGGACCTGTGTGATTTTGGAAACTACTTACATTGGTATGCTATTTTGAACTCCAATCTATAAAAATGTATTTGCGAAGGTCCATGGAAGAATTTAAGATGACCTCAAACTCCCAGTCTATATCCTAATCAATCTTTTCTACGGCAGAACCACTTATTATTCTGATGAGTTAATTCATCCTGCATCTACAGTATCATAACGCATTGATGCATTTGTCATAGAACCATCCAACAGTGAATATTTGTCTTCTCACTCTCAACCTTTTTTTCACTAGACACTTTTTTATTGTTTTCATGTTTTTCATTTTTGACATTCTTCTTACACACATCAACATTTTTTTTCAAATTATGGCTTTTTCAAGTGATGACTTTTGGTTTATTCCTCGCAACTTATCTATCTATTTGCAGTCCCCTGATGATAAGAATTCATTCTCTAAAACGCCTGGCTTAGGGAAGGAAAAAATAAATATTCGTTAATTGAATATATCTTGTTTTGAACGACTAAAGACGTAATATATTTGTCATTCTTACATTGTTTATTTCTCTTCTTTCATCTCTCTCTCTCTCTCATATATATATATATATTTATATATTTATATATATATATATATTCTGTTTGTCTTTTTTAGTTGATATCATGGTGAAATACTTCGATTAGTCATCTCACATTGGTTTATGGTCAGATTCAGAGGGGAGAATAAGCACAGCTGCCCTTTCATCTATTAAACAACCACATAGTTAAAATATTGAAAACTGAAAAAAGGGGTATAACGATTCACACCTGCCGTAAGGCATTTCCTACCTATATTGTATATATTTCAATTGTTAACAGGTAGCAGAAGTGTAAACAATAAATACATAAGCGCTATAATCTTTCTAACTACCGGGCCGAGCTAGCTAGCACAGTAGTTGATATATCACTGCTGATCACTATGTCATTGCAAATGTCTGGGGATCGTGTTTCAAATTTTGGTCTGAAAAGACATTCCATGTCTAGCTACACTGAAGAGCATGATACAGCGAAGCACTTGTCTGTCTATGTTTAAATTGTTTGACTTTTTACTTTCAGTCGCACAAACAATCATATATATATGTATATACGTATGCATGTATATATATATATACAAAGTCATATATTTATATTTATATATATATATATATATATTTATATATATATATATATATATATATATATATATATATATATATATATATATATATATATATAGCTTGAAACGCTGGCGTATGTAGGTAACAATAATCCAATAGTATTTACTTAAAATTAATATTGTTGTACGCCCTTTAATAAAATTGAAGTTGAGCCCTGTTCAGAGAAGTAAAAAATAGACTGACACGTAGCTGTAAGGCATATTCCGTCAACGTTCGTTTAATACTCTAGGCATTCTTTCTATGTGTGTCTCCCTTCGCAGAAATAGAACTCATATTCTGGTGATGTATCGTGGCCGTATGGTTATGACGCTAGCTTGCGGAGTCTTGGTCGATTCTTGTAGCAGGGGTTCGAACTCTGCGACCGTCTAAGATTATAATTTCCTATACTGATGAAAATATCAGCTTGAAACGCTGGCGTATGTAGGTAAAAATAATTTAATATTATTTACTTAAAATTTGTATATATATATATATATATATATATATATATATATATATATATATTACATAAACATTAGAGCAGCGTACGCTAGTTAAACAGCGTTTCAATGCCAACACATTTCATCAGGGCTAGAATTTCAACTGAAAAGTAAAGTGTTCTCAAAAGCAAACAGACAGAATGAAATTGGCCACCAAAGAGAATAAAAAAATAATAATTAATCATCTTTTTACAACGTCGTAAATACGTTTCTATTTTACGGCTAATTGACATCGACCCCTACTTTGCGGCCCATACACATTGGGCGTGACATAGTGTCAAAACATACACATGCAAAAAACTTTACTACCCTTTTCCCCACTATTGTCTTTATAGACATTACAATTCAAGGCAAGCTAAGTCCATTCATCGATTCTCCTAACGTGGATAGACATCCAAAGTACCTCATATATCTCATACATCCCATATATCTCACCTTATATTAACTGTTTCCATACACATATTATAGTGGAGAAATTTGCAATACACACACACATTTACTCTTACTTTTATTTATATTTAATTGAGAGCTGTTCACTAGAGGATACATTTATATTTAATTAAACGCATTGATTTTCTATTCAAAATGATAATTAAATAAATATTTTTATAATCCTAATTCTGTAAAAATATGTATCATTTACATTCATAAAAAAACATATCACACATACACAACTACACAAATTAAATTTAAAAAAAGCTTGTACATTCTCCCTTACTAGTTCGTCTAAATAATATAAGCCAGGTCGGTATTATTAGATATCTTATTCATAAATAGAAATTTAGTTATTAGCTTAATTACTAACTATAATCAAGTTCGATTTACTAAATTCTACATTGCTTTCAACTCCAGTTAATAAATGTTAATTATTTATTAGCTAAACATAATTACGATTTGTAAAGAATTGACATTTATCTCCGTTGTATTAATAACTTTTTAAAAAGAACACTATATTTTGATTCTGTTTTCTTACATACTTACTCCAGCTGACTAGGTATAGTCTACGAATGGAAGCTATATTTGTTGTCAGTATGAAATATCTTTTTTAATTGACGCTATATCTGTTATAGTAAATGCATAAAGTAAGCCATTCTGTCATTCTTTATCTGCTAAATTGCTGTTAAATATAATTAAAATTTATCGTATGGAAATACAGGTGGAAATAATTCGAAAATGCCTTAATTCTTTTAAGCTAAATAATCCTGTGTATGTATTATTGCTTTTAGAATTCAAGATAATTCTTGATAATTTTCTGCATTTTGAAATACAAAAGTATTTACATACAACATTATTTCGTTAATTGTTTTTCTTTACCAAATATATATCTTTAACTCATGTAACAATGAGTATACACATGATGTTTGGAACAATTTATGGCATAACTTTTGAATTATTTTCTAGATTTGTATATAGGTCTGAGACGCTTGGTTTCCGAGTTAAAAGCGATTGAAATAAGTACCGATTAATATTCTTTATTGTAAATTTCTAACACGTACAATGTGTGTGATAGTGGACTGTTATTACTACATATGATATAAATAAAAACTATCCACAGGATCACAGGTAAAATACGCTGAGCCTGTTGTTACTGCATAAATCTAAACATAAAAAATCACATCAAACAAATATAAGCTCAGCAGAAAGATATGAGCGACATTATCGGGAGAGTCTCCTTTGATAGTCAACATGGGGGACAAGGTCGTCATATAGCAATGTTGGTCCTTCTTATTTCACGTAGCACATACAACAGACTGAATATATGTAAATAAATATAATCCGCACAAACCAAAAGCCATGCTTAAGAAAAATGGGTCACAAAGGAAATTATACTTGTAATGGAGTGCTACAAAGATACCGCACACCAAGATGCTCCGGACCAATATACACAGATAGAACATAATCCCGGAGTTATGCCATCGATTTTCCAATCATCATATATGTTACACCGGCCGTTCTTACACAGGAGAAACTTCACCGGTTGTCACTATAAATACTGCGAGTAACCAGAGACACAGAGAAGACAAAGCACAGTCTTGTAACTGTCTAGCCAAGTGCTAGTCACTTTCTTACTTTGTTAATACACTTGTTAAACCAACCCTCGACTTGACTTCCTTTATTTATTATTTACTGTTGGACAACTTCACAACAATATATATCTTATCTTACTCACTGTTATGAATGGAATATATTTTTAAATCCTTATAACAAACTTTTGAATGCTTTAAGCAGTTTGATGTCAAGCATTATTTATCATTAAGTCGTAGAGCCTTTTAGGGGGTCAGTCTATGGGTTGGTGTATGTACTTGGTATAATCTGAACCAGCATCTGGTGATATGCACATACATTTATATATAATGAATGATGATTTGAAGATATTTCAAAATTGAAGCATTAAACCTTTTACTATAATTACCGTATTCAGCATTAAATAATCATGAAAGATTTGATATGCCATAAAACATAAACTTTTGCGGAATTAGCTATTTACGACATTTTTCTTTATATAAAGGTGTATACATATATATATATATATATATATATATATATATATATATATATATATATATATATATATAAGAATGGAAGGATGAGAGTAATCCGACGTAATGGGAAATGAAAAGGAAAAACAAAGAGATATTTTTATATATTCATCAACGTCTTTATTTGTAAGACTTACTCAGGATGATAATTTTAAGAAAAATGTCATGCAAGAACATCGAAATATTGAGTTGGTCCAGCGCTCTCTGCAGCCACGGCTACTATTTTTTCTCATCAACTCATCATGTCAACCCAATATTTCGATGTACTTGCAAGGCATTTTTCTTAGAATTATCATCCTGAGGAAGTCTTACAAATAAAGACTAAACGTTCATGAATATATAAAAAATATCTCTTTGTTGTTTTTCTTTTTTCATTTCTCATATATATATATATATATATATATATATATCTGTGTGTGTGACGGCATTGATCAGAGCAGAGTTTATGTTTTTTTTAATATTTTGCAAATGTCATTTGTAAGGACTTCAGTTCACATGACAACCTAATCAAACGTAAACCTATTTCAATACATTTCCTCATTTGTACAATAAAATACATTTTATGTGAACTGTGTGATGATAAAATTAGTAACTTCAAAGTGTTTGAAATAACTGTGTCCATCATAAGAGTTTTATATGACTCTAGTCGAAATAAAAATCGGTGATTAAACCTCAGATCATAATTACTGATGATACCAAAGTCTATTTTTTCTAACAGTTATTTGATTATCATCATAAACCTGTCTTTTACAGAGCAGAATAGTGCATTTTTAAGGAATCGTTAACTTTTGATCAGCATCAAATATGACAGATCAAATACCTAAGACCTACTTTAGGGTAAAAAGCCTACTGACTTCCTGAAAATTTTAAATAATGGACACTTTTCACGATAGCCACAGAAAAATCTGTTCCTGTATAATTTGAACGGCTGGAAATTTTTAATGATCTAATTATCAAATTGTATGTATTTTAACATGACTAATTCAATGACGCGAATAGCAATTCTAGTTGTCAGCTGACTGTTTATTTTGTTTTTATTCTATCAGAGATGAAGATCGAACTTGTTGTAAAGTAGTCTAAGCAAGCAATGTTAATTACTTAATCAATGTCAATTAGTTAACATTTTTGTATGAGAGTGATGTCGAAGCAAAGCCGCGACAGATTTGTGACGTCATTGCAGTTCGACGTTCAATAACGGCTAATTGTAGTTGTACTATATTAATTCTATAACTCTCCAAAGTTATAGGATATCGCACTTACAATAGTTATAGGATGTCTTGAATACTATGTAATTAGTCCTAAGTGAAACTACTGCGAATCAAAGTTTTGTTACAGAATATATATTTTTCAAACCATATTTATAATAATTTAATGAAAACAGAAAATAATAAATGTTTAAGCGTATAAAATGTAAATGAATATTGTTGAGCAATTGTCATTAAATCGAGGGAGATCCTAGTGTTTTAGAAATATGATTCGACTATGTCTAGAATGTACAATTAATTCCTTTGAAATGAGTGAAAGCGGTGCCTTTCACCTCTGTATTTGTAAGCCTCTGAAAATCGGTACTCTAAGGGAAAATAGAAAATTGAGTAAGTAAATGTACCCCTTGTGATCAAATCATGTTTTATTCGTAAATTATGTGGTTCTAAACTGTAATATGAAATGAATTAAAACTAAATGAAAACGTTAAAAAGTCAGACTCATAAAATAGACTTCTAACAAACCATTAAGCTTATCAGTTAATCTGTTATTCCGTCAAGCGAGAATGTATACTAGAGTTTTTAGAGTATCCAACAGATCCGCCTACGAATAAAATGTGTAAATAAAGTGAGCGTCTCGCGTTTAAGGCGAACATGTAGATTAACAAAAATACAATATCAAGATCGAAATATAAAATTATGACGATGCCAGGATTCTCTCTTTGAACAGGGTAAAAAATCTCTAAATTAATGTACCTCGCGCTTTCAACCAAGCTCCAGCCCCTGCCCCATTGCCGCAATGTTGCATCCCTGTGCTTGTTTGTTCTCTTTCAACGTAAATACTTCCGATCAGCCTGACAAGCAGTAAAATTCCACCCTTCACTGTAGAGGTTCTTCAATGCCAATACTTTCTATTCGAATAACTTCTTTCCTCGAACCGCTTAACTTGATAATTTCCTCCCTGCTCCCTGTTTCCCTAACTGTATCAACATGCAGAAACTTTAATGTTGTGAACAAGCATTTCGCTGCACAACTTCCAACTTAGGATATTCTAATAAGTCTGGCTTTACAATAGACATTTTGTGTCAGTGGAAGTTTGTCTTCTTTGGGATGAATTGAAGTAAAAATGAAATTTTCCAGCTGAACGTAGGTTGAAATGGTAATAAATCGGAGCCGTGACCGTGAGCATTCCTCCAATTTCCTGTATGAATCTTAGGAAATGATTTCGAGTAAGATAAAATTTACAAATTAATCAAAGCAAAACCAAAAAAAAACAAATTTTCAGAGAAAATGTATCATGAACTGGCCTTGATCGGTGCTGAAGCAGATTTTCATATGAAGCTTTTAGATAGAAAATTACACCAATCAATGAAATGGAGTAAATAACTCTAATTTATTCTATAGATCAACTGGTACATTTTGAATGCCAGCTGTCATATTATTTTTTAACTTTATTAATATATTAGATTTTGAGAATATATTATTCTTATTAATAAGATGTTCTTATTAATTAGAATATGGTATTCTTATTAATAAGATGTTCTTATTAATGACCTTGGCTGTTTTATCAATATCCGTAGAAAACTATTGTCTTCTAAGACGCAATACTTCTATTCTGTGAATAGTCGCTTATCTGAAGGGATTACATTCACAACACGTTTCCTAAGTATCGCGTTGCCACGAGCACTTCTTTTTGTAACAAGATTACGTAGGAAAAACAGACTCACTGTCGATGAGAAAAGAATACACAGGAGCCAAATTGTTCAGTATAATTAACATGGAAGGTTTTATTTATCGAAAACAGATTGTTAATTAGAGAAAATCAGAATATCAGAATTCTTTCTGATTTCCCATTTATGTTTAGAAAAAAAGATGTAAAATGTTCAGGCATTTTTTTTCACTGACGCAAGTGACAGAAATAAAATTATTATTGTGTTTATTGAGGAAAAAACGAATATTATGTACATGAAAAGTGTAGGCAGGAGAAAGTGGTGATATAACTATATATGTAACAGGCATATTTTCGAGGGATATTTACATCCAGGCGTTTGTGGGAAGAAAGGTAAATTCTGAATCTCAGACCAGGTGCTTGATCAAAGTGTAGTATCTGTTTCTGTCTATATTCTAACCCACATGATCGTATTTCAGATATTGGCTGATATCTGATCCCCTGTCCCTGGGATAGTATAAAAGTGTAGAGCCGATTTATTTATATGATCTGCTAACAGAACAATTGATGCAGTTTCGTTTACTACACTAGTCCACGTGTGTTTTTACTATTTTTATATAAATTACATGGTTTTCCAAAAGTGAAAGTAAAAGTAATTCTTTGTTAGCAAATAATTTATTAAAACTCGAACTTTATAGCAATTGCTGGATCAGTGATACCAATGTAGGTACAGCTATAAAATATAAAGGATTAATGTTAATAACAGCAACAAAAGAGAGTATTGTAATTAGAGGTATATCCTTTTGTTACTGCTGATGTTGTGTTATGAGACAGCCCTCGTGTTAAGGAGAGCTGAATAAACGTTCAATATTATAGGTCATTAGGGTCTTCTGTAACTAAACGAAAAATCTTATTTTCCCAAATAAATGTTTATATGATGTTTATAATCGATAAACAGTTTTGAAGTTGTGCACAACTAAGATTTTATTGCTTGGAAAGTTGGTGTTTTTAGCTATGGATCGCAGCTTCAGACATCTTTTATTGGTTCGACTTTCGAGGAAATCCAATAAATTTTCTTCATACAATTGTGCTTTTTTATCGTCGAGCTCCAAAGCATTTGCATTTATAAATGCCATTTTATTCTGATGTTTCTTTTTTATATTCTCGTTCAAACTGCTTGCAGTGTTTACTTAGGAAGTGATTTACCATCTCATCTTGTTAAATGTCTGCCTAAATCGGATGGAATTGGTCCCGATACATTTTTTATGAGGTTATCACAAGAAACCGTATATGTCAATTCTTCCCGATCAATGATAGTTACTGCGTTGTAAATTGTTTTAGCTTATTTCCCGCCATTGCATTTTAGTGTGAAATTCCTCACTATTTTGCCGCTTATTTTCTCCATTTGTCAATTGCTTTATTGTTAAAAGCTATTAGTTTGATCCTTATTATTTTCTCTTGTTTCCTGACATTAGAGCCTTCCATAGCTAAAAATAACGAATATTTAATTGCCAACTATGCAGTTTGCTTAAATAATTCGATAACCGAATAATTATGGCGCGACATAAAATAAATGCAGGAATCGATATAGATAAAATAGATTTGCATTATAATAACATTAATTAAGCATCTGTAGCAGAATATTACGATAACATAAAACATATGGGGACATACATAACACCAAAACTAGGAATTTACATATTTCCAAGAGCCAATCTTATTCATTCCAATACATTGTATATCGAACCCAGTTGTAGTTTATATAAAAGATACGAATATTTTATATCCTTGCTTTTAAATTTAGAACGACGTATGTGTTCATATATATTTTCCAGCACATGTTGTAGCCATGTAGTGTTGAGTGTGTCCCGCTATTCTGTCTGAAAGTATAGAAAAGGACAATATTAAAGAAACAGTTATATATACTTTAGGAAACCAAAGTTAAACGTGTTTACGAAACATGTAATAGGGTATACACTATGATAGAAAAAGTAAAGAACAATAGTACTAAAGAAGACATTTATTAAGTACACAATATAAAATGAAAAGGAACACATGTTTCTGGAGTCGGATACAGAGAATCATTCGTGAAAAAATAATAATTTAATGTTATTTACTTTGTGTTGTATTTCTGAAAGTCTATGCGACTGCTATCAGAAGACGTATTTTACATTTAACGCCTGCTAGGTTTTGAAAGACATGTTCTTAAAAATCAGATGGACGAAATGTCCGTCCGTTTTGAAGGGCACGCCAGAACGAGAGTAAGATCTTGTCCTAAATTCCGCACGTAGGTGGAAGAAGATTACAGACTCTGTTTAGGAGTACTCTTTCGATAACGTTACCTAGACATTAACCCACAGTAGAAAGATAAGGTGAGTATTGATCAACAGAACGTATTTAGAAGTTTGTGAAAGAATGGGTATGTAACTGTTAAGAAGAACTGTTAGTTGTGAAAGAAAAGTTATCTACGTATTTAGAATAGATTAAATTTCGTAAAGTGAAAAAAAGTGTTGTTTTCTCTCGCCCTTGATAAACGGGGACAGACAAGCAATAAAAACTTATTTTACTACATGAACTCTGGGTTTATCCGTCACACCACTGACCACGGATGTTATGTTCAGTACCTAATCAATCTACACACTTGATATTTTATCTCAACTACCCTGCCACATATCTACTCCCTGTATCTATACTTACTACGCCACTCTAACTCGCTTGTGTTCGTTTTCCTGCACTCCCTTTCCTTCTTCTTCGTCCTTATGGCCTACCTACTCATATTTATGTGGATTATATTTTTGTATTTATTAATCAAAATCAAATCTCACCCGAAAAGGCCGATCGAGGAAATATCCGATAGACACATGAAAACGATTTGATTTTGCTTTTGTATCTCTGTGGTTATTCCACCTATTTCAATGCTAATTTTTTTTTCTCTCCCTCCCTCTCTCTCTCTCTCTCTCTCTCTCTCTCTATATATATATATATATATATATATATATATATATATATATATATATATATATATATATATATATATCCGTATAAAGTCGATTTTCTCTCAGTACTTTAATACAATATACATGAAGAATAGGTTTTGTGACTGCTTTATGAATTCAAATCAGATTTGTTTGTAAAAATATAAAAGTGCAACAATCAATAAGATCAGTAGTATTATTGTAATTATTTGTCTATTTAATTCGTGAGGAAAACTTTGCCGAATTTGCACGTTGAAAAGTGCGAATTCCGCACTTTTTTTTGGGGGGGGGTATACACAGAGGTAGATTCCAGGTCATAAACAACAAGTTAAATAGTTTAGATAGATTAATTTCATTAAAGAATTTAATATGTAGAGATAACTATTAATCTGAAGACTGTTTCAATACCAGAGATAGTTTAAATTGTTAGGTAGCTGGAAAGATGGAGAGAAAAGAGGAAAGCAACTTACCCGCACGCAAATAAAAGGAAACATTTTAAAAATTGAAACAAGGAAGTGGGCGGAACAGCATTGTATGGGAGCGGGAGGAGTGGAAGCCGTTCTGATTGGCTGATACTTGCTGACGAAAAAAAGGCCGAATGTTATCAGAACACGATTTTATTTTTGCAATGTCGGCTTACGTAGCTGCTAGCTTTCAAGAAGGTGATCTGGCGAGTCCGGAGTCGTGTAAGGGTTGCTGCCTAAGCCGATATGATGCGAAACTAGAAATCGGCAATGAAGGTAGTGCATCACTGAAGATCTCCCTTGAGGCATCTAAAGAATTCATTTTACTATTAAATTAGTAAATATTTACCAAATATAAATTTCTTTCAAGCATTTTAAAGTGGTTTTAGAAGGAATAATATGGGGAAACCTCCTATTTGAAGTTCAAATACTTCATATCTGAATTAATTTTGATCCATAGTCATTAGACACCAATTATGCAAGTTTCCTTTGATTTCATTTTTTTCTGAAACATAAGCCTTTAATTTTATATATTTTCTAAAGTAAAACTCATGAAATGGATTTTAATCAAAATTGGAATAAGGACTCTAGAAATTAAGTTAAGTAGCATTATGTCTTCAAGGCAGAATCTTTTTACCGGAATCCCAACGCAACAACTTCGTCTTCATAACGGATAAGTATAGTTATGCTTCCTTCGTCGACGATTCGTGTTAAAACAATGGTAGACGAAAGCACACTACAAGTTAAACATTTTAAAGATAATTACTTAACAAATTATGAAGATTTGAAGCATTTAATCTTGGATGCCATTTTAAAAATACTACTATTCCGATCGTTGGATTGTGATAAACATTTTATATATTAGCAAGCTTATCTAATACTATTAAGTCATATGAAGAATCACCGATAAAATAATCAATTTAAGTGTAATGTGCATTTGAAAAGATTAGGCGGTTATAGTAAACGCCATATTAGAAAATAGCACAAGATGAAAACTTTGTAAATGATATGTTATTCGATAACATATAATGAGACGATTCTGAAAAAATCAGCGTGTCAGCATTTACTTCCGGGTTAAATGCTAATACTTCCGGACTAGAAGATAATTAAAACCCGGCCTTCGCTAATTTAAGGTATTATTGACTATAACCGTTTGTTGAAATGAGGCGGACCAAACTGATAAAGTTTTTTTTTATGAATCGATGCATAATTGGATTGGAGTGTAATTAGAATTCCATGTTTCGATTCATCTCGTAAATATCTATACTATGCAGGTTAGTAAAAGCGAAGTCGAGATTCGCTTTAGTTCGTTTTTTTTTTTGTTGTTCTGTTTGTTTGCTTTTATCCAGATTTGCAATGGTCGCTTTTGAACATCGATTTGTGGGAAGAGTTATTTATAGAAGCCAATTGATATGGAAGACGATGGGAAAGAATATTTTGGTGAAATCGATTTTTAGAATCGGGTGGAATGTAGAATCGATCAAATTTTAGACAGGCAATTTAGTTAGATTTCTTATGTGCAATGAGGGAAAGTGACGCGAAAATTTTCAAATGGGTTTTCAATATATATATATATATATATATATATATATATATATATATATATATATATATATATATATATATAATGTTCGAATCCCATCCAGAGAGAGACACTTTATTCTTAATTATATTCTCCAGGGTATTTTTCAGATTTTTTTAGAAAACTCAACATTTTATCTACTAGGAAATTAAAGAAAAAACAGTGAATGACTTCTATCAGGCAATTGAAGTACCCGGTGAGCAAACTGACAGGTCAAAACATGACACACGGAAGGGGTAGGGCAGTTATATAATTGCAACTAAAGAACACCTTGTAATTTTTTCGCCTTTGTCCGACCTCCAGGTGTAAACATAAGGTTGATCTAAACTACTGACGTCTTGTAAATAATTAGATATTAAGTGTGTGTGTGTGTTCTATTTATAGAATCGTTTCCGTTGTAAAGTAAACTAAGCCCTGTGCACTGAATAGTTACTTCATGCTAACAGATATCAAATGAGATCTGTTGAACAGTCGGACTGTCAGTAATGAATGAGAGCCTTTAAAAGCGTTAGAAAGCTTTAAATATTGCATTTAAAATAAGAACAGAAAGAACCGCGATTCGATTTATAGTTTAAATAAACTTTACCGAATATATATATATATATATATATATATATATATATATATATATATATATATATATATATGTGTGTGTGTGTGTGTGTGTGTGTGTGTGTGTGTAATAAAATACAAGAATTCAAATTGTGTTATTGTTGCGTTATGTAACTAAACATTACGTTGTTTCATAGATCTTTATTTACTATTTCTATTTACTTGCCTCCCCACGCTGACTAGACAGAGTTTGGCAGAAGTTCGGTTTTTAATGTGAGGAAAATCAAGTTTCCAAAATGGGACATTTTTGATTGGGACATAAATTAAAATTGACTCAGTCTAGAAGAATTTCTCATTCACCTTCACTGACCAAAGACAGAAAAGACGAAGTGTAGTATCAGAACAGATATTACACTTTTAATTACTTAATTACAATTTAAATTTTAAATAAATTAGGCACAGGGCCATCAAAAGTGTGGGGGCCAAATGTAATCCTCTGCCTATCATACTCTTTAGTCACTACGATACCAAAGCACAAAACGTATTTGAACATTTTTAGAAAATAATTGCACGCATTAAGAACATTTTAGCACAGAAAATTAAGTGTTTTATACAAAAAGAAACAAGTTTGAACCGAATATCTAGCGGATATTATTTTATGACAGTCGGGGGATAAGCATCAAAGTTCATTTATTACAAACAACACGTTTTATGTTATGCAGACTTTTCATTGTGTATAAACTATTTAAAATTCTTGAGAAAAACAAGTATTTTTTTTTATTTTAGGCTATTTTATCAAGACATATTTGTTAATCACCTTGAATTTTAGTCTACGAGTTTTTTTTATAGTTTTACCTTAAATATTCTATGAGATTTCCAACGATGAAGACGACATGAACAAAATCATCGGTATCCTTTTTTAAATACCAAAACAAGAAATTACTAGATCAAAGATGAAATAACTTCAGACAAAAATGACAACAGTCCATATGTTGGCGTATAATAATCTTTCTCCCCGAAGTGTCTTTTGTTAATGTGGGGGATTTCCAACTCCTAAAAATGAGGCTTCTAGATTCGGACACAAATTAAAAGTGTCTCATTCGAGAAAGATTTCTCATTCTTGACCGTGGACAGAAACGATGAATTGTAACAGATACTGTACTTTGAAATTTTAACATAATATATAGTCGATAATATTTTATTGCTAACAAATTGTTGAAATAAATGGTGTCGACATTTGAACATAAAAATCCAATTTTTATATACGTTCAAAATTTAATAAGAATTGTTTTTTTTCAGGACGAAAAAAAGGTTTATGTTATACAAACTTGTTATTGTGTAAGAGATATTTCAAACTTATGGGGAAAAGCAAGTATTTGCTTTTTATTTAATATCAAAACGGCTTGTCATCCATCTTGAATTTTAGTTTTAACGATATTTTTATAGTTGTTATCTTAAAATCATTATCAAAATTCCACTTTTAAAATGCCATCAACAAAAACGTAAATATCTTATTTTTAAATATAAAACAATTACTAGATCAAAGATGAAATTATTTAAGAGAGAAATTTCCAGCGACGTATGTTTACATGCAGTGTGTAACCACTCCCTTCGGGGTGTCTTGTTTATCCACTGTGAAATGGCCTTCTCACTTTATGACGGCCACGGTAGAATACAAACGGAGCAATCATGTTTCCGTCATATAGGCCCCCATTCCGTCTCTCTTCCATGATTTCTCTTTCGCTATATACATGGTGACTAAATAAAACGGGCCCCGTGTACACTTTATGTGATATCTCCTTTATTTATTTACCGATTGCCCTTATTTTACAGGACATGGCAGTATCAACGACCGTGAGTACACCAAGACCTCAGTGGGAGCTGGGACAAAGAATACACTGTGTTAAATTTTACTACAAGACAGTCTCGTTTAAGAAAACCCAGGACAGTTTCATGCATCAGTTCGGATGTGAAAAGGCTCCACTCAAAAGCAGACTTCAGAACTGGGTGGACCACTTCGAGAAGTATGGGACCGTGGAGAACTTCAATGCTGCCAGTGAGAACCGTCCAAGCCACTCGGCACGTCCCAAGAAACTGACAGACGAGCTGGTCGAAAGTGTGAGAGAGTCTCTCCAGGAAAGTCCGAAACGCTTTGTGCGTAAGCGAAGTCAGTCCCTCGGTATCTCTCGTAAGACTTGCAGGAGAGTACTGGTGAACGATATCAGGGCTTACCCATACAGAATACAGACGCTGCAGACCCTTACAGCCTCAGACAATAAGCAGAGGAGCGCTATGGCAGTCAAGATGCTCGATAAGATCGAGGAGACACCAGGTTTCCTTAACCTCCTTTGGACCTCAGATGAAGCCCACTTCTATCTTGACGGAAAGGCAAACTCCAAGACAAATGTCTTCTGGGAGTCCTCCAGACCCAATGAAGTAGCCACCAAGCCCTTAAACTCTCCTAATTGCACGGTGTGGGCTGCAATCTCGGTCAGAGGCATCATCGGACCAATCTTAATCGAAGAATCTGGCGCCGCAGTGACAGTCACCAAGGAGCGGTATGTGGAGGTCCTCAAACCTTCAACAGTGAGCTCCAGACCCTCTACCCGTCGCTCATGAGCAAGTTCTGGTTCCAGCAAGACGGAGCAAGTTCTCACAACTCAAACCTGTTCCGAGATTGGCTGAAAGAGAACTTCAGAGGCCGAGTGATCAGTCTCGAGACTAATTTTGAGTGGCCACCCCATAGCCCAGGCCTAAGCCCCCAGATTTTTTCCTTTGGGGCTATCTTAAGGATAGAATGTACGCAGGGAAACCCAGAACCATCACGGAACACAAGGAAGCCATCAGGGAGGAGATGAGAGCCATTCCCAATTCAGTCTGTAAGAACGTCATGGACAACTTCGTTCTGCGCCTCAAGAAATGCACGGAGCTAAAAGGTGTCCATCTAGAACACATGCTGTAGAACGGAGAAAAAGAAGGCCAAATACCCTAGTGTTTTAATATGATGTTGTGAATATAATAAACTAGTTATGCCCCAAAATTCCTTTCATTCGGACGAAACACTAAGAAACAGGGCCTAATTAGATTTAGGGCCCGTTTTTTGGGGTCACCCTGTATAAAGAAAACAAATATAATTCTGTCTCTCTATCTGATTTTCCTCTTCTCTTTATATTAGGGTTATTCATTCACGTTCGTTTCACGTCTCTTCGCCTCTTTCAGTCGCCTTGTTTCTCACCCCGAAAACAGACAGTTTTTCTTTCAATAATAATTTAAATGCGAAAGAAGTACGCGTCAGGGTTTAGCACAGATGATAATTTAATTCCATCGATTGACTTTCCAATTTTGACCAGAAACCATTGCAAATTATGAACCACATAAAGATAACACATTGGAATAACATGCTTTCCTATCGTGACATTGATCGATGTTCAATCTAAATACTGAAATATGACATTATGATTAACTAGCAAGAATACCCCGTATCACTTCGGATTAAATGAGGGAACCTCTAAGCAGCGTTAATATCGTACCGCTTTGATAAAAATGGAATCACTTATTAAAGTATCATGTGCGCTATAGTTTCATAATATGGTTATGAGGATCTGTCTAAAAAACGATGAACAATTAAACAAAATAGCAAAACAAACGGAACTGTAATTGTATGTGAATAATATAGTAGGAAGGGAATCCTTTTAAATTTACACAAAAAGTAACTTTTTAATCTAAAAAATTCTTGATCTCTCATGAACCCATTAGAATATTTCATTTTCTGTCTTAATTAGACGGAAAATGAAATATTCTAATGGGTTCATGAGAGATCAAGATTTTTTTAGATTAAAAAGTTACTTTTCAATAAAGTTTTAATAAATAAAAAAACTCAACTTACTAAATGAACATGCAACACCTTTCATTGCAATAGACGACTTGTCATTATCTGTAGTGTAGGTAAATCTCTTTCGTGTGATATAAACAATTATTACTAAATGGTCATCACTCCCTAGTGAGCATTTTCTTCACAAGCCTAGGGCAGTGTTGTCAAGAATAGGTATGGTTTTGAAACTTGCTGATCCTCACGATCCGGGAGGCGGATCAAGAAAGTGGCCTTCTGTGAAAGAGAATGTGCAATTAAGATTCTACGCGTTCTGTTACCAGTTACATATGTGTAGCTCAAGAAACCATAGCATTCTCTGTGGTTGACATTAAAGTTTCTTAATATATGAATGTAGGTGTTCGGATCCGAGGAAAAGAACAGTCTATACTATGCTAGACTTGATAAAGTAGGTTACAGTCCTGGGTAGAGATAGAATGGTAAAGTATATATATAGGTAACTAACGCTGTGTTGTAAGGTTAATATAAAGTACATATAGGCTTGATCTTAAGATTCTAAACTAAGTTCTCTTATTAAGGAGCTTGTATTATTGATATTGATTCAGTGCCAGTGCATAGATTTCTCGGAGTCTTTACGGTAGAATAGGCGATATAATTACACATCAAGTTTCTCTTAGTGCTAGAATATCTTGGCAGTTTACAAGTAGGGCGGGTTTTACATGTCTTAAATTGTCAATTTAACGAAAGCTTTAATTATTATTTTCGAATTTTTCTGTAATAATAAGAATTATTTTACAATTGTTTAATTCTGATAAATGCTTACTGGTTTAAAATATATACGCAACCCGTACACATATATTTGTTAGTAATAAAAATAGAGCGTTTCCCTGGTAAATACTGGAGTAAAAATGCACTTTAAACCCTTTGAAATGACAGAATGTATTCATCTTTGCTTTCCTTTTTTACTTTTGTACTGTCATCACGTGCAGTTCGATCCTTGCTTCTTTTTAGTCTTACATTTCTTCTGGAAATGGACTATTAGTCATTCGCCGCTTGTTGGTCTTCTCATTTCCTATTTGACCTCTTATACTGTTACACGTGCTGATAGACACGTCTTCACTTAATATCTTGGTACTTTTGCAGTTTATGAACCGTGCTATTGTTTTAGATAGGAAATGCTAGTTAAATTCAGTTTTTATGGTATATTTTCTTTATTAAATTGTTAGAAAAGTTAACCAAGCATCTCCTTCCCATGTTAAGAATGAGTTTCAGCACGGTCCGTAAACTGTAGAAGTACTCTTGCATTTAGACTTTAAAGACTGTTATTTTCTACCTATGTAATGTGACATTGTTATTTTATGTACATGTTCATCTCTTTATTACGAAGCTCCTCTTTTTTCGCATATCTCCTTAAAATTATTTCCTTTTGGAAGACTCGTTGCTCTTAACCTCTTCACATTTTAACTTCGTACATCTTTCCTGTCAGTAAACTTTCCGCAATTCTATTCTCTCAGTAAACGAACGTATGCACCTACGACAGTAAAAAAACGCCTCTAATAGTAACGACTCTGCAGACAGGGTTAGATAGACAGGCTTATTCACTATAAAAATGGTGAAACTAAAAGGACGAAAGTATACAGTGTAAAGACAGTTAAAATGACAAACAAGAAGGGAAGGAAGGGATCAGGCATGAAGAAAACAGCTTCAGCTTAAGTGTTGGACAATCAAATGGCAGAAATTTTTCTAAACAAGAAGTTTGTAGTTAATAAAAATGTGAAGGGATATCAAAAGTAATAGATTCAAATTAACTGGTAAAAGATAGCAAAGTGCGACAAGTCATGTAAACGGACAGTTATAAAATGTGTACATCTTACTGTCTGAATGTTTGCCAATAGGCGACTTTAAAACTGGATATGATAAGCATCATCACCATTTCTTGTAGGCTGTTTCACGGAACAAAAACACGGACAGAAAATGCTGTCTTCCTTTCTTATGAGCCGAAGTCGACTATGGTACATCTTTTCCTGGGTCACGTTTACACCACGACTTGACGCTGGGGTGAAAAACTCTTCGAAGGGTATATTTAAATTCCGGTTGATATGTTACGCTAGAATCGCGTATGTTAGCATTCTCCACTGTTTAAATAATTATCTAAAGATCAGTGACCATAATACACCCAGCGCTGCCTTAAACGTCTGCAGGCTGACCACGGTTTCTCGAAGCCTGCTCCATAATGCAGCGACCCGTACAGAAAAAAGACACTTTCCTATAAGATAAAATGGCCAAGAGTTTACAGAAAGTAACGAATTTTAAGAATTCGTAAATAAGCGAGAGAAATGTTAATAAAATGTCAAAGTAAAACATACAAAACTAACAACGGCTTAATAAGTGAAAACAATTCATTATTAAAAAGAAATAATAAATGGTATGCCATTAATGTTTTTTATAAGAATAAGATAGAGTCGGGTTGTGAGCAGACATGTCTATCACCACAATTAGCAGTCTAAAGAAGTCAAGCAGAAAATTATAAATCAAAAAGACGGTGAATAACTAAAAGTATCTTGCAGAATAAATGAGGGACGTAAAAGAAAGTAAGGAGATATAAGTGGGGGCAGAACAAATATATACGGACCACTATTATTCACAGCAACACCGTATCCTTCTGCTTATTATTACCATAATGTTAGGAAAAGTCAAAACGATAGCGTCTTTGAACTGATTATTCTTTGTGTGTTAAAACTTTTTAGTTAGAAAATATAAATCTCATGATGCTTAAATGGATATAATATGTATTGGGAGATATTGTGGACAGTAGAAAACTTTATATTCCATTTCTCCAAATGTAGCCATATTAATTTGAGAGGTAAGCGATGAATAGACAATACACTATCTAAGCTTCCTTAAGTTAACATGCGATCCAGTTATCAGTTTCCTTACCATATGATGTCCTTCAATAACACATTTCATACAATTTACATGAAAAATAAAGAATTGGGATATAAAGTTTTCTACTTTCCATCATGATTAATAATCAATTTTCAATGACATTTTCTGTCACCAGAAGCAGGTTATTGCGTCGTAAAGTGACCCAAAATCGATACCATAGAACTCTTAAAATAACAGTCCTGTGCCATTTTCTCAAATAAAACTCTAATAAAATCAACACGGGGATGCATTTTTTTAATCCACCTTGTATTATAAGAGGGGATTTATGGAATTCTAAGCGCGGATGTTTTTTCCTTGAAGCGGTGTGAAAAGAAATATTCAGTTTAGGTGCATAAAAAGGTAGGAAAAACATGTTTTCATCTATTTTGTGCGAACATGACGCTCAGCGATTTCAGTGTTTTCACGCCATTAACTGCCAACAGATATTTAGTTATTTCATTAAAAATTAGGGTGATCGTGGTTGAGTGGATATCGACATTGACTGATGACTTGCACCCTGTTCATTCCATAGCACAACTGTCAATGTTTATGTGGTTCCTCTTGTAAGTATCTGATTCTCTAAGAACCTGGGGAAACAAATGTAAATAACAGAAGCAAGGCGGTCAAAAGTCTTACCATGCTGAGTAATACGACGTTGCACTTATTATTGGTTAACGTAAGCTACCAATGCTTTGTGGATGAATACGTATAACTCTTACATCACACATGTCGAAAAAATTGAAACAATTTCTTTCCTATCTGATCACTTCTGTGATAGTTTTTTTTATTATTTCAAATCAAGAAAAGACATGCTTCTGAATTTTGAAGTCAAGGTTTTATCATTTGTATAATTGGATCATTCAGACTACTGTTCACATCTTCAGTGTAATTCTCATCATGTTTCGGTCAGTGTAACCTCCTACCTTCTATATTTGTATCTTGTCGAACTCGGGAATCTTTCTGTGTACGCAATTTCTAACGGAGCTTTATTTAATGCACGGAGGTAGCATGCTTTCATCCCATCAACCATGACCGGGTAAAAGTCTTCAGTTATTTGCAATATCTAGTATCGCCCGCACTGAGGATTGAACCTTCGACCGTCAGAAGACTGCAAATAGAACTGAATTTTACTTAGTATTTCATCCGTCACGCCACGGGTCCTTACAGAAATATTCCCGAGTTCGACAAGATACACTCGATTAAATTCGGAGTTTACATCGGCCAGAAACAGTAGTCCGAATAATTCAAATTATGCAAGGAACGATATATTGGTATATTACAAAGTATGTTACAATTGTGGCTACATGCCTAAAGTTATGGGTTGAAAAGAGTGTTTAGTTTTTGGAATTGAAACCCAATTACAGCATCTGAAGACGATGATGTAAATATTCTCTAATCTGAAGAATACTTTTGATTCTGCTTAATTTATCTATGATTAAATCTCATGAAAGTTTTATAGGCCAAATGTTTGGTAAGGTTTTACACGCTCTCTTTTACCCCCTTACGAGAACATTCATACTTGTCAAGACATAGGAATTCGAGTTAAAAACATGACATGTTCCGGGTTTTCAAATCCTGCGACCGGCTTGAATAATTATCTCAACACTGACGATTCTGGAAGAATTAAACGTATACGTATGTAGTAAAATAAATATATTAAATCATATATATATATATATATATATATATATATATATATATATATATATATGCGTTTATTTATAAGTTTTCTATTTAGCATAATTTTCTGTAAAGAATAGATTTCTCGGGTTTTCAACATGTGTAATAAAAATGTATACGCAAACAAAATAACTACGGATATAACGTTTGAATGGTTTTACTCAGTAGCATGGCTGTTGGTGCAGGATGTTATGTACTTAGGCCGCTTGATCGTAGACGTATGTGACTGGTCGTTCGGGTTTTGTGAATACACTCGCTGCGTCTACTCACACTGATGAATCGTAGACGACGTAACAGTTTGTAGATAAATATATCATAAATATACATATACATATATATATATAGATATAAGGAGATAGAGAGAGAGCAATGAGTATGTATCTTAATTTTCTCAACGACATGGCTTATATATAATCATATTTTTAGAATATTATCTTTCTTTACAGTTCAGTTAGTTCAGAAGTTATTTTCAACCACACGAATGAAATATTATATTTTAATATTTTATATCTAAATTCAACTGATAACTATGCTGCAGGCTTTAATCTTGAACATCCAACTGTGTGAATGCGTTTTTGTACGCACTTACGTTTGTGAGTACCAATTGAAATCTAACTTGTTAGTAAGCAGCTTATGCACCGGATTCTCTCCGAATGTCATGTGTTCAGACCAACCAGGATTGAAGCTTTGAAACAATTCTTTTATTCAGCTTGTCCTGCGAATGCGTCCGTGTGAACACAATCATAAGACATACAATAAATAAATTTTCAAAAACAAAGTAAACAGCATTAAGCGAGATTATACGCAGATTAACTGTTCGTCTGCTTCTTACCATAAGTAAGAAGTCACGTCAACAACTTTTAAAATGTCCGTTCTAAAGCTTAAATCCTATTGGGCAGAAAACTGCATCCAGTCAGGAGAAATAGAGGTACTGTTTGATTTATTAACGTCAAATAAAAAATATATCAATTTCGAATTAAAAACGATCAACTGAAAATTAAATATAATAAACTTAAAATTAAATAAGATTTTCAAGTTAAGATAAAAATAAACAAAGTTCAAATAAAAATGAATTATCTTAAAATTAAATGGGATCATCTTCAAATCCAACTTTTCAATTTGAAGGTGAGTTTTATTCATTTGAATTAAAAGAATTAAAAAATGTGAATTTGAGCATTTCTTATTTAACGGGCACTTATCATTTAAAGTTGATATTCTTTTGATTTAAAGTCAAGTATTTTAAATTTGAAGTTTGTTTTTTAATTTAATCCGAAGCTCTCCTACTTTACTGGACATTACATGACGTTTTACATTCTCTTAAATATATGCAGTATCTGGATAATATTTATTCGCTTAATCCAGGCTGCTTGAAGTCAGTAGTCACTCCTTGCCACTACTGACTTCTCGCAGCCTGGACCCTGTCCAGCGCTCTTAGTAGCCACGGCTACTACTTTTCCATATCAACCCATCGTGTCAACCCAATATTTCGATGTACCCTCATGGCATTTTTCTTAAAATCATCATCCTGGGGAAGTCTGACAATAAAGACGAAAATTTGATCATATATAAAAAATATATCTTGATTTTTCCTTTTTCATTTCCCATTACGTCGGATTACTCTCATCTTTCCTTTCTCACACACATATATATATATATATATATATATATATATATTAATTTTAACTTTCATATGAAATGAATCCATGGACATGTGTGTGTGGCTATCAGTCGTCATCAGCATGGCTAACCTGGGCGAGGATTGAACCTACGATATTATTGTTTGCAGTCTGACGTTTTACTACAAGATCATAAACACTTTGTACGATTATTTATCGTCATTGTGTTACGTAGTTTTTTGTTTAAGGGGCGGGGTGAGAGAATAGGGGTACTGGGGAAGAGAGAGATTGTTACAAATTTGCTCCGGGTAACGGGAGGAAAGGGCACCGGGAAGTAGAGAGAGTTTTACACTTTTGCCTAGAGAGAGGCAGGGGAAAACAGGGGAAGAGCCCCAGGCAATGTCAGGTACCTCTGCTTGTTATATTATAAATAGAAAAGTTATTTGATTTAATGCAAATTTTGTTTTAAACGGAGGGCGGTCGACACCGCACAGTTGATGGTTTCCCAACTAAACAATCTAGACATTTGTTAAGTAGAATATTAAAATAACGTTCACAAAGAAAAATCGAATATACGCATTTGAAGTTTTAAGGAGCGTTTGTCCCCATGGAGCACTTAGAGGCGGTGGCACGTAGATATTCGGATCATAGAGAGTAACGTAGATATTTGAGATCACTTACATTGTCTTCCTTGGAGAATGTTGTACATATGATGTAAATTTCATCAAAGTAAGACATATTTGAAGTTTTGTAGGAGGTTCGGAAACCCATAGCTCGCTTAGGTTAGGAGGGCACTCAGAGATTTTTAACCACTTCAGTTGCCTTTCGTAACTATAGGATACAAGTTTTAAGGGAGGAATATGCCTTCATGTCGTCCTTATTGTTCACTTAGACATTGGGAACACTTCTATTATTAAAAATAAATACGTGTATGTATATATATATTAATATGAAACTAAATATAATAAAATAATACAAATACATAAAACTATAAATACCTTAATAGGTAATGTAATAGATTGGTCTAAACACTATAAAATACAGCAACTTTTTGTAAATAACGGATACATTTTCTTAGACACAGATGAACAAAAAAGGTAAAGAGGACATTTTCTAATAAGAAAATAAGTTAGCAAAACATTAATCTGGAACAAAATTTAGATCTAATATACGGAACGTTTTGGTTTTTGTCTTTTAAAGAAAGTGGGGCTGATCAATTCTGCTGGGAAGCCATGAAATAAAATACAGTTTTGTTATTAAATTCCCGAAACAGTTTTTTATGGTAAACAATTTATGATCTCTTAAATAATGTTAAGACTAGCGTAAATTCTTGGAAACAAACTAATATAGTGACTGTAAAAAGTAAATTGATTTACAACAAAAGTAATTATCCACCGATTGATTTGGGACTAAAGTGTGTTTTTTTCGTTATTTTGTTGTTTCTCTCGTATAGTTTTAAAGGTTGAAAATCTTCCGAGACTATATATATATATATATATATATATATATATATATATATATATATATATATATATATATACTAGCATGACTCGGTTTCCCGGCGCTTCATGGGATAAATATAAAAGAATAGATTAAACGGTCGACCGACACAAAAAGGTCACATATGATATTTTTAATGTTAACACAATAGATCGGCTTTTAATAGTTGAAAATGTATGTACCGATGAAAAGGAGCACTTGGTACTGGAACAAAAATAGAAATTGCCCCAGTTTTCTAAAGATGTCTACGATATCTGTGTGGTCGAGTTTTAACTTCAGCGTTTCACCTGTATGATGCAACTTTATTTAAGTTGTGTGTTTTCTACTTCTAACTAATTAGGACCAATTTATTTTTGTATTACCCTAACTTCTTCTGTAGAAGCGCTTTGCTTTGGGCAAAAAAGTCACTCGAACCCTAAGTTCTATTTCCTGAAAAGTCGGCTACTAACCAAGGCCGAAAGTCACTGGAAGTCTAACCTAAGTAATGTCACGGTGGATGTGGTTAGGTCCGGTTCAAATTCTGTAGAAGCACTTTTTTCTTTGGTGTATTTAATTTTGCAATTTAATTATTTTCAATAGGATTTGTTAAACTTCGTGTAATTTTACGCGATATTGCATTTTCTATTTCAATAAATATTCGAAACTAATACGAAATTTAAAAAAAATAATGTAAATCACGTAGAGATTGTTAAATAATATTATTAAAAAAAGAATATTCAGCTCTTTGGTACAATAGGGGGCATTTGAAAAATAATGTTTTTCCTTGGTTTAAGAACCAAACTGAACCATAATTATAGTTAGAATCAAGCTATATTATTTGGGGGCACCCGGACTTAAGGCTAGAGGTGGGGTAGGTATAATAAAGTGTTTTGCAATGCTAAAACCGTTATCAGGGCAATCGAAAAACGGTAAATTTGTAGATTAATACCATCAAATAAACAACCCTACTCCTCCCTAAAAATAAGATTCTACTTTTTTTTGCGGCGATTACATGTAAACACCTTAAAAAAATTGGTGGAATTCTATTTTTTTAGGGCAGTAAACTAAATGTTGTTACCTTTCACCGTAATTGACAGTGTTCTAAAAGCATGCATAATCGCCTCACCGACCCCCCCCCAAAAAAAAAACGCACGGAATATATGTTCCATATTAGAAAAAATAAAAGTAATAATTTTGATTAACTGACCTAACGCTGGTATGGGTCGGAAATGGGGGAGAATTTTACGTAAAATTTATCCGTGAAGCTGATTTCCAATAAAAAAGTGTATTTTATTTTTCCCTTTCCGACAATTTTAGCAGAATGTTTAGTGTGTACACGTAATCGCCTAAAAAAGTAGAATCTCCTTTTGAGGGGGTGGGTTTGATTTCTGAAGGTGTAACCCGAAAAACGCATAATACCACCCCAAAACAACATGATTGTAGACTAGAGTGATTTCATAAAATTACCATTTTTACAGCACTTGAATTGTTTTGTTTTTTGTAAACGAAAAATAACTTTGGTTCAATTTTAATATATTTTATGCATTTTAATATGAATGAAAACTTTATATTTATATTCAAATATATACTAACGATCAATATTTTATCAAGAGTAAATTAACGGAGAAACTGCAGAAGAATCTTCAAATAATCCACCCACGCCCAGTTTAAAGTTCAACAGTAATTCTATAACCATTTATATCATAGCAAATAAAAACTAGAGCACAAATATAATAATAGAATATAATCCGACATTTTGTATTAAATATTTTATGTATTGTCTCATATAGCTTGCATGTCCGTATTAAATAGCACGTTTTCCTTGTCTATAAGTAAATCAACAAGTATAATCTCGAAAAAAAAACATTATCATAAATTAAACGGGTAAAGACTTTACGATGATTCGTTATATATGTAGTCTTTCTCTCTCCCTCTCTCTCCCTCTCTCTCCCCCTTCTCTCTCTCTTTCTCTCTCTCTCTCTATATATATATATATATATATATATATATATATATATGTATGTGTGTGTGTGTATATTCCATGAGAAATGGCAGTATACTGAAATCATATGCCCTTAATAGGGTTAAGATGAAAATTCATATACACTAAATGTACAAAAGAAAGGAAATTCTAAAATTTTTACACTTTTATTGTCATTAAGGGTATGCGAGCACAATAGGGCTATGTATTTTACTGGAAGAAATTTTCCTTCAGCGCACCTCACACATTTCATCCACTCATGCATAGAGATGTATACTGTAGTGATGTGATAATGAAATGGTTTGGTTGATATGTAGTCATACCCTTAATGACAATAAAAATGTAAAAATTTTGGAATTTCCTTGCTTTTGTACATTTAGTGCATATGAATTTTCATCTTAACCCTATTAAGGGCATATGATTTCAGTATACTGGCATTTATCATGGAATGTCACTACTTTTGTAAAGGCTATGCCTCAATACAATGCCTTCTCATAAGGTTTTTTTGCAAAGTTTTAACTAATATGGTTTATTGGTTTTTAGTTATGATTAATCAAAGAAATAAGATTTCCAGCATAGGCCAGTTTTAAGTCTATTAAGGGATAGAGCGCTCTCGTGCCTCCCTTGATATATATATATAATATTATTGTACAAATGAAAATCACTTAAATATATTCTAAATATTTTTTTCAGTTCGTCATTGATTCGTGCTGTCTTTTTACCTCCTCTTCAATCCTCCACAGAGTCACTCGAATCACAACGCCACTTTCGCTACGGTTTACCACAAGTGTGCACTCATATCTGATAAACAATTGAAACATTCTAAGTTTCAATCAACTGTGTCGTACAACAACTTTCTCTAACTGAGTGATTATCTAAGGTCGCCATTTCATTTTCTTTGTAGATTCATATCGATACACCAAACCTAAAAGAACTTTTAGGAAAAAGTAAGAGAAAAGTAAACGTAAATGAAAAAGACTCATTCATATAGCAGTTTTCCAACTTTTGTTTATATCCAAATATTGATTTCTTGAAAGGACATTTAATGCGCAAATTTCTATCCTAAGTGAATGCAATTATGCTTAACACGTCATTCATACAGCAATTGTACTTATGCTGGATCTACGCCATACATATGTCAAAAGACACCTATTAAAAAAAAAGATCTATTAACCAATTATTTACTTTTGTTTGCTAATAGAGTAACACATGTTTGAACGAGTTGTAAGATTCATATCAGCAATAGCGTAGAAAATGTTAAGATTGAATTAGATGAATTCAGAAATAGTGGTAAAAGACGGAATTAAAAGGTGGATTTTTTGCGAAGTATAAGATTAAATATTTAACAGGATTTGAGCTATATATTCATGTATTATTAGTGAAAACGTATTGTAAAGAGTCAAATTTTAAAACAGGGGATTTCCAACCAGATATAAATAGATTTTTCTTGGGTATGCCAGTTTCACACTACTGCGACTACTTCCTCGTTACCCATGTTCTCAAATGTTCATATTTTCATGTGATCATTCTTTCTTTTAGGGTTTTATATAGTTACATCCTCGCATCTTTCTTGACTTTTAATCAAGTCAGCGACATAGGGTATATATCGAGGGTATCGTAGTCTTTCGCTTTTCTTGGGTGAAGGTTACTCACTTTTACCTAAAATAATGATGGTCAATCCTATCCTAGCCTATTAACGGCTCAAACGACCTTGTTGGGTTTTCTTTAAAGTCATTATTATTGACGATAGGTTTTATTGGTTTGCTACTGTTGTAACCCCCCCCCCGCTTCTCAAATACTTTTTCATTATAGTCTTCTTACCTTGTTAAGAAAACTATTATTTAAAATAGACTTTTTCTTAATACGATCACCCCAGAGTCGCTCATATCGTGTTTCGCTTTCCCTTGCAAGTGACAAGGCATTCTATAGGGTTGTTGGGTTCGCTCTTGCTAAAGAATTATTAATTAAAAGAGTTGTTTAATGCATCAGTAATCAATTCAGGAAGTTGCCGTGTTATACTAAACTTTGGATTAGCTCAGCATCCCGATATACTAACCTAGTAAGCGGATTCATTCTGTTAACTAGATCATGAAACGCTTCTCCTCAATTGTCCCTCATTTTAAGCTCAAACAGCTTCAGTGGAATTTGTACACTCACCATACTTAGCGGCTATTATCGAGTAACTCTTTACTCATTATATTCAAATAGTCGTTAAGATATTCTCTGATAAATTTTAAAGAAATGCTGCTTGAAAATAATAGGTTGGTCAGCTCTAGATCTGAGAGATTTAAAATTAGTTTTTTTCTTTTTCAAAGCTCCTAATCAGGGTTTTAGATCCAATGTTTTTCAGTGAAGGTCGATCTGCCTGAAATTAATCAATTGATGAAGGTTGGATTATTTAAACCAACAAATTGCGCTAAGAATCAGGAGAGCGAAGGTAAATAGTCACTTTCTCAAATGTATACCTTTTCAGGGGTTGCTTGTTAACTTTTGATGAGTTCCTGTATACTATTTTGTTGTTGATGTAGTGTGAGAATCTCTTAGAGTACTCATTTGTTAGTTTCAGATGCGCTATGAGAATCTTTCAGAGTAACTTCTATCTTTTGTTCAGAAGTGATGTATGGATCTTTCAAGGTCGCTTTCTTTTAGTGTGGATTGTTGTGTGGATCTCTGATGTTCAGATATTGCTTTCAGCACCAAATGCAGCTCTATATACTGATGAGTTTACACCACGTCGTATCCTGGGTGTCTAATGCTCAAACACCGACTGTAAAGCATTATATGCTGTGTTTAAAAGATCTGCAGAACTTTGGTGTTGACAAAACTTAGTCGGAAATTTGGATAAGTTGTTGGTTCTGTCGGCAATTCCAAAAATGATAACTCACAGAGAACAATAACAGATATTGGAACACATGTGTGTAACAATAGTAAATACGAAAAGGTAGGTTGCTCTTGTTTAGGAGAAAGGACAAGTTGGTAAATGTGTTGCTAATTCATAGTTAGGAGACTCCGAAATTTGCTTCGGGCTATTGTCCCTGGGAGGGGTTCGAATTTAGAAAGAAATGTTCATAGTCCTTTAGATTTCTGTTGTCAATCGGTCACCAATTTTAATTCCTCTCTAGGTCTGTCTAACTAAATAACGGTCTTCTTGTTAGGTCTCTCAATGTTCTTTTATTATAAATATTATACTTGAGACAAGTTTTGTAATTCGCTATCTAATCAGAAGCTGTGGCACATTTTTTACTCTGTTATGATTGGTCGAGCAATGAGGGTCACTGTTTCATCCAAAACATGGACCTTGATTTTTTGCCAAAATATAAGGACTGATTCTTATTTCAAAATAAGAATGTCTTAGTATTTGTTGATAGGCAATTATATTCAGCAGATATTATAAGTGTACCTACGTGACCTTTCAATTTGCCAACGTAATTAATTTAGTTAATAATTCTTTGTACATGGAAATTATCTCCTAACAATATCATTTTCTGTCATTGTTATTTCTATGAAAAGATTCGTTGAAGGTTACGAAATACTGAGCGGTGCGATGCAGAGTTTACATAATTTCATATGGGTGTTACATGTTTCGAACACATCATCGTAAGTCAGTTTTAGACTAGCCAGACCTTCCCTGCGGTTTATACCAAATGAGTTAAATCAGTTGACACATATTGTTACTTTATTCTGATAAACTGTGCTTTTCGCACTTCCCACATTTTTAAAATAATAAACCTATTAATTAATTTACAATATTTCCAATGGATTTCAATGTTTTATTATTTAAAAAAAACAGTTTAAAATATTGAGTAAAGTCAAAAAATTCCAGAAAATTGAAAACAAATATCTTGTTACTTTTCATTTACTAGTTAAATAACAGTGTGTTTGTGCATGTATTAGTTTGATGAAATCCGATGTTATAATAAAAGTTTGTTGACTGAATTTGTTGATCTGGAAATGAATCGTTTTGTAGAATATATTTTTGTACTTCTGTTTATGCTTCTCCATTTTAATATATCAAATGGTGAGGTTGGAAAGTGGTGAATTATGACTTCCGGATAGCTTTTTCTTACATAATTAACTATGAAAAAAGATAAGGTAGTTTTTTTCACTCGTAAGAGTTTTAAATAGTCCGACATATAAGTTTTGTGTGCACAAACGGCATGACGTAAACTTAATCGCTGGCTCCTTATAGTAGATTTTTAAAAAAATTTTCTTGATATGATGGTGTATACTTGGGTGGTTATATTGTGTTACTATGCATTCGAAGTTATGTGTGGGTACCGTCTATCAAATGTAACTAGGAGTATTAGTTGTATTTGATAACATTTTAGATCATACTAGATATATTCTTCAGACCTCTGTGTTTTGGATGGGATAAAATGTAATGAAAAGATGTTATTAGCTGAGGGTTTTAGAGTTTAGGTATTGTTGATGGTAAACTGGAATAAGATCCAGCTCGATATGAACTTTGTCTATAAAATATTAATTTGTTATTTAATGCTCGAAAACAATATCAATTCAGTTTATATGATTAATTGAACACAGATGTCTATGTTATCTATAGCTAGAAGAAAATGGGGGAGTAGTGCTTTTACCAACAGTTTTAATATGATAACAATAGATCGGGCAAGATTAGAACTTAGTATAGCCGATTCCATGGGGCGATCGCTATCCATTAGTTCTATCACATACTCACTAGATCACTGAAGATTACCCGAACATGCAGCCAATCGTAGTTTATTAAACCTATGTTACTCTGAGTTGAGTTAAATAAAAAAATTAGGAGTGTCTAAAAGTAACGGAGCTGGTTTCACAAATAATTTATTTCAATTCCAAACAATAAACGTGGATTTGCCCCTCCAAAGTTACTCCCACCTGAGTCTAATGCATTTCCCACCCTTTTCTCTGCCATGTATTTAATGGATGTACTATTGGAAAGATTATTCGCTCCCTATTCTGATACCCTTGAATCTAGGTAAAAGAAAGAATCACACGGAACAAGGTGTTTGGCTAGGGAGGTGGTTCCACTACGGCGATATGATTTTCAGGCATGAACTAACGGGTGCTGAGGGCATTACGTTGTGATAAGGTGTAAATAAAAGGATGTGAAATGAAATGCAATAGTTACAGTTGTATACTTCGTAGTTACTATGCTAGATGATAACAAAATCTGCTTATGACTGTTTCGTCCATAGTGCACACACTACGTAAAATACACAATCGGGTTGATTAACAGAAATACCTCATATGGCTTAAGTTAAAAAGGTTGCCGTCACCTTCGTTCTGTGTACTAAAGAAAAGTAATCAGCATGTAACAGTTTCGACTTACTCCCGAAAGAGAGACTTACTCCCGAAAGAGAGACAGGCAGACAGTTGAAGGGAACGTGAAACATTAAAAAAACTATCAATTTCTGTGTCGAAGTAAGGAAGTGAAATGGTAATTAATTAAATTACCAGGCGTAAAATCAGTTTTCAAGACTGATTTCATGTCTTTGGGTTTAATTGATACGTTTTCACATCCACCATCCGTTCATAACTTCCAGTGCCAAAAAAACGACTGATGATGATGATGATGATGATGATGATGATGATGATGATGATGATGATGATGATGATGATGATGATGATGATGATGATGATGAAAAGGGAAGCAGAAATAGAAGATTTTTTAGTAATGAGATGGAAAGATACCGACAAAAGTATGAAAAGACGGAAAGTTGTACATATCAATGTGTTTTTTGTTTGTTTACAATGTATAGTCTTTGAATGTGCAGTGTTGTGTGTGTTCGAATGCACTCTGAAAGGCGGGCATTAAAAATTGTAAGAGCAATCCGTTTACAAAGAGACAGCATGGCGACACGTCATTTACCAATAGCGATGCAGTTAGTTAAACATACAATTAGTACTTCAGCGATTCTGATGCTAAATAGCTATTCTGAATTTGTAATTTTCGGCGTATTAACAAATGTAGGGTTATATATATATATATATATATATATATATATATATATATATATATATATATATATTAGTATCTCATGTATCCACATACAATTTTATAAAGAGATATAATTTTTTATGTATCAATTTTCAGTATTTACTTCAACAGTCCTTGATACGTAAGTAGAGCTAGGTAGTAAGCTATGAAAATATATTTATGTCAATTAAGTTACAAGGAGCCTCCCGCGTTTCATCCACGGGAAAGAATCTTGAGGCTAAAAGATGACGAGGTCCCCCGGCGATGAAACCCGGGAGCCTCTGTGTAGCTTAATTGACATAAATGTATTTTCATAGCTTACTATATATATATATATATATATATATATATATATATATATATATATATTAAGAAAATAAAAATAAACAAATAAAAAAATATAATCCTGAAGTACGATCACAATAATCTCTTAAATAAACGAGATGAGCTTATGGCCAATTGCAGGCATAAATGTAAATTTAAAATAACCAATAACTAGTAACCCGATGGACCTCTAGATTTGTAACGGTGAAAATAGCAAGTTGAATACCATTATTTACGGTGAAACCCCCCCATAAATATTTATAATAATATCTGTTATAGACACAGAATTACCGACTAGGTGATATATATTATTGGTGTATTAGTGTGTATGCGTATATAATAGTATTTTTAAATATTTATTTATTCTGATTATTTATTAAAATAAGATAGCTTTAAGAATTTTTTCTGCAGGTAATACACTAGTTATTGAATTAATATAAGTAAAAATATCAAATATTACCACTAGACATTATTAGACTTGAATTAGGTTATAACTATTGATTATAAAATTAACCTAAAATTAACTATAAATTAGGTTATAACTATAGATTATAAAATTAACCTAAAATATAAATAATGTAAGACTAATTTTTAGAACTCATATTGTATCAGTAAGGATATGTATCATATTGTAAGACTAATTTTTAGAATTCATATTGTATCAGTAAGAATATAGTGTGTTATGTAATATTGTGTGTAGGTGTGTGAATATGTATATATATATGTATATATGTATATATATGTATATATGTGGATTAGACCTCTTCAAAATTGACATTTTTCTTCAAACATATGGAAACTGATATTATTCCCATTCTCCAAGGTCTAAATTAGCTAAATATACCAGTTATTGTGATCTTGGACCTTGGCTATGCCTGCCTCAAGAGCCATGTTATTTTATTGTTGACGTTTTTCAAAAACGCTGCAAAATTTGGGATATTATGTCCTTATTTTCATTGTAGCTTTCCAGAGGTTGATGCTATAGCATTGAAAGTGGTACCAAATGAAAGCTAATAAAATTTTCTTGCATATGGTAGTAAACACATGAACACCTGTGTTAATTTTAATGCACAAACATATATATTTTTTATGCTTGGAAAGGATGCCATCATATAAGACATAACTTTATCTCAAAAATGTTACTCTTAATGAATGTATATAATTTATTATCACTAAGTATGTTTTATCTCTTCATTTCAGATTGTAAGTTAAAGCTGATTTGTTAAGATTTGTGAACTGCTGACAACATGGCATCTGGAAGACAACTATGCTGTGGGAAAGTGGTCAGCGATACAAGTGAACGGGATGAACCAACTGAAAAGAGAAGAAATGTGGCAACTCCTGCCACAAGGTCATTCAGTGATGTGTATCTTATTGGGCAACCCAGCTCCAGCATCAGGGGCTCTCAACTTCCTACTAATCGCCAGGTGTTCCAGTATTTCCTGCATTTGAGGAATGATAATCCCAACAGTGACAATAGGTCTTTAGCCCATGATACAGTGGATGTCGTTTTGCCATTCTGGAATATGGCAAGGATTAAAACACTAACTAGACCAAATGCAGTCAACCGTTTCATGATCCTCCATGAAAAGTACAGGAAAATTGTTAAAAACAAGGGAAGAAATAACAAACCAGAGGAAGAGAAACGAGCTAACTTTCTGAAGAACTTAGACAAGTTGATATTGGAGCAAAGGATGTTGTGGAGGAGATAAGAAGCAACAGGCTGCTCACAAAGGAAACCAAGGAAGAGGACGTCAATTTCTACTTGGACCAACAGACAACTCGTCTGGCACACATGTCAGGTTATGATAAGGTGTTTGAGAAGAAGTCTAGAGAGAAAAGCTTCCGAGAAGAAAGAGAAGAGAGAATGTTATCATCAGTGACTGCTGCAGCAGCAGAAGTTAGGAAAATTTCAAGTGATGAAGACCCAGAGAACAGTCAAGGCTCTGGTACTAGTAAGGGTTCAGAATACACTGAGACAACACCAAGCTGTTCATCAAAACCAAGTACGATAACCTTACACTTTCCACACTCAGTTATGACCAGTGAAGAGATTTGTAGCACTGCAGATCGGTTGTCACTCTCTGACAACCAGACTACAGCCATGGTGTCTGCAGTGTTGAAGGCAGGAGGCGCAGATCTTGATGACTTTGTTATATCAGCCTCTACTACAAGACGAAATAGGATAAACACTCGTCATAACTTGTGCCAAAGTTACATGAATAACTTCAAGGAAAGTCCGCCAGATTACTGCACACTACACTGGGATGGAAAACTTCTACGGGATGTTCTTGGTGAAAGATACCCAGTGGAAAGTCTTGCAGTGCTCATCTCTGGTACTCAGCAGTATGAAGAAGGGAAGCTGCTTGGTGTGGTCTTCATAGAAAGTTCCACAGGAATCCAACAGTGTAATGCTACATTGGAACTGATAGAAGCATGGGGTCTCACAGACAACATTGTAGGCTTGGTATTTGATACCACAGCAAGCAACAGTGGCATCAACAAGGGTGCAGCGAAGCTTATTGAAGAACAACTAGGCAAAAAGGTATTCTACTTCGCTTGTCGCCATCACATATCAGAGGTAATAATTGGAAGTGTATGGGAGGCTGTGTTCAGCAAGGTCAAGAGTCCTGACAACCCAGTGTTCAGCAATGTGAAAGAGAAGTGGGACAAGTTGGTTAAGGACTGCCCAAGAGTTCTGGGCCTAGTTGAACAAGACTTGAAACAGAAGAAGACAAGCACAATTGCAGTCTTAAGCAATTTCCTTGAGGAAGCAAGTTCGAGGGCAGATTACAGAGAGGTGGCAGAGCTGTGCCTGATCCTGCTTGGTGAGGAACCTCCTCGAGGTATCGACTGGGCCAAGCCAGGTGCCATTCACCAAGCCCACTGGATGGCCAGGAACATTTACTGTATGAAGATGCTCATGTTTTCCAAGGAACTAAATTACAACACGGACACTATCTTCAAGCTGGAGAGGATGAACAAGTTCCTGACCTTATTCTACACCAGCCACTGGGTGACACCACATCTGCAGCTGATGCACCTATCCATAACCTCCAGCTTATGAAGAACATGCTGCAATACAAGCAGTATGACTATGAACTGGCAAACTCTGTTCTCAAGAAAATGAACAACCACCGCTGGTATCTGACCCAGGAACTAGTGCCATTCACCTTGTTCAGTTCACATGCCAGCATGACCAAGTCTGCAAAAGAGAAGCTCGCAGTCAAGCTGTCAGAAACAGAGAAACCTGAGAGTTACAGGAAAGGCAAGCCAGTGTTTCCTGTCATCAATGCAGCTACAGTTCTCACAGACCTGGTAGGGCCAGAGTCTCACTTTCTGTTTGATGCTCTTCGAGTGAAATGTGACTCAACCTCTGGAAAGCTACAATGAAAATAAGGACATAATATCCCATATTTTGCAGCGTTTTTGAAAAACGTCAACAATAAAATTACATGGCTCTTGAGGCAGGCATAGCCAAGGTCCAAGATCACAATAACTGGTATATTTAGCTAATTTAGACCTTGAAGAATAGGAATAATATCAGTTTCCATATGTTTGAAGAAAAAGGTCAATTTTGAAGAGGTCTAATTTGGATATATGTGTTTACATGTGTGAGTATATATGACTACATGCGTATAAATTTGGTTAATATTTCAAATAGATTCAAGTATGTATATATGTATATATGTATGTGTATGTGTATATATATATATATACATATATATATATATATATATATATATATATATATATATATATATATATATATGTATGTATGTATATATGTGTATATATATGTATATATGTATATGCATATAATCTTAAATAAGTTTTATTTCAATTTTATTTCAATTAGATTCTCTTCCTTGGAATCCAGACAGACTGAAAATCTATGACACGCAATTTGTCTCTTTCCTCTCTCTTTATTCTCCTTCTCTATGCCTGGCTACTTGTTTCTTTATTTCTTTTCTCCTATCGAGTTTGAGAACACTAGTTTCGCCAGACAGATTTTGTCTGGGCCAAAAATATATGACTAAAAGTTATGTATGTGAATATGCTTAATATGCTTAGTTATGGTAGTGTGTGAGTGGGGTTACGTGTGTGCGTGCTCATAGGATGTGTACATATTTAGGTTTGCCTCTGTATGCGTGTGACTAAAGTTGTCTATATGTATGATATCACCAAGTCGTAAGTGTCACAATTTTTACACGGCCGTTATTATCTGATAAACTTAAAGATCTTCATAGTTAAATATAAGTTTTAAATTCCCCCTCTCTCTAAAAAGAGGTATCAAATTGGTTGCTACCACCACTTTCTCTGGTTGTGTTTAAATTGTCGTAATCCAATTTTCTTTCAGTCTCAAAAAAGTTAATTGTCTGAGTGATGCTTGAAAAAACCTCAAGGCTGAAATAAATTATTGCATCGACGATTATGTAATTTCGTGTTATTATATTTTATGCTATTCTTCTCTATTTACCACATTGAGCTCTTATACCCGGATTTCCTCCTGGAATTATTCCATTATAACACAAATATATATATATATATATATATATATATATATATATATATATATATATATATATATATATATATGTATTTTCGATTTGTATATATATTGCACCATATGTATTATTTAAATATGCTATATATTTTATACTGAATTTTGAATGTCGTTTTGGATTTGCTCTATTAATCTACTTTGATTAATTTGATATAACTTAAAAGCCTTAGAATGGCATTATTTAAGTGACCAACTATTTTATTTTGATCCCAACTTTTAAAACTATGTTTTTTACTAAAGCAGAAACTGTGGGTATAAACTATATTAATCTGAGAGTAATGCGTGATATTCTCAGACATTCGGACATGATGCTTCCGTAAATATATACATAGTTCAGGTACTCTTTTTATGCGGCATACAAACGATATGCAAAGTGAAGGAATTTTTTATCAAACATTTTATAGATAAACATTTTATCCATCATTTTGTATATATATCAAGAAATTTAGCTTCTGTGCATATGTGTTTACAACTTAATTATTATTCGTTTAGATATATCAAATGTTTTGTATCTCCAAACTCATCGTTATCATTTATACATACAAGGTCATCAATAAATCGCCTGCAACCATGATAACCGTAAGCTGTCGATATATCATTTTTATTAATGATGACATATATATGTTTTAATGTCCATGTAAATAGATATAAGCCCAAGGGGGTGCAAGATCCAAACCCATTGAGATGCCTATAGTTTGTAGTAGTATTTTATTTCCTATTTGAAAATAACTCTGTTTAATAAGGTAACTTAGAAGTATTGTTAAACCAGTTTTGGAAACACTGGTCGTACTATTCTTAGTTTTACACCAAAATCTTTAGATTTTGAAAAGTCTATGCATTTACCTTTCCGTCATGTAAAAGCTAAATCTATAGTATTATCTAATTCTTTAATAAGTTCCTTATGTTGTATTTTAGGTGTATTTTATGTTGTATAAGGTACTAAAATAATATGTTCAGATTGATTTAGCCTTTTTAAGAGAATTTATGCCATCTAATTTTTCTTTTACTCGATCTGAATTATTTACCACCTAAAATAGGTTTACTATAGAATTTAATTTTTTATGGTAATTATTTATTTGATTAATAATTAATTTAAAAACTTTCGATATAGCTTTACTTAAGAGTTTCGTGATGCACATCTAAGAGCCAACAATAAAACTGGCTTCAACTGTTTGTTTTTGTATTTTTTGTATCCACTACATACATCGACGTTTTTTGTTTTTACCTCCAATGTCCGTCTTAAATTTTCAGAAATAACAGTGTTAATTAAAATAATACTTTCGGGTTAAAAATTACTTAATATATAAGTAGCTGAAGCTTCACTCATAATTCCTATCCTTTATAATAAGTATAGTATAGTTTACAGACAAAAGCTATAAGAGTTGCTGCCTTATCAATATTACAAACATATTTTATAATATTATGAATATATATATATATATATATATATATATATATATATATATATATATATATATATATATATATGTATAAGGAAAGGAAAAAAATAAACATTCTTTTATTGCATACACCTTATTATGAATAACTGAAGATTTAATAGATTTGTAATTCTTAGATTTTTATTTCTCTTCTTTCATGTATCTATATAATTTCTCTATCCCGTATTTTGAGTTTCAAACACTTCACGATATGTTACAATTTTAACAGTATACATTCTACTTTTAGTTTCATACTTTTACTTATATATATCAGAAAGAAAAAACACGTGTATGCGCGCGGTAGCACCTACGCACATAATCTAATATAAACCGTACGCACACACACACGCGCGCGCGCAGACACAGTGACGACAGTCTCCGAGGCAATCCTATAACCGGAGAAACTGAACAAAAGGTACCGAATCACCACACACGAAGATGACCGCAAAAGTTAAAAGTCAGAAACACACATGCTTAAAAAACATAACTTTGACCCAAAGAACTAAAAGATATGAAAACACATACATACGACCCCACACGCACGCACATGCGTAGACACGCCAAACTGTTAAAAATAAAAACATTTTTTCAAATGGAAAGATTATTTGAAGGGAGTCTAGATCCTTGAAATGCGTTATAAAATGAAAAATTATAATATCTGGGAATAATGAAATAATAAACATTTTTTTAAAAGGGGGTTTTCAAATTTACAAATGTTGGTAGCTTCACTTTGTTTAAATATATATATATATATATATATATATATATATATATATATATATATATATATATATATATATATTATGAAGTATATATTATCAAAAAGGGTTTTTTAATACGCATTTAACAAACAAAACGGTGACAGAATGCGATGTGTAATTAATTGGTTCCTTAAACAGAATTAGATTATTTAAAAACGTGTGATGCCTGAGGCTCAGCTAACTGAAGTTAACAGCCAAAAGTCTAATTTTATTGAAATTGATGCCATTTTTGACAAAGAGAAATGAATGTATTATTAAGTGCATCCATTGAGATTGCTTGACACATTGAAAACATTAACCGTTACCATAAGTGAATGAAGAATACATGTCATAATCGATTTATATACGACCGTTTGAATATCGTTTTCGAATGGTAAGGCGTGTATTCCCTATGCTATCATTTTTAATGAAGACTAGTTGGCTCCAAGTACATATGCAATCCATTGACTTCACTGTAAAACCGCGAATGTTGGTTGAAATTTACCAGAAGCCTAATCATGACGCCCAGAATTTTGTCCATTGCTTTATTTCCTAGCAAAAACAGATTAAACTGGACTTGATACGATGGCAGGCTTGTACATCCTACATAGAAAAGGAGATTAAAATAATCCTAACTGTATTTCTCCCTCTGTGATATAGATCGAAGGGTAGACAGCTTCGTTCTAGGGAACTTTTTAATTCTCCCATGGCGTAAATTGAACACATATGCACGGCGTGTGTTGCCATGAAGTCCCGATGAGTAATTTAATAACGTACACCCTATTAAATGTTACCATATTGGTCGATCTGGTGAGATCATTATTTATCTCAGTGAACAAATAAGGTTAAATATGTTGAACAAAATGTGAAGTTAGCACCACAATTATACTAGCAGCTGAAAAGAACGGAGTTTGCATGACATCAAATGTGACGTCACCCAAATGTTTTAAAACGTAAACAAAAGAATATGTTGAAACTAAGTTTTTTTTCGGAATATTCTTTTCCATTTAAAGTGCCAGAATAAATGAACGGCGTTTCAAACCATAAAATGATGATAACATACACTACATGTTGTTTTGATATATTGATCGATCTGCCCATATGCTTATTCAATCTCTAAATGAATAATATTTTATTCCCTATCCGAAAAGTACTAGCATATGATTGGAACGGGTTTAGCATGACGCTGTATCCGACTTAACTCAAATACCGTGACTATCTAAATGTAAGCGAGACATGTATTCTCAAATAGACTTGTTGTCTAGTTGTTCTTAATTTGACTAAATTAATTTAACTCAATTTCCTTCTGGGGACGAGATCTGCTTTCTTTTATGGTATTGGTTGATTCCATTTTTAGGGATGTTCTACTACACAATAACGGTTTGTCAATATGTTATTTCTCAAGAACTCGTCAAAATACATGGAGACATTTAAGTTGATTGGTTTGTTTTGTTTTACGGCACATCAACCGAGTCATTGAAAGCCGAATTCAGTCATCTCTGAAAAGTATTTTATATTTCTAAGCAATTAATATCATATAGTACGGTATTCTGTAAACTCTTTAAAGATATTGGTAGTCGAACTGTCGTGTTGTAATAAGACATTCATATAAATCAACAGTATTTATCATTAACAATAAATATAAACGGAAATGGTTGACATTATCGTAAGTGCATATCCAACTCTCATCCCCTATTACTGTATACTATATTTGTTTGCTTACATGGCATTGGTTTAGTCCATTCTTGTTAGGGTAGTCCAACTACATAACAACAATTGTTAGAAGTCATAGAACCTAATCAGTTCGTTTAGTACGCTACCACGACAAATAAATGCATCGATCAAAACAAGGAACAATATGTTTATTTTTATTTATTCATAGTTGCCAAATTAATTTACGTATATTTTTCCGAGATTTCATACTGTTGTAGAATGGGAGAAAATAGGTAGCACGAGATCTCGTGAGTGACGTCACGAACGAGAGGTGGGTGACAACGGTTTTTCCTTTTTCCAGCCGGACCCTGACTATTACAGACGTATAAAAAAACGGTCACATAAAACAATTTGGGTAGTTTTAAAGCGACAGCGCAGGAAATAATGTGCATAACCAGTGAACAAAACAAAAGTGTAAATGTGGCCATATTTTCATAGATAAATGGCGTCCTTGCCAAAGCGTTGGCGAGAAGTTAGACAACGAAATAGATATTAATTAAAATCTCAATAAGTAAAACGTGAAATAATTTGTTTATATAAAAAAAAACATTTATGAAAACTGTCATCTGTTTATGAATTGATTTAAAATATATTTGAATTAGAAATGTACTGTAATGTTACTTTGTTATTTTTTGTACTTTTGTTATGGGGGTTATTTCATTTGGAACGTATTATTTTGAAATAGTGAATATATTATGTCTTCTCTATCGTACACTTTCTATACTTAAATATATATAAAGTTGGGTATGTGGATACTTAATTTTTAATATTTAGGGGGTGCATATATATAAAGTTAGATATCACGAAGGAAGGGCAGCTTTCTACATCCAACTCGACCACACCATCTAGGCAATGCTCGCCAACGACAAGCTCGTTGTGCTATGTGACTTTAATGTCCGAGAGAAAAAGACCATTGCCTTGAGGAGGGGGTCATTAGCCGCCACGGTATCGGAAACTACAACGACAATGGTCAACTCCTCCTGTGTCTATTTGCAGAACACGAACTCGTGGTAACCAACACTAACTTTAGGATACCAAAACGACAGAAGACAACGTGAAGACACCCCCCTGTTCCAAACACTGGCACATCCTAGACTATGCTTAACTAGAGCCAGAAAAAGAGAAGACGTTCGCATCACACGATCCATGCTCAAGGTGTACGCTTTCTGGACGGATAACAGGATCATGATCTCCCGAGTTAACATGACGAATATTCGACCACCTATAAGAGCTCCCGAAAGCATACAACATCGATGCTTTGACTGTAGCAAGCTCCGCAACCTACAGCTGGCACAAAACTTCAAGGAATCCTGTGAACGTCATTCTGAAGACCCTGTGGGCCAAGACACAGTCGAGGACAACTAGACCACCCTCAAATACGCTATGACTCGTGCCGAAAGCATTGGCTACATAACTAAGAAAAGACAGGACTGATTCGAAGAGAGTGACGGTATCATCTCCTCTCTCATTGAAGCTAAATATCAGTTACGTTTGACTCTAGAGAATCAGCCTGCGTCTGCTAATAAAAGTATATATATATATATATATATATATATATATATATATATATAGTAAGCAATGAAAATATATATGGCAATCAAGCTTACTACCTAGCTCTACTTACGTATCGAGCACTGTTGAAGTAAATACTGAAAACTGACACATAAAAAATTATATCTCCTTATAATATTTTATGTGGATACATGAAGTACTAATATATATATATATATATATATATATATATATATATATATCGTTGTACAGGAAATACTTTTAAACTAATAAATCGATGAATATGAGATATATATTCTACACCACACGGTATGTAACACGGGAACATTATTTTTTGTAATATTTTCCATTTAATGAGTGCGCTCACCCAAACTCGCCTCCGCACCAAAAGAACTTTTAAAATAAGTTAGATAGAAAATAAATTAAAAGAGAAAAGAATTAGTGTACACCAAATTTTGAGTTATATTAATTAATGCATTTTTAAAAGGATTACTGCTCGCGCGTGAGTGTCAAAAATATTTATGTGCTTAGTAAAATTAAAAGAATTGTATTTATCATTAAGAACTATGAAATATGTATTCAAGACAACAGGGTAAGTAATGTGGGCATATTATTGATTATTTTTGTAAACTTTACCATTTAAGGGGTGCCACCGAAAAAATATCATCTTCATTCCAAAAAGAAAATAACATAAGAATTTTAACTAATGCTATATTTATTGCTTATACTCGTTCTGCGACAATTATTATACTTAGTATCTATATATTAGAGAAGGTTTGTTTATTTTATTTGCTGTTATTAAAGTCGATACATTAACCGTTAGAAAATTTAAACTAGATGAAATAAGAGTAAAATCTATTTAGGAAATTTCATGACGCCATTCAGTGAAATCAAATCATCCATTATAATTATTGTTTACTGCGGTTCCAACTTAAAACGAAAGCATATACCATGATCAAACACAACTTTTGTTGAGTACGATTTTATTAAAAACTGTATCGTGCCATTGTGTATTCGGGTGTTCTCCACTAATATCCTTCGGGCTGCGTTCGCACCAAACATCGATAAATGGCAGAGAGGACGTTTAACGTTATATTAAACAGGAAAACAATAGGACTAAACTGGTAATATAGGAATCAGAGTAGATATCATAAGTACACAAGATTCTAATAAATTCCCGGATAACGCCAGATAACCATATGTGATATTGCGTATAAGTCGATGTTTGAATGTTTTCGATTAAAAACATTATGATATACGAAATTCTTATGAATCAGCAATATACGATTAATGACTAATTGTATTTGTTTTGTTTTATTATTTTTTTTTTATTATCCTGTACGCACATGTTGGGCCACGTGAAGGTTTCCAACGCCCCTATTAAAGGTGGTGCTATATATCAGACAGGACGCCTAGTCGTTACCACGTTCGGTTTCCACTTCTATCATCGGCAGCTATAATGTTTCATGTCAGCATTGTTCGCACACTTTATGGGGAACGTTGACACCCGTAATTAAATTTTTAAATAAAGTTATTTTTTAAATTTTGTCCTTTATTAATGAAAAGATGCAATACCAATTTTGTGTGACTAATCCCTTGAATTACACGACGAAAAATCAATGTTTACTAATCAAGAAAATAGAAAAATCGATTACAGCGTCATTAGTGATGGAAAATGACAAAATTGTAAACAACATAATTAGAAAATGTTGCAAAAATACAATACTTAATATGAAGATATGTCGACATTTGAAGGTTTCTGATGAAAAAATTATGTTATTATATGTCTGATATCCGAAATCCGTCTATATCAGGAGTATACGATTTGTGACTTGCTTGAGACTAATTTTAAGGAATTGTCCTATGATGGTGTGTTTTGATTTGAATTAAACTAAACCTAGTTTACATAAGTGTCGAATATTTTATAAAAGTCAAGTAATTATCAGATGTTTTGATAGAATTTTAAAATATGCGGAGGTATTTCAAACGAAACTGATCACCGTATTTTTATCACTTAACATTGGAAAGGTCCATTTTATATTGAGGTCAATCTGGGTTGCAATAATTACCGTAATTCACTTAATATTATTTAAATTAACAAAATAGTGTCCTAAACACAGAGAAAATACGACTAAATAAACAAAAACTAGAAAGATTACCAAAAAACAAATTATAAAAAATATGCTTAGCTTAACATTTTCGCAGTTTCAAAGCATTACCGATCGTCAGAAGTGTCATAGTCTGGCATCAATTGAAAAGCGAACAAACAAAATTACCACTACTTCTACGGGTAACATTGTAGTTCGCGAAAGTAGTGGCATTTTATAGAAGTTATGAAAGAAGTTAGATCTAGTAGAAAACATTTTCTAAAATTGTATTTTTTAATATTCTTCCATACGTACTCCGTCGTTTCGACCTTACGGCTCTCATCAGTGCAGGGAATAACAATCTCAGGCGGTCACAGCGCGCAAACCCGGTTCAAAAAGACACCTTGAATCGGTAAGCGTTCACTTCGTCTTTGGGGCCACGAGAGATACTCACGTGATTACGGAGAAATTAAGTGATATTTACATTGAAAGCGGCGAGTATAGATATCTAGACATCACGATAGAACTCAACAACAGAGTCAGAGTATTGCACTGGAGCCTCAAGTGAATGTCTATTTCTAATCTCTCCGATAGTGCTCTACTTTCAATTTTACTTCGAAAGGGTCTTTATATATATATATATATATATATATATATATATATATATATATATATATATATATATATATATATATATATATATAAATGTAAGTTTGTAATCCGAGGCAGGAGCAATGTTATATAGGTACCGGAAGGTGGAACAGATGAACAAAATAAATAAGAAGAGAAAATAAGAATGGAATCTCAAATCAATTTATCAATATTTCACGTAAAACAGATTAAATACCAGAACAGTAAATAGAAAAAGGTTTACTGTCAAGCAATTAAAAAGTTCCGGAAAATGTAAACTTTAATTTTCGAGAGCGGGACCTCTCATTATCAAAAGATAAAAAATATGACCGAGTGGTCGAAAAAACAATAATGAGAGGTTCCGCTCTCGAAAATTAAAATTTACCTTTTCCGGAACTTTTTAATTGCTTGACAGTAAACTTTTTTTCTATTTACTGTTCTGGTATTTAATCTGTTTTACGTGAAATATTAATAAATTGATTTGAGATTCCATTCTTATTTTCTCTTCTCATTTATTTTTGTTCATCTGTTCCACCTTCCGGTACCTATATCACATTGCTCCTGCATCGGATTACAAACTTATATTTATATTTACCAGCAATGCTTCAAGCAAACTACAATTTCTATATATATATATATATATATATATATATATATATATATATATATTAATTCAATTGACACGGTACATTAGTTTGATCTTCCCTCGATACTTTCGGTTTTATGGAAACACTGGAAACTAACTCCGTAGGGCTAAACATACAAATGTAACTGATTCCCTAGTCGATGTTTCCATCAACGGAATGATCGGTTACATTTGGTATACCTCGCCCTGTGGTGTAAGTTTCTAGTATTTCCATGAAACCGAAAGTATCAATGTAAGATTAAACTAATTTATTATGTAGATTGAAATTTTTAAAATATATATGCTCTTGCACAAGTAATTGATCACCGTGGTTATTTATCCTATGACACTAAATAGCAATATACATGAATATATGTATATTCTTTCATTTCCATTTGAATCTTAATTTTCTTAAACGTGTTTTTCCTTATTCTTCCGCTAAAAGAAATGAATCCAAACAAAATTACCATCGTCTGCTGAATCAAATAATTTTCAAATGTTTACATCCGTTAGCTTCGTTTCAATGTTTTTATTAATTTCTTATAATTAGTAATAACTTTGAATTTCTATATGTTTTTGTTAGTTCGAATAGTTGGCAATAATTCTAAAAATATTTAATGAACCTACGTTTTCTGTCTTGCTTTTGTCACAAGTAATCTGCGTCCATCTACTACTACGATGACTGTTTACACATTAGAACCCATAGATACGTCCGGGTTATTGTTAATTAAAGTGTTGGGATTTATTTTTATAAAGACAAGCGTATACAGCTTAATTATTTTAACTACGCGTCATCTTTCTTTAGTGATTAAAAAAATCAAAACCTCTTTCTTTTTATATGATAAACTGAAAATTAAATGTTTACTGATATTAAATTTAACAAATAATCAGATACAATCTGTGACCACAAACATAGTAAAATTAGATATAAACACCGTTCTGCTGTAGTCATTCTTTGATATTTCATGGCGATGTGACGTATTCTAACGTCATTCAGTTTACTTACAAGCTACGATGGCTAGATGCAGTTGCCGATTACCAGAATTGGTAACAAGAAGTAGAGATGGTTAGCTGCCGATAACAGAATCTATCTTCGCCATACTCGATGATTTTGTTACGTTTTCATAGCAAAACATGAATTTATTTTTGTTTGTATTTTCATTTTTGCTTCTGAGGTTGCGGAGATTATGTTTTCCTTCAGGTTTGTTTGTCACTATGTCTGCTTTGGTACAGTCTAGCGTCCACATCGATTGCGTCACCAAATCTTATCAGAAATCGGCCATGGTTCAATTCAGACGTCATTTAATTTGGGGATATTTTTAGGCGATGTGATGTATTATCACGTCATTAAGTTTACATATAATTTACGACCGTTAGGTGCAGCCTCCAATAATAGAGGTGCTAATAAGAGAGAGAGAGAGAGAGAGAGAGAGAGAGAGAGAGAGAGAGAGAGACTGGCTGGATGGTTATACTAGAATCGCTCTAGGCATACTCGATAATGTCGTAGCGTGTTAATTGCAAAACATGAACTTTATTTTGTTTTGTTGTTAAACCTACTATTCAATGACAATTTTGTTTCATATATTATGTTAGTGGCGTTCGTTTTGAATTCAGAGAAAAAGACATTTGTTTCGGAAACTATCAAAGCTTAATGTTATTTGGTTTATACTTTATCTCCATCAGTCTCAAACAAAATGTATACATTGGGAAGCACTCCATCGGGACAATGAGTTTTCTTTTGAGGCAAGAGTTGCTTAATTGTCTTCTACATCACGCTATGCTTTACTTATGTAACTTAACTCGAATAATTGACAATATTTTTTTTTTTTTAATCGAGTTGCTGATACAATAAAAGCATCAGTTGGAGTATGATGTCACATGTGAAATTATAATAATAATAATAATAATAATAATAATAATAATAATAATAATAATAATAATAATAATAATAATAATAATAATAATAATAATAATAATAATAATAATAATAATAATAATAATAATAATATTTCTGAAAGTAATGAGATTCTTCTTCGTGAAGTGAAAAGATAGTAAATACTAAGAACTGGGGTGAAAATATTCAAAGGTTCCAAGAGAGAGGGTTAAAATTATTTGGAAAGAAACTACACGGTGTATTCTTTGAGAATACTGCATTTAGAGATAATGGCAGCTGGAATTGGTTGGTCAGTGTGATCTCAAAAAGATCTACCGTGAGTACTTTAATGGCAGCCCAGGAACAAGCCACCCGCACTAGGTGCATCAACATTACATTAACAAAATTGCAGAATCATCGATATGCCGATTGTGTAATGAAAGGGAAGAAACCTTAGCACATATTTTATCTGAATGCCCAATGCTAGTACAACACTAGTATAAAAATTGGAGACACGACAAAGTCGCTCAAGTACTACACTGGAATATATGCAAACTTTATGAATTGGACCACAATGAGAAGTGGTATGAGAATAAGCCAGGAGTGATACAGGAGTACGACAATGTCAAACTTCTTTGGAGCATGCGCAATTAGACTGATAAGGTTCTTGAACATTCAAACCACGACTTAATCTTTCTTAAAAAAAAGAGAACTTGCTTAATCATTGATATAGCCTGTCCCTTCGATACCAGAGTGCAGGAGCAACAACACGAAAAAATAAATATCAAGATCTAAATTTTGAATTCGTTAGACTATGGAAATGTAAAGAAGTAAAGGTGATTCTCGTTGTAATTAGAACGTTTGGAACCATAACGAAAAGCAACCATAAATGGCTGAAACAGATTGACGAGACAATTTCTTTTCCAATTCTGCAAGAGGCTTGTCTGTTAGGAACAGAGAAAGTGTTAATATACAGCTTGAATGTCTAAGGTCAAGAGAATTGATTTGAGGTTCAAAAAAGAAAACTCCAACTAAAAACAGCCAAAAGTTGAGACTACTATGAAATAATAATAATAATAATAATAATAATAATAATAATAATAATAATAATAATAATAATAATAATAATAATAATAATAATAATAATAATAATAATAAACTGTTTTATTCATGAGCAATTATGATATTTATTTTGTGAATCAGTTACTTCTGAGTCAGAGAAAATACCCGACTTCCCCAACGCGATATTCTGAATATGGTGATTTCCCTTCAACTTACAAATACCAAAATTGTTAGGAAAATCCACGAAAGCTTTGTTTTATCTGTCAGAATGTAGCAGACTAGTAATTGAATATATTTACAATAATATTTTGCAAGAGAAATGGAGGGATAAACTCTCTGTATAAACTATCGGTTTAAACTAATATGTTCAGTTGTAATTGTACTCTCTCCCAAATATAAAACAATCTCCGTTTTATGTATATTATTCTTAATCTACACGTCAAAAATTCTTTCTCTTGTCTTTTTTTGTTTATCAAGCATTGAATGAATATAGTTTAATAGATTCTTTTTGTAATCATTTAATTAAATTGTCACCAAAACATAAACTCGAAAGTAAAATCAATATTTGTGTACCGGAACACGACTTTGCCACATTATTTCTTTGCTCCTTGTTAAAAGGTTTAAATTACTGGAATAATTTAATTCTGCTTTTAATTTTATTTTATTTCCCTCAGCTCATATCTTTAAATTATCTTTGGAAACATTTCTCCCCAAAGTTTCCCTCCACTCGGCACGTGGTAACAGTCTTTCAAAGTGTATCTCTATCTAAACCTGAAAAACTTATTAATCAGATATAGTTTAATCGTCCCATATTTTACTTCGAAAGATCCTAAATTAAAAATACGAGATCTAGTATCTAGTAGATCGAGTATTATATATGTCAGCAAAGAGATGTGAATTCACACTTCTTACGAAGGTTTAGTGTTGAGCGTAAACAAACAGCGGAAAATGGTTGATTCATTCTCTGATAATAAATGTAACCTCTGTGTTTGTTGGCACATATACTGTTGGGAAACAGATAAGAACAGAAATTTAATAATGGTTTACAGAAAACGGCAGGTACGTTAATTAGTAGAGGAAGCTCTCGAAAAGTGACGATGACATGATGAAATATATTGATATCTATGCACCTGAATATTAGTACACACGCACACACACACACACACACATATATATATATATATATATGTGTGTAAATTTGAAAATAAAGATATACGTACTGCGTATATATATATGCATATATATGCATATATACACATATACCTTCTGAGAGTGGAAATGATTGTTTTCACTCAGCGTAGAGCAATACTCATCGTAAAAATTAATAAAATGCATTTCAATATAATTTCTACCACTAACAGTATCATGTCGGTTAGGTAATATGTTAAAGAACAGCCGCTAGTGGTCAAGGTTATTAATGTCTTACGCCCAAGTTCCGAAACTCAGGTAAACGTGCTCGATATGTTTAGTCACTTGAAGCATTGGACGAGGAAACAGTTGTATGTGGATGCTTATATTATATTGTAGTATATATATATATATATATATTTATATATATATATATATATATATATATATATAACCATGATTAAAAATTGAATCTGTTTTCATCTTACTATTTGGAATCAGTATTAAAATCATATTTGATTAGTTTCCTTTTGCCGACATCAATTATTAACGTATGTAAAATATGAGTTCAATAAACTACTAATCATTTTGTATGCACTCTCACATATGTGGAGATAACATTCATGCGTATCATTGTCTCAGTCGATAGACAGAGATAAAACAGAGACTGATATACAGGCAGACAGGCAGAGTCAAGAATGTGTGGATAATAGGAGTGTGCGAAGAATATACATATGGAAATTAAAATGACAATGTTAATATTGGTTGATCAATTCGCCTACCGCCGTAAGCTATGAAAATAACGAGCCGAGTTTGAATCGCATACTTTATGTTAGGTTCAGGTTATCGCACTAATACACTTAGGAGATTGATCTTTACAACAGGATATTAGCATATAGTCACAGAGTACACAAGCGAAATAACGAATGTATATAAAGTTCAAATGATCACCGTCACACGTATTCGTTGGAATAAAGAAGAGACTAAAATTAAAATCAGTCTTCTTTTTCTCCACCCACTATACAGATCGGACATCGAAATTAGCGCTCTTACGGTTATGCATATGTCGAACAGAGATATAAAAAATTGGGTCTTAATGACGCAATACAATATATCAGTTTCGGTATACTGTGTTCGGGTTATTGCTCCGCCCTTCATGGAGGGGTGTTATTAAACATTAGTATTGATAAAGGTAGTAACGATTTCTCCCCATTAGACATTAGTAAACAAGCAATGTGTATCTAATGAATCGCTGAGTATGAAAGGTTTACAATAAATAGTGTTTGTGTGTTTTGTCTGTGCTACGCTATATGAATAATTATTTGATGTATAATGTGTATACTTCAACAGCAACATTCAGTCATCGAAAGAGACATCCAAATCCGCAATCTGGGATGGCGTTGATTGACTATGCGTTATCTTGTTTTACATCTACGACAATTTTAAGAGTGACCTTTATCGCCAGGGTCGAATTAGTCTTGATCTACGAGTCGACAGATTGGACACTGGCGAAACAACAAGAAGAATAC
>OY744520.1:154111606-154201606 GCA_963556195.1 Sepiola atlantica | reverse complement strand
CAACAACAAAACACCTTAAAAAAACATGTATTAATACCGGAAAACTGGAAAACCAGCTCGCCAAGTAGGGAAAACAGTTAAGAAAATAACGAAAAGAGAAAGTTCCGTCGTCTTTAAACAAACATGTATATAATATTATATACATGTCTGTTTAAATACGACGGCATTTTCTCTTAATTTTTGTTTTTATTTAAGGTTTTTTGTTATTTTGTTATTTTGTTCTGTAGTTTATTACTACTTCAAACAATGAATGAATTTATAATGTGCGGACGCGATTTGACAAGCAACTGACAGAACTAGATTAATGTGCTCAAAAACACACCCAACACAATCTCAATGGTCTCGAGTCCAAAACTCTAACCTCATTTAAAGATATTGTTTGTTCTTAGCCTATTAAGACGAAACAATTAAATTTAAAGATGACCAACAAATGAAACGCATACTTGTTGATCCTTCCTGTACTCTTCTTGAGATTAAATAACTGTATATGCTTAATTCGATACCGTTTTGTTGGCCGCGTTCTCATAAATCGTGTATTTAATTCCCGCTTGGTCGGTGGGCGTAGTGCGCGACACTTCGATTTTGCGAAATTCACTTCGTAATTATAGACTCCTTTTGAAGTCTTCTTACCAAGCCATATATTACATACGTTTCTCTTTTTTTCTTCTTTTCTATTCACTTTACACACGCACACACACATACACACACGCACATATATATATATATATATATATATATATATATATATATATATATTTATATATATATGTGCGTGTATACATATATATATATATAAGTACGTATATATATGTATATAATGTATATATACATATATATATACATATATATATATATGTATATACACACATATAGATATATAGATATGTGTGTGTATATACATATATATATATATATATATATATATATATATATATATATATATATATATATATATATGTATATATATACATTATCTACATATATATACATACTTATGTTTTAAATAGCATTCTGTTTGTCTGTCACGATTTAATCTTGATAAGAGGTGATTACAAAAGTGTAAAAAAAAAGAGATCAAGTTTTAAATAATAGTTTTAATACTTCTGTCACGCTTAGATTATAAAAAGCACGTTTTAGGGTCTGTAATCTTGAGATGTTTCATAGAATCACTCTTAACATTTTTGATTCACGTTAATTTAAACTAGCATTTTCGTTTGTCTGTCACTCTTAAGTTTGAAATATCATCGCTCAATGTGCAGAATTGATGGACGCATCTTACGATATCGCCCATATTCTGAGGATAAAATATGACAGAAAGTCAGAGTCAATATGTCCTTTTTGATCAGAGACAAAATCTTTCTTTAATGTTTTCTACGTGTAGATTTCTCCTTTCATTTTCTAGGCTTTTTATTACGATCAAATTTCGGCAAATTTCATCAGGTCATTAATTCAGTTCTGTCATTTTCTTGTCAGATCGTGAAGTCTGCAGATTATATATATATATATATATATATATATATATATTTAAATATATACATATATATAAAGTTAATGTAAAATATATGTGTGTTTTTATATATTTTGTATTTTATTTCTCGTTAGTTGGTGTACAGAATCGTTTCTAAAACAGAATTTTCTACCACTACCTGCGACCTTCCTCAGTGTAGTGAGAGATTTGTATGTAGATAGCATGTTGTAACATCAGCAAAATAGCGTATGGCCAATGTATTTACACGTGACTAGTGTATACTGACCACCATGATCCGTTACGGTTAAGTATGATAAATACGCTGTAATAAGTACAGAGTTATTTAATATTTTCATTATAGATAAATTTAATTTATTTGTAGATTTTACTGTCCCCCTTAACAGTCCTCAAAAGTAATTACACTTCATTTTCTGCATACGTTGTAGGTCCGAAATGTCATAAAGATCTGACTAGTAATTTCTTTTAATTGATGTATGAATTTTCTGTCAATTAGGAGTTCTACCTTCTTTGCATAGCTCAAAAGGTTTCCTAGAAGGTCTACTATCAATATTCAAACTTTCAGAAACATATATTAAGAAGATTTTGTTCGGCTATATATACTAACGGACGCACTCATTTACACACAGAAGCTGATCTATCACACACACACACGCACACACGCACACACACACACACATACACATATATATATATATATATATATATATATATATGATATATGATATAGATTAGACTATGTGTGTTTATCAGTGTGTCTGTTTGCATATTATCGCGTCGAAACGTAGGTATATCTGCGTAGACTGTTTCTAATGTTTATTTAATTTTACTCATATATATATATATATATATATATATATATATATATATATATATATATATATATATATATATATATATACTAGAAAACTACCCACCCTCCGGGCAGAAATCAATCTAGTTGAAGACTTATCTACAGAAAAAAACAATGTGCTTTCACATTTTGATAATTTGAAGAAAAACAGAATAAAAATGATTGCCATGGTGGTATTTGATGTATTCCAATGTTGCGATTTGATTTTGTATAAGTATACAAATAAATTCCCTATAACGATTAAACAAAGAATCGGAGCGATTGTCAAGAATATCCAACAGAAAAAAGGGGTAAAAAACAAATGATCAACAAATAACTTTTACCAAAGGCGAAACGTTATTTTCTTACCTGCCTGCCTATTTATTCCTGAAGTTTGGTTTTCGTCTTTCGGGGTGAACAAACAAAAAAATAGTAAACAAATACTCCAAAAAATCACCAGACGTAGATGGTCGGCGGACGACTGTCAGCCATCTTGGTTTTTCAAGATAACGTAATATACTTGATTGACCATTTAAATTTAAATTATAACACTTTAAAGTACTTTAAAACACAGAAAAATGAAGCAGGTAGGTAGAAAAGTGACTTTTATTGCGCTTGGTAACAGTTATTTATTTACTATTTGCTTTTTGCGCACCTTTTCGTTCTATTGTTTATTCTTGACAATCGCTGAATGCGGAATGTAAATCGGTAAAATAAAACAAATGAAAAATTATGTAATCTTGAGTAAGTTAAAATGGTTACTTTGTGTGTTTCGCCTTTATTATTAAAGGCATAAACATATAACAAAACTTAATAACTATTTTGTTTAAATATAATTCTATTTTTTATTTTTTTAATTTAAAACAAAACTCAGTAAAGGGGATTTTTCTTCATTCTTTTTTTCTTTTGATTGCAAATGTATTAGTTATTTTCATCGTCATCATCATCGTCGTCGTTGTTGTCGTCATAAACAACAACAACAACAACAACAATAACAACAAAAACTTGAAATTTTCTTTCGACTTTCAAAATAATTATTTTCAATGTTTAAAGTTATTCATTAAATCGTTTTAATTAATATTACTACTAATAACAATATAATTGTTGATATGAAGAAAACTATAACATATATATAAAGAAATTGTAGAACAAAAGTAGAAATGAATTGTGTATGATATTAATTTATTAGAGATTATTTATAAAAGTATTATTTAAATGAAGCGTCTGGATAAATGTGTTTTCGAAATGTTCCGTTGGGTTTATATAATGTATTTGAAAATGTTTAAATTAAAAATTTGAATTAAATAGGCTTAAGGTGTTTTGATATTAATATAGTTGAGATAAAATGAAAACACTTTCGCGTTCATTCATTTAGAAGACAAAAAAATATAACAAAACTTAATGACATGTTTTTAATTAGGGTTCTATTTTTTATAATTTAAACAAGCTGAGAGGGTTTTTTGTCTTTATTCTTTTTTCCTCTTATGGCAAATGTATGTGTTATCATCATCATCATTAGCATCATCATCGTCGTCGTCAACAACAACAACAAGAATCGGAAGTTATCTTGAATGTAAATAGTTTTTCATGAAATCCTTGTAATTAATATTACTACTAATATTAATATTGATATGGAAAAACTATTATATATATATATATATATATATATATATATATATATATATATATATATATATATATATATATATGGAAATTGCAGGAACAATAGAAATGCAGTGTGAAGAATATTAACTTATTACTTATAAAATTATTATTGAAATGAAGCGTCTGGATGAGTTTGTTTTGTTGGGTATATAAAATGTATTTAGAAATAGTTAAATGAAATTGAATTAAATAAGCTTTGCGGGTTTGAATATTAATTTAGTCGGGATGAATGAAAAAAACGTTTGCATTTATTCATTTAGATATACATATGTGTGCGTCGGTATATATATATATATATATATATATATATATATAATAAGTTATGAAAATATATTTATATATATAGAGAGAGAGCGACAGAGAGAGAAAGAGTAAGAGAGAGCGGGAAAGACAGGGAATAAAACATCTAATAAATCGTTATAAAAAGGCAAAATCGACTTTCGTAATCAATTCACGAGTTTTAATTGTGTAACCTCATCAAGTATATGACGACGACTCGTATGAGTCAAAATCGCTTGCAAATATGGCGAGTTCTTATTCACACTCAAACAATACATTAGATCGTTGGACTGCCAACTCAAAAAATTGTATACAAAAAGGAAGAAACAGAAACTTTCACTTCTCTTTAATCAAACATGTATTAAAGTAAAACTGCTGCCCAAATATATAAATATATATATATATATATATATATATATATATATATATATATATATATATATATATATATATATATATATATAGATATAGATAGATAGATAGATAGATAGATAGATAGATAGATAGATAGATAAAAAATATAAATATATATAAAACTGACTCGATTGCTATCAGGAGTTAGCGTTAATTTTTCGTCGGCGTCGCCGATCGGGAGATCTCGACAGGGGATAGAAAAAATGTCTTTACACACTAGAGATGACATGTTCATGTGAAATATATAATTTAAATAAAAAAAATAAAAAATGTTTCATCTATTGAAAAAAATCTCGCATCGCGTAACCAGGTTTTCAATCTGATTGTATAATTTTCGTTCGTCCATGATTTATAAGTAGCCCAACTGATTTATTAAACCACCACGTGCCAGCGCGAAAGCTACAACAATCGGACTTACAAAAACTCACTCCATTGCCATCGGGAGATATCGTTATTTTTAGTCAGCGTTGCTGATCGTGCGATCTCGGCAATGAAAAAGAAAAAAGAAAAAATGTATGTACACACTAAAGATGACATGTTTATATCGAAATAGATGATTTAAATAAAATAATGTTACATTTATTGAAAAAGATCTCGCATCGCATCGCATCGCATCGCATAATTTGGTTTTCAATCTGATTTCATTATCTTCAGTCTGATTTATATATATATATATATATATATATATATATATATATATATATATATATATATATATATACGTTAGGTGGAGTATTCTATGGAGAAAATGATAGTTTTCACTTTGAATTGAGTATGTTCGATTATAAGAAATAATAATATAAATTAATTACTTCATTTAAAAATTATGTTATTTCTTCTACTTCAAGTTGCCCAGTCAGTAGACGACTTGACGGCGACTATTGGGGTCCCGGTTACTAATCTCGCTACGTCTAATCTCACTGATGAATCGTAAAAGAGACTAAACCCATGTCTGTTAATAACTCTTTCGCTCTGTACATTATAGTATATATATATATATATATATATATATATATATATATATATATATATATATATATATATATATACAATATGTGTGTGTGCGGATCGTGGTGTGAATATTGTACTGTGGATAATATATTTAATAATATATTTAATCATTGTAAAAAAATGTAACAATCGAGTATAAAAAATGTTACTTACTGATCTGGTTCTTGTCTTGCTCTCAGAGCTAAGATCGAAGAAAGTCGACAATATACGTAAGAGATGAGAAACGAGAGAGATAAAGAGCTGACTCAGAACAGGGATAAAAAAAATAAAATAAAATAAATGAAGATGTAAAAAAACATTTACTTTTTTCTTCCCTCCTTCATCTTTTTTTAAGTCAATATTTAAATCGAGATCACAATTAGTCCAAAAAGACAGCCTTTTTGGTTACAATGAAAAACGTATATATACTTCTAGAAGGGCTATCCTGCGTCGCCCGACGTCGGTTAATTACGTAGATTACAGAAAAAAATGTAAACTAAACAACATTTTTTTATATTTTTATATGAAATGATTTTAAATTATTTTGTCAGAAAATCAGAGTAAAAGTACTGATTATCCTGATAAGTTTCGAACTTACAACATCTGTCTTTAAGTATGTCGAGCTAACTGATTAAGCAACTGGTTCAATAAGGAAATGGTGACGCTATTAATTCCATAAACTAAAACAAGCAGCTGCTGCTGTTTTAGATATTGTTTTTTTTTATTCATTCCCCTTCTCTTCTGATTTCCTCTCGCTCTCTCTATCTTTTCTGCATTCTCCTAGTTAGCGAGAAAAATCGCTTTTCTTTAGTGGAATGTCAGTTAGTCGGTGAATCTAGAATTGTGTTATTATATGTGTTTCTGGTATTGAGAGTGACAGTGGTGATTGGAAAAGTTAAAAGTTTTCTCGCCTACCGTTATTTATAACTAATCAAAACTGAAATGTCGACCAGGATTAAATATTAAAATATTAAAATCGATCTTCAATACAATTCTTTTTTAAAACACAGACTAATATGTGTGTGATACGACTGACGAAACAGATTTAATTATTAAGAAAGCTATTAACATCAATAAAATATATAGAACTCGGTTTTACTTCATGTATAAATATTTTAATTATCTCGAGCAATTTGAGGTGATAAAAATCATGTGACTTGCTCAATATAAAGAACAATTTTTTCTGCTCGATTCCTACTATTTATCAGATGTTCTGCTGTTGAGGACCCGTAAGTGTTATTAACATTCAATAGAGCGTAAGTTACATACCTACTTTTTTCTTAATGTATACATACATTGCTTCTATTACATATATAATAACTGAAGAAAGTTATGTATATATATATTTTTACAAATATGCACTTTTTTAAAAATTGTTTTATTTGTAAATCATTTGTATTAGATTGTTACGAAAATACTGACTACGTGTTTACTAAGATTTAAAGAGTTTAGTAACGTTGTTACTTGTGTAGTGTTTTATATAAAATGGTATCCGCTTAATTATTTGCGTGCACACTTCATATATTCTAAATAATATATACGAGTGTACACTCCCCGTCAAAAATGACGGGGACAATTATGATTCGCTAGCGTTCGCACTAATATTCATATTCATATAAAATAACTTTTCAGTCGGTGAAGTGAAAAATAGAGTAGAAAGAAAAAATAAAAACGTATCAATCGGTATAGAAAGAAGAAAGAAAAGAATGGAAAAGGTTTTATTACGGAATTTCCATTTGCTTTAATCCTTCACCTAAACACTTTAAATTGTTTCGTCAGGCAGTTGTTTACTCGCTAAATATTTGTCTGACGTGACATACACACCCACACACACACACATATATATATATATATATATATATATATATATATATATATATATATATATATATATATATATGGGAAATGAAAAAGGAAAAACCAACAGATATTTGTTATATATTCATCAACGTTTTGTCTTTATTGTAAGACTTCCTAAGGATCATAATTTGAAAAAAAATGTCATGCAAGTACATCGAAATTTGGGGTTGACATTATAGAGAGATGAAGGAAAGTAGTAGTCGTGGCTATTGTGAGCGCTGGAGGAGAGTCCAGGCTGTGATAAGTCAGTGGTGGTAAAAAATGAAATGAATATGGAAAGTGATTTTAATTCAGGGGAGTGATAAGTAAAATGTGGTTTCGTTCAGGATGTGTTGATGGTTTGAGAGTAAATTGAAAGAAAAAGAGGTTTAAATATTTAAATATTTGTAAGGATGTGTAAATTGTGTTAATTTGTAAAGCTGTTATTTGTGGTTATTCAGTTTTGATTCGTAGTGGGTGATTCATGAGTATGTGAATGAATATATATGTGAGAAAGCAGTTAGCACGTAATTGTGTATGCGGGAAGTTGTGTATAAGTGCAAGTGAGAACGATAAGAGAAAGGGTTAGCCATGATCTAGGTTTAGTTTTTGTTCTTTCAGGATAATTTTGCTTATTAAGGGGGATAGATTGTATAAACAATTTCGTGTCTGATGGTGTTACACTCTGTGATGAGTGCTGTTTCAAGTAGTATTCGCCGAGCTTTGTTATGAATGTGTTTGATGATTTGGGCCTGTTCTAATTTTAAAGCATGACTGTGTTCTAATACGTAAGAAAAAAGGGCACTGAGAGAGTTATTGTTTGTTATGTCCCTTTTGTGTTCGCTCAATCTTTTTTTCAATTCACGTTGCGTTTCCCCAACGTAAATTTGATGGCAGTTGTTACATGGGACGGTATATAAGCCGGCATAGGATGTGCGTTTTTTTGTACTGTTGGAATACCTAGTTTGTTAAGTGTGTTGCAGATGGTTGTGTTATTGGAATGCGTGGGTAAGAGAAGAGGTCTGTCTATGAGAGAGGTGTTTGGTATTTGATGTTTTTGTGTATTGCTTTTTAGAATATTTGAAAGCCTTTTTTTCAGCATTTAGTATGAAATGTGTGGAGCATTGCAATGTTTTTAAGGAATTAATCATGTCTTTGATTTCTTTATCTATATATTATCATCCCGAGGAAGTCTTACAATAAAGACGAAACGCTGATGAATATATATATAAAATAACTCTTGTTTTTTTCATTTTTCATTTCCTATTACGTCGGATTACTTACATCCTTTCTTTCTCATATATATATATATATATATATATATATATATATATATATATATATATATATATATATATATTATAGACTGAAATATTCAAATAACTTCTTTCAGAATACTATTTTGAATAATATACTCCTTTAATATGGACGATAAAAAATAAGAAACGTGTAACGCAGCCGCCCCCAAAAAAACAGTTGGAGTAAAAGTTACCATAATTGATAAGACAGTATAAAGATGATTTCAGAAACTCTGCAGTGTTAATGATTACTTTGAAGGTTAATAATCGATTAGGCGACCATGCACTTATGGTAGTAAAGATTTTAAGGCAATTGTCGAAGAAAAAACCCAGGTCAAAGTATCAAAAAAATTCTAAGTCACTTGATGTTAGTATTATACCAGCATTCAAGTATTTTAAGTAAATTCACAAGGTGAAAAAGCTCAAAACATAAGTCCCGCATGAACGTAATAAATAATTGTTTGTCCCTGTAATCGGTCATTATTTTTAAAACAGCTTAATATTTAATCATTAATAACATAACATTTTAGTAAATAATCATTTTTGTGACATCTATGTGAGTCTTTTTAGAAAAATGTATTTATTTTCAATTATATCTGTTATGTTTCTATTGGTGCCAACGCTATGTGCCAATAAGATATCCTGCTGCTATGGGTTTTATTTTACATACAAGTTCCTTTCCTTCTGAATTGCATTGCCTTATTCCAAGTCAAATCAACTTTCCCGAAATCAAGCTACTTTGCCGACAGCAATTCTTTATTATACGAATTATATTCGCTTCTATTCTATATTTTATGAGGAACTCCAAAGACAGCTTCTTATGCTGTGAACCCAAATCATTCTTTACGGTTATCGATTTCTGAAACACCAGGTTTGTTCCCAGTAATACCTTTCACACGCATATATATATATATATATATATATATATATATATATATATATATATATATATATATATATTTGTCTTTTTGTTTAAAATAACTCAAAGCTTCTTTAGACTATATATTGGGTATTTAGATCTGTATGGCTAGGTTTCCTTCCTCTTATCTAATTGCCTTTCTGGTACCTAAGGTACTAAAGCTTTTTTGTTTTAAATGCAACTTTAATTCCTATATAATTTTATTTCTAGCTACCATATCGCAGAATGGTTCTTGGGTGTAGTGTTTAGATATTATTATTATTATTATTATTATTATTATTATTATTATTATTATTATTATTATTATTATTATTATTATTATTACTATTGTTATAAAGAATTTTATTTGATATGCAAATTACCATATTACACGGTAGTCTTAAGGGTAGTATATTATTATTATTATTATTATTATTATTATTATTATTATTTGATTATTATTATTTATTTATGTATATATAAGTAAAATTTTAAGCTCAATTATTTCGACACTTGATTGGGGAAATGGTAGTTTGATCTGTACCATTGGAAAGCCATGCATATAACTGTCCTGTATTTAAATCTCCGAAACAGTTACATGGTAAACAGCTGATTATCCCCGTGTTAATATTAGATGCTTAGGTTAAGGTCTCCTGTTTTTGTTTCACTGTTAGATACTTAATCCCCCTTTTTATTTTATTTACTTACTATTATATATTTTATTTATTTATGAATTTTCCAACGAATGTTAAGTATGCACTATTTTGGATTTAGTTAGTTTCTCTGGGAATTTAAACTGCATTTTCCTTTTTTTGTCTTTTTGTTTAAAATAACACAAAGCTTCTTTAGACTATATATATATATATATATATATATATATATATATATATATATATATATATATATATATATATATTATGTATATATATATATATATATATATATATATATATATAGTGTGTGTGTGTGTATATTAGTAAACAAGAACAATACACGTCTTAGGACGTGTAAAACTAATTCTGCGGACGAAACAAGTTCGCACCACATTTATGTCTCCTGATGAGGATTAAAATCAAGATATAATTGAACAAAACCTTATGTTCAGAATCCTTATTATAATTTTAATAAAGATATATTTCATGATTTTGATTTTAAAAAGAATGTCTGAAATAAAAGACTTCAGCTTAAGTGGTCTTCAGAAAAAAATGAAATTAAGAGAATCTTGCTTAATTAGTATCCTATGGCCATGGATCAAATTCTGTACAAATCTGATATATTTGAATTTGAGGTATAGCCCATATTATGCCCGCTAAAACCACTTTACCTACTTCAGAAAACTAAAATTTAAGGATATTTATTGATTGATGTCTAATAACTATTGTCAAAATTTCACAAATATCGGAGGTATGTGAATTTTTATGAACAGTTTTCATTCATCTCCCGCCCTTTCGTATAAAACTAAATTAAACTCAATACGGACATCATTTTAATCCCTTACGCCTAGCAGCGGTGTTCAAAGATTTATAATGATCGGTGAATTAGTTTAGGAGTGAATCATGTACATATACACAGATATATAAACATATAAACATAGCTAACTTTATATACATTTATACTAGTAGAATATCTGTCACAGGACGAATATAAGCAGGATATATAACATTAGTTTTAAATTTTTTTCTTTGGAGATATAGTACGGTTTCGGTGTACTCCCCCCTTAAATGTTTAAGTTTACAAAAAATAAATAAATTATCTGCCCACATTATTCACTCTGTCGTCTTGAATACATATTAGATAATTCATAATAGTAAGTTTAATAGTTTAGAATGTTAACAGTCACATACATATCAATGACGTTCACGCGCGCACCAATCCTTTTAAAAATGTATTAATTAATATTACTAAAAATTTGATGTAGAACAATTTGTTATATCTAATTTATTTTAAACGTTTTCTGGGGAGGGTGCGAGGTTTGGTGTGCGCCTCTCCTCAATGGTAAAGTTTACAAAAAAGTAATATGTCCATGTTACTCAGCGTGTTTCATAGAATATATATTCTATAATTAATAATGATTTTTTCATTGTTTTAGGAGGTTATCATGTACAACGAAATATATATAAAAACATATACGCATACCTAACTTCATATAGAGATGCCCCCTACATTTTAGAATCTACAAAAAAATAATGCGCCCATGTTACTCACCGCCTTGCCTAGAATATTTATTCTAAAATGCATAATGATCCGTTCATTGTTTTGGGGATTATCATTTACATAAAATATATATATACCTAACTTATATATATATATATATATATATATATATATATATATATATATATATATATATATATGTATATATATATGTATATATATATATATATATATATATATATATATATATATATATATATATATATATATATATATGGGGTTTGAAGCCACATTGTAATTTATTTTTATATTCTTTCATTCAAGAACTATTTTAAGTATTTAATAATGGTAAAGTGTAATGGATTGCTATTGGTTTGTTTGGAAACCTGGAGAGCATGGACTACTTGAAAGCACATAAGTATAAGAGAACGACATGTACTATGATAGTTTGCGCTGGATTCAAACTTTAGCAAATTTTATTTACAGCTCAGTGCCCATGAAGACCTTAAAGATCGTGAGATGTGAGTTGAAGAATTGTGACGGAGATGTGGAATCAGTGACTTGCAGGAAGGATCATAGGAGACGTTATCACTGTGTCTGCACAACGTAATACGTCGAGAAGCTGCAAAGAATTTACGAGAAGATTCAGGCAACAATGCGGACCTTAGCGTGAGAGGTGGGCTTCAGAGTTGCGACTATGAAAAAAAACGCAGAACGATATATCCGCGACTCCTCATACAAGTGTCGCAAGAACCAACTTCTCACCATCAAGGCCCTAAACGAAAGCTAATGAAAACCTTAAAAAGATAAAACACGAGACGGGAGTTATCTAGTTCTATTCAGAAACGGATGGCCAACGCGCAGAAGAAAACAGTTGGCTTACCTACAATTTGCACGAAGATTAAGTCCCCCTAATACTGTGACGTTTTGTGGCTCATGTCATACCGCCCTAAATCTTCGAAAAAGCATTCAAACTCAATTTAGCTCCGTATCACACCTCCGAGAAACCTCAGGAGTGGCTGTTAAAGATTTTCAACGACTTCACCAGTCCGAACATCTGGAGCCCACCTGAAGTGATTGCAACACAAAGGACATAAGTTAAATCAATTAGTAGAAATTATCTTCCTTAAATTAGAATCTCGCCAGTCTCAGGATAAAAGTGAATTAAATTCGTATGAATCAGCACAGTTCGACTTCTTGACCGGCTTGATTCTGTTGTTCTCTTCAGTTTCCCAACTTCATTATTGAATCAGGCACTTACAGGAGAAACAACGTGATAGTTGCCAACATCCATATGTGAGCATAACATGTTATAGAATCGACTGGATTCAAATTTGGCACACCTATATCGCCAGTCAACGTCGTTATCCATTTGATCACCGTTACCCCCACATATAATAAGAATCTTAGAATCAATAATAAAAAGTCATTGTGTTTGCATAAAACTATGATAATATTAATAAAGCTTCACAAGTTGTATTGCTCTCCCGTGTTTTTTTTCACGCAAAGTGTCTTAATTAAATTCTTCCTTTTATAATCATCTTAACAGCTTTCATATTAACACTTCTGTTTATTATTATTATACGTTTTAACGTGTATTACCCGCCTCGTATCATTTATCTTATAATAAAAAGTTATGTAATAGTTTAACTAGTATGAAATCTGCTGCATAAAACTCATGTGAAAAACAAGATATCTTGAGGCGAGCTAAAGACAAAAGAAAAACAGCCATTCAACTGAAAACTATTGAACACACCCTCCCGAGGGGTTATACGGGTGGTGGGTTGATTTCTGCTGTAGCCATGGGCGGTCATGTAGTCTTTTAGTCTGTCTCATGCAAACAAACAAATCTATGAACGCTCCACCACCGCCTTGGTTTTCTTTTTTTTTCTTTCTTTCAACGGGCCATTTAATCAGCGTTCACAGTGATTGGCTGACAAGGTTAATTAAATCGGAGGCCAATCTGATAAAGACGCGATGAAAAAAGTAGATTATCGAATATTGAATTATCATGAACGCATGGAGATATCAGACATACACTCAGATAATTTAATTCACCGAGATAGACTTTATATATATATATATATATATATATATATATATATATATATATATATTGTAAATGTAATGACGCAAAAGAAAGGTATCGGAAAATAATATCTAAAATCCTCTTTTAACTTTTTCTTATTAAAAACAACGTATTTATCTTCATTGATAAAATAAGATTAGAGTTATGTCCCTTTTGTAATGACCGAGGAGGCTTTGAATCAGAAATAGCCGGAAAATGTTGTCTCTTATTCCTCTATACTGGGTTACAAAATGTGATGCGGAATTACTTTAACATCTAACCGAGGTATTTCACTATGGATCAATTCTTGTGATTCATGTTTTTTTGTGGTAATTGAATTTTTGCTGATATTGTTGTAGTTTGTTTTCTGCGCACTTATACAATTCTGTTCTGATGTGATTCGATGCTTTGAAAATAACTTACGTTGTATATATGACTTAAAATAAAAATGACATGTAACAACTGTAAACAAAAACTGTATTACATGGGTGTATCTTCTTTATTATTATTACATGATATGAAAATGATTTAAATCGTCAAAAATACATACATAAGGCTAGAACATAGAATAATCCACAACGACAAAATTAGACAATGATTCGAACCAGTCCCTGAAAATATATTATTATTAGAATTATGTACTGACTAGGAGTTATCACACAAGTCATCGTCAATGAATGCTCACTGATAATAACCGGTGACAACAAGCCTCCCCAGATTCACAATACTCTCCGCCTCTTTTCGATAACAAATGGAAATGTCTTTGTAGTATCGCAACAGCCGCTTACCATTGATTTCTCGCTGATAACGACTATTGGTCTACTCTTAGATTTGGGTGGCAGTAAGCCTCCCCAATGTCCTAGTACTCTCCGCACTATTCTAGTGGAGGTCTGGTTAGTGCTCTCCTATTCGGTCTTCTTATCCTCCTTTACACGTCACGCCTGTTTTGTGTGGTATCAGTCGAGACTAATGCCATCACTTTTCTTTTGGGGGGAGGGAAGTTTATGAAATTACTTGCAGTTTCTGTTTCTTGGGTTCATGCGGTGGTGTTCTTCCTGTGGTTTTGTTTTTTCCTGTTGTAACTTCCATGTGACTGGTTACCGTTCGTAGCTTATTAAAGTTGGTTTCTGCATTCGAGGATTTTACTTGAGATTGCAGCTGTTTTCATCATTGACTTTTTTTGTATAGTCTTAGTGATCTCTTTAATTCCAATTTCTCCCTGTTTTTGTTTTTGTTTTTTGAGGACTGTTCCTAATGCTTCTACGATTATTGGTATTATATTGACTTTCTTCATGCCCCATAACCCTTTTCCATTTTTTGGAAAGTTCCGTGTATTTGCTTAGTTTTTTCATCTCCTTGATCTTCACTCTGTGGTCTGCTGGAATGGCAAAATCTACGATTTGCCAGGAGTTTTCCTTCTTGCTGACGATTATGACATCCGGTCTCCTTGCTTGTATAAGTTTATTTGTGTGCACCTCCATGTCCCAGAGGATTTTGTGATTTTCATTTTTTAGTGCTGTCTCTGGTTATGTTTTTACCATTTGTGCGCGTGTTCGAAATGCAGTTGTTCGCATACCTCCCAGTGTATTGTTTTCTCGCGCAGTCGTCTCCGTTTTTGTATTCTTTTGGGGCTAGTTTGCTGTATTTACTTATTATGTGATTTATTGTTTCGTCTCTTTGTCCACACAATCTGCATTTACTGTTTTACTGGGTATTATATATTTTAGCTTTAATGTAGTTAGTCCTAATCGCATTGTCCTGTACATATATCAGTAGAGATTCAGTTTCTCTGTTTAAGTGTCTTTTTCTTAGCCATGTCCAGGAATGTTGATTGGTCTCTTCTCTTGTCATTCTTCTTGTAGCTGCTTTTCTTTCAACTGTTTTTCTTGTTTTTTGTTTCTTGTTTCGGTGCTTCCCAAGTTGTTCATTGGGATGGTGTCTCTTGCTGCGGTGATAAGCCTTTGCCTGTTCTGGGTTATGGGTCCCTCCAGCTCTTTTTTGTCTTCCACACAGTGTTCTATACTTACTAGTCCTTTTCCCCCTTTTTTCCACGTAGAGTTTGTATGTATCGGCTTTTGGGTGTAGTGCGTTGTGCATGGTCATTATTTTTCTAGTCTCATGGTCAAGGTGCATGAGTTATCTTTTAGTCCAGCCTATGAATGGTCCAGAGTATCGTATTAGTGATACTGCCCAGGTGTTTATTCCTTTTACTAGAGTTTTGCTATATAATTCTGTTTCTAAAACTTCCTTGTTCTTCTCAGTTATTTTTTACCAATGTTCTCTTTCATTTCTGTAGATTTGATGGTGCCTGCTTCCAGGACTTTCAAATATTTGTAGCTAATCTGTTCGCCTAACGCCCTCGTATCATCTTGGTTAGGCAGTTTCATGCCCTCTATAGTCTCCAGTTTTTCCCTTTATTATTATTATTATTATTATTATTATTATTATTATTATTATTATTATTTATTTTTTATTTTTTTATTATCATTATTATTATTATTATTATTATTTATTTTTTATTTTTATTATCATTATTATTATTATTATTATTATTATTATGTATTTTTTATTTTTTTATTATCATTATTATTATTACTATTATTATCATTATTTATTTTTTATTTTTTTATTATCATTATTATTATTATTATTATTATTTATTTTTATTTTTTTATTATCATTATTATTATTATTATTATCATTATTATTATTATTATTATTATTATTATTATTTATCCCAGTTGTTATTTTCACAAAGTTTCAGCCGATGTAACTTCCGATGGGTAGATATTTTTTGCAGTTTAAAACTTTCTATGCGGACTTTGGAATCTTTAAGTCGAACTTGAGAACCGGCACTGAATTGAAAATTACCGCATGTATTTAATCATCGCAAGTAGCTTTTTAACAAGTAGGTTGTATGTCAATAGAATAATCAAGATGAGAATAGTAGTCCAAATAATTCAAATCATCCAAATTTACAATCTTCATCTAAAAGATTTCAAAATATTATTCATAAGCACCCTCTCCCTCTTGCACCTTTTTCGTCTTTCCAATCTTTCTTTCTTTCTTCGGATTGTCTCCTATATCTTTCTCATCATTTCTATATTCATCATTCCATTCTAAGTTGTGACACTTCTTTTATTCACCCTTTATTGAAGTAATTCACCATTTCCCCCAGACTCTATAAGACTCATGTACTGAATTTTAGTAGTAAATATTTAATGATATATATATAACAAATGTATGATTATTATTCAAAATCACTTGTCTTATTACAAGTTAGTTCAAATCATGTTCTTATCGTTATTCTAATTGATAAACATCAAAACCCTTCACGTCACAATGTGTTGTATTGACAAGTATACATCGATATATTACAGAATTATTGATGTTTGCAGATCATAAAGAGTGGCTTAAGTATTTCATTGCGAAATTCATTTTTAGATAAGATTGATGTTTTATTATTTGTACAATTCGAGATAATATTCTCATCTTGTTTTTTTATATTCACAACATTTCGGGCGATTGAAACTTCTGACCTTCTTCAAGTGCATCTTTCTGCACGTGGGAATTTGATAGTTGAACTTCGGAATCTTTATGTCGAACCCAGGAATCTCTTGAGAATTTTTCGAGTTCTCTTCCTAATGGATTCGTCCTGACTGTTAGGTTCCAACATTCAAAAATATGTAATGGTCGGGAGGTTACATCGACGAAACGTTGTAAATATAGCAACCAAGATGAGAATAGTAGTCTAAATAATAAATAAAGTAGTATTTGGGGAAGATTAGAAAACACTATATTCTATATTCTACATAGTATATTTTACGGATTCTTTCATTGTTATTTATTGTTAGACTATTTTATTTGTATAAAAGGTTTGTCATTATTTTCTCTCATTCAAAATTGATCCAGAAGATAAATACAGAAGATAAGATGTACTGTCGAAATTTTACACTTAACTCTGCGAAACCCGACGTTATGAATAGGGGACGCAATGTAGGAGTTCACGTGTTGTACAGCAAAATCATAAGCGAAAGGAAATCCGATTTCACGTTGTCGATCAAATTTATCGATTTTAGTTGGTGGAGTTTGTGTCAACTGATTCGATAGGAGACGGATTTTAATGTGATCGTTGAAAATGGTACAAAGGCGATCCTTTCAACCACTCAAGGACTTGACTGCGCTACATATTGTTCAAATGGCGATCATTATATGTGTTACCCTTAAAAGGTAGAGATCTGTTTATTCCTTTAAGCAATTCAGCATGTTCGTTGCAATTCTGGATCATTTCTTCCAGGTTCTATTATTTATTTCCTTTTACATGGAGTTTTGTGTCACATGCTATTTAGTTCCTATTATGACAGGTCGGCCTTCACCGACTCCCAGAGAATCGATCAAATATCCCGTTAGCACTTCCGCTATTGCAGTGATGTCGGTGGGTGTCAATAAACACATAACGGACGTAGTGCTCTATAATGTTGTATATTACGGGGAGAGAGAGTCGAGGTAATTTCTCTGACCTTGGTGTGTATACGCGCTGTGATTGTCACATTACACTGGTTTCCTGTTCCTTCTTGAAGAGGCGGATAAATATACATTCTTAGACAGATTTCTAATCTAACATTCCCTACGGGGATAAAACGTGGACTCCCACGTGTAGCTAAATTGTCATAAATATATTTGCATACCTTACTACCTAGCTCTACTCACGTATTGAACAATATTGAAGTAAATACTGAAAATCTATAAATAATATATGATATCTCTTTATATATTATATGTGTATACATAAAATAATAATTATATAAGATAGGTATATTTATCTGTTTATATATTTATATGTACACGATTCACTTCTACAGTAATTTACTTATAATTATGAATTTTATAACACAGCTTCTAGCCATAATAGGTCCAAATATGGGCTATATTTAGTGTAATTTAGTTTTATGCAAATGGGATAAAAGAGTGTGGAAGCCGTACATGAAAATTAAAATACCTCGTACTTTTGTGAAATTTTAACAAAAAGTATTAGACATCAATTAATAAATATTCTCCAAATTTTAATTCATTTAGAACATTCTAAATAGTGTTAGGGAATAATATAGGCAAAAGCTCCCATTTCAAAATTCAAATATATCAGATATGCACTGAATTTTATCCATCATCATTAGACACCAATTAAACAAGATTACCTAAACTTAAATTTCTTCTTAAGGCTCGTTAAGTGTTAGTCTTAAATTTTAGACATTTTCCAGAATCAAAATTATGTAATGGATTTTCATCAAAATTAGAATAAGTATTGTAGACATAAGTTTTAGTATCGTTATATCTTGATTGTAATCTTCGTAAGAGGGCATAAACGTGATGCGCAACTGTTCCGCCTGAAACTGAATTAATTCTTACTCGTCCTGGGGCGGGCATGTTTCTAAGTATAAATAATTGCAGTTAAAAAGAAACTTCACTCGCTTTCCTTTTAGCAATATTTAAAAGAATCTACTCATTTTCGTTTAAAATTTCATATTCAGAAAACTTTTAATACTTTCAGTACTGTGTTTGTTAATGCTCAGACAATTATCTATTTATGGTGATGAAGGCGTATTCGTGTGTTTAATGAGATGTAATAGATATTAACGACTCTTTATAAAGTATTGTGTGAATTTTATATTATTTACTCAGTTAATGTTATAGGCACACTGCATAACAGCCTGTGACATGTTATACAAACACACTTTCATGCTTACTTTCCTACATTCTTTCAACAAAACACAACAGCGGCCGAGTTTCCGCCACAATTGTTAGATATTGACGAGTTTACTGCAAAGATTATCAGCGTCAAAATATCTAAACAAATAGTCAAAACATATGTCAAAATATAAATACGTGAGTAGATGTATGTGTGTGTGTAGTTACGGTAACTTCCGTTAAGATGTATGATTTTATTTAATTCAGTTAAAACATATGCATTAATAAAATCCGTTTTGATTTGAAATTGTATATAAAATACATACATAAATATTGTATAAAAGGGGGTTATATTACTGCAGTTTCACGGTACATCCGATTGTCAAAAATGTATTATTATTTCATGCATCCTTATATATTTTCATTCAAATTCACACTCCTTGTGTCTTTCTCCCACTTCTCGCTGTCTGTCTTTCTCTCTCTCTCTCTCTCTCTCTCTATATATATATATATATATATATATATAGAGAGAGAGAGAGAGAGAGAGAGAGAGAGAGTGAGAGAGAGAGAGAGAGGAGGATAGATATACCGGGTAATTTCCTAAACTAATTAACGGATCATTATGAATTTTAGTATGTATATATTAGATACTTTTTGTAGAATGGATTCACTTTGGTCTCCAAATAAAGCCCAGTTCCGATGCCACTTTTTATTATTGAAGCCGGATCTCTTTCCCTGGTGCATTCTCTTGAGGTCTGCAAACAGCCAATAGTTGGTTGAGGATATTTCTGAAGAATTGGGTGGGTAGGGAAGCAATTCGAAATGCATGTCATGTAGTTTTCTCATCGTTGCCACCCACTTGCGACATGATACATTGTCTTGATGAAAGAACACGCCTTTCTTCTTAATTTGTGACCGCTTTGGTTATTTCTTCCTTCAAACACACAAATAATGCTATATAATATTCACTATTCATGGTTCTTTCTTTTTCGTACTCTAATCGATGAAAAAATCGATAGAAAATAAGTAGGGCAAAACCTTGTCTGCTGATGTTTGCGTGTCTGGTTATTATTGATTGACTGTGAGCAAACGTTGCACCCTCTATGAGCACATCTTTCTCATTGACAAATGTTCATGCAAAATTTTGAATACACTGCTTTCTGATTTCTTCAACTCCTCTGCTAACTCACGCAACTTCAATTTACGATCGAACAAAATGAATTTGTTGACAACTGCCGAATGTGGCCGACTTGAGCGTTTCCGAATCCTGTACGAACATGTTTCAAGTCAGCATAACATCTCCTAACCGTTGTTTCCAACGGAGTAGTTCGAATTACATTCATCAAGCAATTGCTTGTTTTAATAGTATGTTCCTATTAGAAAGTAATGCTTTATAAATACACGAAATTCAAATCCTCTATTGTTATTAAAACATCCAACAGTAGCTCCACTTAAATAACTGTAATCTGTAAACTAATAATTCGATTGGGCTCCAATTGTGACATGTGCAATTTTAAGGTTAGTATTTTATAAAAATCATACGCATTTTTATAAAGTGGCGCAATCTGTTTGTCAAGCCCGGGACATATTGGGTTGTGTGTTACTAGGAATGAAAGATCTCAATTATAAAAATAGGAGGGAATCTTTGAGTTTACAACTTTACCAAAGAGAATAAGAACGGAAGATTTTTTCTAACAGATATATATATATATATATATATATATATAGAACGAATTACCTAATTATGTTAAAAATAGTTCTTTCTAAAATTGTAAGAATAAACAGGATAAATTCAGAAATAATAGTACAAGAATGAATTTATAAGGTCATTTTGCGACTCTATCTGATCAAATCAAAGAAAATTTGATTTGTATATTCCTATATATTATATGAGATTGTAAGTATATATATATATATATATATATATATTATGTTTAAGATAATTTTATCTGCTATTATATATTATGAGAAATTGTATATATACAATATATATAGAGAGAGAGAGAGAAAGAGAGAGAGATGGCGTCACTTTTAGAAATCCATAGTATTTCTATGAAGTACTAACTTTCCAATTGCACGTATCAGAATTTGAGCCCAATCAGATCATTAGTTTTCAAATTACAGTTATTTTAGGCATCTTCCAATCAAGTTTCCGACTAGTTTATAAAGTTGAAACACAAACATTATATTAAATTTCTAGCTTTTGACATTGATTTGTACTACCAATCAATCTCACCTACACTACTAAATAAAGCTTTCATAATGGCTAAATGATTATCTGTCATAACCCAGATAGAAATTGACCTTATTGTCATGGCTAGGAAATCGATAAACAATTTTGTCCATACGTCCTGGACAAGGAAAGGAACCCTTGACCATTTTAACATTTTAATGGGATCCACGGCTCGGCTCAGGTTACAGGTTTGGTAGGAGTGTTCTTGCTGAATAAGATACACATACAGTTTAAGAACATGACTGAGTTAGAGGGCAGGCTATATAGAGATGATGCCCTTTTTGCAATAAGGGCAACCGATAGAAGATATGATATTAGTAGAAAGGAGCTTTTGATCTGTCCATGAACTACAGTCTAAATATAACGCTTTACGTAAAAAGAAAAGTATATATATTTTTAGTTCTAACACTCAACCTTCCGCCAGGCACAAACGAACCATTCCATAAGCCAAATAAAACTCTCTACTACGTGTGTAAGGAATCTAACCACCGTAGAGTAATCATTAGGTCGATAATAGCTAATGAATCCAATAGGATATCGAGTATTTAGTCTAATAAGCAGATTTTCGATGAAAACTCCCATTATTGTAATGTGGCTTTGGAAAAGGTCTGGCTATAACTAGCGCATCAAATATATCAATACCCTAGAGCAAATTAATTGGAATGATAGAAATAAGAAACCTGCTGAACAAAGATCAAATATCATCACCAACAATATGGCGATGTCCCACGAATATAGACGCATTATCGAATCCTCCCATAACAGTAACAATCACAATGTAGAAGACAAATAACTTTCTAACCCACAATCAAACAATTACCCCACGTAGGCATAAAAACAGGTGGAGAACCTGCGTATGGGTAAAACGACATATAGAAAAAATGTCATAACTAATATATCTAAGACCTTCTTCAAAATATTGCAAAGCAACTTTAGAGCCCCGCATCGATATACAATATTTTCGATAGAAGCACCATTAGAATATCTTACTCTACTGTCCCTAACTTGGCCCACCAAATAATAGGCTCAAATCCCAGAAAAATTAGAAAATCCTCAGAATCAGATATACCCCTAATCAAGCTTCGAATGTTACTGCAATGACCCTAATATGTTCCTTTTAAATGTATCGTGCAGGCATGAAGGTGGCATCTATAAATGCACGGTTGCACAGGAAATGTCTCTACCTAATGACAATACTAACTTACAAACTGTGGATAGGAACAGAGGTCTTGGTTAGGACAACTCCGAGATATATGCCTCTGGATTATTGCGGATCGGTCTTCTCGGGGTGGAGTGCGGGTTGATTTGGGATAACCTCCCTTTTTCGGATAGTATAACTATCGACTTGTTATGTTTTTACTATCAATTGTAGTAAATCCAGCTACATGAGCATACAGTATGTCAACTATCTTAGTGATTATTTTAATTTAGTTAATTTTATTAATACTTACCTTATCATTAGTATTGTTGAATCTTGTCTTTGGTGTGGTCAATTAAGATTAATGCCTGTACATTTGTCTCCAATAGTTATGGATTCTATATAAGTCGTGCATTGTATAATAGATAGTTTGTCTTTAAAAAAACTCATGAACTCATAGTAAATATAACTTAACATCTGAATTACATTGTTTATACTCTTTATCTTAGATATTTCTATGGGTAGGTGGGCAATGTGCTTTATTCATTAAGTAATCTTTCAAGTTTTCTTTTCTACTACTTCTAACCTATTAGAAATAGTGTTTTTATTTAGGCTCCTTACTATAGCGTTTATGGCCAATTAATCTGGCAATGATATTTGAACTTGATAAGCCTTAACATTTTCTTATTGCTTGATTATATATGTTACTAATTATCACTTATAATTACTCTTGTATCTTCTATATAAAGTAGACTTAATTTTTCCCATACTAATTCAGTTAGAGTAAACTACAAAAATGATCCATTAAACGCATCGAAACATATCACTCCAGTCGCCTACTACCTTCGACCGTATTTCCAGAAACTTTAAATTAATTTTGTAACCTAAACAAAAACATTATTTTATTCTTCTCTGTAAGCTTCTCTCAACTAACTAAACCAAAAAGAGGGTAGCAGACTAATTTCTCTCCATGAATTAATAACCTTTACCCTCCTCAAACGCCGTTTGGCAATTATTTCACAAGGAACTGCAATCAAGTTTAACCGTTTCAGAATTTGTAAAACATCCAATCAAAGCAAAGCTTACATAGGCAGTAAGCATCAAATCGTTCGCTAAAACACTACGTCACATTATAAACAAGAATAAACATTCGAGAAGAAACAAGATAGGTATTATTTTTCTTTTCACATTATACTTACATTAGTAAATTAAAATCTACTTATTTACGTTACTTCTGATTCATATATATATATATATATATATATATATATATATATATATATATATATAGCATCTAATAATTAAACACCTAAATGTGTTCAGTTTTATTTCTTTTCCGGTGATTTCTAACAACAACGAAAATTACTAAACTTCCCCCTTACGCTGTGTTGGGTCAACATTATTATTGGACATATTTTTTTATTATTCATCACTCAAAGTGTTTGTACGCTGATTTGGACTGATTAATGTATTTCCCTATTTATCACTCAAAAGAAAAAAAGTGAAATACGCGAGATATTATTACGTTCCTTATACTAAAATTGAACCAACTAATTGTTCGTTTACATGACATAAAAATAACAAGTCCGATATATATTCAAGTTATGTAAAAATGAAAATTTTATTAAATCACTTCAGTCTACAATAATGTGGTTTTTGGTGGTATTATGCGGTTTTCGGGTAACACCTTCAGAAACTTCCCCACCCTCAAATAAGATTCTACTTTTTAGGCACGTACGTGTAGCCTGTTCACACCCTGATAAAATTGACGGAGAGAGAAAAATATATTTTTAAAAGACAAATATTGGAAATCAGCATCGCGCATAAATCAAGGGAGGCGCGAGAGCGTTCGATCCCTTAATAGACTTCAAGAATGGTCTATGCTGGAAATCTCATTTCTTTGATCAATCATAACTCAAAAACCAATAAACCAAATTAGTTAAAACTTTGCACAAATGTTTTATTTGATAGGTTCTATAAGTGTGAAGAATTTCAACATCATTAATCAAGGCAACCCAGAGATCCAGAAAGTTCAATCATGAAATCATGTTATCTGTGTGTACGCACGTACGTACGTACGTATGTGCCACCCAGTATCTCATCAACTATTTGATAGATTCAGCTTATTTTTTGGTAGAGATAGAGGTTCTAGGGTCTAGTTGATGGCATTTTAATTTCAGTTTACCATATACCTTAGTTTCCCAGAAAATTCCAAAAAACCTTTAAAATGACCAGTATTCATACACTTTATTCTATATCTTATCGACCATTTGATGGATTCAGCTGATTTTTGGCAAAGATAGAGGTTCTAGTGTCTAGTTGATGCTATTTTAATTTCAGTTTATCATATACCTTGATTAGTCAAACTACCAAGTATATCAGTTATGAGAAGGCATTGTATTGAGGCATAGCCTTTACAAAAGTAGTGACATTCCATGAAAAATGCCAGTATATCAAAAGCCCTTAATATGGTTAAGATGAAAATTAATATAGACTAAATGTACAAAAGCAAGGAAATTCCCAAATTTTTACACTTTTATTGTCATTAAGGGTATGTATTTTGCTGGTAGGAATTTTTCTTCAGCGCACCTCACATACTTCATCCACTCATGCATAGAGATGTATACTGTAGTGATGTGATAATGAAATAGTTTGGTTGATATGTAGTCATACCCTTAATCACAATAAAAGTGTAAAAATTTGGGAATTTCCTTGCTTTTGTACATTTAGTTTATATGAATTTTCATCTTAACCCTATTATGGGCATATGATTTCAGTATACTGGCATTTTTCATGGAATTTGACATAAACTCTCACCCGTTTCTGATCCATTCTTGCGTTTTAGTCAATTAGCAAAAATTATTACTTTTATTTTTTGTATATGGAATATATATTCCGTGCGGTTCTGGGGGTGGGGGAGATTATGTATTGTTTTACAACACTGTCACTTACGATGAACGGTAAAAACATTTAGTTTACTGACCTAAAAAGTTAGAATGGTCCGGTTATAGGGGATCATTTTTACGTTAAATTTATATACGAAATTTATGCCACACTATAATTTGGAAACTTATTGTTTTTTGTTTTTGCTTTTCCACCAATTTTTTAAGGTGTTTCCACGTAATCACCAGAAAAGAAGTAGAATATTATTTGGGGAGGGGGGAATATGGTTGTTTAGCTGACGGTGTTAATCTACAAATTTACCGTTTTTCGAGTGCACTGATAACAATTTTGGCATTGCAAAACACTATTATACCTACCACCACGTTTAGCCCTATGTCTGAGTGACATCCCTCAAATCTAACTTGAATCAAACTTTAATTATTAGTATGGTTCATTTGGGCTCTTAAACCAAAAACATTATTTTTTTTAATGCACCTCTATTATACCAAAGATCTGAATATTCCTTTTTTAATAATATTATTTAACAATCTCTACGTGATTTTCATTTTTTTTATTTATATTAGTAATCGAATATTTATTGACATAGAAACTGCAATAGCGCGTAAAACAACAAAAAAATTTAAAACATCTTATTGAAAGTAATTTAATTCCAAAATTAAATCCATAAAACAAAAAATGTGATTCTACAGAATTTGAACCGAACCTAACAACGTCTACCGTGACGATAAACAACTTCAACTTGCAGTGATATTCGGCCTTAGTGACCGACTTTAAACGAAATAAAACTTATGTTAGGGTTCGAGTGACTTTTGGCCTAAAGCAAAACGCTTCTACAGAAACGGTAATACAAACTAAAATTCGGTTCAAATTAGTTCGAAGTAGAAAACACATAACTTACATAAATTTGCATCATACAGGTGAGACGCCGAAGTTAAAACTCGACCACACAAATATAGTAGACATATTTAGGAAACTGAGGCAATTTCTATTTTTGTTCCAATATCAAGTGCTCCTTTTCGTCGGTATGTACATTTTCAACTATTAAAAGTCGACCTTTTGAGTAAACATTAAAAATATCCTATGTAACCTATTTACGTTCGGTCGGCTGTTTAATTCATTATTTTATATGCATCCACGGGGGGGGGTCCTACTAGTATTGTATAAAACAATATTTGTTTCAATTTTTCCATTTGACGTGAGGCCTCCTACTTGTAATATTGCATAGACTTCTTTCTACTTTGAACCATACGTGCGTCTCGAATTCCGGTTCCAGCCAAGTAACCTTTTAATTGAGCCTTAATAGTATCTACTCCCGTTTCTATTTTCTGTATAAATGGGCATGTCGATCTGTATTCCATTGACGCTGCCGATATGCTTTTGCTTTTAACTCTGTTTTAACAGACTGTCCTGACGATGTTATGTAATATCAATAAAACATATGGTCTTTGAAATGATCGTAAACAAACAGTTTTTATGTTGAATTCTTGAAACGCGATTTGAGCATGTAATTGTGGTCACATGGATCTATGTTGTATATATATATATATATATATATATATATATATATATATATATATATATATATATATATATATATGGGGGTGTATGTGTGTGTATGTGTATGCGTAAGGGTGTATTAGAAGAATACCTGTTTCTTGGAAAGATTTCTGGAAGGGAACAGTTTTGCCCCACTTATATGACTCCTTATAAAGATTCAAATCAATCTATAATTATACTAAACCTTATGTCTCGAATATTTATTTAATTTTGAAAAAAAAAATATTACGTAGTTTTTATTCTAGAGAATGTCTAAAATTTTAGGCTTCAGCTTAAGATGTATGAAGAAAGAATTAGAATTCTGGGGCTCTTTTTTTCATTGGTGTCTAATGGCGATGATTCGAATTCAATTCAAATGTGATATATTTTATTTTCAAATGGGAGGTTCTTCTCACATTATGTTCCCTAAAAACATTTTAAAATATTCCAAAAGAACTGAAATTTTTGGAATATATATTAATTTATGTCTAATAACTATTGTTAAAGTTTTTCGAAAATCGGAGGTATCTGAATCTTCACAAACGCCTTTTTATCATATTTACAAAAGACTTAATTAAAGTAAATATAGCCTAAAATTCATAAGGATAGGTAAATTAGTTTAAGAGTGAATACATACAAATATATAAACATATAAACATACCTAACTTCATAAAGACAGAGATAAAATATAATATATATAAATATATTTTTATTTATTTTATACATACATAAAAGTAATCCATGGACACGTGTTTCTGGCTCACAGCCATCATCAGATTGACTAACTTAGACAGACAATTATCGAACCTTCGACATTGATGTATATTGTCCAGCGTCTTACCAATGGACTACAACGCCCTGCCTTTAAATATGTACAATTTTTATCACCTAAATATTTCATGTGTTTTTATGTAATTGTTTTTATTGGTGATTGCAGCGTTCGTTGTTTTTACTTACACCTACTATTTCGATTGCTTCACTGCCTGAGAGATTAAGCTGCAGAAAATAGCATTATTAGTCGCCTTTATCTTTATAGGACGTCTTTTTCGTTAATATATATATATATTTGTATTAATTTTATACCTTGATTATATATATATATATATATATATATATATATATGTATATATATTATCAAAATTTGAAATAGGACTATTGATTAAATTTGGCTGTTTCATAAAATGATATTAAATACATTAATTAAAACCAATCTATTATATACATCATATATTTTGTACGAAAGTAATAAACCAAAAGTGCTAAACTGGGTAATAGGAATAGACTTCTATGATTGAATACAAATATGCTGGTAAAATCATTAAGATTGCCTGCAGACTTATGCTTTCCAAGTTAAATACGTTGAATGTTTTATGAGCACGCAAGAGAAACTTCGGTCCTGAGAAGAAAAAGCTTTGTTTTTAATGTACAAGGTTTGAAGAAATCGTCATAGACTTGTAGAAATGGACATTGTTTCTATATGAGACATAAATGCATTCGTTCTGCGTGCTCGAACATGTCTTTGAACGTCACTCATAAGATGTGTTCAATCGGTGAGAAATGCGTCTGAGATCGTCTTCGTCTTGTCAGTTGGTACGCATGAATCTAATGGAATTTGTCAAAATATCCACACACTCAAAGTTCTCATCTCTGCCAAAAGAATAAGACAAGTACGGGTCGCGGTAAAGCACTTATGCGATAGACTTGGAAAGTAGCTACGCTTGCTGACTTATTTGGGGTAGGAAATCATCATTTCATCGATAAGATGCATGAATTTCAAGCTTATTCCTCTTAACACCATGATATATAATTATACTCCAATGGTATACACTCACACGTTATTGACAACGACGAAAAAAGCAAAACACAGTTCTATAGAAAAAAGTATTGTTTTATGGTATTCGCTCCAGATAAGGCATGAATCCACTTGATGCAAGGAGCTAAAACATACTACTTAAAGTTAAAGGTAAGCCAACGATCAGTGTTATATTGATCGATTTCGATCTCCTTCTCTCCTCTTTGTCAGAAACATCGTTCATAGAACGTGAGGACTAAAGGAGTAAATAAGGGAAGCGAGAGTTACAAGACTGCCGAAAGTAAATCTATGGTCCATTTTCGAGCTGTGTTTATACATTAAGGTAATCAAATTCTTTTCGTATATTTTTTAAGGTTTCACAGCTTTTACTTAGCTATCTATGTATTTTCCCAACTTCTTTCACTGTATGTTTATTCAACCACTCGGTAATATTTTAATTTCTCTGTGAGCACTCAGAAAAAGAGTGACTCAGTTTAAGGAAGGATAATAAGGGTTATGATGAAGGTCTCAGAAGCCAGAAATGCTAACTGCCCTGTTGCTTTTAGCATCCTCATGCGTCCTTTTCGGTCGTGATCCTTCATATCCTATTTTATACATGTAACATTCACACCCGGCGTGATTCTGGGTGTCTCTCGACGTGTTAGTCCACCAAATGGGTTTAGGATATGTTTCCTGAAATATTACTGATCCTTAGAAGCAGCTGCTTCTTCCTCAACTCACTTGAATTCTTCTAAAACAGCTGATATTCGGAGGAGTCTAGTTTGACGCAAGGGCATTACATATTTTACAAATACAAAATAAAAAAGACTGTAAGATTAAGAGAATTCAAGTAGAAAAAACAGACCGCAATAAAACGTGATATATTCTGTTGACATATCAACTTATATATATTGTTGTCGGCTCTTTTATGTGACAATGATAAGTAGCATTTATCTATTTACTATTATACTAAAGCTGAATAAATAAACGTTTATTTCCTAAAAGATTTTTATATAATTTACTGATAGAAATTCCATATTAAATATAATTAAGTTTTGGGATTGAGTTATGTTTGAAAATAATTACATGTAACTTCTTCTAATTATATGTAATTTGTAATTAACTTAATAATTCACCCATCTTTCACTTAGTTATGTATTTCCTTCAACCTATTTCAGTGTATTATAATTCTACCAATTTCTAATATGTTAATGTCTCCGTGAACATTCCGAGAAAGAGTGGGTCTCTTTTTCAGTATTACTTCTCGATTAAATTAATTTTATCACCAATTTACACATGTGTTTGTACACATAGTACACATGCATGTAAATTAAATAACAAAATAATAAGCCAACATAGTCTATATTATTGTATTCGCCTGGGAGGAGGAGGAGGAGGAGGAGGAGGAAGTAATGCGATGTGAAAGTGTTTAACTTATCTCTTAATAAATAAAGTTACAGAGACGCGGGTACGATGTAAATAGATACAACTAAGGGCGTGGAGATAATTTCGAGGGGCGAAAATTGGGGCAACACCTCTTTCCTTATTGACTCCCGGGCAACACCGGGTAAGAACAACTAGTACAATCTCAAATAGTACATCCTTTATACCTCTTAATGCTGCTTCATAAATATGACCCTTTATAAATCTCGGTTATATTCTGGCGTAAATTAAATGTCTTGCAATATTGTCGTTACTTATTTGACTTTCCCGAATTATTGGAGGTGATGAACCACGCTAAACAGGATATGAACCATGCTTGATAATCTCTGAATGCTAACGGGCGGTTTTGTCTCGATGGCTTGGAGCACGCAATTAACAGTCTTAACCGATTTATTTTGTCTGATCGTCTGGATAATCGCAACCTGAGTGAACATTTCTTGGACCATCTGGTCATTGCACTGTCATCGCCTGCAACTTCACACGACGAACAAAACATGTGATCAGTAGCTTCTGTGGCGTTATAGGTCAATTCGAACTCACAACAGATACACTACCCGTCCATCTGTTCAGCTTTCAAATCACATATGCATTAAAGCAATAGAAACTGTGTGAGCGACACCTTCCACAGCTTCAACTGATTTAGTTACGTCATATACGAGTGGCAAACTAACACATATGTAAATATTGCAAAACTGTTAACTCACTCTTGAAGCTTAAGTAATTGCATCTGGGTGGATTTATAATAGTGACAATAGACAATTATATCAGCATTAGGTTTCGGAGATTCTTTAGATGAAGATTGATAATTTATATTATTTCGATTATTCGCACTACCATTCTATCAGAGGTTCCCCACTTCGAGATAAAAATTCCCAAGTTCGAAATGATACACCTAAAGAAGGATGGATGTGATATCAGCTGAAACGTGGTGAAAGTTTACGTTCCAACCAAGATGAGGATAGTAGTTGGAATAATACAAATAATATCAATTAAATTGTATCTTCCTCCAGAGGACGCTTCTATTTATTATAATATTTAATGTGTATAAACGATAACTCACTTTTATCATGTAAAACTTATAATCCCCGTTGGGCAATATATTATAATTATAATTTTCGAAATTACATCCTTTACATGTATTTAAAGAGTTTTACTAAACTAATTATAAATTTGTTTCGGAAATTTTTGTAATGAATATTAATAATTTTTATCATTTGGATTATTTGGATTTTGTTGTTATTTTCATAACATTTAGCCGATATCATCTCCGAACTTCTTTATTTGAAGCTTTCACATTGACTCGTCGAGTGAAGGGTAACATCACTGATGAAAAATCAGTTCTAAGTAGCAGTTTTCTGCAAGTTGAAAGTTCAATCCTTACGACAAGCGATATTGAACGAGAATAAGATTAAATTTAACAGTTCTACCCGATTCTTGCTTACGGAACGACAACAAACTATCATGTGGATTAAATAAAGGGTTCAGTTCGAAATACCATATAGGTTTCTGAGTTCAATTTAAAGATGGCCAAGTTCGAGAAAAAGCACCTGAAGATGGTCGGATCTTACATAGTCCGAAACGTTTTGAAAATTAAAAGATAAGAATAGTATTACGAATAATGCAAATAATACTAAGTACAAACGTTTATTATTAAAAACTGCACTGAGCAGTTTATCATCAGCTCTTTATATAGTAGTACCCATTGACCCTTGAATATGTACAAGTTATACATACTTTAAAGCAATCGAAAACATACGAACAAAACGAACGAATTCCATACTCTATCCGGGGAGCTTTGACACATGATTGAAAGAGAGAATATCCACCCAGGGGTAGGTGTTCCACTGTGTCATGCATGTGTAGATTAACAGGTTATATTGAGGTATATAGTAAAGGTATTTTCAGGACTGTATTTTTCTGAGAGGGTTCGCCGTCCTCCCATATATCTAGTTCAGTGGGAATACAGATCCCGTTTTATTATTGTAAAACACACTTATAAAATATAACATCAATCTTAATCATCGCAAAACTTTACTCAGAAAAGTTGTATTGTATCTAAACCTTTATACTAAGTCCGATTTTAATGACTGAGACAATACAGTCACTTAAGGAATGGGGAGGTTAGAACCGCGTACTGCATTTCCAAGCAGATTCGTTTATATTTGAAATTAATCTTGTATATATATATATATATATATATATATATATATATATATATATATATATATATATATATGTGTGTGTGTGTGTGTGTGTGTGTGTGTGTGTGTGTATGTTTGTGTGTATACATACTGCTAGAATACCGAATCTTGCTTCTCTGATAGCTTGAAGCTGGGAAATTGCTTCTGTGCACCAGTGTCCAATAAATTTTGGTGAATGAACTGAACCTCTAAATTATCGCCTCTTCAGTCTCTTCCCGCTCTTCGCTAATATGTTTGAATCATTAACTAATCTAGTGATAGTACGCCATCTTGTTTATGCCAATTTCTTTCTGACCATCTGATTTAGGCAAGCACGTTCTATGTGGATATTCTAACGGTCATCTCTGAACACATATACAATACATAAAACAAGGCAGCTGAATCTATGGCGGTAGCACTTAATATATTTACAGCCTTTAGCAATGTCTGGCATGAAGGCTTTCTCATGAAAAATAATTAATGATTCATTGATATATGTATCAGTTATATATATACAAATAATTTGATATATTATAATATGGACAAAATCAGCAGTTTTTCATGAATATATTACATATAAAGACAATATAAACTTAACTTACTTCAGTGACATTTAAATTTTACGAGTTTTAAGCTTTATTTTTTCCTATTAAGATTTAAAAACAATATTGAAAATAGTTTATATGTTTTTATATTACAATTCATCTTAGCTAAATTCTATTTTAGCCGTTCATGCTGTATTTTTCTATATATCAGCTAATTCTTTTGGCTTGAGAAACCATTATTATTCTTTCATTATCACTGTGGTTCAATATGCTACTTGTAATTGTATAGTTCGCCACTGTTTGACACACATGTCTTAGGTTGGCCATCCTTTATTTAGTTGGTATCAAAAAATCTAATCAGTTTTGCTTAAACATGAATAAGGTGATACAAATAAGGAGAGGGGTGTGATATGACTAGATAGTGGGGAGAGAGAAGGACAGTGAGAGAAAGCGAAATAGATAGATCGAGAATAAGATAGTAGAGAGAGAGGGGAAGAGAGTGAGAGGCGTAATGGGGTATCATCAATGAATGAAGACAGACGAGGGTGGTCTTCATTTCGAAAATAGAGATTAATCAACTTAGCTTTTAATTTTGCGAAGTTTAACAGCCATTAAAGCGGAAATCTCAAACTGAAGGGCATAAAAAAGCATAAGGTGATAAAGGTGATTGGAAGTGAGCCAAATGCAGGCAACATCACCAGGGTAATACCAATGGGTATTATCGATGAGTATGACAACTCCCGTGTGCAGCGGCATAAAATCCGGGCGGGGGGGCGCAATAATAAAATCTAGTTTCACACATGAAAATTACTTCGTTGCATCATGGGTGAAACAAAAAAAAACTGAGATGAGAGATAAAAAATATTTTCCTCGTGTACTACCATTACTTATATGCTTAAGTACCAGGTTTTTAGATCTTAACACTTATTGTATTACAAGCTGTTGAAATTAAGAAACAGCTGCATTTTTATAAAAATAATGAAATTGAGTATCGAGTTCATGCCAAGCGCCAATACAAACTCCACGATCATTTTGTAGCCCGTTTGATCTAAATAAAATATACTTATACAAGTACCATAACAATGTAGTTTCAGAATATAGTTGATTATTGGTGCTCTCACCTAATTTTCAAAATATAAATACAAAAAATAATTTATCTGGCGCGAACGCTAATCTTACTATATTATTGTACACCTTGAATCAACAAAAAATATACGCATCCAACTACTTTATCTGAAAGGCTTTTTTTAGTCTGAAATCCATAATGATATAGTGCAGATCTTAAAGGAGGATTGTCTTTATCTACCATTGCTTAGTGCTGAGCTGACGAATTGAGAAGAGCGCCAGCTTTCTCCATTTTCTATTAATTCATTCTTCTTTTTACTGCAGAAGTAAAACAGAAAATGTTGGAACCTACAAACTTGCGACTGAAGTATATGAATAGTTGAAGTATACGAGGGCAATCTTTTATTTGTTTATCTCGCCGATGTCTGAGGCCAAGTAGTTCACATTCACCTCTCGTAGTTACAATCCCATACGCATATTAATTGGCACAAATGTCCCTTTCACCAAAATATTTCCATTTTTTTAATTATTTTTATCTCATTCCAATCACTTTCACTCCTAAGTTTCCATCTCAAACAAACCGTAATTACCGTAATTCACTAATGCTCATATCAAGACTGTGTATTTACATGTACATGAAAACCATATACATACTTCCGCTTTTCCTAGTATTGATTGGGAAATCTGTTTCTGATAAATAAAAAGAGACATCGTCGCAAAGTACATTTTGGGAGATAACCGATGCAGAATGCGTGGTAGTGGGGAAGTAGAGTTGTTTTTACAAGATTTTGAGATTCTGTTGACCTTTTCCAAAGTAATATTGTTGTTTGTAACTTTCTTTATGATTTTATTTACTTTTGCCTATAGCCTTATAAAATACGAAATGCGCAAACGACAGGGCATCTGTTCAACGAAAATTTTTAAAAAATGAAAGAGATCATGTGACATAATTTAGTTAAAATCACGAATGTGAAACCTTCTTAAATCAGCAGCATGAAACGAAAAAAATTTTTTTAATATCAACTCTTGATTGAACAGGAGTCTTAATACAGAAATACTATTTCAGCCAATCAAAGACACAGAAAATATACACTATCACACCTTTTAAGAAATGAAACATTTGCTCTTGCTAATTTGACATGGTTTAAGACGCATATTAATAATAACATAACAATCTCTTTCAAATTTAAGTTATGGGAAACGTTAATATATCCTATCATTTGTTGTTTCCTTATTTGAGCGGAGTATATGCTTATGTTCACAATTCCACCAGAAGATGACTAAATTGAGTCGAATACTCGCAAAATAAGGAAAAATAAAGAAATTTCTACTCAAATAGTATAATTTTAGAAATCTGTTATTAACTTACGGTGTGACTTTTATATGTATGTTACATCAGATAGACATAGGATATATATTCTATATAATAAAATGTGTTTGAATAAATTAATTATAATTCACTACAATATATAGTTGTGATTGCCACTTCTTTACAGAATCCGCTCATTCCTACAAGATTGCAATTTCCGGTGTGAGCAGGCAAGTGGCTCAACAGCACCGATTTATTTTTAGAACTCTTTCTGCATATATGACACATGAGGCAACTGGCTTCCGTTTGCACCTATGTTTTACTCCTGTTTGATACTCGCGTAGTTAGTTTCTGCAATTGTATCCTATGTGGCTCAATAGACTAGCCTTCGACAGACATACTCTCTCACAGAACTCACAAGCATGATCAGACTAAAATTCAAGACTGACCGTTTCCTCAAACAGCATATTAATATGGACTACTTTATTCTCTTTGCTAGATATGTTTTCATTAAATCAATCGCTTTGGATCCATCTTTTCCTATTCTCAATGTTCTTGCTAACGGTATTCAGATTGTATTGACTACATCCTTAAAACGTCTATTTGGCTTGTGTCTTAGACGTTTCTGCAGTAAAACGCGCACTTCTATTTCTGATACGTCGGCTTAATATAGAATAGGTGTGTACTGTGTAAGATATTGCCAGTTAAAGTTTAGTATATGGTTTTGGGGTAGTTCGTGGTCCATGTCTCCGAGGAATGCGGGAGTATAGACAAAACACATAATGCATACACACTAAGCGTTTTTTTTATAATAATGACTCACCAAGTAACCTATCTCTTATTTATTTTCTCTCATTGTTGTTTGACTCCATGCTTTTAATGTATTAATACAGTTCTTATCACTCTCTCTCTCTCTCTCTCTCTCTCTCTTGCGTCTATCTCTCTCTCTCTCTCTCTCTCGCCTGTTTATTAACAGTCAAAAGTAATAAAACTGACTATAAATTAAAATAGTCCATTATAAATAACGAAAATATTACTGCAAGTATTAATACTATTTGTATCATAGCTGGAGAGATAATAAATAATAAAGAGAATGAGATGTGGATATAGCGGTTAGAAAGACTTATTTTGTATTTCGCTGTCTTCGTCTTGATTCAAACAATTTAAATTGAGCTCAGTAGGTGGCTCAACTTTACGTAATTTTAGGTAAAGAGATAGAGGATATACGTGCACATGTTTCTGTCATAAGTTATGTGTTGCATGACTGGTAGTAAGACTCTACCACTTGATACGCACAGTCAGCAAACTGACTTTGTTTCGTATCCGCGTTTTTCTATTCGGATAGTGCTATTTGTTTATAAGTGATTTCTTTAGACCTACATAAAATCACGTCTCTAAAATATGTAAGAAGACGTCTATTCATTGATATTTTAGACTTTTTATTTTGTTTTCTTTGCGTAATAAGAAAAAGAACTTAATAGACAACAATAATTTCTTATTGTCAATTTTCTTTTCTTGTTCTCTTTCAGTAAACTCGTTTGGCCTGAGTCCCTCAGAAAGAGAAAGATCGATCCGACAGAATATCCCAAGCAGAGACTACTCAACGATGTCTCGACCCATGGATATGGTTGAAGTTGATCTCAGCGTCCATCTGCTTATGGTCAGCCAGTTGGTAAGTAATGTTTTTATTAATTTACTATTACAGGTGCTCCGTAAACAAGTCAATCATACAACACGCATGGTTTCAAAATCGAATGTAACTCGGACTGATTAGATGGCGTTGTGGTTTTATGGAAACAGAGTAACTAATCTTTGACGTTGCCGTTTTTGATGTCGAAAGATCAACAGAAAAGGTGGGAATATATACACAGTTCATTATACTTTTATTATTTCTTTTTAAGGGCGATAGGTAAACGTGGCAGTTCGTGTATCATTGATCCAATATTAATCCAACATTCTAGTTGGATAATACCCGATATTCACCTAACCCTAACCTTAACAGCTGCTGGATGCGCGTATTACTGCCATTCTTTCTCGATGTTATAACGTTAATTTACTTTTCTATTTTATACGGAATTATTCGCCCGACGAACACAGGCGGAAACATCTGAAAAAATGAGAGTATGTTGCATCTGCATTCATGAGAAATGTGTATATATTCTTCCTTTCTTCATCATGGGCCAGGATCGAAGATGTTATATGGATACTTTCTCAGAGTGCCTGTAGAAGTTGCTTCTTCTTGTTGGGCAATCTCCGCGGGGGTCTAAGTGCTCCTATCTGTAAGGATCTCACATGATGCGTTTCATCGTTAAAATTCATACTGCAACTGAAACTAAACAATCCGTTAAGACTGTCTTCTGTCCTGTGTATCCTCCCTTATCTACTTACTCTTTTAATATATATATATATATATATATATATATATATATATATATATATATATATATATATATATATATATATATATATATATAAGTTATTTTATATATTTATTTATTTCTGTGTATTAATCCAATTAACTCCTACAAAATTAACCGATTATCTTGGATTCTGGAGAACATCTGATGGGCGTGAAAGTCGGTAATGTGGGCTATATTTAGTTTTATTAAGTTGTATGCGAAGGGAGTAAAAAGCGTTCGTAAACCCTTCGTGAAAATTCAGATATTACCGATTTTTCTGAAATTTAAACAATAGATATTAGACATCAATTAATAAAAATTCAGTTACCGTATAATATTTTACAGGGTTTTTTAGAAGCACAATATGGACGTAACCTCCAATTTGAAAATCCATGCATTTCAAATTTGTGTTAGATTACATCCATAGTCATTGGTCACCAATTAAGCAAGATTTCTTGAAGTTCAATTTCTTACTCTCAATTTTATTTTTAATTTCTTCTTATGACTTCGTAAGCTTAAGCCGTAATATTGGATATTTTCTTCTAGAATTCAAATCATCTCATGGATTTTATCAAAATTAGAATAAGGAATCTAGATATAAGGCTTACAAACATTATATATGCATTATAATATTCATAAGAGATATAAAATTGTGCAAAACTGTGCTGTTCGGAGAATTAAATCCACTCGAGGGGTGCTCTTCTCGTATATATATATATATATATATATATATATATATATAGAGAGAGAGAGAGAGAGAGAGAGAGAGAGAGAGAGAGATAAGACTAGCCATATTTATCGTCAAAGATAATCACTTTACTGCATATGACAATTAAAAATACGTTACTAAACTTTTAATTATTTCATAGTAAATTTGGCATGTATGTTTTACGGCCTATCCGAACTTTAGGTTTTAATTAAATGCTGAAATAACACTAATTTCAAACTATTAATTATAAGATTTTCTAAACGCAAATTGCTTTTATATTTATAAGTTAAGGGAAATCCTTGGTTCATAACTTACCGAGGGTTATAAGTAAACATTAACAGTCTAATCGGATTCTAACTTTGCACAGAATACCATTAGCAGAGATGACTTAGCCAATGCTGTTCAGAATCAACATAAACGTGCTGAATTTGTTTTAGCAGAAACTCATGGAACATTTATTATTGCGTTAACATAAACATTTATCGTTTCTTACTATATGATTAATAAAAAAATGCTTATTTACGTTTTATTTTCATATCTTGTTAAGCATTTTTTGGGCGAGACTTATGGTCAGCCTTGTATTTGTTTCTATTACGGCATATCAATCTTTTTCGGGTTATCTAATGATGAATCCAGTACCAATTATAAATAGATAGGCAAGTGCTTCAAGCTGCGATCGACCCTCGACCGTCTAGTTCACAATCGATAACAATTCGGCCGTCAAGCACGAGTCATGATTGAACGTAATCTTAATGTTTTTATAAACACGGTCAACTATCGAACAGGGCTCACACCGATTGTACCTTAATAGTAGTTGGAGATCTTACTTATCATAGTGCTCAACTCATAAAAGTGGGCATATATAGTCGTCCACAGATAATCTTTTTCGCTGTTCGCTGTATCACAGCTTTTGAGTGTGGCTAAACAGGTTAATCTTGAAGGATTAGCTCGATTGTTCAGTTGACAATTGGCGATTCTATGCATTGGCTGTCAAACATGAGTCTATATAAGCTACATCGAAATATAATTATCACAATCACTTTAAGTATATGTAGACAAAAGATTTACCTAGCACTATGTAACACAGAGAATCACTCATTGTAATATTGCTAGAAAAATTATGTGTAGTAGGAAAATGTTCTCCGATAGTGATTTATGAGCCTGTAATTTAACGGATGTTCACGAAACCTTGTGCGTGTGAATAGCACGATGGATATGTTGTGGTTTTCGAAAATCTAACCTTGAGTTGTCTACCTAAATACCAGCTCCACATTGACAATAAAATGTATAAATAAGCAAATTCTTTTGAATGGAAGGTAGAAAATTCTTATGGGACGTCAAGGAAAGGGTTATAGTTGTGTAACCTACTCTCAGCATTAGAAACAGCATTACGTGGTAGAAAAATGTTTCCCAGAATGACATGGCTGTTAGGACATAGTCATGGAATCTTTCAACATGCAGTGTATTGTGACGTTATGTTCAATATTCGTTTCTATTATAGTGATGGTATATTGAAATTTGTATGAGAGCTAGATGGATGAGGGTTCAAATAAGAATAGTTTTTCTCATTTCAAACGAATTTCAATAAAATCCTGCAAATGTTGGTTTTCTATACGCAGCGTTGACCTTGATTCAGACATCAAAAGATCAAGGAATTATAGAAGAACTGCTATCCTCGACCTCTACTGTAAATTGCAACGAAGAATGTAAATCATAGAAATGTCTAAGAAACTGTTCTGTGAGAGGAAGAAAGCGAAAGGATCATAAACATACTGTGTGTAAAATAAGGCTCTGGTAGTTTTTACTATTCAAATAAAGTCCGTTGTTGCCCGTTATATGCTCCTACGAAATAAGCAGTGGCAAGGCAATGACAGCTATTTTGATAATGACTTAAACATATTGGAGTATTCTTCTTAGAAATGATATGCACATATAAACAGATCAACAGTGTATTGACCAATTGCCAGACGCTCTTGTAGTTTTAAAGATATTTATTTTCATATAAAGTAGTCTAAATAAAAACGGAACACTTTTCCAGACGAGAAAATGAAAATCGTTTTTAAATAACTTTAAATCATTAGAGCATTTTCTAAACCAATTTTAGGAAGATATACAGGATGAGTGTTGCAATCTACACAATTTTCAGAAGTTCAGACATTGTACTTACGAAGATATTTACATTTATACAAGAAGAACATAAGTTAGTCGCGAGACTCCATACCTCCGCCTTACAACGTTGGGCTATATCGGTATTGTATGAAGTAATCCCGAAGGTATCTATAGAAACGTTGATAACTTTAAAATGATTTCTCCGATCAGGCTGATATTATGCAGGTTGATTACTGTTATCCATATATAAAATTTGGAACAATCGAATGTTTGAATTCCGTCAAAATTACAACCTAGATCGAACTTTTGAATCTCGAAGTTAAAGTCATATAAAATGCTGGACCTTATTGGCTACAATACGGACAAAGTAGCGAGTTTTCACGATCAGGAGAACCGAAGTTATCGCCAAAATTGTTACTTTACCTTTTCCCTGACCTTGACCTTTGACTTTGCTATCTAACAAAACGATCAGTTCTAAGTCAGACGATAACTAATAATGTTTCTGTTTTGTGAGGATAGATCAAGCTAGGCTGTAAATAAATATAGTGGCAAACGTGACTGAAAACATTATATCCGCCTTGGCGGAAGTAAAAATACATAAAAATCAACATACCCTTATGCACATATCATTTTTTTTTTCGAATACAATTCTTTGTAATCCTAACTCACAAATATAATAATTGCTTCGTCCGATAAACAAAATATGCGTAGTCAGTCTCTCAAATGAATAACAGTTTCCTTGGATAATAAAGACATTGAACTCAGATGTTTTACAGAAAATACTTTGCAAATAATTAAATCTGTAATTTCCAACGTTCTTCCAGAAACATTGTGTTCTTCATGATAATCTTTTTTACAGTTTAGTCGCGTTTATTTCTCTGCAAGTTTCTTTTGTAAGCAATTATAATATATAATCCTTTACCGAGTTTTAAACGATTCTGGTCATTCTGAATTTGCACAAATTTTCTGTTAATATATTTTCTTTTCTGTAATGTCTCATATCACGTTTACTGATTTCATTTCTTTTTAACTTTTATTTTTCCTTCGCATTCTGTTTTGTGCCTGAATTACACAGTAAGAAAATAAAGCTCTACCTTATTTTAAAGTATATCCGCCAAATGAATTGTTTCTGAAAAGACACGTTGTGTATTTCATGAACCTCCACTTGAGTTTAATGTTGTTTAATACGTTAATTGTACATTTATTCCTCGATCTTGTTCAAGTTTTTGCAGGATTTTACTTTTTATCAGTTTGCTCTCGTGTGATTTCAAAATCAATACAAAAATTACAGTTTTAAATTTGTCTTCTGTTAACATTTCAGCTTGTATTTTTCGGATTCGCTTTATACTATTTGTCTAAGTTGTGAAATTGTATTTCACATTTTAGTTTAAACACAGATACGTAACCCATTTCTCGAAATATGTAGTTGAAATAATTACGGTACCTTCAAAATATATCTGAATTATTTTCTTTGACTAAATGTAGTTCTTTTTTTTTAATTAAAGTAAAGAATTCATATTATTACTTCGATCAAAATAATTTTCATAAGTTGATCAGAAGAATTATTTATCTACTCAAAATGTTTACTAAAATGTAATTTTTAAAATGAATAAAGCTGATATCTGGGAAACGTGCATATATATAGACGGCGTGTTGGAATATTTATTACCGGAACAAGATTTTATTATTTCAAATTTTAATTAATATGTTTTGAATATAGCGAATTGCACCTTATCAATATATATTTGATATAATTTATTTAACTTGTCGATAATTGTGCTTATGTTTAACTAATGACATTATATCTATATATTTTTGCAATAAGTATATAAAGATGAATATCACTCATGAGAATTCAAGAATTATTTTAACTTTTCAACTGGATTGTTTCCTAACATATATATATATATATATATATATATATATATATATACATAAATATGCATATATATACATATATATACACATATGTATGCATGTATATACATATTTATATATATATATATATATATATATATATATATATATATATATATATATATATATATATATATATATATATATATATATACAATATAATTGTTTTGTAAATAATTGTTTTCAACAATCAGACACAGACCGCAGCGACCCATATACACATAACTGGAAAGACTAGGCTAAAGATTATCCTTAATTTGGGTTCTTCAGTAAGATACATCACGACTAAGAATTAAAGTTGTCACTTCGCAAAGAGGTAACTCGAATTTCGAATCATGAGGCTGAATGTATCCTACTGAAAAGCCGAACGGATGGAGAAATTCGTTTTTAGGATTTTATAGTGATTATTAGGTTAGAGTATGGGTTGTGTTGTGTGTCTGTTTGTGAGATAAACATGTATATACATATATACATATATATATATATATATATATATATATATATATATATATATATATATTATATATTACTTTTATATTATATACGTATCACATTTTGTATTGTATTTTCTTTCAGTAATTTAAAGAACAGCGGTCAATACATGATTAGAATCATATAACAGTATGCTCGGTTTTTAAAGAGCGAAACGCGAAACACACACACACATGTACATATATACACACACATATATATATATATATATATATATATATATATATATATATATATATATATATATATTTATATATATATATATATGTATATATTGAGCTTCAGTTTTTATCCGGATGTTTCACTAATTATAAGATATTAGTTGACGCTTATATCTTTTGTTGGATTGCTTCATACATATATATATATATATATATATATATATATATATATATATATATATATATATATATATATATATATATATGTATATATTTGTGTGTGTGGTTGTGTGTGACATGTATATACGTTAATTGCGATTCCGATAAATCCAACCATGTCAAGTAACTGGTGTATCTTAATTTTGCAGACGTTCCATTTTCAAAAGCTATACAAACAGACAGAGTCAGAATTTTACAGAATTTTACAGTTAAAAAAGATTCTTAAGAAATGTGCACGTTTACATTGACACAAAAAGAAAACAAACAATATAGAATAAATTCACACATACACACATATATATATATATATATATATATATATATATATATATATATATATCATTACTGTGTACTTCCTTTTTTTACTTCTATTCTTTCCCTGTGCTCGTTAGAAATTCTTCTCTTCAAATTACGTTCTAATTCGAGTTTCAATCTATCTTTTTTCTCTTACTTTATCATATATTTTTCGTTTTTCCTTTTTTTATTTAAGTTGGCAATTGTAGCCCATCCTCTTCAAACAGAAGATCGATAGCGTCATCCAATGACACTATATCTCTTCCTTCCATCTATCACTTTTTCTCCTTTCAAACGATTGGTTTGTTGGCAGAGCTAATGTCTTACCCCTGATATATTTACACCTCACTACGCCGAGGATTGCATTTGATGGGTCGACATTTCTTATCTTATTGTCTTCGGCAAATTCCTCCCAGGTTAAAAGTCGCGGCCATTAAGATTGACAGCAAAGGAAATCTCCTCCCGTTGAAACTGGCAATAATGTGTACACGGCTGTCTCATTGTTCTTCTCTTTACGAGTCGAGAACGAATTTTAAAATCTTGTTTTCTTTTTGTTTGCATTTTATTGCATTGTTCTCGCTTGTAATCGGAAGAAAAGTCTAGGGAAATGCCTCGCCGTCACCTGGTAATATTTATCCGCGGTAAGTTCTACCTTTTTTAGAGTCTTTGTGGTTTTTTGCAAAAGTTGTCAAAGTTAAATACACTGCTCGATTGTTTTTGTTTTTTTAAACCAAATAAATGAATTTAGTTTTCCTAGCGAATATTTGATTATCTTCCTTTTCGACTCCTTTATATTTGTTAGCTAAACTTTTGTTTAATTTTACTTCAATCGAAGTTTTCAGAAATCAAGAGGCCCCTTCTTTAGGCTAACATTTAATATCTATATGAGATACATATATATTCTCATTTATTTCTAAAACGTTTAATTAGTAAAAAAAATCAATGTTCCTCAATTGACCAGTTAACTATGTAATAGTATATCTTTCTCGTGGTGTCTTGGTCTTAGCGAATTCCAAGATAAGAATTCATAGTGTTCATTTTACTTTAGTTAAAGTTCTCAGGAGTCTATGAGGTCACTTTCCTGGTACTAACACTTAAGAACATAAATATTGTATCTCCCCAATTGACCAGTTATCTATGTTATAGTATATCTTTCTCCTAGTATTTTGGTCTTACCGGAATTCCAGGACAATAATTCATATAGTTTGGTGGAGTATCAAGCAAAGTGGTGTTACTTGAGAAGGTGCACCATTCCTCGTATGAGCAAGTATATAGCAGTGTCGAGAGAATCTTATTTGTGCTGCGAATGCTATTTTAGTTTGAATATTTAGTCAGGTTTTAATTGTAGGATGAAATATACTCATGTCAGGTTTTCCTGACAAACCCTTGTACAGAGAAACCGAAGACACTCGAGGGTGGTGTCTAGTAGGTAATTCAAACTATCCAGTAGGTAATTCAAACTCTCCTTTGGGTAATTCAAACTCTCCTTTGGGTAATTCAAACTCTCTAGTTTTTATTTTTCTTATCTTTCTGTTTTTGCTGGAGATGGGGCATCCTACCGGATGCCAGACATTCACCGGCTATTTCAGACACTCCAGCCTAGAGATCGTTTTATGATTCTAACCGTCCCTTTAAGTGTAGTTGTTTGCATTTCTCTTGCACTCGGTTCACCGGGTATACTCGCCAGATAGCTCTTGAAATTCTTCTTCATTAGTCCTGTTGCTCCTATAATTACTGGTATGATGGAGATTTTCCTAAGATTTCAGTTTCTTTTCATGTCGTACATAAGACCTTGGTATTTCGTAATCTTTTCACTTTCTGATCTGTTCAATCCTGCATCATTAGAGACACTGACTTCAACTAGGGTTGCTACTTTCTCCCTTATGTCCTATATTACGATGTCAGGTTTAACAGCTCCGTTTTCTAGATATGTAGCTGTAGGGATTGCATAGTCATAGTTGATCGTGTATAAATTATTTCCAACTGTTCTTTATTTTTATATGTGTAGCTAAACTATATGTATATTTGATAGTCAAACTATATGGTGATATATTAATAGTTGATCGGAAATTATTTACAACGAAAAGGGTTACAGCAAGATTCCAACGCAACAGAAATAAATATGTTTCATTAAAACCATGTTTTAGTAAATAATATAACATTAGACATTAAAAACAGTAAGTTGTAGTCTGTTTACACTAAACAAACAAAAAATTATCCGAGAAAAGAAATATAACCGATAAAAATAATAAAAAAGGGAGACAACTCTAATTTTTTTCTGGAAAGGGCTAACATTTTCTAATTAGGTACGACGTTACTAAGTTGCAATAACACGTAGGTGATCAAAAGCAACTTAAAACATTATTTTAACATTTTTCCCCGAAAACTTGAAAGTATCTGCCTTATTTTTTTTTTAAATAATAAGATAACATTTTCTTTTGTTCTTAATCAGGGTTTTTGCAACTTTCTTACTGAATCAAAATAAAAACAAAATTGGGGTCCCTATCCATTATAGTCTTTTTAATGTTTAATATTATTTTTATTTTTTTTACTAAGATATAGTGTTAAATTAAAATAAGTAGTTGGAAAGAAAAAAATCCTGCCGAAACTCATTTCAATGTATATAATAAGCGTCCGTTATATTACTACAAATGCATATAGTTGATGCCCAAATTATATTTATAGGTATATGATTTACCTTGTGTTTCCAAATAAATTGTAAAAATGTTATAACCTTGTAATTTAGGTTATAATAATCAATAACTCGTAAACTAAATGGATTAACTTTCAACAGAAACTTATAACAGATTTATTACAACTGAACATAGAATAAATTAATGAGTTAATTGACCGATGTAAGCGAGATGAAATATACAGTCTCTAGACGTCGGTCTGTTTACTTTCAAGACCTCTCTTCCTTTCCCAAGGGCGATAACTCCGAAATGGTTCAAAGGGGCGTTACTCGTTTTCGTTAGTTGTCCTAACAAAAATATATACATTAAATTTGTTCGGGGACTCTGTGAAAACGGTCAGATACTTTTAAATGAACAGTTTCATCTTTGTGTTCCATCACGCTCGATCTTGCACATATATTCTCTGGGTAACCATTCGCCGTCTCTATCTTCCATCTTCAAAATGGTATCCTCCACTCTCTTCGACCAATTGTTCTAAGACCGACAACTCCTGGAGTCAATAACTGGTTGGAAAATAGATGGGTCTTCTAGAGCTGCGGATTTGGAGAGTGTACGCCGTTCAGTGGATGAAGTTCAACTACGACAACTGAACAAGTCCGAAGAGTATAACGGGCGAAACGTTGTGGACATAACAAACACTAAAATAAGGATAACTGAAGGTTATTACAAGAAGAGAATTTAGGGCCACAGTTGTGTTCTTTAGTAAAAATAGGGTCAATTACCTTCTTTCGACATAAAAGCGATTCACAAATCTCGTAACAATACAATACCTTGTATCTACTCTCGTGAGATCAGATAGGGCATAGATTAAAACCCTTATTTCTCCTCCATTTACTGGAATTAACTGACCTGCTGTGTTGGACCCGACCTTTACAAACAAACAGCCCATGGAGCTATTGTAAGTTTTGCGGGTGTGCTCTGCCCGAATTTCTTACCTTACAATGATGTGCATTCAATTGTAATTGTGACTTTTTATTAATTTTATGTATAATCTACTTTGCAAGTCTTCTTGATATTGTGCTATAGTTTGTTAAAACGAACTATTAATAAGTGTATATTAATTTAATCAGGCCTTCTTATCGGTTTTCGGCGTCGACATGTGCATATATTTTCCAAGTCACGCACGAAATACCTTTTGGCACCAACGTGTTTAGGGAATTCGTTTGGATTCCATAACCAGACGTTGCTTATCTTGATAGAATGAGAATGTTAAATATCCACATTCATTCAGCAACATTACTTCATCTGTTAAATATTTATCTTATATACGTTATGTGCAATGGTCATTTTAAAGAGTTGGATTGAGATGGTCAAAATGGGAGATGCCCAATGAAGCAAAGGACGATGATAATAATAATAATAATAATAATAATAATAATAATAATAATAATAATAATAATAATAATAATAATAATGATAATAATAATTATTATTATTATGATAATAATAATAATAATAATAATAATAATAATAATAATAATAATAATAATAATAATAATAATAATAATAATCCAAATTAGAAGAGAATACTTGAAATCTGGGGAAACTTGTTGGACTCCAAGAACACCACTTAGTTTATCCAGTGAGCGATCACTGGTAATGGCTCGTGTGAGAATTCCTAGTAAGTAAATATAAATAATATCATCCGTAAGAATTCCATATTGTGTTCAATATTCTCTCATCTTTTTATATTTATTGTTGCGGTTACATAATCGTCCATGTTTTCCCTTTGGATTCCATGTCATTCTTTCTCTCTCTTTGTCTAAATGCAAAAATCTTTGATTTTCTTCATTCACCCTCTCTTTTATTCTCCTTTTCGTTCTCTCTGTCTCTCTCGTCTTCAATCTATGTTCTCCTCTCTATACATTATATATTCAGTTATTAATAAGTGTACAGTTTTAGTGATTTTAGTGACAGGAAATTATCACAGAGTCAGTTAACTCAATGTACGAATGACGGATCGTAGATTTGTAGATTTAGTCATGTTACATTTTAAATAGTTAAAAGCTCAGTTGTCACTGATAACTTAGAAGGGAAGGGACATTATGTAGTCCATGTATATGGGAGTCTTTAGAATTCTCGTATCTTCTCTGAAGATATATTTTTATCTAGGAAAATATGCCTAATTAGTTCAAGTATATATTTTATTTATGTTCAATTGTCGTCGTCTCCATTCTTTTATGTGTGAGCATCGTATCAGTTATGGAGCAAGAAAACAGCTACAAACATGGATCACGCCGATAACTCCAGTTGACAGTTTGCCCCGAATTTGTCGACTGCAACTCTATGCAGAGGGGTAACTCCTTCCCCCCGAAAGCAAGGCTACCTGTTGGCCATGGGTGGCGACCCGTGATGTCTTAGGACAGGATAATTGTAACTGAGCGGTCTGTGGCCTGGTTGCATAAATGGTCACGTGATTTGCAACACTCTACTTTGGCCATTACTTCCGCTAGACGGGAGGTCAGAGAGGCCCGATCTGATCAATCGGCCAGTTACGTTTTGCCCTAGCACTTATTATATCAGTTTCCTTGATCGTTAACAATATTGAAATTGATTAATTTAATAATTATCAATAATCACTCCAGTTTATAAAAAAAGTAATAGAAGGTTGTGGCAATGGTCAATCAACTTGAAAGATAAATGACTGGAACACGGTTTGTGCTCCGAGCGTTTAACTATAAATGGGTAGAGAATCGATGGAACACGAGTGCTTGTGATCACGATCGTGGTTGAGTATACCATTTCTGTAGCATTGTCTTGTCAAGGCGAATGGGTTTCCCCTTGGCAATTCACGTAGACTTTGATTCGAAGTAAACTCCGTGGTGGGTAGGGAACAGGATGATGAATTTAAAAAAAAAACAATTTATGGCTCTTAACAGAATCACAAAACAGATGCATAGGGATACAAGCTCCGTAAGAGAAGAAGAAGAAGAAGAAGAAGAAGAAGAAGAAGAAGAAGAAGAAGAAGAAGAAGAAGAAGAAGAAGAAGAAGACGGTCAAAGTAGATTCCCAAGATTTATGGTACTGGAAGAATTAGAAGAACCAAATATTGCTACATTATCTATATTCGTCATTGAGAAAATAATTTCAGCTAATATGACGCCTTCGGTTGTTAAAAAATCGGTTAATGGAAACATACTGGTCAAAGTTAAGAAAATAAGACATGCAGATTTTCTGCTGAAAAGGAAAATTATTCACAATAAAAAAAATTACATCATACCCGCATCAATACTTAAATATTTCAAAAGGAGCAATAAGGAACCAAGAGCTCTCATTATGTACTATAGAAGAAATATTGGAGTAATAGGGAGTAATCGAGGTGAAGCTTATCTCTATAAAAAGAGAAAACAAGATCATCCAAACAAACACATACGTGATGACATTTGATATGCCAACAATTCCACCAAAAATGAAGACAGGATATACAATTGAAAAGGTTGAACAATATATCCCTAATCCTCTACGGTGTTACAAATTCAAGAAATATGGACATCACGAAAGCTAATGTAGCATAAGAAACGCATGTGGAAAATGGTCGGAAAAAGACCCTGACCACTCTATGGATGAGTGTAAATGGAACCATACATGCGCGAACTGTGGTGGTGACCACTTAGTTTATGCCAGAATGTGTGAGAGATGGAAAAGGGAAAAGGAGATATTGACAATTAAATACACTAGAAAGATTTGCTTTCGAGAAGCAAGAAAGGTGGTTGAAACCACTAATAGAGAAAAGACATATTCTCATGCTGTGTCCCCAGTTGCGAACAATAAAGAGGACAGTAAATACAAAAAATGAATACAAAAGTTGCTTCAGCTAAGACCGGGAGACTGGTCAGAATTACAAAAAAACAATTAGAAAAGAATACAAAGAACCGAAGGCAAACGTTAGAAAGCAACGGTTTGAACAAATAGAGGAAATGATTACTATTATGCCTCCTACTCAACCGATTTCCCCCACCCAATATGCACCATCAAAGTCAAAAACAAGTGAAATGAATAATGCAACTGAATCTACTAAGAAGAAGATAGTGATCCGAAAAGATCCAAATAAAGAATCTCCAAGAAGAATATCTCCATGCAAAGAGCCTCCAGGTAAAAATCCTGAACCTGAGGTAAAAAAAATAAATCACCTCAAAAACCAAAAACAAAGATCAGAGTGAACTTGACACAAAACCGATTTAATGAACTGAACATCGTGGAAAGAGAAGATGAACACTCTGAAAACATGAAACAAACAAAACAAAAAACACGCCCAATCAAAATATAAACTATGGGACAAAAAATATTCTAGTGGAATTGCCGCGGTTTAAAGGCAAGTCTAAATGAATTGCTCTTATTACTGACGCAAAAATCTCCCACAATTATTTGTCTTCAAGAAACCTTCCTCTAAAAGGGGGGCAATATCAATATTAAAAATTATCAGATATTCCGCCACATCAATGATACTGGGCATTGGTCCTATAGAAGGGTATCCATTCTAATCAGAAATGAAGACAATAATGACCTTTTTAAAAGCTGTTGAAATATATAAAAAATATAATTATCTAAAGACATATAAATCCAGCTTGATGTGGTAGTAAATGAACTATAAAAGGATGATATGCCGTAAAAAACGTTTAACGAATGTATTCAAAATATTTTTTGTGTAAAGATTTTTTTCTTGTAAAAACATTTTTTTAAAAATACAATTGATTCGGCATTAAATCGCCTGAAAAGGTGTATATGCCGTAAATCAAACCAAACCAATATGACAGTATTCCGCATTAAATAACCCGAAAAGGGTTGATATGCCGTAAAACAAAACAACCAAATGAAACACCATGAATAAATATATGAAGATATATAAAACTTGAAGCATTAAAACTTTTACCAAACTGACATTATTCGGCATTAAATAACCCAACAAAGGTTGATATGCCGTAAAACAAAACAACCAAACGAAACACCATGGATAAATATTTGAAGATATATAGAACTTGAAGTGGAAAAACTTTTACTAACATGACCATATTCCGCATTAAATAACACGAAAAAGGGTTGATATGCTTAAAACAAACCAACCAACCAGTTGACAGTCTGTACAACACGTGTTTTATCTGATTCAACTTCCAACAGTCGTTATTCAATTTAATCATGAAATCTCTAATATAACTGTTACTACATCAACAGATTGCAGAGCCAATACTGATATCAACATTAAAGACGAATGAAAATTTTCAAATGATCTACGTACACGCATACACTCCAGTCATGCACGCTTTATTCTGATAGATTTCACCATAGTGTAAATATATTATTTATTCATTTTTACGTATTTTGGCTTCCGATTCACTTACTCTCGCGGATATTACGTGAAACTGCATCTACTTTCGGGCTTTGTGTGACGCTTCATTTGAAATTAGTGCAACGTACACTGTCCCCAAGTGTGGTAATAATTGTCTGTGTGCTATCCATGAGATAAATTGAATAACTCCTGGGGATTGCATAAAACTGCATCCACAGATATACACATAGTTTGACATCATGAATAAGTAGCAAATAGCATGAGTAAATATTTGAAGATTATCATGAAGTAAATAAACTCTTACAAACACGACTAGATTGACCATTAAATCACTAGAAAGGGTTGATATGCTGTAAAACAAAAGAAAACTGAAGGAAAGCAAATCAACCCCACACGTATTAAATGAGTTAATGTTGAATCAGTATTAAGCTCGGTTCATGGGCGAATACTCACCTTGTGATATTATGGGTGTTCCCCCTCAAGAGCCAAGACCACAGACAATTGAGGGAAATGAGTGACCAAGGCGCACAAAGGCAATTGGAAATAATATAAATAATCAGATAGGGCGAGCGAGAAAGTAGTCAAATTCTATTGATCAGAGGTGGCGATGACTATGACAAAAGACCGGCATAGGATTTCCCGGTATGAGTCAATATATTTACGAGTTTTAGTTAATTTACGGCAGCTAAGTTTTGCAGCAGTTTTGCGGCAGTTTGCGGCAGTTTTGCGGCAGTTTTGCGGCAGTTTTGTTGCAGTTTTGCGGCTTCGGGCAGATGGTGTTAGACCCGAGTAATGCGGGGGAGATTTCAGATCGGCACATACCCGAGATGAGCTGACTTCAACTGGACGAAAATGATGCCTCGAAAGACCGCTATTCACTACTTGAAATTGTAGCAGTTATAATTTCGATCTATTTTCGTTTGCGCTAACATGTTCCCATTCGTGGAGTGATTGATACGTTGTCCAGTCAGAACACCTTTTCGTGGGAAACACTTCCACCAAACCTTTTCCCACACTTTTTTAACAGTCAGTATTTAAACGTCAAGTTGACAAGAGATCATATTCCTATCTTGCCTTTAGCCACCACTTGGTCTAAGCGAAATGAAAAAACCAGACTCAATCTCATTTTATAGTGCCTGCATATCTACTGACTCAGCATATTCTTGTCTTCATGACTCTTTTACGGCCATGTCTTTAGTTTTGATGAAATAGTATTAATAAAATTGATTTAAATTGTAGATGGAGATTGATTTTATAACCAAACTATGATAACCCGTTTTTCTTCATACCAAGCAAATATAGAGGATGGATATGCAGCAACCCTTCCCTCATACGAAACAAGACTTTTCTCTGTCTACAAAATCTTTGAAATTAACGTAATTAATGAGAAAAAGAAGATATAACTAATCGATAAGAAGACAAAACTAATCGAGGAGTAAAAGAAGAAAAAATGAAATTATATAAATCAAAAATAGAAATCACTAAATTAATTAAATTTAAAAAATTGCAAGTTTTTATTTCAACGGAAAGTCAGGAAAGCAAGCTAGATCTTATTTTTATTTTATTCTCTTTCCAAACATCTAAATATATTTAATATTTTCTTAAAATAAACTAAATTTCTAATGAAGATAACGCATTCTCTTTTTTAAAATACATTTTTACCTCTGCCTACTGTCTTCCTTTGCTTTACTCTTTGATCCTTTCACCTCCGTATTCGTTCCCTCTCCTCCTACCTCCTCATATCCATATCTCAAAACGCGCCAGAAACATGTACGTTAACCATAATTATTGTTATGGTGTCTTACCTATGTACAATATGGACTCTTCCTCTTTGCTCAATAAATGCCAACGGCAATTAACTCTCGCCGGAATCCAGTAAGATATTCAGCCACGGGTTTTTTAACCCACCTAATAGACTGGTATTGTCCTGGCCTTTGGGTCTGGATTTACACCGGTCTATTGGGGGTTGTCTGGTCCTGTGCAGTTCTAGGAGCTGCACCCTCCCAGACTTTGCCTCCCCTCTTTGGGGAGGAGTAAGTTTATTGCTTACTGCCTGAGGCGCCCTACCGGGAATGCCGACGGGGCTGCCCAGGCAATTTTTGAATGGCCAGAGTGCTCACCTCGAGCCCTGGCTTATCTAATCCCACTTTCCCGACCTTGTGTCACATTTTACCTTGTGGGAGGTAGATAAATAGTAATCCAGTAAGATAGTCGAACTCTACTTGCCAGGCGCATATTTCTTCCCTCTTTACTCTATTTTCTTAATACACTTGTTTCTACTTTATACCGTGTTCGTGTCTTCATTTCGGTCCCTTTAACAGAGTCACAACAACTTGGCGACGAACAATTATACAGATGAAGTGTATATAGTACTTGAATCTATTACAGTGCGTAGAGCGTCATTCAAGCTAGTATCAATATCAGTGTTTCTTTTTTGCTGGGTTAATTTATTCCATCCTTGCATTTTTTTAAATCTACCTACCAAACAGAAAGAATTCAGCAGACATATAACTTCATTGTGTTAGGTCAGTCTTCCAGAAAATATATTTCTTTGAGGCTTTCCAGCCATTGGTCAGATCTTTATGCTCTCTGTTGAGTTCGTATTCAGATCATAACTTCAAAGCAATTTGGGAAATGAGATGGAATCCAAAATGCAGACTATCGTGGGATTTCACATCATAGAAAGATTATTCTGGAGAAGTCATTGGTCATTTATTTCAAGAATTTGCAATTTTGTTGTTTTTACTGGCAAATATGTGCGCCTTAGTGGCACAAAGTTATGTACATCTAGAAAAGGTAAGATGGAGAGCGAACGACGGAAGAGCGGTGTGGTGAGAAGAGACGAATGATGTAAATAATTAAAAGGGAAAGTCGAGAGATGTGGAAAGAGGGAAAAAGGGGCAAATACAGATAGAAAGTAAGACAGAGGGAAGAGCGCATAAAAAACAAATGATTATTATAAAGAGATATATATATATATATATATATTTACTTGGGAATTGATGGCGTCACGAAACGAGCTTTATTATGACGTTATCTATTTTAAAATAAATAGTTTCTATGAATTAAAAACTTTTGTATAAAAAGTTATTAACCAAAATTGTAAAAGAAAGAATGTGTTATTAAAAAGTACGGTTACAAAATTGTAATTCGAAATCAAGCTAAAAATGAACGTGTTACTATTTTTTCGAATATATATATATTTTAAATAAAAGTGTATTTCAATAAGGCCCTATTTAGTTGCCTACGCACGAAGGCAATTTTTTTAATTTTTTTAATTTTTTCATCAAGATTTAGACATTGCTAGATGACGTTATAGTAGACATGGCGTTGCCTCGCATGATAGCTACGGAGATGCGCTGGAACATCCTCCAATATTTTCTTCAAAAACATTATTATCACAGATGTCCTCCTGTATTAAGGATAATGATATCCCTCCTTGTTTTTTAGCTTATTATGATTTAATAGATACTGTAATTGTACAACTTTTATTTTCATCATTCATTTCTCTGAATTTACTGTTCGATTAAGAATAGTGAGCTTTCTATTTTCACGATAGATTATCATTTAAAGATACATCATTCATCTTTAAATTTTTATTCAATGTTATATATATATATATATATATATATATATATATATATATATATATATATATATATATATAGTTCCGCTCGAGCGTATAACACTATCGACAGCATGACGCTTGTCCCCGCCTCCCGAGTTAGTGTACATTAATTTGAATTACTGTATGTGGTGATTTCTCGCGACCGTGTGGGCTTTGGCGTTAGGCTCGTAATTCTAGGCTAGATTTACTAACTGCGTTTGAGCCATGCGACTGCTTACACTACTTATGCACTGATGAGAGTAGAAAACTCGGAACAACGTCGTCTGTAGGTATAAAACACTTTTTCGGCCTTTTGGCCGAGATCAAAGTGTAGTATCTATTCCGATGGATACTGCACCCCATAGACCGGTATCGTCTTGGTCTTCGGGGCTTGATTTCCGCCGGTCTATGAGTTTGTCCTGTGTAGTTCTAGGAGGTCCACCCTCCCAGACTTTGCCTTCTCACCCGTTTTATTGCTAATCGCCTGAGGCGCCCCTACCGGAGAATGCTGACGGAGCTGCCCAGACAATGTTTAAAGGTCATGTGCTCTTCCTCTAGGGTGCTGACTTATCTGATCCCACTTTCCGACCCTGTGTCACATTTTACTCTGTGGGAGGTAGATAAATACCAACTTTAATTAATTATATATATACATATATTCCATGATAAATGCCAGTCATTAAGGGTATGCGAGCACAACAGGGCTATGTATTTTACTGGTAGGAATTTTTCTTCGGCGCCCCTCACACACTTCATCCACTCATGCATAGAGATTTATACTGTAGTAATGTGATAATGAAATGGCTTGGTTGATATGTAGTCATACCCTTAATGACAATAAAAGTGTAAACATTTGGGAATTTCCTTGCTTTTGTACATTTAGTATATATGAATTTTCATCTTAACCCTATTAAGGGCATATGATTTCAGTATACTGGCATTTATCATGAAATGTCACTACTTTTGTAAAGGCTATGCCTCAAAACAATGGTAATTTTTAAGTTTTTTTTTAATTTTCTGGCAAACTAAGGTATATGATAAACTGAAATTAAAATGCCATCAACTAGACCCTAGAACCTCTAAAAAATCATCTGAATCCATCAAATAGTTGATGAGATACAGGGTGGCGCACATGTACGTACGTACACACGGATAACACAAAATCACCCCTGACCTTTCTGGATCTCTGGGTTGCCTTGACTAATGATGCTGAAATTCGACACACTTATAGAACCTATCAAATGCAAATTTTGTGTAAAGTTTTAAATAATTTGGTTTATTGGTTTTTGAGTTATGACTGATCAAAGAAATGAGATTTCTAGCATAGGTCGTTTTTGAAGTCTATTAAGGGATAGAGCGTTATCGCGCCTCCCTTAATATAGTCACTGACCAAGCAAACGACGTTTAAATGGTCTCGGGTCAGCCAGGAACTCTATTTTTAATGTGGGACGTCATCCGTTTTAGACGTCATAAACGATTTGCCCGATGTTTTGCAACTCTACGTAGAGGATGTCATCTTTTTGTGATGTTATGATATTGAGACGTTATTCAGTATGTACGGAGACATACAAACAGAAAACATAACAAACAAAACGACATAGTTTTAGTCTTATATATATATATATATACATATATATATATATATATATATATATATATATAGAGAGAGAGAGAGAGAGAGAGAGAGAGAGAGAGAGTGAGAGATAAATAGATAGATAGATAGATATATAGAGAGATAAATTAGGGAAATTGAGAATATTTGAAATGTTGGGTTTGTTTATACCATGAAATGTTAGCTCAAATAGAACTGATTAGAATTTGGCTGTTATGTTGATAATGATGTCATAATCTTTCAGATATATAGGTATCAAATTAGTACAAGTGTTTGTATTACATAGTAACTGAGTTACGACATTTTTTGTATCAAAGCACAGATTTTAAACGTTTTGCGTGAATTATTTTCACGGAAATTAATTGAAACTTGACAGTCAAGGTTTTCTACTCTCTTAGTTGGATATCTCCAAGCGAACTAGTTTCAACTTCGAACTTAACACTCGACTCATATATCAGAAAACTTGAAGGGAAAGTACCATCTTTATTCTTCTTGATACATCCGTAAATAATGGGGGAAAGTGATGTCATCAGGAATATGTGTGTCATGACAATCTACAACTCTATAATCCAAGATAAAGATAATCGTAATGGTGGGAAATTTTGTAAAAGTAAAAGAATGACTGGTCGAAGTTCTTTGGTAACATCATTCATTGCACTTAAATCTTTTATAGCAATATAATTATTGGATGTGATTATTATTCTGTATAATTTAATAGCACGTTCCCACCAATCTCATAGAATTTTCAACATACACAAAATTGGGATATTTTTAGACGCCTAGATAGTGTATGATAAATGTTCATTTTACAAAGATTTACAAAGCTCTTTGTACACTTTTGAGATATTGAAATGTGGTTTTCAAAAGATCTCATGTCTAAGTTGTACATATAAACATATTTTAAAAATATGTGATTTTGTAAATGGTGTTCAAAGATGTCGCTCACATCTATATACTAGGAAAAATAAAGACGTAAACTCATATACACACAAACGCACGTATATATATATATATATATATATATATATATATATATATATATATATATATATTTTTACGATAAATATTTTAGCTGAATTTGTAATTAACAGTTGTAGATTTGCAACCAAGAGTGGTGTCAGATTTTGACCATATTTTAAAGATTGGCGGTTTTGTAAATTATGTTCCAACAAGACGGTATCTGTCTTATTCGTACATATGCAAATATCTAGATAAATATCGAGTGCGAATACTGGCGAAGCATAATAATTTTCCTGTTATTTTTGTATGGGAGTGTACACTATTGTGTATATAAATAGAAATATATATATGTGTGTGTGTGTGTGTGTGTGTGTGTGTGTGTGCTAGGAGATATGTTCAAAAATTCATAATGATTGGTTACTTAGTTTAAGAGTGAATCATATACATACAAATATATAAACTTATACACATACCTAACTTTATATATATATATATATATATATGTGTGCATATATATATATATATATAGTATATCATGCCATGTGACAAACGATCAAAAAGTAATATGACAATATTACAAAACAAATATGGATGAAATAGAAAAGGTGATAGAAATAAGTCTCCCACCCTTCCCTAATTTTTTTTGCAAACGGGTGAGAAAGAATGTACAAAACATAATATATACCTGTGACAAGAAAGAGAGACGGATGATCGAACGTTGAAAGGGGATAGTTGTCAAAATATATGATTGATGGGACAATAATCAAATAATATATTCAATAAACCAGACAAAATTTTCAAGGTGGAATTAGAAAATGGACGTTGGTGCAATGTAGGTAGAATTTGGTGAATAGAAAAAGTAAAAAAGTAGGTGTTTAAATAAAGTAAACAGACGATGGAAATGAAATTATGCTGAAAATTTTGGTGAGAAATGAGAACCATTTATCTACATCTTAGGGTAAAGATGACAGCGTGAGAAGACGCCTGAGACTATGGGAACGACTAAACTGATAACAACGAAACGTATTAAAGAAGGAAATAGAGAAAGGAAAACAATAAAAGGCAAAAGAAAGCGAGAAATATGTTTTAAACATAAAACAAAGAAAAAGATGTAAAACAGAAAGGAAAAAAGAAAAAAGATGTCAAGCAGATTAAAAAGATGTTAAAATAAAGTAAAATATTAGAGGAGATTTATTTTTTTTAAATGAAATAATAAACAAAAAAAAGTGCTAAAATGAGGCAAAGGGAAAAACTGAAAAATACCTATAAAAAAGAGGTAATAACAAAATAAAAGATGAGATGAAAATGAAATGAAAGAAAGATAAAACGAAACAAAGTGCGAAAAAATAAGCAGAGAAAAATGAATTAAAATGGAAGAAGGAAAACAGAAAATAGAAAGAAAAGTGTCATAACGAATAGAAAGACGGGTACAAAGAAAAATAATCGAAGCAGAAATAGAGTACAAAAGCGTAAAATAGACATAAAGAAAAGAAAATGATGGAAAATGAAAAAAAAACGAAAATATGGAAAAAAAGGCAATCATGCAGTATAGTTAACAGTGAAGAAATCAAAAACAAACAGAATATAAAACAAATAAGTTTCACCAAACGCATTAAAATTTAATTTTCTGTTGACTTGTAGAATTTAAAAGTGTGGAAACTGATTGTAAGATCTTTTATCTCTGAATCTGTTATTGTTCATTTTAGTTTGCTGAATAAGAGTCTAGCAAAGATAATGTTGGATTTTGTTTAGAGATTTGTGGCTTAAAAGATAGAAAAGAAAAGGCTTACCTTACTACTAACGACCAATCCAGGTGTGCCAGTCGGACTTATGGTTAGTGGTAAAATAATGTATAACTATTTTTCAAAGAATAAAACACCAACAATTACAGAGATGGGTCGGCCATACTGGATTCTGACTGTATCAAAAATAGATATATAAATACAATTTTATATTGAAATGAAAACACTTTAAAACGGCTTCACAATTTTAAAGCTATACAAGTTGGTAGAAAATTAAATTTTAATGTGTTTGGTAAAAGTTATTTGTTTTATATTATTTCGATTTCTCGACTGTTAACTATACTGCCTGACTGACGAACAGAAAGAATAAGATATAATTTGTAAATAGGCGAAAGACAGGAAAGCAAGACAGAGAGAAAAAGAACGAAAGTAAAATTTGTGTGGAGAAATGAAAGCAAGATCAAGTGTGAAAAATAAGGAAAGAACAAGAAATAAAGACAGAAAGACGAAATAAATAACTAAAACAAAGGCGAAATAAATGATCAAACAAAAGAATGAAGCAATAATAAAAGAGACAAAAGAATTAAATAAATGAGAAAATAATGAGAAAATTGAAGAAATACCGGAGGAACCAAATAACGAAATAAATAAATAAATAAAAAAAGAGACAAATAATAAAATGGTGGTTTTTTACATTAGGACTCGCGCTAAAAGTGCCTCAACGTCGATACTTTCTAAAACGCCAAACAGTGCCGTATGAAAATTCCGTTCACTTACCTGCGTCCAAGAAAGCACAAACTAGATAGAATTTACAAGCGAGAAAAAAAAGCAACAAATTACGGCAAAAAATTTTGTATGAAATAAATATTTATTTTTTAACGAAGAAATAAGTGATTCAAATAAGTGTTTAAATTAAAAAGTTTTAACTTCTTCTTTCGTTTGCGTCATAGCATCTCACTGTTAGATCACCAGCTCGGTTGATAAAAAGCCATGCTAATGTTTTGTTGTCTAGCGCAACTATGCGGACTTCGCCGTTGGGTGGTCGATATTTAAGGCATGACTCGATGATGTGGTCTACTGTCTGTTCAGAATGACCATAGTCGAAGACAGCCGAGTCCCTGAGACCTCATCCTTTCATGGTCGCGGCGAAACGGCCGACACCTGTCCTGAGGCGGTTGAGCATTGTCCACTGCCAGCGAAGCCGGTCCATGCCTGGTAGGTTATCCGAGTCCTCCACAAATCTGTGCAACCTTGAGTTATCTGCTGCCTGCCATTCCTCCGTCCAGCACCGTTTCAGCCAGATTCGTTTTGTGACGTCACCGGGTGTTGAAAGCAGGAGCTGGTGGGCATGCTCCGAGAATGGGCGTCGTGACTTCAAGTGAGCTCGTGGAGGGGTCTCTATGGCGAGCTTGTGGAAAAGGTGGTCCTCATCAATAGAGGCCTTTCTTGACAGTGCAAGGACAGCCGCCTCACAACGCAGGGTTGGTGGTGCGATGTAGGCGGAGAATCGGTAGTTAGTTGATTGGTGTGGCGCGCAAACAGCCAAAGGCTGTGTGTAAGGCGGTGTTGAGCGTTATGTCCAGCTTCTTAGTGTGGGAGCTCCTGCACCAGGCTGGGGAGCAGTACTCAGCGGCGGAGACGACCAATGCCTGGGTAGATATGCGCAGTGTCTTGGTTGAATCACCCCAGGTGGTACCAGCTAGGCGGCGTATTAAAGCGACACAGACCGATGCCTTGGTAGGCAGGTTTCCAGGTGTTTTAACGAAGAAATAACAGTGATTACGATAAGTGTTTAAATAAAAAAGTTAATAAAGTAAGTGTGTTTTTTTGTTTTTCTTACGAAATGTATTTGTTTTTTTTGTTTTCTTTTTTCCTGATTATTATTGTTGTTTTCGTTAGGGTTTGGGGTTAGGAATTAAGGTTAGGTTAGGATTAGGGTTATGGTTAGGGTTAGAGTTTGTGCAAAGTTAGAAATTACGGTTATGATAGGGTCGTTTGCAGACGTCAAAAATTCAATTATCAAGTTTAGATGTCGTCTGCTTATTCATTTCAATCGGTTATTCATTTTCTCGCAGTTTCATTGTCTAATCGCGTCGGGGCTTTCCGGCGTTTTACGTAAAACGCCGGAGAGAACCGACGCCGAGGGACTTTTAGCGCGGGTCCCAATCTAATAAAGTACCAATAAAATCAATTTAAAAACAAAGGGATAAACAAATAGCGGAAGAGAAACAGAAATAAAGAAAAAAGAAGATGACGAAAACAATAAAGATAGAAATACAAAAAAGAATTAAACCACGAAAGAGGGGAAGAAAGAAATTATTGAACAAATAAGGACATAAAGAAAGGAAGGTATGAGGAAGAAACAACATATAAAATAAGTATATATTACTATTACCGACATAACTTATTTTAAAAGAAAATACAGTTGGGAAATTAGTTAAAAACAATTTATTTTGGCGTACCTACTAATTTGTGACCCATTTGCGTTAAATATTAATATTTAATAGAAGTTATATGCCTTTTAAATTCATGTACTTTTATTTTGTGGAAGTTATTAAAATTCAAGTTATTCAAATTTAAAGATAGGACCCTTATTTTGGCCCACCCTGTACATACCGATTCTGAGAAAAGTAGCCATGTTTGCTTACATTACTATCTGACTAAACAATGGTCGATACTTTGCTTTCAATTGATATTTATGCGAACTTTAAACTTCTATTAAATATTATTTTTAACGTAAATTGATCGCAAATAAGTTGTAAACCAAAATATATTGTTTTTGACTAATTTCCAAATGTATTTTCCTTTAGAACAATTAATGTGGATAATAGCAATGATTACCAAGAACTAAATAAAGAAGGAACAAATAATGAAAGAGAGAGAGAGAAAGAAATAAGTATATGAAATAAAGAAACGGGTGTGAAATAAAAGAACTAAAATATTAAAAAAAGGAAGAAAAAGACAAAAACAGAAATAAAGATTTTATAAAAGAAAATACTAGATGTAAAATAAATCAACAACAATAGAAAAGAAAAAAGTACGGAAGCCGAATCGTGTTAAAAGAAAATATAAAACCTATACGTCGGCTGCATTGACAGAAGAAAACAATAAATATATATAAAAACAATACAGAAGCAGAAAAAACGGAAAGATAACCGAAACGAAATGTACTGAAGCACGCAACAGTTTGCGAATGTGTTAATACGAAATGACTACGAAACGAAAGAATAAAAAAATCTAACTCTATGAAACAAATGAGTTGCATCTTTCCACTTGATTTTCTGCTCATATATACATCGTTTTTTGCAGGAGTCGATTGATCTGCGAAATAGTTTTGTTTTTCTTGTGAGCCCAACATTTTGCTGGCAAAAGAAATGGAGATTCACGTACATGAAAATGAGCGAAATAGAAATAGACATCATGCGGAAAGTAAGAACAAAATTCCTCAGAGTTGGCATTATTAAGATGCGTCCATTCAATCTACGCGTCGAGCGATGCAAATGTGTTTTGAAACTTAAATATGACAGTCAAGCGAATATGATTATTCAAATATATACCTGACAGACCAAAGAGAATGTTATGTTTCGATTTTTTTTAGATGAGGTCTGATAAATCAGAGAAAGATGGCCGCGTGGATTTAATGAAGGTTTTCGTTTGAAATGCAGTACAGATTTCTCATAAAATGTTATTTTTCTTACATATCTACCATGGCAGTATCAGTTTTTACTTGGCTTCTGTCTTGATGTATGAAGCATTATTCTATTTAAACTTACCTATGGTTGCTCGGTGTCACCTGGTTATGTTACTAATAGTAATTTTTGAATATATATATATATATATATATATATATATATATATATATATACATATGGAAAATGTAGAACGACAAACTAATATTATTTATATTTCCGTTTCATTGACCATTATGTTGGAATATTATTTTCATAATTTTCATATATATATATATATATATATATATAAAAGATAACATAGAAGTATTTAAATTATAGACAGTTGATAAGACAAACGACACAAGAAAAACGAAAAAAGACTCTTAAATATATTTGATGTCCAGTTTTATTAAGAAATACAATAAAGATTTTCCGAAAAAAGAGAAACAATTAGCCAGAATATTGAAAAGTACATTGATACTATGCTGTAATGTTTTTTATTAGGCGATTTTTTATTTAACGAAAGTGAAGCAATTCATCATATATATATATATATATATATATATATATATATATATATATATATATATATATATATATATATATATATTAGTAATATGTTAAGAATGCTGAGGGCAATGCAAGGTTCCGGATAGGTTTTAAGCTGGAAAGAACAAAATAATAAATCAGAGTAGGGGATGGGGGGTTACAATTTATTTTTCCTTAAAATCTTACATAACAGCACGGGTGGTGTCGGCTGTATGTGCGTTGTCCGGATAATGATTAACAATCATTTGATATTTCGGGAAAATCTTCCCTTTGTCAAAAAGTATAAACAACAAAGGAAAAAATTCGTATGCGCAGAGAATTCACCAAAATATTATTTTAAACAAAGGGAAGATTTTCTCCGAATTATTGAATGATTTTTAATCATCATCCGGTCAACACGCGCACACACAGCCGACACAACACTTGCTGTTATGTAAGATTTTAAAGAAAAGTAAATAGTAAGTCCCCCCACTTCGATTTATTATTTTTGTTCTCTTCCAGCTTACAAACTATCCGGCAATCTCCATTGCCATCAGCCTTCTTAAAATAGTACTACTATTTCCAGCAATGCTTCAAGCAAACTATCATTCTCTATTATATATATATATATATATATATATATATATATTACATATATGTATATATATTATATATGTACATATATATATATTATACATATATAATATATATATATATTGATATATATATACATATATGTATATATATTATATATATATTATATATATATTATATATATTATATATATATTGCTATATATATATATATATATATATATATTATATCCGTATATATATATTGCTATATATATATATATATTATATATATATATATATATATATTTTAATTATATATATATATATATTATATATATTGATATATATATATATTTATGTATTATATATATGTATATATATTATATATATATTGATATATATATATATATATTTATGTATTATATATATGTATATATATATTATATATATTGATATATATATTTATATATATATATATATATATTTATATATATATATAATGAAATGTGTTTATAAACTATATGATATGAAACAGTTGCCGCATAAAATTTGTAAATCATGGCGATATTTATACCAGGCCTGGCAAACATGCGAATGGTGTTCATGACTGGGGCTGACATGTGAAGACAAAAATTGTTACTAAATGATAATTACTGAGGGAAGTTTTAGTTATGAATTCTTAAGTGATGTCCAGTAATTAGTTATTTAGCAACTATACATATTATAAGAAAGCAGCTTAATATTATTGATTGTTTTCCATAAAATGAAACCATCAGTTACACTATCACACTATGTTCAATGGGGAAACTAGTATCTTTTGTTTATGATTTAATTCTTTTTCTTCTTCTTCCATAAGTTAAATTTTATGTATCCTTTTTCAATCGGTCAGTTTGTTTATGTTGCCATAAATTTCTTTGACACTGACAATTTTCCAAAATGTCAAAACCTGCACTATTTTCTTCATTTTATAATGGATGCGATAAAATTGCTGCTATAGTTTGGTCACAAAAACATTTATACAATTGAAAACATTTTTGTCGCTCAACAGGTTTCGGGTAAACTGCCACATAAGTTAGTTTTGATAATTAAACAAACTGAGTTTACCATGTTTGTAAAGACCTTGTACAACTTAAAACCGGTGTTTTGTGTAAAAAGATTGTTATAAGTTTATTTTTATATCAAAATTTGTTTAGTCATATATTTGTCAAAATATTTTATACAAGAAAAGCATAAAGAAGAAATAGGCACTTGCCATTAAAACAATGAATTAAAGTTTGATAATCAGCCCTTTAAAAAGTAAATTAGAATTTTATTTTTAGAGCAATAGTCAATATTATCCAAATTCTAGGGGATTACGAAGCTAAATGAGCGAAAAAATACAACGCTCCCTATAGTACAATTGAGCTCTCTTGATTTTTATCAGTTTTTACTTGATATAAATTCTGACATAAACTTTGTGATAATAAATTCCATTGTCAATAAATTATAGTTTTTTATTATTATTTTAGCAGTTTCAAAAATATCATTCTGTTTTTTTTGTTTTTATTTCTAATAAAGGACAGTTAACAAATCAATGTACTTTATAAAATAGTGTACTTAATTTTTTGGACCAAAGATATCTTGAATGTTTAAAAATTTAATTACACACAAAAACAAACGTTTAGACATAAAAATTTACTTTGAACATTCTTTTTACAAGAAAAAAAACAAAATAAATTAAAACATAGGTTGATATTTATTTAATAATAAAAATACCGTAATAATATTTTTTTAAATGTGTCAGAATTTGACATAAAAGTTCAATTTTATATATGTTATAAAATAATGTCCTGACAGAACGTTCGTTTTAACCAAGGATCATTTTATACAGCGTTTAGGCGAATATCAAGCAAGATTCAACAGTTCATATTCTACAATTGGATCGATATTGGCCTTTAAAAACCCACGTTATGAAGAAAACACAAATTATATTACATTATAAAAATATTCATTATAACGAACAATGTTTTCATGACAAATTTATTAAATATTCGAAAATGTTGTTTCGACTTTTTACACTAAAGATAAATATTGCAAATGTATATAAATTAATATTTAAACTTACTTCAATATTGTAAAATAGCAAAGTTCCGATTTAAAAAAAGACTCAATTCAATTGTTATTCGATATCCAACCATGTTAGCGTTGAGTAAAACTGACAGAAGGCCAACAAGATTACTCTATCTCAGTCAGAGAATAAACCTGTTCGCTATACAGGCCTGTATTAAGGATCGCCTTGGTTTAAATAAAGCAATAAAGTATATAGTAACATTTTTCCCAGACTTTCAAGTTTAAAGTCATTGCTCTAGAGCAATAAAGGGTTGCATTGCTCATTTATTACGAACATTTTCTTTGTTCATGCATGCTTATTCTCACATAACATCTATGCCGATGATAACGCTCTCTATTTTGGTGTTGCTTCTCGCCCATCTCCCTTAGATCAGTTGAAATATGCAGCTATTCTAGAAGTTGATCTGGGTTTTGTTGTGGATTCGGATACGAAATTGCTTGTTTGTTTAATCCTGTCAAGACTCAGCTCATGTATTTCAATCGTAGGCGTGTCCCTTTTCTCATTGAAGTTCTCGTGGATGGTTCTGCTCTTCAGTTTAAATCGACTCTGATACTTCTTAGTCTTTTTCTCATCACTTCTTGAAGTTCATACATTAGATCCATTTCTCTTTCTGCTTCTCATAAAGTCGGTTCTCTCTATCGCTCTAAAAACTTTCTCACACCTGAGACTATTCTCGATCTTTAAAAATCTACTATTAGACCATGTATAGAGTATTGTTGTCATATTTGGGCTGGTGAATCTCTGTCGCATTTAAAGATTCCTGATGAGATGAAGAAACGTATCTGTGATTTGATTGACCCCACCCTTTCCTCTTCTCTACAATCACTCTCTAGCACAGACGTCGTGTTGCTTGTCTCTATCTTTTCTATAAATACTATTATGGCATGTGTTATTCCGAATTGTGTGATCTATTTACCTGCTTCCGTTTTCCATCCTCGTTTAACTCATTGGTCTAGTGGTCTCCATCAATCTAATTTCTTGAGACATTGTAATAAAGCTTCCTATTCCAGTAGCTTATTTCCCAGAACTGTGGGATTTTGGAACTGTCTTCCTGCTTACTGTTTTCCCCTACCTATAGCCTTTGTCTTTTCAAGACTAAAGTCAATAGGCATCTCTTGTCTTTGCGATGATAATATTTTGTTCTTGTTAGCTCCTTACATCCAGTGGTTTCATTATTTGTCTAGAGCGATTTCTATAAAGTAACTTTAGAGTCATTGAGAATCAGTTAATTTCTTACATTATTCAATTTCATTTCAATTGAGCCATTGAAGAAAGATGAATAATTCGGTTATTTTAAAATTACAATGCTTTTATTGGGCATGTATGTTTGCTTCCTCATCCGATGTCTTTTCATAATATTCAAGAATCTCAATAAGAGGATCTGTCTGTCCGTCTCTCGGTTATAATTTTCATTGAAATAACATTTTCGTTTATTATTAACGCTTATGTTTTAAATAGCATTTGCGTCGATCTGTTATCTTTGAGGGTCAAATAGCATTTTCAGAAACGTCGACTAATCTCTATAAGAGCCTTTCGTCGTCCGCCGATCTTTCAAGCTTTGAAATAGCATTTTAACAAACATCGAATCATCTCAATAAGAGCCTCTCGTCGTTCGCCGATCTTTCAAGCTTTGAAATAGCATTTTAACAAACATTGACTCATCTCTATAAGAGCCTCTGGTCGTACGCCGATTTTTCAAGCTTTGAAATAGCATTTTAACAAACATTGACTCATCTCTATAAGAGCCTCTCGTCGTACGCCGATTTTTCAAGCTTTGAAATAGCATTTTAACAAACATTGACTCATCGCTATAAGAGCCTCTCGTCGTACGCCGATCTTTCAAGCTTTGAAATAGCATTTTAACAAACATTGACTCATCGCTATAAGAGCCTCTCGTCGTACGCCGATCTTTCAAGCTTTGAAATAGCATTTTAACAAACATTGACTCATCTCTATACGAGCCTCTCGTCGTCACCCGATCTTTCAAGCTTTGAAATGTCATTTTCATCGCTAAACGCGAGAATTTAATGAAGAATGTATCCCTACTAATACCCTAACATTGTTGATATAACGAGTATTTAGCTAGTCAAATAATATGCTCATCAAAGTATAAAAAAAAGTCTGCTTGTACTTTTTGAAGTATCACTTGTAACATCTTTTTGGTTTTCATGCTGATCCTCCAAAACATTTAAATAAAAACTCTTTCATCTCGGAGGAATGCGTTCAATAAGTCAGTGCTGACTGCAAAATCAAAACACAAGATTAATCTTTCCGGTTTTTGTTTGTGTTTACTCATGCGCGATTTGTCTTTTGAATGCGATTCTCTGTTTTCAAATTGTTCCGAACTAATCTCACTAGCCTCAAACGAAATGGCTGCTATCAAATTACTGGGATTTCAACTAGATTTGCTGGATTGACCTCATAAAATAAATGTTTTAGAAACGATAAAAAAAGGGATGAGGAAATTAATTTTTGTAAAAGATATTTTTTGATAAAAATAACAAGAATAAAACTTTTTTTATTACAACAAAGAAACGCCCACCAATTCCTGGCAACAAGAATATCTAAATTTCGATTTTCACGTAATGTTCGTGCGTAATTGGCCACGTCGACGAAATTCTGATTTCTATGTTGTGGATCTGTGTGAATGAACGCGTTGACTAAATTATATCGAATATATTACGATGCAATAACTCTAGGAAAAGTGTTAACCCATAATCTCTTTCTAGCTATTGCTAAAATAGCAACTTATATGCAACTTATTGTATACAATAAATGGTTTATACTAGTTACTGTTTTGCAACATAAATCGACATTGTATATATATATATATATATATATATATATATATATATATATATATATATGTTTAACTAACAATTAGAATATTATTTAAAAGGAACATCTGATATCTGAAACGTATCTGCCATCGCCGGCCAGTGTCTTGTGAGCGCAGATCTACAATAGACAGCGGAGGACTGTTCGCTTTACAAGGCTGCTAGGATCGTGTTGAAGATACAGTACCCGATATTTCCATATGGTTACCCATCAAACTACTGACTAGGCACAGCGTTGCTTACCTTTGGTGAGCTTCGGGAACCAGTGTGTCAACGAGATTATAACCGTATATAAAAGAAACATATTTGTGAATAACATTGGTAATTATATTTAAGTAAACTGGTTCTTTCATATTTAACACTATGTACTTTTAAATAATATTTCGAGGTTTACAGAAATACACACGCATCCCCCATTATATTAATAGGATCAATAGTCTTAAGGATCTGTCATCCAAAAGACGTTAAAGTCCACCGTTATAGAAGAACACATAGTGGATTTACGTATTCTCCGTAGCTAAACATTGACCTTAAAAGTTAAATGTTCAAATAGAAATTTGGTATAGTTTTTCGTTCAAATGTAAATTCGGTTTGATCGAGATTTGCGAGTAACACGCGTGATTTTTTTAGCCAACATAAGAAATCACTTCCAAGTGATAAAGGGGAACAAGAAAGACAATAGCAAGTCAGACAACCACCTCAAACTTTCTGTTTCGCCTGAAATAAATTCGGGACGAAATACTTCACTCTAAAAGAAAATCCATAGTTGGTGTTTTTTCTTTAGGTCATAAAAAATGACAATAAAGATGTATACATGAAAAATGTTATTACTGACATTTTTTCATGATTTTATTACTGACATTTTTTCATGATTTTATTACTGACATTTTTTCATGATTTTATATGAATATTTTTGTAATACAGCTAGATGAATAGTGAGTGCGAACACTGGCGAAGCATAATTTTTTCCCTCATTTTTTGACTGATGGTGTACACTAGTACATGCGTGAAAAGGCGAAGTAAAAAAATAAGAGAACAGGAGTAAACAAATACTCTTCATTTTGAATTTGATTGCAGTTTGGTCGAGGATAAAAGAGCAGTATCTCGTTCTGTCCTCGATCAAAAGAGAAAAAAATACACCAAGACTCAGAAAAGATTGCTTTTTGTTCAATTTAGAGTGCCGCTGTTTGAAAGTGCTGGAATTCCTCCACATTAAAATATCTAGTGTATCTAACATTGCTCCCGTAATCATGTACTCATAGACATGTAATAGGGTAACATAAGGACCTACATGCATCTATTTTATAAAATCACACATATTTACTTAAAAGAAAGAATAAAATATAAACATATACTTTTCTTTACTTATCCTGTACGCTAGTCCAGTCTACTGATATTAAACCTGCAGCTACAATAACGTATACTTCCAAATACTACCCTAGTCTTTTTCACTCCTTTTCGAACTGTTTACTTCTTCGTTCATTCTTCAGCTGGCTTCTTTTGAACACTCACTGTTGTTTTTGTTTTTCGATCTAGCAGACGCTTATTTTAACGACACGTATTAACCTTACTGATTGATGAGTCGCCGTTTATCAAAGTCAACAATTACTCGAGTGTAATGGTTTATGAGAGTTGTAGCTTTTCGGATTAATGGTGGAGATTATTTTAGAGGAGTGTCCATGGGTAGAGGAATAAACAAAGATTTGTTACTTAAGAGGGACGGATTATGAAAAATATCTCTTGACATTGGATTTAAGAACGGTCCAGATGCAGTCAGCATGGAAGCTGTCCTGTGTTATGTTCGACAGATGGAAAGTTTTAAGAAAAAAACTTTGTTCATGGAAATTCAGCGTGGCGCAAGGTGCATGGACGGAGAAAGAAACGTTATTTTCAGTTGTAATACATATCATTTTTTTATTCTAAGCTTATACTCTTATTGTGATTGCTGGTTAAATATAAGGAGGCCGGGTTAATGTCTTATAATCTTATAATTATTTATCTTTTATACATATTTACCCCCACAAGGCAGGCCGCCACTGCAGACGTAAGTGGCTACTGAGAATTAGGGAGTAGATGTTGGGTGTCATCCTAAGTTGGGAGCTGTGTGGCGAGATGTCTGTTTGCATGAGTTTTAAACTACTGCATGTCGGTACAGTCGGGAAAACAGGGGGCAGTGATGGTGTTCCAGAGTCCGGCAGCACCAGGAAATAAGCTATTGAAGTAGAAGGCTCTCCGCCAACTGGGGACCTCCACAGTGAATGTATGAGATTTAGCTGATTGTCGAGTTGGTCTAGTGAATTTATGTGGAGGGAGCACTAGAGCAGCTAGTTCATCGGAGCACAATCCATTGAAGTATTTGTAAAACAAGCACAAGGATGCAACATTGCGACGATAGGACAAGGGTTGGAGCTTAGTGGATAGTGAGGGACCTATTAAATTAGCGACTCTTTTTTTTACCTAAATCTAAGAGGAAGAGACTAGTGGATGATACATCAGCCCAAATGTGGCAACAATACTCCATGCATGGACGGATGGTGGCTTTGTAGAGATACAGGATAATGGAAGACGTAAGGAGTTTACTAGCACGGTAGAGGGAGCCCAACTTTTGCTGCAGCCTTGGCAATATCTTCAATGTATTTGTTCCAATTCATGTTACCTGTGAATTTTAGGCTGAGGAGTTTTAATGTTGAACTTCTAGGCAGGGTGTTATTTGCCATGGCAATCGGTGATTGATGAAGTTTCTTGTAGTTATTGAAGGAAAGGATCTTTGTCTTTGCAGCATTGAAAGTTACCACTCATTAATGACCCCATCCACTACAGCCTGTAGGTCATTTTCTAAGGATTCAGCCATTGCCTCGGATATGTTCGCGCCCGTTTTGCCAACATGATGAGAGTAGAGCGTGGGGTTGTCAACAAATATACCTATCTCAGACTCAGACTGCAGTTCTCCTGAATCTTAGTCCAGTCTGATAATATTAAACCAGCAGTGACTATAACATATGCGTATCCTTCCAGTCTTTGTCACTCCTTTCCTTTCAAAACGTTTTTTTTAATTTTGTTCTTTATTTTTGTTGACTTCTTATTGGCTCTTTGTTATTCTTTATTTTTGTTAAACGCATTTCAATACGCCAATCTTAACATCACTTATTTCAATTTATATTTAATATTCTACAGATATACTACTCTATTGTCACTTCTCATTTCGTATTATTAGACTGGGTCAGCGTTAAGGAGAGATGCATAAATGTATAGACTTTCTCAGCCATCATAACTATACCATCTGTATTTAAATAAATAAATAAATGTGTGTAGGTTTCACAGCAATCTGTATAAATGCTTTCTGTTTTAATGCCTATTTTTGAAGGCTGAACTAACCTCCGGGTTGTTTGTAGAGGAATACCGATTCGACTAAGGTTATTTTTAAAAATGGTTCCAGTGCTGCAGTGCCACATATATCAGAAACGTCTACATGTGTTTTATGAGAGAAACCCTATTAATCTATTTAGTATTATAGCTAAAAGGTAAGAAAATGCCTAAGCGGCCTTCCTCATCATGGAAGATTACCACAGGGAGTATGGTTATTTTTGTAAACCGTTCTGATCACAGCAAATGATCTTGTAGTACATCTAAATTGTATATTCTACACCTATTGTTTATAGCCCTTTCAGTGGCTTCATTCTGGATTCCCACGTGTGGACCAGTTTTTGTATTCCATGTTCTTTATAATCTGAAAACTGCATTGAGTATTAATGACCAAGAAAAACGAAGGATATTTATAATATTAATTTATTAATTATACAAACCGAACGAGTTGGTTGTGTCATAATTTTCTTATGAATTCAAACTGATCAGTTCATTTTCTATGATTATCAAGATAGAAGCATCCTCATGGCGAAACTGTAACTAGCCCTGGCTCTCACCAACTGACTAAACTGAACACTATTTAAAACAGTATCCCTTCTTTTCGACCAACATAGTCTTGCTTGGCCAATTAGCACTTTTGATATCTCTAAACCCCACTCCACGAAATATCGATACTCCTTGCTGTAATTAATAATTTAAATAATTGGATCGACTGTAGGCCCTAATGCCCTCTTTTCATTTTCTACTACCCCAAGATGTAGGGAGGGGCGCTACTGCTTTCATTGGGTTACTCAAATTACCCTTGATACTCATCTTTTAAGACTAAGTGTTTGACCAGGATGGCATCAATTACTATCTTTGAAACTTTGATTTGACTCTGTTGAGGATCAAACCTCGATCTGCCGGACGATTAGCGACCACTGTCACAATTGTGCCAAATGGGTCGTCAGGTTTGCGGGAGAACTGGGGAAATATGATATGGTATTTGGGTCATCCGTAACTATAAAAGTCAGTTATATTTCGGAATTCATTAGATGAGGATAGATAATTTATATTATTTGAATTATCTGAATTATTTACAAGGACCTGTTGAGCGATGACTATAAATGCTAAGTAATAATTTGTTTTAAGTGAGTCTTCTGACGGTTGAAGGTTCAATTCTCAGTACGGGCGATACTAAAAATACAATTACGAATTATTTAAGGCTTCTACTTGTTCATGGCTAACGGAAGGAGAGCAAGCTATTCCCGTTGATTTAATAAATTCTGTACAGATTCCTGAGTTCGACAAAACGCAGATAAAGAAGGTCGGAGGTTGTACCGGTCGAAATGTGAGAATAACATCCAAGACGAGAACAGTCGTTCTTATCATTCAAATAATACATATAAAAGCGTGAATTTCATGAATAAATGCTATTTCGGAAAATCGATACACGATACATACGTTGTGGAAAGTGTATTACACTATTGATGTTTGTAATCGATTAGTTGAAGCGTTTGCAGTTCTTTAGTCTTTTCTTTTTATGACGCATTATGTTGTTACTCACATATGTTACCATAAATCATCATGCGTTTCTTCTGATCATGATCAATATTGTGCGATATTAGGAGAGACGTAAGCCATGTAATAGATGCATTTATTTTTATGATCACAACACATCAAATAATCTTCTTACTTAGCTAAAAAAATGACTTTTTTTTCAAAGGCAATTCGTCGATGAAGAACTCGTTAACCTTGTGTCGCATTTCTAAATTATATATTTGCATGAATACAGAAGAAAATAATATGGACACATGTAGTTCATACTATAGAGATCCGGACTAGAGAATTGGCTCAGACAAGTTGAATCGGGACAGATCCATTACACTTGTATAGGAACTGTGTAAACAAATAATACACACAGTTCTTCAAATTCAACGAATTTATTTATTAAATTCGTTCAAGAATTTCTATTAAAAAGCCAGGTCGATACATCGGTCTGGCAGGCTTATGTTCGAAATAGCATTTTCAACGTTAAACGCTTACATTAGATGAGCGTATGCGTTGATAGTTAAGTATTGATATTTTTGTTAGGAGCATCGAAGCATTGGATATGATTTACACTCTATGAACTTTGAGATCAGATATGATCCTATATGCGAAGTATATATTATTGGATAGCTTTATTGTGTGATATAAAAACGCGATTTGTCTTTGAAAATCAATTGAGGTCTGAATTTTCGGGGGGAACCATGAAATGTAAAATCCTCAGAAATGGGAGCGCTTAGTGCCGCCGCGCCCTTCTAAAGATATGTAAAAGCAACTCCTAACTAAGGAAATATGGATATTCTTATAGTTAAGATAAATAAGGATATTTAAGTTAAAATCGTCTTCTTCGTGCATTAATATACCAGTTAACCTAGGAAAAATCTGCATGTACATCGTTACTTGAAAGGCGGACTACCACGTTGACCCAGTAAAGGGTCAATAGCCCGACGATGCAAACGTTGGGAACAGGACAACAATTAAGATGACAGCAGGCCGAAACAATTTAATCATATTAATTAGTACGACTATACAAGTAAACAATCAGCTGTACAACTAGTGTGTTTGTATTATTACTAAAAAAGTATGACCCGTTTGGTCATCCATTGAGCTGGGCTTAAATTGTGGAAAAGGTGAAGCCTCAGAGCAAGTTAAACATTTGCAAAATAAAAGGTAAAATACTAAACAACCTATTTCTGATCTCACTTTTTTCTCTCTTTCTCTCTCTCACTACTGGTTAAATAGTGCATGTAGTAATATTCATTAATTTTATAATAGACTAGTATAACCTTCTATTTTATAGTTAATTTTATTATCGTTGACTGTTGCTAAACAGAGAGAGAGAGAGAGAGTCGCGGAAACGAGAGTGATAGAGACTGTATAAAATAAGAACGGGGTGTGAAACTACATAGAGCGGGGAAGATGAGATTTACATACCGAGGTGGATTAAATTGCAAATTGCTCATTAGAACACTTAGAATATATATTTTCAAACATAACTCACTCGAAAACGTGCGTTTTACCGTTAGGCCACTAAATTCGTGGCTTGCCTTCCAATTATCCAGGGCACTATCGCTCAGTAATGGAATCCTGGAAACTGTGGTTGTAATCGTGATTCATAAACCCATCACTCATTTTATATTCTTCGAAAGGGGAATTACGTTGTTCGCACCGGCGCGCCTTATGAATGCGTAAACTTCGTAATCCGTTAAATTTTCTGCCGCATTTATACGTTGTAATCGGATAAAGTCCAAACTGTCTTAATTTAAATCAGTCTAACGAGTGATATATGCTCTCTCCTTACTACAACTGCTCGATGGGGATTCCTTGTTTGTTGTACTCTTCATAATTTGCATATTACCCCTGAATTTTCTAAAGAGTTCCTTCCAAGTTTCTGGAGAGTCACTTCGTCTTTTTGAAGAGTCATCTTACTTTCCGGAGAAAATATTTAAGTAGAGTAACTATAAAGAAATAAACGTGTTTACACTCAAGATAATAAATTAGAAACATTTCATAATTATTTTTTTTTTTAATTTTGGAGACTTTTAAAAGATATTTTTACAACCACAATTTATGTTCTAAAAAATTAATGCATACATGTGCTACCTTCATTTGCCGTCGCTTTAACAATATAGATTCATTTTCTAAATGAAGATAAATGATACTATTAATAACTATCGGTCGTAATTTAATACTTTCATTATATTTTTTAAATCAGATTTTTCATTAAACTTTCTAACAATAAGTCTATAGTCCTATGCGCTAACGACCACATGTGTTTTGACTGGTTGCCTTATCAATCGTTTTACGTTGTTGTTTTTAAGATCCGTAGAACTTTAGTGCTGGCGCAACTTTGTCACTGGCCTGGCTAAGTGGTCGGTTTGGAAACACGGTGTAAACAATAACAAATATTTATTGGGTCACGGGTGTGTAAGAATAATAAAAACAAAACGTTATGTTACTCTTGTTTGAGAAAATAGATAAGTTTATTATGTGGTTTCGTCCCTTGGAGGAGGTCGTATTAGAGTAAATTTCTGTTTAGACTTTTTACATTCCTGTTTCCCATTGGTCGCCGCTTTCTGTATTTCTCTCACTCTCTGAAGAACCACTCAAAGATCATTTATTTTATTGATAATTTTCACTTAAGAAGACTATTCTGATTAGCTAGCAATCACCGACGGTTTTACATTTTCTTCTATTTTATGATTGGACACTCAATGAAAGCCTTCTATTCACGCATATAGGAGGAGTATTCAGTCAAGCCACAATATAAGAACTTGTTCTATTATTGTAATGTTTTTAATTGTTGACCAGTAAGCACATTTGCTATTATAAGGCAAGTGTACTCAGTAACCCTTTAAAATCGTTAAAAAAGATTCGGCCAACTACTAGATGGTTTTCTTAAGATTATTCTGACCTTCTAAATTATAAATGAAAATTATGTATCGTGAATTATTGTTGGTCCCCCGATTTATAAAATCGGGGGACTTATGTTTTGAGGCATGTCGTCCGTCCGGATTTTTCTCCGCAACCATCCATTGAATTTCTCTGAAATTTTGCATGAAGTTGTGACTTTGGTCAGGTTAGAAAGTGACATTCTCTGATTTTTGAAAAAAAATCTGGTTAGCTCCCCAGGGAGTCAAAGACCCCGAAATGGCAAAAAATGACATTTCTTGCCCCATAACTTTTCATCCATCCATTCAATTTCTCTGAAACTTGGCCAAAATGTGGAAGCAATTGTTCCTGATAGAAAATAAGTATCGCTGACCTTGGAAAAAATCTGGTTCGCGCCCCCAGGGTGTCAAGCGCCCCCAAAATGGCCACCCATTCAATTTTTCTGAAACTTGGCCAAAATGTAGAGGCAATTGTTCTGGATATAAAATCAGCATCCTTGACCTCAGAAAAATTCTGGTTCGCGCCCCCAGGGCGTCAAAGGAGGGTCAAAAATGCTCCAAATTGCCCGAATTTACTGCATTTTACACTCGCCACATCGAGTCATATACAGAGGGGGGCCACGCACGCGCGGTTTGTTTTAATAATTGATTTAGAGGAACATTGTTGAACATATTCAAACGATATGGCGGTTTGTATTTTTTTTTAAAAGCTGAATATTAACTCGTTCGTTTTGAATTAAAAATCGCAAAAGCAGATCATGGGAGATGAGGAAGGTACACTGAGTAACTTTTTAAAATCATAAACCGATTCAGTCATCTGAGTTATTTCTAACAATTGCGAAGCGATTTGTGTGATCGTTTTAATTGTAAATGAAATTGACGTTTCAAAATTATTGTTGTAATAATTCACTTTACAGGAACGTTGTTACACGGTACAAGGACTTGACCTTTCCTATAAAAAAGCGGCAATGAATATTTGGCTACACTTATCGCTGAGACTGTGTTAACATCTCTCTTTTAATACATTATTTGCATAATTAATTTAACTTATAAACAAACTAATATAGTACCACAAAAATTAATTATCATGCCACATACCTGCGTTTTATTTAATTACTAAAGGATCATTTTGTGAACATCAGAAAACACATGCGCAATCATTATAGCTCAATATCTTTAATAGAGAGAAGAGCGATCCCTGTCAGCAGAATTGGAAATTTGCTACGTATCTCTGAGACATAGTTTATTTCCTTTTGTGTCAACATGTTTATGACAGCTTCATAAAGAACAGATGGATTGTAGATGAGATCCGTGATATGTTCAGTCCATCGTTTCTAAATATCATCGTTACTTTTACCGAGAAGGTACCATATATAGGCCTGAGTGGTACCATAGATAAAAGGTTTAGGTCTGAAGACCTGTCTAATACAGTGTTATATTGTTTTTGGCATCTTTTCTATAGTAGGCTTTCTGGTTCTTTATTTTACATATACTACGCTGGAATGATGTTTTTGCTTCATAGCATTCTGCTGTGAAGAGTCACATTTTTTCAGGTGCGTTAGGGATCGCTAGTACAACTTGGAGAGATTATTATTCTGCGAGTCGTTGTCATCTACTCCGCTTCTACAAAACCGAGGACCTCAACGTTTGTCTTGTAGATCGCAGTCTTGAATAGGTTCAATTTGCTATCTAACTCTACACTCTACCTGTAGATTCTTGCCCTGTAGTATAGATACAGCAAAATGTTTTGGATTTGTTACTCCTTGCATACAAGACTTACGCATATAGAGATTCAGTTTAACACACCAAATCTTATGGTCTGGACCACATTCCACACCCAGCATTCTTCGCACAGTGCACACGTCATGAGGGTTTCTTCTACGTGTGATAATACGATCGAAGATGTTAGCAGGAATAATAACATATTCAACAAACATAAAATCACAGGTACCACTCCTACGACACAAGCAAGCGATAGCCCCTTATGAAAGGAATTTAAGAAAATAATAGATCTGTGAAATAAGACGATACAAAAAATGTTTTATTTTCTCACCTGTTAATTTCTATACAACTTCAATAATTAAATATACTTATCAAAGAAGACTCATCGAGGCGAGTCCTTATTCACACTCCAAAAACCATATCAAACAACGCCCAGATCTCTTTCAAATAAACTCAGTTATCCTTGAAAATATCCTAACCAAAAATGTCACTCTATCCACCACAGCGTACTCACATAAATATCCCATATCACACTATATCTTTCACGCGAACTTTCTTTTACTCCCCACTATCCACGCATTAAACTAATCCTTTTCTGTCTACATTCCTATCCCCAACTATCACACTATAGAAAATCTATCCTTTGACTAAATATTTTAATGAATCGCGAACCTCTACTACGCTACATAGAAAACCTCCCACCATAATGTTCTTTTTTATGCCGCTATCACGTATTTTAGATTCTTACTCCTATTATACATAACTGAATATGTAAATATTGAAATATTTTCTTTATCATATAATATGATGAAGCCAATTTCTAGGGGGAATATCGATTAAAATCATAACTTTGTGTTAATTTCATTCAGCCTCTAGTGTGTTATTCTTTAGTCTTAATTTCCATTTTATTGTTAAGTAAAATATGTATTAAATTAGAAGGGGTCAGAATGCTGAGGAAATACACACAATTCATATGTATATATGTATATATATATATATATATATATATATATATATATATATATATATATATATATATATATATATATATATACTAGAAATATTTGTAAGTATTAAAGTGCTTTATACCTACTGACTATATCGGTTCGGTTTTTCTGCACTCATCAGTGCAGGAGTGGCGGTTGTAGGCGGTCGCATGGGATCAGGCGCTGTTCGTAGATTCAGCTTAGAATCATCGGTTTAACGCCTATGCCACGCGGCCGCGAGAAATCGCCACAGAGGGTAATTTAAATTAACGTACACTTACCCGAGAGGAGAGGGCAAGCGTCTTTGTTGTCGGAAGTGTTCGACGTTCGAGCAGAACTTTGCATGATCGTTAGTGACAACAATCTCGTAACTCAAAACAGGGCTCTACTGTTAAGACTATTACATCTTAACGGGGCATTAACTATATATATATATATATATATATATATATATATATATATATATATATATATATATATATATATATGTATATATATATATATATATATATATATATATATATATATATATATATATATATATATATAGGGAAGCTTTTTCGCTGTATCAAAGTCCTTCAGTGTAGCTAGACAGGCAAGTATATCAAGCCGAGATCAGAATTCGATCGTCCAATGGTCAGTCGGCACTCCTTACCAATCTGCTATCAATCATCTTTCGTGAGTAATCGAATTCTCAAAGTGTATATAAACACTGTCTATAGCCGATAGTGCTCCATTTGTTTAAACAAAGAGTTTTGCATTTACGCTGATGGTAGTTGGCGATTTCACTTACTAGAGATCTCAATCTAAGAATATATATAAATTCCACCTCCTCCTGTTCCCTTTTCATTTGCTCCATCTCTCAATTCCACCTCCTCCCACTTCCTCTTCCCATTTGTTCCTTCTCTCAATTCCACCGCCTCCACTCCCTCTTCCTATTTACTCCTCACAATTTCGCCTGCTCACACTTCTTCTTCGTACAAAAAACTATGGTTTTATTTTATTATTTTTATTTTTATTTTTTCACATTTCAAAAAATTTATAATTTCTGTTAGATATGTTTTCAACGGTCCGTTTCATTTGTCTTGTGCCAAACAACATTTTTATGTCAATATCGTATCTGCAACACTACAAAATCATCAGGAAAATTCAGAAAGAGTAAAAAAACGTTATTGGATTAAAGTGTCTTGAAAACACCTACACTATACAGCAGTTTCATTTTAGGGTGAAAACAAACAAAAAACAAACAAAAATAGAGAGCAAACATTCACACGTGTGAGATCCCACTATTCCGCCATTTATATGTATATATATATATATATATATATATATATATATATATATATATAATTACATAATTACATATATATATAATTACATAGAAATACATCGTATATGTATATATATATATATATATATATAGAGAGAGAGAGAGAGAGAGAGAGAGAGAGAGAGAGATACTAGAGTAACTTTTCAAATAATAGAAAGATAAATGTTAAATATTTCGAATAAATCAATCAAATACTGACAAAATCTCCGAATAACATTTATATTCTTTTGAATAATTAACCTTTTTTCAACAGTTTCTTCTCAAATATGTCTTAGTAACTTTTATTTGGGGTCTTGAATAAAACATAAAAGTGTGCTGCCATATACAAGGATTGAACTCACAGCCTTTAGAGTGTTATAGTTTTGTATTTTATACGCCATCTTGTTCCTTCTCATCGCCCTTTTATTGTTACTTCTTATGTCGTATTTCTTAGTGATCAGACGGAAAGACAGATATACGTAGTGACATAAGTACATAATAACTAAGTGTAAATAAAATGTTTTTGAATGAACAAATAGCATGTTATATATATACACACTAAAAGGGTGAAAATAATTCTCCAAACAGATCAGTTTTCCACCTTACGGAGAAGAGAAATTTAAGATATAATTCTAGTAAACCTTATATCTAGAACCCTTATTTCAATATTGATCAAAATCCATTGAATGATTTTGATTCTAAAAAATGTCTCAAATTTAAAGGTTTAAGCTAATTTGGAATTCAGAAAATCTCGCTTCATTGGTGACTAATAACTATAGATGGAATTTAATGCAAACTGGTATATTTGCCCCTTTATAATACATCAGAGAAACTGGAATTTTATAAATATTTATTAATTGCTGTTAAAATCTCACAAAGATTAACGGTTAATGAACTCTCACGAAGAACTTCACCCGTTTTTATCTCTTTTGCACAAGACTAAATTAAACTAAATATAGCCAACATTTTACGCCAACAGTTCTGAATTCGGAATGATCGTTTAATTAATTTAGGAGTGAACCCTGTATATATAATTATATAAACATACTTAACTTTATAAAGATAGAGATATATACGTGAGTGAGAGAAAATCTAGAATTAAGCCTAGGCGTCCTTGACACTTATATTGAATAAGCAAGGATAAATAAAACTGTCGGCGTAAACAATCTGAAAATAGTAAATAAAAGAATACGAGAATAGAAAGACGCTTTATAATAGAAATAATGATCTCAAGAGCCGGCAACGTGTTTAAACGATGAAAAAGAAAAAAATGGCTGACAAAATCCCCAAATATGAAAGGATGGGAAGTGAAATCAAGTATCTGTCAATCACAAGTAGACTGCGATCGTTTTCTGAAATGAAACACTGTGTCCGGTTCTAATTCTTCGGCGTAAAATATCACGGCTTTTGGGACAACCATCGCTGGTGCACTAAAAAATGAAGCCGTGCATATGAAATAAAGGAGGTCAATAAATATAGAATTGTCCTGGGACTGCTAAAACGAGACAGCATTGAGAGATAGAAAGCGTCTGTTTCAAAACTAGTCGGTTGGAATCATGTCGCTATACCGCGTCTTTTACCCCCCCCCCCCCCGACAGTTTCTAAACTTATCAAACGAATTGACAGCAGCAAGAACAGCAACAATAGAACTAATAACAACAACATCAACAACGGTAACAAAGACAGTGTGTAGCAAGATAACTGGCGGGTGTGTAACAAATAAGATTAGTTTGATAAAATTTCACGTGATGGTAAAAATTAAGTAGAGTGGATTTTTCCAATTAGAATTCGAGTAGAGTTACGTGTCTTGGCAGTGGCGTTAAATAGAGAGGAAGTCTTAAGTGGCGGATAAATTGGTGGGAACTTTCTCTCTTTAGACTAAAATAATAAACAGGGCCTTATCTGTTTTAAATTTGGGAAGAGAAAATATACTGTCTGATGGTCTGTTCCGACTCAATTTCGGCTTATTCTATGTTTTTACCATAACCCCAAGAAAGCTTCCACTGCAACAATAACAAGATACATAAGTAATTCATCTATAAAAAATAGATGTAGGCTCAAATTAAAACTCGAATAGGATTTGCCTTAATTATGGTAATTTCATAATTGTAATTTAAAGTAAATTAATCTTTTGTAAAAAAATAAATTTCAGTTTTAAATCATTTTTAATGTGAAATAAATTATTTTTACAAAACTGTTGATGCGATGACGTATCATGTTTTAAAGATTTCAAAGGCAGAAAATATTTATTTTAATTGTTAATGGTATAGCGTCGTGTTTTGCTGTCCCACCTCCTCCACTCCCTCTTCCTATTTACTCCTCACAATTTCGCCTGCTCACACTTCTTCATCGTACCAAGCGTAGTCAATAATGTTACATTTTGTCAAAGAAATTTAATTACACTATTCAAGGTTTTCTCTTAGCACGTATTTTACGACTGACGTCAGAGCCAGAAACGGGAAGAGATAGTTCCAGTTTAGCAGGTGACTGCTATCAACTCATTATCTTATCAGATGTTACACTCTTACCACACCGCAATATATAACACACTGATATTAATCGGAATGAGATTCCATTTTGAATAATATACAACGGGTTAGTCACAAGTTTTGCTTTATTCGACAGCTCTGTGTGTTTTTCATGAAGTCGTGAAGATGGCGAACCACACTGAAACGTTAGTTGTTTAACTCGCCTGATATATCTATAAGTCATACCTATCGGATTTAAATGTATTCCCGGTCCAAGAATCCACGGTTTTAATCCTACATGATATTGTAGCTTCTTCAAATCGAGCGAAATTTCGTGAATCATTGTGCTGTTGTATTGTGAGCAACGGTAGATTCGTCTCTTTGCTCGTGGCTTTGTTGGCTTCCGTGGCGTTATGACCAACATCGGACACGTGAAGTATAAGTTCCCGAATAAGACTGGCTTGCCCGTTCATCTGTGCGACTTTCAAAACACGCACGGAGTGAAGCAATGTACAATGTGTCAGAGCACTACCTTCCCCGACACAACGAACGATAGCGCGTATCTGTCACAGCTTGAATTGTATAGATCACGTGAGATACGTGCTTCAAAGCAGTAAGTATGAAAATATTACAAAGCATTTTTACTTGTTATTGTATGTTTAGGGAAATATTTGTTTAGGTATTGACTCCTCTTTTTCTTGTATAAGAACCATGAAACACAGCGTTCTACTACCTTTCTTAAGTAGTCTAGTAATGTAGTAACAATATAAGTCAAACGGTGTTCACCAAAAACTGCATACTAAAAGGGGCATAACTCCTAAAGTAATATGGCGGAGAATATGATAACAGCGCCAGATCATCTGAACCCGAGGTGGTGGCGTAAAAGAGAAATAGATCAACAAAGTTCATTGACTAACATTGAATAATTTTAATGGCGGTGGATTTTTTGTTTGCAGAAAATGGCAAGTGAAAGGCGTTCGGATTAATTTGATCATCTTTATATTCTTTCATTTCAGAACGATTTTAAGTATTTAAGTTTTTAAGTGCAACTGATAACTGTTTATGTCCACTGTTGGGGGGTTGAGAACTAAAAGCCATGGCCGACTGGAAATCACATGAATAGTGTAAGAGAGTAACCTGCGTCATCATGGTATGCTCCGTATTTTTTTTTTTCAATTCAGAAATCTTAGCTGCAGCTTTGTTCTAATTGTACACCTCCGGGAAAACTCACAAGTTCTGAAAGACACCGATCGTACCGCGTGCAACGCCAAGAATGAGATGATTGCTACTGTTCATGACTGACTGACAAATAATAGTGCAGAATCGTGTTCTTGTATCGCTGGCGTTGTAAAGTGGTAGGGCAACAGACGGTTTACTGGACGTGGCCTATGAAGTTTTACAAGAGTATTTAAACCGTGACAGATGCTGATTCTTTAATTCAATAATATGTTAAGTTCAAGGGTACGAAAGTATATGATAAGACGGTGTACTTTTTAGCTTTATGTTTTCTGCGTTTCCGTCAAATGTCAATGACATTTACACAAATGTTGCTACATCTCTTAAAATAGATGTTCTTCCCGGAGTAATTATCGATTAAAACTATTACTGAATCTTCAAGCTATTTTAGAAGAAGCTTTAAAATAACAGTGTCATTAAAATAGGATTATTTCCTTCAATAGATTTTATTGAGTTTTACGTGAATGTTGTTTAATGCTAAATCTGCCAGTGTTACACAAACTATCTTAATTGGTATGAAAGCAATGGACTGATTTCTCTTTACTTGATGGGGACATAACAAATTTAGCTATAGTTTCCAATATGAAAACAGAGATTTCGACTATCGGTAGGATGTGTTAATTTAACTCTACTATCTAGTGGCACACCCACATCAATTCTGAAACACTGTTATAGCTTCAGCAGACAGGATTACTTCTCTTTATAAGCGTTAAGTGATGTATTCAACGACAATCATGTAAATGTCTTCAGTGATTTGGGTTTTTTTGTTTTTGTTTTTTCGTTTTTGTTTATGGGTGTGTTTTACGTTGCTTTGTGTATTTTGTTTCCTCTTTCGTTTTTTTCTTCTCGTTACTGATTAATCTATAAACCATAAAACTATGTAATCGAAACAAATGGAAAAATCTTACGGAGATATAAACAAGTACATTTATTAAATGAATTAAATCACAATTTATATATATATATATATATATATATATATATATATATATATATGTTCATATATATATATATATATGTTCATATATATATATATATATATATATATATATGTATATATATATATATGTTCATATATATATGTATATATATATATATATTCATATATATATATATGTATATATATATTCATATATATATATATGTATATATATTCATATATATATATATATATATTCACCTATATATGTATATATATTCATATATATATATATATATGTATATATATTAATATATATATTCATATATATATATATATATATATATATATACATATTTATATTTATATATATATATTTATATATATATTCATATATATATATTCATATATATATAAATATATATTCATATACATATATAAATATATATTCATATATATATATATATATATATTCATATATATATGTATATATTTATATATATATATATTCATATATATACATATATATACATATATATATTCATATATATATATATATATATGCATTTATATATTTTTATTCATATATAGATAGATAGATTCTAATGTATATATATATATATATATTCATATATATATATTCATGTATATATGTATATATATATATTCATGTATATATGGATTCATATATATATATATGTATATATATTCATATATATATTCATGTATATATATATTCATATATATATATATTCATGTATGTATATATTCATATATATATATATATTAATCTATATATATACATAAACATATATATATATATATATATATATATATTCATACATATTGTTCTCAATGTATATATATATATATATGTGTGTGTTTATATATTAACAGGGCTAACTAAGGTTGACCGTGTGATATATATGTATGTGCAGAAATAGATCTAGGTATATAGGGAGACATAACGTGAGAGTGAGTAAGACAGAGTGATAGAAAAAGAGAAAGATAGATGGGGAAGACAGAGGGGCGGGCGGACGGAGAGACGTAATGTACTAAATATACCAAAATCTCTCACTTACATTTGATTGTATTAAAAGAAAGAAAAAACATATTCTTTGATATTTATTTAAATCGGGAGGTAGAATTGAAATTGCACACTCGATGGTTTCAGTCTGTTACGTTTCTAACTAAGCAATTAAGAGATTTGTTAAGTCGGTTCCGTCCCCAAAGTTACTTAGCGGTGAGGGACATAGAAAGTAACGTAGAGATTCGGAGTTACTTACATTGTCTTCCCCGGAGTATTTTATTCATATGATATAAATTTCAACAAAATAGGATATATTTGAAGTTTTAAAGGAGGTTCGTCTCCCATAGATTATTTATGTTAGGATGGCACTTATAGATTTAAGGTCACTCCCTATGTCTTCGCCGGAAAGTTTTTATATATGAATTTTAATTTCATAAACATAGGATATATTTAATGTTTTAAGGAAGTAATGCATTCATAACCCCTTTAGGTGTGCATGCAGAGATTCGGGAACCCTTCCATTGTTTTCCCCGGTATATTTGACATAGGAATACATTTTCGATTTCATGTAGATCCTCTAACCGTTCTTTCTATACAGAACACACAAACATCACACACATACACTTTACATTGAGTTTTATATAGAGATATATAGAAGATGTAGAAAATATAGAAGATATAAATAGATTAAGATATATAGAGCGATAAAGAGAGAGGCAGAGATGGGGCTAACAGACAAAAGTGTCACGTACTAAATATACTAAAATTCTCTACTTACATTTTATTATGTTAAAAATATGAAAAAAGTATTATTTGATTTCATTTTTTCAAATCAGGGGTGGTAGAATCGAAACCGCACAATCGATGTTTTCAGTCTGAGACTTTCCCAGTTATCTTTTAAAATAAAACTCATGCGAAAAATCAGATTGACGTATTTGAAATTTTAAGGAAGTCCTGTCCCCATGAGTCACTAAGCGGTGGAGGCAGGTAGATATTAGGCACATAATAGGTGACGTAGAGATTCGTGACCACTTACATTGTCTTCTCGGAGAATTTTATACATATGATATAAATTTTATCAAAATAAGATATATTTTAAGTTTTAAAAGAGGGTTGGCCTCTAGCACTCCCTCGCATTAGGGGGGCATTTAGAGATTTGGGACCACTTCTATTGTCTTCCCCAGACAGATTTATACGTAGGATAAATTCATATTATCATTATAAGTTCATAAAATATTTAATTCGAGAACATTATGTGATGTACGCTTCTAAAATTGAACCGTGCACAACTTCTCATGATTAATGCACATGGTTTTAGTTAAAAAATTTAACAAATCTTTCCATGGCTGACTAGTTAGATGTTTGATTAACATAAAAGTCATAAGTTTGCTTCCACAGAAATAATTTTACTTTTCTAAAGACTTCGGTGACTTCGATTAAAAGAGTGGACTTACTATACACTGGGCAAGGATGTTGATAGCGCTTGATATATCCAAAGCCTTTGACAATGTCTGGCATAAAGGTCTTCTCATAAAAATTAATTCATATGATATTACCCGACGAATATTTGATACAATTAGATCTATCCTTACGAAGAGAAAGATTCAGGTTGCCCTTGGTGGCTGTTCACCTAAAGATGACATTAATGCCGGTGCATCGAAGGTATCGATCCTTAGCCCTTCATTGTTCCTGATTTTCATAAACGACCTCCCTGATGACATTGTGTCTGAGATGGGTATATTTGCATCCACTAGTCTCTACCTCTTAGACAAGGTCACAAAAAAGAGTCGCTAACATAATAGGTCCCTCACTATCCATCAAGCCCAAGCCCCGGTCTCATCGCCGCAATGTTGCATCCTTGTGCCTGTTTTATAAGTACTTCAATGGATTGTGTTCATATGAACTTGCTGTGCTAGTGCCCCCTCCATGAAAATACATTAGACCAACCCGACACTCAGCTAGGTCCCATCTATTTACTGTGGAGGTCCCTTGATACCGGAGAGCCTTCTACTCTAATCGCTATTTATTACGTGCTGTCGGACTCTGGAAGTCCCTCTCTGCTCCCTGTTTTCCCGACCGTACCGATATACAGAAATTTAAAACTTATATAAACAGGCATCCCCCAACTGAAGATAACCCCCAAAACTTTCACTCCAAATCTCAGTAGCCCCTTACGTCTACCGTGGCTGCCTGCCTTGTTTGGGGTGAACTATGATTAAAAACATTGTCTCGAATAGACGGAACTTAATTTAAATATAGATAGGAGGATATTTATTTGTCGTTTTCCCTTAGTAATATTAAAGTAAATTTGTATAAATGAACATTGTAAAAGTATGTTTGGCCGGTTTGATTCCTTTGTTCGCATTGCTTTGCCTAATTTCTTGAAGCGCTTACAACAGGGACTACATAAAGTGAGGGTGATGATATAGAATCGACTGGATTCGAACGCACCGAATCCGTCTATACGCATCACTATCTACTTCCTCACACATTTATTGGCTAACTAAATAGTCAGCCGAAATATATTTTCATAAATATTTTTATATTTAAATAAAAAGTTATATTTTGTTTACAATAGATGGCGAAAATGAATACCGAAATATATTTGTTTATGCATCGTTTGTCTATTATACTATTTTGTTTGTTCAAATAAGGAGTGAAAACTCTCTTTATTTATATACTAGCTGGTCGCGTCGCCCGGCGTTGCCCAAGAGAAATATAAAAGAATTAATTAAAATTTATCACTATGCGACAGATCGCAAATAAGTAACATCGGACAATTTTAATGTTTAGAATAAATGTCGGTTTGGAATTGTGGAAAATCTATTCACCCACGAAAAGTATTACTTCTGAGTAGAACAAAAATGGAAATTGCCA
>OY744520.1:154049106-154106606 GCA_963556195.1 Sepiola atlantica | reverse complement strand
AAATTATGATTAATATCCTATGTAAGAATTATGTAACGCCGATCGAAACTCCAAACTCCACCCATGTTCCTGGTTTCTGTTGAACATTGGTATAGGTTGATTTTTGCATCCAAAGATTATTGTGAATAATGGATAAGTGAACTTTCTAATTCCCTTGAGGAGCACATAGTGTGATCCCTGAACTGTTGAACTTTTCAACTCTCGTAGAGAGTCTTGGGTCATTTATCCATATTTGTAAGTGATAACTCTCTTTCTTTCTTGAATTCTCTGGACATTATTGCGTCCATAGACTTTGATCGTTGCAAGATAACTTTAGATATTACCCCTTTCCCCAAAAATATTACTTTGTTCTTTTTTGTTTTCTTTCATGCATGCTAGCTCTTCTTCCTTCTCTACATGTAAATAAATATTTGTTTTAAATGTAACTTGGTGTTCGAGTCGTCACTTGCTTGCTCATTGTTATTCCTTATTTCTATGAGATGTCTTAAACTTGAGAATCCCCTACCCCCGTATTCTGTTATTGATATCGAGTCCCAGCGACCTACGAGCAACTTCCGGACATATTTACATTTTTTTCATTTATCATTGTCACGTGCTCACCGCTGTGGTCTCGACGGAAGGAATGCGTGACAATATATATATATATATATATATACAGGGTGTTTCAAAAGTCTTGGGAACATAACGATTTTTAATAACTCAAAAACTATTAGGAGTTGAAAAATGAAATTGGTACCGTTGGAAAGGTTGAAGTTTCAAGTTTTGTGGGGAATCTTCAAAGTTGCTCAATATGAGCACTATTCGTCACACGGCAGACATCTAGTCGATAGTCCATTTCCTGCCAAACGCGTTCCAGCATCTTGACGTCAATGGTTCCCACAACTGCCGTTACTCGAGCCTTTAGTTCGTCAATATCTCTTGGAAGGGGCGGCACATAGACTTGTTGCTTGACAAAGCCCCAAAGGAAAAAGTCACACGGGGTAAGATCTGGAGACCTAGGAGGCCAGGGCATAAGAACGTCATCACCTCGCTTAGATCTCCCAATCCATCTACCAGGCAGCCTTGTGTTAAGAAACTGCCTTACTCTAAGACTCCAGTGTGGTGGTGCACCATCTTGTTGAAAAATGAAGTCATCAGATTCTGCTTGTTCCAACTGAGCCATTAACCAGTCTTCCAGCATGTTGAGATAGGATTCACCAGTGATAGTTGCCTCTTCAAAGAAGAACGGTCCATAGATACCTTTCTTGGAAATTGCACAAAACACGTTCACTTTTGGTGAATCTCGCTCGTGCTCAAGAAGTTCATGAGGATTCTCAGTACCCCATATGCGAGTGTTATGCTTGTTAACTTTGCCATTCAGATGGAAGGTCGCCTCATCGCTAAAAACAAGCCGGTCATCAAAGCCGTTATCTTCCAACTTCTCTTGCATTGCAATGCAAAAGTCACGGCGAAGTGGCTTATCAGTGTCCTTCAACTTTTGGACCAACTTGAGCTTGTAAGGTACCATTTGCAGTCGTTTCCTTAAGACACGCCAGACAGTTGCTGGAGCAAGCTGAAGTTCCCTGCTGGCTCTTCTCACTGATTTACGGGAGTTCCGCTGAAAGGCTGTCCGAACTTGCTCAACTGCCTCTTCTGAAGTTGAAGGGCGACCTGTTCGCTTACTTGGGCACAAACACCAATCTTTCACAAATGTAGCATGCCATCTGACAATGGATTTCCTTCTAGGGGCTTCTTTTTTAAATTTCCTGCGAAATGCACGCTAAACACATGTCCACGATTCAGTCTTTGCAAATCGGAGGACGCAAAATGCCTTGTCTTGTTTAGAGAACGCCATTACTGCACCTGGAAAGATAACACGAAAATCATTAGTATGACCAAAAACTTGATTAAGCAAGCTTTAAAATGGCACCAGTTTCATTTTTCTGTGATTTTTTTATTCATCACTCCTAGATTATCATCAAAACGGGTTACTATCATTTAAATTAATAATATAAACTAGCGGGACCCGTGTAAATTATACAACATGATGTTTTCAATACTAATTATCTTGTTCCTAACCTATACATGTTTGAATAAGATATTATAAGATTTAACATATATATTTATTTTTTTAAATAAATAATACATGAAACAGTAATATTTTTAGTGAAGGTAATATTTAGACGACTAAACCTTACTTTGTATATGCTTTAGATTAAATTATATTTGGCTCCAATTCATGAGTAGCATACAAAAATTCGGAAGGTCGTTGCTTTTGATGTAAGCGTTACACACAAAACAACACACACGCTATCGTATTAATATGTGTCTTCCCGATCGTCCCCTCCTTACCTCCCCCCTTCGATGTAGATAAAAACTTAGAGGTTGGTCGGGATCAAACTATAAACCAGTAGGTCCGACGTCAAAACCCAACGTCAAAATCCTACGTCGCTAACCGTTACGCCAAAAGGAAATACTTGAAAATATTTCAAAAATTAAGTGACTTAAATGCCTTTCCAAATCTAGGTGCGGCACGCATGCGCAGAACGTTTTATGTAAGCGTGACACACAAAACAACACACACGCTATCATATTAATATATAGACAATATTTTTAAATACCGAATATATAGTACAGATGAACGATTAAGAGAAAGAGAATGCCTAATTTGCATAACTATTTTTTTAAAGTTAATAATAAATTAATGTTTCGTGTTCATAATTTGGAATTGTTTTGTCCTATTTTACTATATATGTGCAATAGTTTCGTGTATATTCGGAGTAATTAATGAAAGTTATTTAATAAAATACGGATGGATGACTAAAACACCTTTAATTAAACTACCATCACTCCTAGAGGTATTAGCGAGAAGGGAAAAGGGAGAGAAAGGGTAGCTGGCTTGCTCGTTCTCTAGAATTCTCTCTCTTTTACCCTATTTTTGCAGTTTTTACATTTTCCGTGAAAAAATGCCTAATTTGAAAAGTTTTACAAAAAAATTACTGTTTAATTGTTACAAACCCCGTTTTCACTATTCTCATTGAGAAATGAAAATAAAAGTTTAGTAACGTCTTGGCCTTTTGGCAAAGATCAAAGTGTAGTATCTGTTCCGATGGATACTGCACCCCATAGACTGGTATTGTCTTGGCGTTCGGGTCTTGATGACGCCGGTCTGTGGGTTTGTCCTGTGCAGTTCTAGGAGGTCTACCCTCCCAGGCATTGCTTCCCCTCTTTGGGGAAGAGTAAGTTTATTGCTTACTGCCTGAGGCGCTCCTACCGGGGAATGCCGACGGGGCTGCCCAGGCATGATTTGTAGGCCGGGCGCTGGCTTTTCAAATTCCACTTCCCCGACCTTGTGTCACATCTTACCTTGTGGGAGGAAGATAAATAAAATAAAAGTTAAGTAGTTCCCTTGAACTGATCTGTCAAAATTACGAAATAAAGATTAATATTTTGGTAAAATTTTAGATTAAGACCACCGGCTAAATCATCTACTTCTCACCAAATAAAAATTACATTCTTCTTTTATTAGGCAATTATGTGTGAAAAAATAAACATACGGAAAGAAGAAAACAAAAAAAGATTATTTTAGTATTTAGAGTGGGTGATCAATTTCGTGTATAAATTTAATGTAAATTGATCCCCAATTTCCAGGCCAGTCTAGCGTTTAAGGACAGTTTACCACATTCGTTTTTGCTACGGGAGATAAATCTGCCGTAGACTTAGGGTTAGTGGTAAAAGAATTTGGTTAACTTACCTAAAAAGTTAGACAGGTACGGAAATGGAGAACATTTACGTAAAATGTATATGAAACTGATACTCTCTCAAAACTCAAAAATATTGTATTTTTATTCTTTCCGTTTTCCACGGTGTTCGCACGTAATCGACTAAAAAAGCGAATCTCATTTTTGGAAGGGGGCATTATTTAGTTAATCTGCAAATTTACCCATATTTTATTTTTTAGTCTTATACTTTTTGACTATACGTCCATTTTTATTTTTATTTTAAACAACTGATTTATTTAGTTTTGTTTAGCTTTTTTATGAAAATTAAGTAAATAACTTCTTTAAAATTAGCTAACTCATTAAATAACTCATTTTTAAAGCGTAAATAAAATATTAATAGTTTAAGTGGTATTGTAGATTAAAACCCTCATCTACCCCCGCCCTCTTTAAAGAATGAGATTCTACTTTTTAGGCGATTACATGTAAATACCTTCAAATCCTAGCCGAAAAAAAACAATAAAAATATTATTTTAGAGTTTAGAGTGGGGATGAGTTTCGCATATAAATTTAACGTAAAATGATCCTCCGTTTTTGGACCATTCTAGGGTTTTATGGCAGTTAACTATTTTTTGCTATTCGAGAATATTTCTGCGCGTTATTTTGATGGAAGGGGATATCCACTTTTTCAGGCGATTACGTGATTTCTGGACCTTGCCAATCGAACTTAGGGAGAGTGTTAAATAAAATATTAGTTAACTGCCCAATTAAGTTAGAATAACTCGGAAATAGAGGATCATTTTACGAAAAAAGTATATATAAAACTGATATGCGCCTCTAAATTAAAAAATAATTAGTTTACTTTCTTTTCTTCATCTTTTTTCTAGTCGCCTAAGTAGAATCTTATTTGTTAATCTACAAATTTACCAATTTTTTTTTTAATTATGGAATTCTCTGAGTAAACACATAATTTTAACTACACGTCTCCCATTTCTGATTAATTGATTCCCGGGTGTGCGCGTCGGATTTACTAGTTATATATAGACATTTAATTTGGCTTACGCAACTGCAATTGCATTTCAGTGATTACACCTCATCGGAGCTCAAAATTATTATGAAAAAAAGATTCAGATAATGTGTAGATACGAAAAACAAACTAGACACAAAATAAACATCATTAATAATCATTCATCATTGGTTGATGAACAAATAAAATTAATGATTAGAAATTTAGATAATCCTACTAATAATAAGCTAAATAATTCCCAGTACATAAATCTATTCTATTGTAACCAAATGTAAATTGGATGAAACTTTAAATTGGATGAAAAAGCTCTTAAAAATATAATACATCGCTATATATCCCCCACCAATTCTGATGATAAAATACGATTTATCATTTATTATAAAAAAATGAAAACATCAAACTATGTTGTTAAAAATAACACTTCTCAAACCCAAAATACATTAGGAAGAACCAATGTAATATATCAGTTCCAATGCCCTATGGGAGAATGTATCTCCGACAACAATAAAAAAAAGCTAATTCTTACATAGGTTTCACTTCCACAACACTATCCCGAAGACTCACCCTACATCTCTCCGACACTAGCTCTATATGCCAACACCTAAAAAAAAATAATTGCACCCCCTCCCAATATAGAAACATCTTTGTTAACAAATATATATATATATATATATAGAGAGAGAGAGAGAGAGAGTGAGAGAGAGAGAAAGAGAGAGAGAGAGCTTGGTACATCATCGATGGCATAACTTCGATATTTTGTATCAATATTTCTATATAGGTCTGAAAACTCTTTATTTTCGGGTTATATACCATTGCAAAAAGTAATAATATTCTTTATTTTGAACATCTAAGACGTACAATGATTGTCATTTCTACATGTGAGATAGATAAACGCTATCTCTGTGACAGGGTACCACGTAAAATAATCCTGGCTCTGTTGTTGCCACAAACACACCCATGAAAAAATTACGCGAAAAAGTATACAAGCCGTAAGGCTCACAAGAAAGATCTAAACGTCAAGGTAAGTAGGGACTCTTTTTTTAGTAAACATGGGAGCTCGATCGGCATCCTGTAAACGTTAGTCATTCTTATTTCAGGTAAAATAAAACAACAAATACATGCAAATAAATATGATCCACTAACCAAGAACAACGCAAAAGAAGAAATGGACTACAAACGAAAGTAGACTAGTAATGGAGTGATATTATAAAAACAACTCTGCATAGAGAAGCCTCTTTAATATATAGAATATAATCCCGAATTCATGCCATCGATATACCTAACAATATACATATATATATATATATATATATATATACATATATATATATATATATATATGTGTGTGTGTGTGTATATAACAAAAACAAATATGTATTATATACATATATATATATATATAAATATACATATACATATATATGTATGTATACATATGTATGCATATATATGCATATATATATATATGTATATATATATATATACATATATATGCATATGTATATAAATATGTATAAATATATGTATAAATAATTTGATAAATTGCGTGTTCTTAATCGATTATAACAAATGGTTTCACGCCTTCAGTGATCATCGGATAACTTAAACACGATCTTTTTGTCTGATATTCTATTTTCACATAACCATTCTGCATAAATGTATGGATGCAGTCTCTGATTTAATAATCACACAAGACGTGAAACCACTAGGCATGGCCAATTACAAACATGTAATGTATTTAATTATATATACACACACGCGTACGAGTTTTGATTAAGGCGTAACTGATTTATGTAGAGACTGACAGGGTTTCTTATGGAGATGCGTGGCAGCATCTAAATAATATTTTTATTAAGACATTGTATTGGTTCAATTTATATAGAATTTTTATTTTTTTCTTTCCTTTTATTTTCTATAGAAATGGAATGATCCTGCCCTGACGTGGTATCCGATGCAACACCATAATGTAACATTCGTTCTCCTTGAAAGGAAATACCTTTGGAGCCCAGAAATCATTATTGACAACGCGTACGTATACACAGTGGTTCTTAAAATGCATGCGCTTAAAGAATAACGTTATAAAATAGGGAAACCCTGGTAAATACTGCGCGGCACATTAAAAAAAGTTATGTTTTAGTCTGTGTGAAAAGCACATTGGTATGCTATTCTGTACGTTTATAGTTTTGTGTTACAGCATATCAACCCTTTATTTAATAGGAAAACGTATTAATTATTTAAAATTGGAAGTTTTCTAGAATGCCTTTAATTACTTAAAATATCCAAATTAATACATATGATGAAAATACAAAGTGATCCTCGGAATCAATAAAAAAGAAATCGTTCATTAATCGTCGCTGACGTTTCACTTTTCATTTATTTTCGTCAGATTTCCTATTAAAGCTTTCAAATCATATGATTTATGATTCCCAAATCCCACTGAGTACATTAAGCTATCTATTTAAGCGTTTGAATCCACAACCTACACGGTGAAATCGCATCTTGTGGTGGAGGTTTTAAACCCAGACAATGGGTGTACCCAGACGTTTAAAGAGTCAGTTTGGTTCAAAGTCAAAGTGAGCGAGAACAACTCGGTACAAAGGAGAGCAAAGACTTTGAATACTTGATTTGATTCTTACCAATCAAGAAAATGCCGTAAAACACTTAAACTACCTGCCGCCGCTTGGTAATAGTGACCACTGTACAATTTTCTTTTAATATTCATGTGCAGTCGAACAAATAGATAGCAAGACTAAGAAATACAGATATGACAAGAAGGATTATTATGGTATGCGAGAATGCTTAGCAAGCATTGATTGGGAGAGTAAGTTCGAAATTAAAAACACTCAAGAAGCTTGGACTGGTTTCAGTTACACTTTAGAAAATGCTATGAAAGACAACATACCTGTCCATACTATGGGGGGGGGGGTAAACGGAAAAATAAGCATCAGTCATACATGGACAAACAAGGCATGAAACTCGTAAAAGTGAAGCAACAGAATATGGCAAACGTATACAGAAACACGGGACTTGTATGATTACCAGAGATATTGTAAGGCAAGAAATATGTTGCGCAGACATACCAGACAGCTATGGCAAAACTTTGAAGAGACATTGGCAAGAAAAATTAAGACAAACACAAAGGCGTTTTAGAAGTACACCAAGTCTAAACAAACTGTGAAAAGTGGTGTGAGTGAGTTGAAAGGGGATGGTGGTAGTGTACACACAGATGACTGTACCAAGGCTGAAATTCTAAATTATTTCTTCAGCAGTGTGTTTACGAGGGGGGCACTGCTAACATACGTGAAATGAGTACAAGATCAAATGATAGTGAAATGCTAGATAGTTCCATCACAGATGAGAATATCCTCAAAAATCTCAAAACCTTAAAGGTAACAGGTCCCCGGGTCCAGATGGGTTGCATCCGGATAGAAATAGATATTGTCTTCATCTTCACAAAATCTGTCGACTCCGGTATTCTGGAAGCAAGGTCAGATCACACCCATTTTCAAACAATGGGACAGAAGTTCACCGGGTAATTATAGACTCGTTAGCCTCACATCAGTCCTTTGCAAAGTACTAGAAGCTATCATTGAAAAAAGAGTGATGAACCATGTGATCACCTATAAGTTATTGTATGACGAATAACACGGTTTTGCGCCAGAAACATCATGTGCGACCCAATTATTAACATGCCTGTATGATTAGACAGTAGGGGACAACTGGATGCCATTTACTTAGATTTCAAAAAAAGCATTTGACACAGTTCCACACGAGCGTCTCATAGGAAAACGGTACAGCTATGGCATCTCGGGCAAAATAGAAACATCAATAGCAAACTTCTTAAAGGACAGTCGCAGTAAATGGCTATATTTTAGACAAGACCAAAGTTACTAGTGACCTCCCAAATGCAGTGAAGAATTTTGTGAGTCATTTTGCTAACGACAATGATGACAAGGGGAAGATACAGGAAGACATAGCGAACCTCTCAAACTGTTCAGACAACTGGCAGTTACAAATTAACACAGAAAAGTGTAGTGTCATGCACATAGGGCAAAATAACCCTAGATACACATAACATATGCGGCAAAGCAGTGGTGATAACCAAGAGCTATAAGACTGTGAGATAGAAAAAGATTTGGGTGTATACATTGACAATAAACTAACCTTTCATCACCATTTTAACTAAACCGTTCTTAAATCAATGGTGTAATCAAACGTACCTTTGATATTAAGGGCAAGTATGTCATAATTAAGCTGTATACAACGATGGTCAGACTTATTCTGGAATATAGAAGACTGGATTTTCATGGACTTACGCATGAAACAGATTATTCTAGGTTCATCGGAGTAACGGTGCGGCAAAATAACAGAATTCACACATATTTCGGACACTATGCAACCTTCGGAAAAAATAACACAATCGCTAACGTATAATTGATCTCATTATTCGTACATAAACAATCCTACTTCTTTTTGGTGCTTCTACTTCATTTTCTTGTACTATATTCTTTTACTACCGTTTTTTCTTTTTTTTTCTTCTACTACATTCAATACGCATACTTAAAATGTTTATTCTCATTTAACACCGGTTACATGCAACGACTCATTTTGCTTTTCAAAGAAACTAAAATGATATAACGTGCGAGTTAAAACCGGACGAGAGCCTTTAAATTCTCAGCATAAAAGAATGCATAACAAATTGCATGACATGATTCCATGATTTTGGATTTACCTTTTGTCGCGTTCGCCTAACAGTAGCAGTCCGCCAGCTGGTTGCCATGGTGAGTATATATGTTGGAGATTTTTTTAACTTACACTCGTAAACTCATAAATATTACCACCGGCTACTAAACGAATGTTATTATGTATTATTAAAGTAGACGTTAACATGCTGTGTCGACAATTCAATGAATTAATTCGTTAGATAAATTTCATACGTAGAAATAGCGGCAACGGTTATGGGAGGCCATCTTTCAATGAATTACTTCCTCCTATTAGACGTATGGATGGGTTGATTGTGTGTTGTCTGCGTCGCCCCCATCCATGTGGTAATGCTGACGGGACGGAAGTCGATTTCGTCTCGAAATGTAAATCCAAATGCCTATAGAAAGCCTTATTTACGTTGGAAATGTGAAAACGGTACGTTTTTTTAAATTACATGAAGGGTAGATACATGAAGAACGATATGATTAGTTAAAAGTACATACATTGATATTATAAACGTACCAAATGGCAGATACACTAACGGGATAAACGAGCGAATAAAGGTCCTTAAACAGATGTGATGTAATTATTTATACATTGATTCATTAAATTAGTTATTTAGGTGTTTCGTTATTTGCGTATTTCCTACCGATTCTTTTAATCAATGTTTGAGCTTCAGTTCAAATCAAGCTTTAAAAGAAAATCAATAGATGGATGTGAATAGTCTAAATAAGGTACATGTAGAAAAAGACATATTTTATTGGTTGAATGTCGAATAAACAGACGTGTAGAATATTATTAGATTAGACTAGTGTCTAATAGAACAGGAGAATTGTATAATTCGTGTATATGTCTAAAACTTTCGATTCTATTCACAGGGGAAGATGAAGAGAATTATTATTCTTGCATATAGCATTCCAGATATCATCTGAAATGCTATATGCAAGAATAATTCTCTTCATCTTAGAATTAGCAGTATCACTGCTAATTCTAACAATGATCTCTTGTAGAGCAGAAAACAGTCAATGATATGATCGAATGATTGAGACACCTATTTTTAGGTTACAGTATTCTGCAGCGCGATACTATATCTGTTTATGATCTGTCTTCACATCATCTACCGTATGTCAATCGACAAGTTGTAAAAAGATGGCTTCACATTGGAACCTACAAGAAGCAGGGAGTATCCTGTGGAGAAAATTACTGATGTAGGCTACGCTGATGACCAGACAATTTTTAAAAGGCAAGAGTGCTCCTTCGTTCGGAGCGCTGGCTTGACTCTCCCTATCTTCTGATCTTGTGTCACATATCCCTGCGATGAAAAAGGAAGTAAATACCGTCGTGGCGGCAGTAATGTGCCGTCGTTGATCCTATCTCAACAATTAGTCTGGCAGAAACTGGGTTATTTAAGTTGCCTTTTATCGGTCGGGCTTAGTTATTGTCCTGGGTATTTCTAAAAGGTGCACCATCACAGGCCTTTCCTCACCTCTTTGGGATGGAGTTAGTTTATTACTAACTGCCTGAGGCGCCCTGACGGGAGAAATCTCGACGGAACTGTCCAGACTATTTTAGGAGGCCAGAGAACCCCTTGTGTAGAGGCGCTGGCTTGATTTTTCCTACTTTCCGACTTTGTGTTATCTAAAATTAGAAACGTACGTTCAGAATATGGCTTGAATATGATATGAAACTGCAATTTGAGAGCTTTGTCTGTTAGGGTTTTATCTCCTGGTAAAATACAATGTTTTCTTATATATCACATGACATTGTTCCGTATTATATTCGCATCAATTGATATCATGAATAAGTACTTTAGGTAAATACTATAAATACGTATTTAAAGATATAGTGAACTTAAAGCGTAACAACTTTTACAAAGAATGACTGGATGTTGCATCTAGTATTATACAAACCGTTCATATAGCGCAAAAAACAAATTACTGCTGTAGGTTATGCTGATGACCTTGCAATTTTTGCTGACACATCTCAACAAGCAGAAGCTCTACTACACTGTCTCGAAAAAATGATAAATTGCATTTGGCTTTTTTCACAAGCAAAACAAAGCACATACTTCTGATCCTACATGAAAACATATATTTCCTAAATGGGACGTATCTCTGAAATACTGATGAGCTTATCTATTTTGGCAGTAAAGCTGTAAAGAAAAATTGCACATATAGTGAATTAAATGTACGAATCAACAAGGTCTTAGCTTAACAAGACAAGATGAAAGCAATCTGGAAGTCAAATCGTTCTGCCAAGATTATATGTGACTTATTTGAAGTCATTCTTACATTAGTTTTTGTATATGGAATTAGCACCTGGACTTTTACCAAATGATTCGAGATAAATCAGACAGTGTATACACCAGAATGCTAAGAGCTGCTCTTAACATCTTCTGAAGATAACACCCCATAAGAAAGCAAATCTACGACTACCTTCCTCGGATCTTGTTACGGTGTGATGGTGATCTACCTTATTTCAGTAGCGGATAGACTCTAGCAGAGACTATAAATAAAGTTGCGATTAAGTGTAGTAGCAGTTGTGGCGGCAGTCATGCGCCGTTGTTCATGGTATACATACCATTCGACGATCAGACCGGCAAAAACTGGGTCATTTCAGTGGCCTTTTATCTGTCGGACTAGGCCCGGAGTAATCCTAGGAGATCTACTTTCCCAGGCCTCGCCTTCCCTCTGGAGTTGAGTAAGTTTCCTCACCTCTTTGGGATGGAGTTAGTTTATTACTAACTGTCTGAGGCGCCCCGACGGAACTGTCCAGACTATTTTATGCCAGAGAACCCCTTTTGTAGAGGCGCTGGCTTTATTTTTCCTACTTTCCGACCTTGTGTTATCTGAAATTTGAAATGTACGTTCAGAATATTGCTACTGCAATTTGAGAGCTTTGTCTGTTAGCGTCCTATCTCCTGGTAAAATACAATGTTTTCTTATATATCCCATGACATTGTTCCTGATTATATTTACATCAATTTATATCATGAATAAGTACTTTAGGTACACACTATAAATACGTATTTAAAGATATAGTGAACTTAAAACGTAACAACTTTTACAAAAGTGACTGGATTTTGCATCCAGTAATATACAAAGGGTTCACATGGCGCAACAAACAAAGACAATGCGTTTATTTTTAGCAATTTTGTAATCTTCACAGGCTCTGCTAGGACAGGTTTAAAATAAGAATTACAGATCACGGAATATGTGGTAAAAGCAAAAGTGACATAAGCTTGAAATAAGTTGATGTATAGTGTCGTAGATTGATTATAATAATTATAAATAATAGGAGACTAACTAACAGGAGATAGCACTCAGGTCAAAGAGATTTTCTTACTGTCTTCATAAGAAAGGTCGGTGGGTCGTAATGTATATCGTCTCAAATACTTTTAAATGATACGTCGAGTGAGAACTGCTCAAAACAGGAAGAATCCACACTAAACTTCGAGACCCGTTCCAGGTTATTTAAAAGGTGTTTTCCTATTGCAGATCCAAGTGTAGAGACTACGTCATGCAAATTATCTAGCATTCAACTGCGTATTTTAGATGATACATGTTGTATGATACAATCGTGTAGTCGCTTGCTAATCCTGCATATATAGTTAGCCTCGAACTTACATGAAAATTGATATATGATAGAACTACAATGATAGAGGGCAGGTTATCTTTAGATCTAGTCAGTGTTGAGTACCAAACACGATACGTGTATTGACAGAGTAATAGAAACGATGTACCAGAGAACGTATTTACCTAGCGAATTTATGCTTGTGATACCTATCCGAAGCAGACGAAAGTAAACCGGGCATTTTGATGGACCCAGTTCCTACAATTTATAGAACTGGTCAATTTTGAACCTAATTGTTATGTTAATGATGTATAATTGTTACCATTCTGGATAAATACTGAAGAAGTAAGTTTTAGCTCAGAATCAAGCTTAGTAGGCGAGAAGATCATGAGAGCTCTATAAGTAAGACTCCCAATGAGATTAACTTTACGTCGTCTCGAACCAAAAACGTCTCAACGACTATATGAGTCAGAAAATGTTGGCTTTCTATACACGGACGTAACAACACTATTAGGTATTTTTTTCAACGAAAACATAAAAAAAGAAAGGGAGCAATTAGATTCTTTTTTTACCTGTAAATGTGAAGGAGGGTTGTATGCTATTTGACAACAAGAAAAAGTTATCCGCATCACTCCCACTAACACAATTTAAAAACGTGTCGTTCACATATCGAAAGTGGACTGGAATTTGTAGGGAGAAGTCTATACTGATGGAAACCAAACAAATGTTAGCTAACGCCGGTGTCGGAGAAATCTCTATGGCAACACCATACATCTACTGATACATGATGTTAACAAAGCTGAACTCTATGGACGAGGTGGAAAATGTAAAGACTAGAAATTTCAAAATAACGGATAAAATTACTACTATCAGTTGACGAATGTATTCTCTACACCAAGGTCTGCATTAGTGTAAGGTGCTTAGAAGTTTAGTGTGGATTCTTTCTCCGCTTTAAGACTGTCACACTCGACGTATCACTTACAAGTATTGGAGATAATATGCACTAAGACCTACCGACCTTCCTTATATGGACAGTGAGAAAATATTTAGGGCCGTACTGCTATCTCTTGTAATTTAGTCTTAAATTATTTATATATATTGATATATTGATATATATATATATGTATATATATATAGTTGTATGAAAAAATATACTTATAAATTCTACTACTAAGTTCTCGTCATGTATTGACAACTGTTGAAGTTAATACTGAATATATATATATGTATATACGTAATAAATAATGTTATAATATACGTGTATTTACATGAAATAGAAATAACTTATATATAAATATATATATATTCCTTATATTACTCTTCTTTGTATAGTTAATACACACGTGTGCGTGAGTAAAACAATTTTATAAACGAATAATCTCTCTCATGAGACTAAAAAATAAACAAGGAAAAGCATAAAGTAAAAATGAGAAAAGTATTAGACAAAAATGCAAGGTAATACATAACTGTCGGAAATAAACCCCAATGTTTTATATATATATTTATATTTATCATATATATTTATATATATTTAACGCGATGGAAATATAATAAATCGTTAAGATATCTTGTCCGAATCATCATTTATAAAAATGTGAATAAAGAACATTCAGGTACCAATCGACTTACAACCGCAATTGGTTACAACAAATTGGTTATAAACCGAATGGACGTAGGTCATTTTAAAGTTGTAATTTATTAAGATTTTCTTAGCTTATTATTATTTATGTTTTATTTGAATTATATTTGAAACTATTGTATTTCATTCATATAACGTAATACCGTACTTTGAACCACAGTCCGATATTATACAGGCATACAGGAAAATAAATTGAAATTTCCTCTTAGGGGGCGTCTTGGGGGTGTTTTGAAAAAATAATTTCTAAACGCAAGATACAAACAGACACAAAGGTTGTTCGCTGTAATGTTTGTATTACAGAAGATCAGAACAACGTCGGTACTGCCGGTTACAAATCCTAACAAAGGGGACCTATAAAGGCCTGTCTATTGGAACTCTCTTTAGCCCCTGTGTATTATTTTATCTTTCCGGAAGATGGCTGTCGACGCGTTATGGTACAGATATTGTTCTGATCTTCTGTAATACAAACATTAATAAATAAATATTACTCTCTTATGTTTGATTTTTCTCAATAATCGAGCATTCTGATGGGATTCTCTCCCAATAATTTTACATCGATATATATATATATAAGGACAATATGCATATATATAAATATATATATGTATATATATATATATATATATATATATATATATATATAGAGAGAGAGAGAGAGAGAGAGACGGTATGACAGTGATGTCAGTTAGTTGTGAGTTGAATAAGTCATAATTTGACGACGATCTGTATATATTTGAATACAAATATCTTCTAATTATTACTAATTTACGACTAGCCGCAAGGTATTAAACCATCTCTGAATTTTTTTCATATCGACAGTAAAGAAATGAGCCAGTATCCAACACATGGAAAGATATAGGCAGTAATGTAAATATCATGACATGTACGCAAACATTTAGTTTGTTTTGCAAATGTTCCTTTTTTTACGAAAGACATACAAGCGTAGTTGTCTCATTTACTAAGTACACAAATAGAGAGATTGATATCGTATGAGGTAAATATATGTAGATAGTGATATACGTATGCAAGAACATAACATGCTAGAATATTTAAGAAACAGAAAAAATCTAAAGAATGTAACAAACATCAAATACATAAAAATGTCCTTATATTTAATTGAGCTAACGCAGCCAACCTTGTCCGGAAACTAAAGTAGTCCTTATAAGAAATAAAAACATAAAGTTACTTTAGATACTTAAAAGTGAAAACGAAAGAAACCGTTTTTACTCCATTATTCTTAAGATTTAAACACTCTATTATTTTTATAGATGATTTTATAATACATTCCCGAAAATAACGCGTTCGGCTTGAATATTAATTACCTAGAATATCTTAGAATCATCAGCGTTATTCTCCTTTTGATCGATATTTGAGTTATCTCCTATCAATTCTTCTGGCCAGGGAATACCTCTCCTGTCAAAAATTAAGAACACTCATCCTACGCATGTGCGAAATTTAGAACGAGTCTCGCTCCTCTCTTTCTCTCCCTCTCTCTCTCTCTTTCTCCACCAATCTCTCTCTATCTCTCTCTCTATATATATATCTATCTATCTCTATCTCTATCTATATCTATATCTATATCTCTATCTCTATCTCACTCTCTCTCTCTCTCTCTCTCTCTCTCTCTCTCTCTCTCTCTCTCTGACGTCTATACATTTTTCCTGGTAGCAGTTGCATAGACTCACAGAATAACCCAACACAAATGTAAGTAATATACATTGCTTACACACCTTTTTCAGCTTCGATTTCGCCAAAATGTATCTTTCTGATTGTATTGGGATTGTAACATATCTTCTATTTAATAATTGTGTCCGTTGTGCTCCCTTTGTATATATCGTGTTCCATCTTACAAATTATGCAACTCGTTTTACGTTTGTATTTAATAAGGTGTTTAAATGCTAATAAATATGTATTATGTAAGTTAAGTCTAACTGTTTCTTTACTATTGTCCCCTTGACCTCCTTTTGACAGCACACAATGTAGCGATCTTTAAATTTTCTTAGTGCTTATATATCGATGTATATAACAATTAAACAAACGAACTTACATAGACACAAACGTTCTCTTTTATATAGATCGATAGAATCGGTGTGTCACATTAATCCTGCAAATTTTATACTTATTTGATGATTTTTTATTCTTACATGGTTGGTCCTACTCTAAACTTGCCATTCACTTTGTCTTTAACATTGGCTTGATGCTGTTGTTTTATATACTAATGAATCACTACTTAACATGGCAAAAGATCACTGAAGAATAAAAGTTAATGATATTGTCGGTTGTATGATGAACAATACTATTAGAGGATTTAGGACGATAGGCAAAATTTAATTACTTAAGAGGACAACTCGACAAGTATTTGTTGACATTTGACTTGAAAACGACAATGTTGTAGACAGTTGGGAAGCAGTTGCGTGGTATTGTTTTCAAAAGTTGATAGTTTTCTTAGAAAGATACTTTGTTTATGGAAGTTTAATTTTATTTTAGGTGCGCTAATAAAAAAAGGGAAAAGTTTTTGGTGTGATTGTAGTAAAACAGGTTTGGTTGTGAATGTTCTACAGTTGAGTACCAGAGATTAGATATCAGTCGAGCACCTACCATAACAATTTTGATGGAGGAGAAAATGAATAGCAACATCTCTTCTGTGAGAAAAGAGCTACAGAGAAGAGAAGCGATCACCCCACTAGATTGTGAAGTCAATTTTTTTAATAGGTTAAATAAAGAAAGAGTACATTGAGGGGCACACCCCTAAATGTGGCAGCAGGACTCCATCTTAAGACATATCTACCTCTTATATAGGTAAATAATTACATCATGCGTACTTCTGGGAGGGTAGAATTATATTTTGTCTAAAGTAACGAACCAGAACGATTGATTTTTTAAAGTAGTTATATTTCATGGGGTTGTGGAAGAAAACTTTTCTATTTTCATCACTTATTCTTTAGATGGTTCTAATAAAGAAAGAAATATTTCATCATATGCCATGATATGCGTAAATAAAATGATAAATTTCAGTATTATTTTAGTATTTTAAGAATATGTTTATAGACAGCGTTTTGGTCAAATGATAAGAGTATAGACATGCCAGCTACCGGTGTTGTCGCTTTAATCAATGAACTTTATCTTCTTCCATGAAGATAAATTCTAATAGTGCTATGTTTCAAGCTGAATTGTAAATGTTTTTCAAATAAATTTTTTGATTTAACTTCTATCTTGGCATATCTTTATTAGGGTTATCGCTTATTAATATGAAAGTAAGTTATTATTTATATATATATACATATGTAGACATAGATAGATAGATAGATAGATAGATAGATAGATAGATAGATAGATAGATAGATAGATAGATAGATAGATAGATAGATAGATAGATAGATAGATAGACAATTAGGCACAAAGTTATGTATTGGAATGTCTGTTGATTTTCCATTTTTCGTCTTAACCTTACCCATGTTCAGTACATAAAATACTATAATATGAAAGTAAATTATTATTTATATATATATATATATATATATATATATATATATATATATATATATATATATATATATATATATATATATATATATATATATGAAGTCATGGAAATATAGATAGATAGATAGATAGATAGATAGATAGATAGATAGATAGATAGATAGATAGATAGATAGATAAACAATTAGGCACAAGTTAATGTATTTGAAGGTATTTTGATCTTCCATCTACCGTCTTAACTTTACCTATGATCAATACAAGAAATATTATAATATGAAAGTAAATTATTTATATATATATACATATGTAGATAGATAGATAGATAGATAGATAGATAGATAGATAGATAGATACTTTTATTTGTTGTATATTTGTTTTTTGGGCGTTTTTACTCTGCTGAGTATTGTAAAATATACCCAATCTCCCTATTTAAACAGTAAACAGAAATAGTGAAAAGGTTAAATGCTTGCTAAATCTGCAGTCTTATTTACTTCGTTAATTACGTCCTCAGCTCTCGGGGTAATTAGTCGTTGGCCATAACGTTTGGGTTATCACTTCGGGAACCTCTCGTAAATTCTTTGTGTAGATTAATTCGAAGGTGATTTCCTACCCAACTTCAAGTTAATCACATATTGGCTATAACTTATGGTTTATGACTTGAGCAAGTTCTTATAAATTCATTAGGGCTTTTAGACTCAACTTAGGTTATCTGCCAATCTTCACCTCGTAACATCTTAGCTGTAACTTGTTTTATCTAAACCAGATTAGTAACCAAATCGCTCGTACTCTGTAAATGCGGTTCAACTTTCAAGCTCAGAACTCTTGATCCTGAATATCTAAAGACTGATTTGTGCGAATGAGCGTTACTAAACTTTTAATTCTTAACATAACATCTCCTAACTAACGGTTGTAGAGATCCAATTGGTATATCCAAAGTTTCTGGATGAACAACTACAATCTACACTTTCTCTATATACAATCAATGAGAGTCCTTGCAGAATATCATTCTTGTTAAGTGTCACACCATTCGACCAATCAATAATAAAGTGGTAGTATTTTCTCAGGATTACAATTAACTTAAGGAAGCCAAAACGTCTGAGAAATATGCACAATTGACATTCACTCGCCACAAGACATGCTAAAAATTGTTCTTTGCGTTGTGCGACTGATCACGAGTAATACAATGGATACAAACACGGACTATTGAAATCGACTAAGACGTAAATCTATTCAGATCCATTGCATTTACTTTTACTAGCATACCATTGAGAAACGTATAAAAATTTCTTCAAATAGCAACTTGTATTCAATACATCGGTAACAATAGATATTCTGTTTTGACCAAAAAAGGTTGATATGGCATACACCAGACAAGCCAAATCAAAGTGTTAACCTTTACCTTAAATTAAACCAATTATATGTCTTATATCATTATGAAAAAACTAATAATGAACTATTGAATGGATTGGACTTAGAATTATAAAATAAAACTATCGTTATTCAAACAAGAAAATACTCTCAATTTCTACGGTAGTTTGTATCCCGTTGAGTTTGGTAACAATTTAACAAATAGATCGGTGGTTGGGAATAGGTCAACCCGTAGCTCTCAAGTTTGGGAAGAATTCAACAAGTAGAAGTATTGAAATATATTAACCCGTAGCTCTGAGCTTTCGGAACAATATAACCGGTAGATCGGAGGTTTAGGAACACGTTAACCAATAGCTCTTAGGTTTGATAACAATTGAAGTAGTGGATCGAATGTTTTGTCACAATTCAAGTAGTAGATCGAGCGGTATGTAACAATTCATGTAGTAGATCGAGCGGTATGTAACAATTCATGTAGTAGATCGAAGGTTTGGGAATACTTGAACATGTTTGGGAATACGTCAACTCGTATTTCATGTGTATGAGAACCATCCAACAAACATATCGAATTTTGGGATATACGTTAGCTCACCTCGAGCTTAGAGCTTTGGGAACATGTCAGTCTATACTTTGAAGATTTCGGAACATGTCAGTCTATACTTTGGAGATTGGGGAACACGTCGGTCTATACTTTGGAGATTTGGGAACACGTTAGTCTATACTTTGGAGATTGGGGAACACGTCAGTCTATACTTTGCAGATTTGGAAACACGTCGGTCTATACTTTGGAGATTTGGGAACACGTCGGTCTATACTTTGGAGATTGGGGAACACGTCAGTCTATACTTTGGAGATTTGGGAACACGTCAGTCTATACTTTGCAGATTTGGAAACACGTCGGTCTATACTTTGGAGATTTGGGAACACGTCGGTCTATACTTAGGAGATTTGGAAACACGTCGGTCTATACTTTGGAAATTGGGGAACACGTCAGTCTATACTTTGGAGATTTGGGAACACGTCAGTCTATACTTTGCACATTTGGGAACACATCGGTCTATAATTTGGAGATTTAGGAACACGTCAGTATATACTTTGGAGATTGGGAAACACGTCTGTCTATAATTTTGAGATTTGGGAACACGTTAGCTCGTATTTCGAAGACGGCAAAACGTCAGTCCATATTTCGATGGTTTGATAGCGTAGCAGAACGTAACACGTCAGCCCTATATATCGAAAAGTAGGGATCACGTCAGCCTGTAATTCGGAGATTTCGGAACGCATAAGCCATAGCTCTGAGGTTTTGGGAACAAGTAAACTCGTAGCTTGTTTGGGAACACGTTAAGTTATAGTTTGAATATTTATAAACACGTCAGTGGGGTGTCCAGAAGTAGTGAGAATGTGTCAGCCGATACTTCATAGGCTTTAGAGCTTTTTTATTACTTATAATTACCAAAAGCAAAGCACATTGCCACTGAGACGTAAAGGGGCTAGTGAGAATTAGAGGCCAGATATATAGGAGCATCAAAGTTGGGAGTTGTTCACATTGTATTTAAATATATGCATGTTAGTACAGTCGGGGAAACAGGGAGTAGGAAAGGAATTCCAAAGGCAAGCAGTTCGAAGAAAGAAGCTATTAGAGTATGAAGCTGTCCGTCATCTAGGGACCGCTACAGTTAATGGGGTTGGGTTGTGTTGATTGTCAGCTTCGTCGCCGGTATTTACCTTGAGAGGGTATAAGTGCAGCAAGTTCGTCGGAGCACATTCCATTGACAGGCGTGCAATATTGCTACCGTGAGACAGGGTGTAGGAACTTTGTAGACAACGTGGGACGTATTAGATTAGAGGCTCTTTTTGGACCATGTCTAAGAAGGAGAGAGTTGTGGTTGGTGCACCGGCTCAGATTTGTCAACAATACTCCATACATTAGCGAATGCGGGTTTCGTAAAATATATAGAATACTGGCAGATGTTAGAAGTTTTCTAGCCCTGTAAAGTCGACCCACATCCTTTGAAGCAGACTTACACAAACATCCAAAATCTCCTATACATTTGTTTCAATTCATGTTACCGATGAATGTTAGGCTTAGGAGTTTGAATGTTTACTCTCGAGTATATTGATATTAGCCGTGGCAATCAGTAGTTCCACATGTTTCTTTTAGTTGTTAAATGAAAGGAGCTTTGGCTTAGTAATATTAAACGTGACCATCCATTTTTGGCCCCATTCAACTAGAGACTGGAGGTCATTTTCTAAGGATTCAGCCATTGGATTTCCCTTAGAGGTTTGGGAACTTTAGATCGGAGATTTGGGAACATGTGTTTCTGTTTCTTCGCATATTTAGAAAAAACGATGTCAGTAAGTCCGTATTTCCGATATTTGTATCTTGGAGGTTTAGTATCATGTCAGGTCGCAGTTCACAGGTTTGCAACCACGTCATTCGGTTGCGCACAATTTTTGGGACACGTCAGCTCGTGCTCGGATGGTTTGGGAACACGTCAGTCTGTAGCTTGTGGGTTGTAGAACATATCGGTCCGTAGCCTTGCGATTTCAGAACACATCATCCCGCAGATAGGAGGTATAGATATACGTAAGTCTGTACTTATGAAATTTACGTCAGTCCGCGGCTTGGCGGCTTGCAAAGACGTCAGCCGGATAATCTTGTAAAATGTTAGTTACTAAATGTCTCTTCCTCTTAATATATGATGTTTTCTCATTCCAGACATTTAAGAAGAAGAAATATTATCCTCATATCCTGACGCTGAAATACTTATCAACATTATTTTTAACAATGAAATCTAATTATTATCAACAAAGATGTTGTCGAATAAAAATTATAGATGAATAGACTTGATCAGAAATTGTTACAAGAAGTTATATAGGTAATTAATTATAGATACAAGAAGCAAGGAAGAAATGAAAGAATGGAAGAGAGTGATGATATAAGCAGAAAGAAGGAACAATATATTAATTGATTTATTTGGTTGATAAGCTATTTTTTCATTTCCGATAGTTTTTTTTGTGAGTTTAAAATTGAATAGAACTCAAGTTTAAAACGGTTAGCTAGATAGATTGATAGAGTGAACAGATATACATAGAGGAATATGCATATAGTCATGTGAATATCCAATAAAGAACAAACAGAAAAAATGGATAATAAAAAGAAGGAAAATAAAGAAAGATAAAATAAGAATGATAAAGTCAATAATAAGATATGTCATGTATAGACATATATACAGAGATATAGAAGAATAGTAAATCATGTGTGTGTGTGCGAAGGTAAAAGTCAGACACTACACATGGTACACTTACAAATTTTACATCATCGAATTCTGTTTGACACTTACCTGGTTATGTTCAAAAGAGTATCGTAATATGTATTCTCTTGTTATCATCAGAGGCCAAATTAGTGCATCGGGAAGGTAAACATTTTGTTTTTCCTTTTTACTGTTAATTGTTTAAAAAACAATACTGAAATTAAGCCAGTCAGCTTTCGTTTTCGTTCCCTTTTTCTCTGTTTGTTTTTTGTGTTGCTTTCTGTCTATAATATTGAATCGGTGCCAGAGATTGAGAGAGAGGGGGGTCGAAGGGAAATGTAAAGAGAGAGAGAGCAGATAAGGATAATTATATAAAGAGATCTGTTAGAAGAAACATGACATATGCCCTGTTTTTATTCTTCCATGTGCTTATGCATACCCCGAGCAATGATGGGTATCCTTTATAATCTAAAATAAATACGCAGCAAAAGAATATGTAAACATAATGTCAGATAAAGGGGCCGGGCATAAAAAGAAAAGAGATACGTAACTTTGAAGGAAGTTCATGTATAGATTGATTGATTGATTGATTGATTTGACGTTTGCGTATTTCTAACCGGTTATTTTGAGCTGGTCTTTCAGTTTATGTGGGAATCTAGTTTTCAAATGATTTCTTCAAATCGAAAGAACTTTCTACTTCTGCTCGGATCTGGCGCCACATAAATCTGTTATATCCATTTCCCATTATTTGGCCGTGGAATGTACAGGTCAGACTTTCATGAATATCAAGTAGGTAGATAAATAGATAGATAGACTTGAATAAGCAGATATATATATATAAGTACATATATATATATATATATATATATATATATATAGAGAGAGAGAGAGAGAGAGAGAGAGAGAGAGAATGAGAATTTCATGGGAAAGGAATAGATGAAAATAAAAAAATAAAGTTAGATAAATTAATAGATAAATAAAATCACATTAATATATCTGAAACATTGATGTATTGATTGCTGTAGTACTTATTTATTTGTGCTTTATATATATATATATATATATATATATATATCTTTTTTATCATTTTTATTACCTGCCTTCTAATTCTTTCTTTTTTCTATTGCTTTATAACCCATAAATAAAATTAAAAAATAAAACCTAAATCTATTTTCCCAAAATGACATTCTACAACAGTAAATAATACGAAAATGGTTCATTTGCTGTAAAAGTAAACAAATAAACAAATAACCCTTATTTTCATGTATTTAAAACCCATCTTGAATATACACATCTTTTCTAAATGAAATCATTATTCATCAAAATCTCATGCGACGTCATTGGAGTAATTTATTCCATATGAATTAATAATGAATTCCTCATTGTTTTTATTGAAATATTTATATTCACAAAACTTATTTAATTAAATAAATCTTTCATGCATGCATAAAATGTTTATCTCATCTAAAATGCAATACAAATGCAGTTATTTTAACTTTTATTTTTTTACTTCGCACTTCTCGTGAAGTTACAGTGAGAGATTGTAAAACTTAGGTTTAACTACTTTATTCGAGAGAGAAGACTGTGAATTAATTAATGATTTTTCTTACTGTCAAATAAGAGTTCAAAAACGATATATTACCTAATTCGAGTTTTTGCTAATAACTAAATATGTTTTTTCAAGAGTTAGCCTAATCAAAGTAAGAACAGCGATTGTGTAGAACATTTGAGATGGAATTGGATGGATTCAGAAATAATGGTAGAAACGTAATTCAGACAGATTTTTTGAAAACTATGAAATAAAATATTTACCATAATTCGATTTGCAAGTTAAATTGTAAATTTTGCGCAAATATTTTAAGGGCAGAGTTAAGGGAGATCCACCTAAATCTAAATGACAACCAAATAATAAAATTTGTGTGCGATTTTCTAATTTCAGTGCAAATATCGAGCAAACAATATGTGTGTGTTAAGGAAAAGGGTAGTCAAATTTTACCTTTAAGTTACACGTTTGGCTGCATGGTACATTTAATTCTTTCCACGACTGTAAATCTACGAATTCCCTAGTCAGATTGTAGGCAAATATAACACGCTTAACACAGCGTTGTACAAGACGTAATGGTTTCTTTATTCACTGTTGGACAAGAAAAAGAATATAGAGATTTTTCTTAATTCGTTCTCTTTGTGGTGAGTCGGTAATAAAGGTACTGTACTCGTATTCTAAAACAGGGCAATGGCCATCCACAATAAAATCAATTTTCTCACTCTTGAAGTTTCTAATACCTGCAGGAATATATTCGTCATTGACCTCTTTCTCATCCCGCTTCCCGACCATTCGTAACCTCCAACCTCACGTGGGCATATTTTCTTCAATTAGGCCTTGAGTCCCAAAGCTGTTTAATATATTACATATTATTAATTTGGGGGTTGGGAAACCTTTTTGTATAAAAGTAAGTAGTGACCATTTATTTGTTTTACGTTAGCCCGAAATAGAAATGCTTTCGAATTACAACGTAAATGTGATCAAACTGTTAAAGATCTCATCGCAACCAGTATCAAATAAGAAAAATCTCATCGCAACCGGAACAAGAAAAGAAAAATATTATCTCTAACAGTGTAAAAAGACTTCGCGTAACTAGAATAACACAAGAAAAATATGTTCAGAGTACGCGGAGATTTATGCAAATCTAAAAGCTGTGTGATATTTAAAATTTGATTTGAAACTTTATTTATCGATTAAATTAAGTTTCCACTCAAACATTTGTGAACAAATGTGGACATATAAATTGTATATTAAAATATATTACAAAATATCTTTGTTTTTTATCTTTTCATTTTGATTTCGGAATGTCATACATAAATTACATTGAAATGTACATATTAAGATGGAAAGATATTACAAGACTAGGGTAAATCGATTCATGTGGAATATTTGAAAAATATGCTACATTCATTAATTATACAGAGATTTAAGCTTTGTTTACATTTCAAATTCCATTCGAGTTTTCTCTCTGTAGCCTGTTATTAAATGTAAACACGTGATATACTGAAATATAATAAAATGTGTTTCTGACGATTGAAGTTGTTTTATGTTTATTTTCTTTCGAGAGTCATACCAAATTAATATTTACATATTGAAGTTGGATGATATAAAAAATACTCAGGTATATCAATAAATATAAATTTAATCAATGACGCTGTAGTGATAAAAACAAGGTTGTATCTAAAGAGGATTTATTTCGCTATTTATGTAAAATAGTAAAATAGTAATATTTTCAGAAAGATTCTAAGTACAGTAAGCATTATGTAAAACTAATGGCATACCCGACATTCAATCGATATCTTGATAATAAGGTTTCTGTTTTTGTTTTTGTATTTTGAATAGCTTTCAAATTCATTTCTAATGAATATGTAATTATTAAGGTTGAAGTAAATCGATACATAGGTTCGATTGTTTTGTGTTATTTAATGTCGTAACGCATTTAAGACGATTCACTGTGGACGATCGATTAATCAAAAATTATGAATAGCTGAGGTATCTATATCCTTCCTAGTGATTTTACGATGTAAGTGGAGGTAAAAGCTGATTCTGTAGTATTGGTGGTATTCTTATTCTTCTTTCGTGTGAATCAAATGATTCTGGTGTTGGCATTAGTTTCCCCGATGTTTTTCTAGTAAGAAATCTTTCTGGAAAGCCATCGGGTACTTACGGGAAAGACCACGGGAAGGTTGCCAACATCCCTAAGTGAAAGTGGTACTGTGGAACCGACTGGATTCGAGCTTGGAACACCCAGGTCTTCAGTCCGTGTCGTTATCCACTAAACCACCGTCACCTCCCATTGGTGGCATTAATTATACTACACGTGCTTTATTGTGTATATGGACAGACTAAAAATATGTGATTCGTCGGCTCATCCATTGAGCTCGGCTTAAATGGATTGAATTAGGAAAAAGTGAGTTTCCAAAACCAGTTTTATAAAAAATATATAAAAAATTTAAAACAACAAAATCCAAAATTTTCTCTGTTTTTTTCTCTCTTTTTCTCTCCAACTACTAATAATTTATATTTTGTTTATACTGTGTTTCTCCTATATTTTTAGTCTGCCATCTCGTTCACTGTTAATAAACACAGAGAGAGAGAGATACAGAAGCGTGAGTAATAGATACAGTATGAAATCAGAGCGTGGATCAAACAAGAAACAATGAGAGAGTATACGCGTGGCGGACAGACACTTAGTAAGAGATTGGCCACTTGGTGAGATAATTACAACTTACGTCTAATTAAGACAATTAAAATAGATTGTTTCAAACATAACTCAATCTCAGAATTAAGGAATAGTTCGCCTCTATTTTGTATTGTTAAAATATGTAGGAAAATGCATTAGGAAAACAAACATTGATTACAAGATTATATTGAAGTATGCTAACATCATTCATTATGCAGAGTTTTATTCAAATCTAAAGCTTTTTTCCATATACTACTAAGACTGTCATGATATGTTATCTTATCTTGCTGATGTGTTTGTCACCGTGGACACTTTACCTGTATAGATATTTTTAGATAGTGGTATAAAAAAAGAACGACTGATAAGATATGTGAGGAATTGAATTATTTAAATAATTAAATGAAAGAGAGAAAAGAGGAGAGAGAGGAGAGAAAAGAGAGAAGAGTAGGGAAGAGAGATGCGAGATATTGTTAATTATGACATCATAATGTACTGTGATTCATGTGAAATCAGTATACCTTGTAATGGGCGAATATAATTAATCAAAATAGAAAGAAAGAGAAAAGAGAATGACGACCAGGGGAATAGATGGAGTGTATTATGACATCACAATGCATTCTGACTTTGTGAAAGATTTTAACTTTGTAATCCTTGTAAAATGTGATCAATGGCAATTTAAGAAATTATACATACAACAAATTGTTGATTGGTGGCCTAGTCCATGTTTAATATTTGATTTTAAACTTTCTCTATCGTTTAAATTGTGTTCCCCTTCGAGAAAGACGTGAACATGTAAGTTGTACGCTGAAATATGCTGCAAACTTTCTCTGAACAATGTTGCGATTCTTTGTTTATTTTCGCTGTTTTGGTTTTCTTTGAGGTCGTACCAAATCAATATATTCAGATTAAAATCAAGAGATATGAAAGACAGAGATAAATCGATATATAATAACGTATGAATATCAATCGATAAATATGAAAATTTCTTCTTTGTTTTTTATTTTACTTTAATTTATTTGTGGTTGTTTTATTCATTATTTTTTAATTAATTAATTTATTCATACTTCATATATTTATTTAATTATTTATTACTTTCAGACTTGCAATCATGGATATGTGTACTTGTATCAAATGTAAAATAAATGGCTGGTGATATTCAAGGTTACATCACTTATTACCGATAAGACGAATCTAGGTATAAAAGTCACAGATAAAAAGTCACTGAAATGTAATATGAAAACGGAACAAGAATAAAAGAATCGCGAGAAAAAAACAAAGTAAAAAAGACATAGAAAATGTTAGCGCCGTGTATGCATATTTATTTAATAAAAAAGTTAACTATAAATTATACCTGAATAAAAAAAATCTTAACTTAAGTGACTTTATTACTCGAAACTCTTAATTAATTTTGCTTTGTTTTTCTGTAAATTTTCTTTCGTAGTTAAAATTGTGACTTGCCTCTGTGACTTTTTTCCCGTGACTTTATTACTGATCATGGAGAAGACTTCCTCTGTCAGACAACTACGTTACTTAGGTATGAGGATTAATTGATATCTTTCTGCCCGCATCACTAAAATACAATAAAAGCAAAATGCAGCTTATATAGCAATATTTTGTTCAACTTCAAACACTATAAAAGTACTATTTTGTATTTAAACACTATAAAAGAACTCATTTTTTTTTATTTTGAACACTATAAAAGTACTGAATTGTTACTACAAAAAGTATAAAATTATTAATTTTGTTTTATCCTGAAAACTATAAAATCACGATTGTTGCTATTAACACTATAAAAGTACTGAAGTTGTTTTTCTATGAACACTATAAAGTATTATTTTTTTTTATTTTTAACATTATAACAGTAGTAATTTTTATTTAACTTTGAAAACTATAAAAGAACATTTTTACTATGAACATAATAAAAGTAGAATGGGTTTACTTTAAACACTAAGTACTATATTTTAATACGCCCGTGTGTAACTGATGACGTCATCAAAAATATTTCCGTCGGCAACATTTTTATTATACATATAATTAAATACTAGTTATTTTTAACTGAAAATCTTTATTTTTTAGATATTTCTCTGCCACAACTGTATTTTGAAAATGTCGGACACGATTTTTTTTTTTAAACTTTTAATACGGTAATTCTCTGTAACAGCTCTTTTTTTAACCTTCTTGCGGATTACAGAACACGAGAGTTCTGGATCCCGACGACGACGACGACGACGACGACGACGAAGATGATGATGATGATGATAATGATGATGATGACGACGACGACGACGACGACGACGACGACGATTTGTATAAATTATTTATAGAAATAAAAAAATATTAATGTGTCATTAATCTTCATAAAAATAAGCTGAATAAATAATCCAGTTTGACAACCTGCGTCTTGTAGTCCAATATTCTAATATTGAAAGAGATGGTGTTAGACACAAGGTCACGTGTTGTTTTGAGAAGCCAGTGCACTAGGATAAGTGCACTCTGCCTACAAAAAAATGCCTGAACTGCGCTGTTGGCATTCCTCGGTAGGGGCGCCTGGGGCGATTAGCAATAAACGAACTCCATTCTCGGAAAGAAGGTGACGCCTGGGAGGGTGGCAAATGCCGGAATTATTTCAAGTAACGGTAATTTCGTAATGTATAGTTTGATATAATTTTGTAAATAATATAACTTAACTTTTGTAATATTTTACTTTTAATCGGTCTTCTGTAAAAAAATATCATCCATGATTTATTTTTTAATTCTATTTTTATTTCAACAAGGAAAGATATTTTTCAGTGGAAAAGTTATAATTTTATAAAGTGCAACGTTCTTCTTTACCTTTCTCTTCCTACTTTCCCTTTTCCTTCCTCTTTCTTCATTTTTAGTATCTTCTTCTACCTCTATCTCCCTTCCATTTCCTCTTGTGTATACCAAGGCATAACCATGAAAATTACACCCATATTAATATATACATACTTTTATATTAATTATTTTATAAAACATTAAACCTCCATGTTGTTTTGTCTTTTCCTTAATGATTTTAATTAAACACTGAAATATAGTATCGAAACACTCAACTATTTTCCGTTTTCTATTTTTCTTTTTCGTCCACAGGGCCGGTGAAGTGAAGCCGATCGGAGACAGCCGGCGCGAAGACATTGTCCGGCTCGAATATACCGGCACAGTACATTGGGATGTATCTATCAATTTTCATACATACTGCGATATTGATGTCACATTCTACCCCTTCGACACACAGAGATGCACCCTCGATTTTGGAGAATGGAGTTATACGAACAAGGAAATCAATTTCACCACGGTGGCCAAGGGGCTCGAACTTGGTCCGTACAAGGGCAACGGAGAATGGGATGTTCTCGGAACTTTTGCTTACCCAAAGAAAGTCGGTACAGAGCTGCAGTATACGCAGCTTCACTTCGGCCTAGTGTTGAAAAGGAGGCCGCTTTATTACATCATGAACATCATAGTCCCTCTCGTTCTCATTTCGATTTTATGTGTCATTAGCTTTCTTATTCCACTCGACGCCGGAGAGAGGGTCACTTATTCAATCATCGTGTTGCTCTCGCTGGCCGTATTACTCTCCGTCATAAGCGGCGACATGCCTTCCACATCAAAGCATGTCTCGGTCTTAGGTAAGTGACTAAAATTTATCCACTTTAAGAATCTTGTATTATTTGGATTATTCAGACTACTGTTCTTATCTTTATAGTAATATTTACAACGTTTCGACCTATGTAAACGCTGACCTGCTTTTAGAATTTGAGAACTTGGACAGAATTTTTAACTGAAACCTTTATTTAATCTACGGGGGCAGATTGTTCTCGTTCTGTCAGCCATGGTCGAGTAAAAATGCCAATTTTATGTTATTCTTAGTTATTATCTTCAGTAGTAAGGATCGAACCTACACCCTCCAGAACACTGTCACTTAGTTTTAAATTCCTTAGAGATTCTCGAGTCCGGCATAAAAAAATCGGTCCTCCAGAGATTAGGACCCACGCTTACTTTGACCCCGTAGTTAAGGTTAGAGTCAGAGTAGGGTAGGGTAGGGTAGGGTAGGGGTTTGGGTTAGGGTTAAGGTTAGCGTTAGAGTTAGAGTTAGGGTTAGGGTTAGGGTTTAAGGTTAGGGTTAGGGTTAGGGTTTAAGGTTAGGGTTTAGGGTTAGGGTAAAAGTTAGCGTGGTATCTAATCTGTGAAAGTATCAAGATTGCCCAATTCGACTAAAAGATTCCCAATTTAGAAGAGGAACCACTAAAAGAAAAGCAGAGGTTATATCGACCGAAATATAACAACTAAGATTAGAATAGTTGTTCGAATAATCCAAAGAATACAAAGTATCGATCTTAATGCTAAACATTTCGAAACATAATTCCAACCTCTTCACATGGTTTGCCTTAAGTTTTTAATACCTGGCAGAGTTCTGAGATAACTAACTATATTTTTTTCTTCTAATTCGATCTCAACAAAAGCCTGCTTAAATGGTTTACATTCGCCAAAGTTGTTATTTGTATTTTTAGATCGATTTTAATATATTTTTCATTTATTAAGTCGGAATATTTCTAAAGCTATTGTATGAAAAATATGTTATTTTCTTGTATTTTTCATTTTTTTATGAAGCAGTTTAGAGATTAATGCAAATTGTTTATTAAAATATTTAAAACGAACGCTCTTCTAATTTATTCATTCCCTGGACCGCCTGTCTTTGGAATTCCCTCCCTGTTCCATCTATCCCCGACCGTACCATCATGCAGAAATGTCAATATAGTGTGAACCAATATCTTGCTGACCAACTCCCCACCGAGGTTGTCTCCTATATTTCTGACCCCGATCACAGAAGACCTTTACACTTCAGTTGCAATATATATATATATATATATATATATATATATATATATATATATATATATATATATGTATATATATATATATATATATATATGTATATATATATATGTATATATATATATGTATGTATATATATATGTATGTATATATATATGTATGTATATATATATGTATGTATATATATATGTGTATGTATATATATTTATATGTATATAATGAAGAAGAATGGAAAGGAATTAGAGAAGCAAAAGCCAAATCATAATTCAATTCAATTGCTCAGAGCAAGGTATATTCCGCAAAAAAGGTAATTTATTCAAGTTAAATTTTCCTTAAGCCAGGCTTTTCAAAGATCAAAATCTTATCATCAGAGGAAGTCGCTGGGATAGATAAGTTGGCAAAGGCCAAGATTTAAAATTTTAAAAATTAAAATAAAAGTTGTAGGAGAAGAAACACAGGGCAAAATTCTGCCCGAATGCAAGCAAATGTCCGATTGCTAAAAAGTCCGGTGTCGAAAAGTCCAGCGGAGAGAATGAGATGTAGATAGGTAGGTCGTTAAAAGGCCCGAAAGGTTGTGAGAGAGGATTCAAAGTTAAATTCCAAGAAGCCACAACTTCAGGTGCGGCGAAAATAGAAAATCCAAAGGGTAAAATGTCCAATAAGAGGTACGCTCGTGGATGCAGGCGGGCAGGCTCAGAAGAGAGTGAGGTGGAAAATATTCGCCATTAACAATACTTCCTGGGCAGAGATGTCAAAGAAAATGATTTAAAATGGGAAAAAATGCAGGGAAAATATTTTAAAGTTAGCCCGAAGCGAAAGCCGGCTTGATAATGAGGAAAGGCAGAAACTCTTGTGCGACCAGTAGGCAGGGAGGGAATGAGTAAGGGGTGTGTAGGGGGAGAGAGGAACGGGTGCGAAGAAGGAGAAGGGGTGCGGAGAGTGAATGCGGTTAAAACTAAGAGTGCGATTGTGGGGGGTGAGTCGCATGAAAGTAGAAATTGGATGTTAGCGCGAATTAGGGTTCAACTAGAAAAGGGAAAGGATGGAGTAGGAGTAAGTCAACGAGTGCTGGGAGGGAGAGTTCAAATACCAGAATGCGTCTATGAATAGAGTTCAGGGGGTAATGTTGTTTTATCAGGAGACCTTACTTATAAACAATGAGGCAAAATATATTGAAGGGTAGAATTAGAGAAATAGTAAGAATAAAAATTAAAAATTGAAAGATTAAAAAAGTAAAAAAGTAAAATAAGAATAGAATTAAAATTAAAGATAAAAATAAAAATAAGAAAATAAAAATAAAAAATGAAAAAGAGATAATAAAATTAGTATTAGTTTTAAGCTCGCAAGGAAAATTATGAGTTGCCTGAAAAGAGAATAATAATAGAATGAGGGAAAAAGTCGATAAAATTGGAACTCGAAAATGAGTATTAGAATGAGGGAAGAGTAAATTAGACCTCGAAAGGATATCCGGAATGGGAATCCCCAAGGTGGTTAAAGGTATGGGTTAAAATAAAATGAGCTGTTACGAGACGCTAGTGCTTTATGGAAAGGGAGAATTAAACTTTGAAACAAAAATTTTTTCAAAAAAAGGTATATGGAGGTTGATTAAGAAAATTATTAATTAGGTTAATGATGGCAGAAAGAAGCAAGAGACATACGAAGTTAAAGTAGTGACAATAGATTAAACCAGGGTGAGAATGGAGATCGCAGTTAAAAGTAAATATTATGGGGGTTAAAAGATGTAGAGTGAGGGCGGGTTAGGGGTTGAACATGGTCTGAGAGGAGTGAGCGAAGGGCGAGGTAAACTAGGGGGAATAATCGAGGCTATTAAAAGAGTGAGAAGAATTATTTAAAAGTAAAAGCAGGAGGGGAAAAAAATTAGAGTGCACAGAGAGAACAGTAAGGAGTTCGATATCGGAGTGTGCAAAGGGGATTAAGAGTAGATAAGGCGAATCAACAAGTGAAAAAAGGGCTAGGGTATAATGAGAAAATGGTGGGTTAGTTATCAGGTTGAGAGGGAAGGATAGAAGTTTGGAAGTGTTGATGGGAAGCGGAAGAATGTATTAAAAGAAGTTAAAGGGAAAAGAAATGGAAGTCATATAAAAATTATACGGTTAAGATGGTTAAGTAGAATGATTTAGGGGTTAGTGGGAGAAAGGTATTAAAGTTGAGGGAATTGTGAAGCTAACGGAGTTTATGGGTAATTTTTTTAAGTTAAGAGGAGGCTAAAGGGATGAGGGGGATATATGCAGAGATTATAGAACAACAGGAATTAGAACAATCTGAAAGGAGATTCGAGATGTAGGGAGGGAAGATCCGAGATGATGGGAGGGTATTTAATCAAATGAGGGAGGGGTGTCTGGGGGATTACTATGGTTGCTATACTTGAATTTACGTTTATGCCTGCAACTGGAGATAAGTTCATTCTTAGAGTTAATAATGTTTTTAGATTTATTAGCAGTAGCTATCATAAAGGTTTCCAAAGTACAAAGTTGGCAATGGGATGCTCCCGGGGTATATGATTTAGACTTTTTAAGTATTGACCAGTGAAGTGAATAGGGAGTATTTTTAAGATTGAGGTTTCTAATTAAATTGGAAAGTGAAGTGCCTGTGCTATTATCGTTGCTATTTTTAAAGGAATAGATATGGTTAGAGATCCGGGTCTTAATGGGGAGAGAGGACGCCCCAATATATGTGTGTATCTTGAAGGGTGGTGCTATAGTTGCATTGAGATTGTTAGTGGTATTAGATGAGATTTGGGTTTGGAGATTCGAGTTATGCGAGGGAGGTTGTTTGAAGAAATAGGGCGGAGCGGATATGGGGTAAATGTGAGTTAGCCCATGGGTACTATCTATTATTGGGGTGCTTGGTTAGAGGTATGGCTGCATAACTGGGAGTCTTGAGGAGAAGTGGATTGGGGTTGAGGGGAGATGCAAAATTCGGGTGGAGTATGGGAAATATGATTGCTCACAACATTGGTGGAGCGGGGGAATTGTTTAACAGTACAAGCGTATATTACGTCCTTCTGTACACACTTGTTGTTTAAGGGACAATCTCTGGGTTTACGGCAGTTACAAGTGGTGAGGGATGCGGTGGGTGGCTGTTGTTGGATATGTTTGATTTTCCTATTGTTAGAGGTTATGATAGTTTGTTCAATATTGGGCATAGTAGAGTAAGATATTTTAATAGAATTTTTGTTAAGAATAGTGCTATATCTGTGGGGGTGCTTAAAAGATCTGTCTAAAATTTGGAAAAATTCCTTAGGTATATTGGGTTTTAACATTACTGCTTAAAGGCGGATTGAACCAAATGTTATTCTTTCTTCTAAGTTTTCTTCTTTGTCTGTGCGCCTGTGGGTCTGCCCGATTATCAATATTGTTAGTTCCTATGGGCTTATTAGCGTGTGTTTTGAATGTCTTAGGTGCAGATGTGTTAAACTTTTTACTTCTGTGTGTGGTCATGTTGTGCGTAATAATGGCTGAGGGTTTGTTAACTTGAGTAAAGGGGTTGCAGTTATATTTAATTTTGTGATTGTAGCCTGAGTTTAGCAAAGCATTATTGTAGAAGCTAGAATTTTGATCGAAGATAGATTTATTCGCAGATAACTTAGAGATTCTGTTAGATACTGAGGGGACTATTGAGTTTATGATGGATTTAGGGTGGTTAGATAGGCTATGTACGTAGAAAAGGGTTAAGTTAGGTTTATGGTATGGGCTGAAGGTTCCCGAGTTAAGATCTAATGCGAGGTCAAGAAAGTTGGATATTCTTTTCTCAGGTTCCACTGTAATGGTCAAACCAAAGTTTTTGAAGAAGTTATGTAAGTTTTTGATAGTGTTATTATATTGTCTCGATCTCTCCCCAGATACAAACAAGGCATCGTCCCTTGGGGATTCCCATTCCGGATATCCTTTCGAGGTCTAATTTACTTTTCCCTCATTCTAATACTCATTTTCGAGTTCCAATTTTATCGACTTTTTCCCTCATTCTATTATTATTTTCTTATCAGGCAACCCATAATTTTCCTTGCGAGCTTAAAACTAATACTAATTTTATTATCTCTTTTTCATTTTTTATTTTTATTTTTTTATTTTTATTTTCATCTTTAATTTTAATTCTATTCTTATTTTACTTTTTTACTTTTTTAATCTTTCAATTTTTAATTTTTATTCTTACTATTTCTCTAATTCTACCCTTCAATATATTTTGCCTCATTGTTTATAAGTAAGGTCTCCTGATAAAACAACTAAACCCCGAACTCTATTCATAGACGCATTCTGGTATTTGAACTCTCCCTCCCAGCACTCGTTGACTTACTCCTACTCCATCCTTTCCCTTTTCTAGTTGAACCCTAATTCGCGCTAACATCCAATTTCTACTTTCATGCGTCTCACCCCCCACAATCACACTCTTAGTTTTAACCGCATTCACTCTCCGCACCACTTCTCCTTCTTCGCACCCGTTCCTCTCTCCCCCTACACACCCCTTACTCATTCCCTCCCTGCCTACTGGTCGCACAAGAGTTTCTGCCTTTCCTCATTTTCAAGCCGGCTTTCGCTTCGGGCTAACTTTAAAATATTTTCCCTGCATTTTTCCCCATTTTAAATCATTTTCTTTGACATCTCTGCCCAGGAAGTATTGTTAATGGCGAATATTTTCCACCTCACTCTCTTCTGAGCCTGCCTGCCTGCATCCACGAGCGTACCTCTTATTGGACGTTTTACCCTTTGGATTTTCTATTTTCGCCGCACCTGAAGTTGTGGCTTCTTGGAATTTAACTTTGAATCCTCTCTCACAACCTTTCGGGCCTTTTAACGACCTACCTATCTACATCTCATTCTCTCCGCTGGACTTTTCGACACCAAACTTTTTAGCAATCGGACATTTGCTTGCATTCGGGCAGAATTTTGCCCTGTGTTTCTTCCCCTACAACTTTTATTTTAATTTTTAAAATTTTAAATCTTGGCCTTTGCCAACTTATCTATCCCAGCGACTTCCTCTGATGATAAGATTTTGATCTTTGAAAAGCCTGGCTTAAGGAAGATTTAACTTGAATGAATTGCCTTTTTTGCGGAATATACCTTGCTCTGAGCAATTGAATTGAATTATGATTTGGCTTTTGCTTCTCTAATTCCTTTCCATTCTTCTTCATTCTACCTGCTCTATCCTGGATATTGAGCTGTATACTCTTCACAATAGGTTTTACTTTTCCTAAAAGTTCGCTTTTAGTACACCACTTTATATGTATATATATATATATATATGTGTGTGTGTGTATATATATATATGTGTATATATATATGTATATATATATATATATATATATAATATTTGTTGTTGTTTATTATCTATGTACGTATACGTTTCGTCCCTTTTCAATCAGGACTCATCAGCATAGAGATATGACTATTCACTACTGGTCGTACGATTCGAAACCCTGGATTACAAGTATTTTTCAACTTACATCCAACATCGTTAACCGCGCGCCCAGTATCCGAATAGCCGATAAACAATGATAATTTAACACATATAAAAGCGGCTTGATGTCGAAGCACTCTACTTCTATTAAAGAAGGAGTGATGCATATAAAGCAAGTGACGTCATGCTGTGTTTGTACTACCATTAAGAGGGCTCTACTTGTTTTACGAGGAGCGACAAATATAAAATATTTGTTGTTGTTTATTATCTATGTACGTATACGTTTCGTCCCTTTTCAATCAGGACTCATCAGCATAGAGATGTGACTATTCACTACTGGTCGTACGATTCGAAACCCTGGATTACAAGTATTTTTCAACTTACATCCAACATCGTTAACCGCGCGCCCAGTATATATATATATATATATATATGTGTGTGTGTGTGTGTGTCTGTGTGGATAATTATGGAAATAATTATTTAACCAAATTGAAAAGGAAAAATGGAAAATCTAAAATAGTTTTAAAATGTATCCATGTTTTGTCTTTATCTCTAGATTTTCTCAAGATGACTGTGATTCTTCAAATCAGTCACCTTGAGAAAATCTTGAAATAAAAACGAAACGTTGATGAATGTTTAAACAATTTTCGGTTTTCTTTTTACATTTTACATTATATATATATATATATATATATATATATATATATATATATATATATATATATCAATTAATCTTATACGTAAATTTAAACCCAAAAACGACAACAAAAAGCACCCTAATTTCACAAACGGCAAACTTCAAAGCCGCCCCTTTCGTATTTTTTCAGACTAGTTTATACAATAATATCAAAAATTTACAAACGAACAGATCAATAAATAAATAAATAAAACTTTCGAGGGAATAACATGAAGGCCTTTCAAACACGAACTAACATCGACAAATGAACAAATTGCATCATAATAATATCAAAGAAATTCGTTACGAGATCCAGTCTTTTTTTTTTCGAAGATCTAAGGAATATATCAAGTTATCTTTACGTCTTCAAAATGGCGACTTTGCAATAAGACATATAGTTAAGGAAGGTAAGTTATATTTAAAAAGATTACTATATTTAATCAATTATTTTATAGTAAAAGGGAGGTAAATCTCAATTAACCAGATTTTTTTTTACAGTTCTTATAATAGTTAAAATTAATAAATTATTTATATGAAGAAATTAAATAATCTTTAGGGATTGATTAGTCCTTAAGATTGCTCAACTAGGTATTTTCCTTCAACTTAAAGTATATCAACATTTTGAACGTTTTTCTTTTCTCTGTGCATGCGCCTAACACTGTTTCTGTAATGGCAGTACTAACGCGAATATTGAATTAATCTAAATATATTTTAGTCATAATTATATTTTAATATTTCAATAAATCATTCTAATATTTAGGGTACAAGAAATATCCATCATGAATGAAGGAGAAAAATAATATTATATAATATATATAATATTATTTTTCTCCTTATTTTTATCAACTTTTGTATGTTCATAATTTATAGGTATATATTATGCGTATTATCACTGTAAATTGGAAATGATAGTTTTATTTAGAAGGTTAGTATTCGTGTTCATAATGGAAAATGGCAGAACTATACAAGGATTACACAATTTAGAACCTAGTTTATACGAATTAGTATTTTTAAGATCAAAGTGTAGTATCTGTTCCGATGGATACTGCACCCCATACTGGTATTGTCTTGTCCTTCCGGGCTTGACTTACGCCGGTCAATGGGTCTGTCCTGTGCAGTTCTAGGAGGTCCACCCTCCCAGGCTTTGCCTCTCCTCTTTGGGGAGGAGTAAGTTTATTGCTTACTGTCTGAGGCGCCCCTACCGGGGAATGCTGACGGGGCTGCCCAGGCAATTTTTAAATGGCCAGAGTGCTCACCTCTCGGGCGCTGGCTTTTCAAACCCCGTTTTCCCGACCCGACCTTGAGTCACATCTTACTTGTGGGAGTAGGATAAAAAATGGCCTTGTGCCTAACTCCTGGAGAGGAGTAAATCAATACTCTACAAGCTATGAGACTTGTCTATTTTTGTCTGTTAGTATAGGTGTTTACGTATTATTCTTGCTTGTTTTCTGAGGAGAAAATCTACCATAATGTGGCGGAATGCATCAACCAGTTAAATGCCTACATTTCTGTCAGGTTAAATTGATATTGAAGTTTACTTTGTCAATCAGACTCTGGAATCCTAGATCTTAATACCAAACACATTTTCTGACTGACCCATTAACTTACACTATCTCTTACTCTACCTCTTTTTTGTGTCTATGTATATTTATATTAATCCATCTATATTTATACTTTTGTCTGTTATTACGTGCCACTTTATAATCACAACACACAAAACAATTAATTATTCTATGTAATAATTAGCAGCTTTTATTTAACTATGTCTACACGTCAAGTCCAGTCCAACAAACTCTGTTATACAATGTCCCTTTTCTGGAGCCGCTGACCATATGTATTGTCGCCGTTTATTTGACTAATTCGCGTCTGTTTTGTTTCAAAAGACAATACTTTAAGACTGAACCAACACGTTCATTCTCTCTCTCTCTCTCTCCCTCTCTCTCTCTCTCTCTCTCTTCGATATCTATTTATGATTTTATCATTTGAACCGTATTTGAGCAGACATGTTTTCATGATTTTTTGATTCACTCGCATAACGAAAAAGAATAAGAGAAAAAGAATATAAACTGTTGAAGGCGAATAACGATTGCTCAATTCGGTATTTTCCTTTAACATATCAACATTTTGAACGTTTTTTTTTTCTCTGAACATGCGCCTAACACCGTTTCAGTAATAGCAGCGATAGTCGATTTTTGGAAATTCAAACTTCTTATACGAAACTACTAACATGATTAAAGAAATGTTTATTTTATTTATTTTATAATGCATTGCAGTGCACATGATTCACACTTTAAAAATTGATCGAGTTTTGCCGTATTCTTAGATAACTGGAGGAAAACAAAGTATATTGAAAATTCCCTATGCTTATGTTGGTGTGATGCTTTGGTGATAAAATATATTTCAAGTTTTTATTCAAAATTCTGTTGTATGATATATCTATCTATCAATATATATATATATATATATATATATATATATATATATATATATATATATATATATATATATATATATACAGGGTGGGCAAAAATAAGGGTCCTATTTTTAAAAATTCATAACTTTTTTATTTATTGATTTAAAAAAATTTTTTTTTTAGAATAAGTAAAGGACCCCTTCCGAAGCAAGCATGAGCCGTATTAGCCCTAAGGAACGTACCCTCATTTAGAAAACATTATTTTTGCTTAAAAAACTCAAAACAGTGTAAAAAACAATACTTTAGTTTTTGTAAGTTTAAAGAAGTGTTTTTCGGCTAAAATTTGTTTTGTTTATTTCAAAAAATCTCGGAAGGGTCAGTCTACACACACATAAAGTTTGGTGAGTTTAACTTTTATTTTGTGGAAGTTATTCAAATTCAAGTTATTCAAATTTAAAGATAGGACCCTTATTTTGGCCCACCCTGTATATATATATATATATATATATATATATATATATATATATATATTATATATATATATATATATATATATATATATATATATATATATATATATATATATATATATATATATATAGCCATGGTGTTAACGACATTGGGTTACACAAGACCCATGGTTATACATTCGAACCCGTCCGTTAGTAATTAGGTCAGTTGTGTAAATCTATACTGATGAGTCTTCAAAAGACGAAACACTCTTGTCTATAGATAAATAAATCATATTCAATTATGTAAGAATTAGTGTAAGCCTACTTAATGAAGTGACGGTACTTTGATTGTGATAAAATAATTACATCGCCCTGTCAGTAACGTTATAGTTCCATCCCCTTGGTTGAACACATTAGATGTAATTACTGGTACGAGTTTATATTAAACCCGTATTTACACGTACCTATCGTGCTGCTGATCTCCTCGTCAAGGCGTTAACGACGTTGGGTTACAAGACCCGGAGGTGTAAGTTCGATTCCGTTTGTAAGTAGGCTAGTTGTTTGAATCTATACTGACGAGTCTTCAAAAGAATACAAAACAACCTTGTCTTTAGATAAATAACTAATATTTAATGTTTTAATTATAGAATTTAAACTATTATTAAGTCATACTTAATATTGTGTCCTTGATTCTTACTAGATGCCTGGTTAATGTTTAAATTTCAGCTTGGAACTGGCAGATGAACTTGTCGTACTGGTTGGTTGCCCTAGTACTTTCGGTTCTTCTTGGAACCATCTTCATAGTGTTATGTATTGAGTAAAGAGCATACGCTCTTAAATGTTTTAGTTGTGCTTTTGGCGAAAACTGTTAAAGTTGGTTGTAATATAAATAGAGTCTTAGTATTTTATTAATATTAATGATAGTGTTTCTGTGGAATTAGCTTGATTCGAACCCTGCACACCCAGGTCCGCGTCGTTAACCACTTTACCACCATGCCATCCTTACAAAATAGAATATTAATATTAAAGACATTTAATGACGTGAAATATCCTAAGTAGGACACAAATCTAAATCTGGTGGTGAGGTCCCAATTTCAGAAATTTTTAGATGTGGTGTCACCGCTTTATTAGGATCATCTCTAGTCTATCTAGTTTTCTAATCGGAAGGTTCGATAATTCGAAACCTATGACAATTTCTAGGTCAGTCGATGTTCAACCATGAGGTTTTAGTAGAGTTCATCACCTTACCTACTTTTTTTTCAGCTCGCTTAAGTTATACTTTCCTTGAGTCTCATCTTGTATAAAAAAATGTAATAGCTTTTGTATTTATCAAGATCTAATTTGTTTTAAATGGCTGTGTCGCCTTTATCGATTCTAAAATACCGTACTTTAATCCTATAGGTTAAAACGTTCGGCCCGACAAACCTGTTGCGGCAACGGAATGGATATTTCAGCAGCGCTCTGGTGACCTCCTAATTTTTATTGCGTGACACCTTACATAAAATATTGTCGGAAAATGTTTATATCGAGTCGCACTTAACAGTAACACAATATTAAATAAAAACAAAATATACTATGCATGTGTTCATCAAATTGCAATGTGTTTTGGAATTGTTTAGATGGTAACTTATATTATTTTGATTATTCGGACTACGGTTCTTATCTTTGATGTTATGCCCACAACGTTTCGGCCGATGTAACCTCTGACCTTGTTCATGTGCTTCTAATCGGACTTTGAAAACTTCATGTCGAACTCGGGAATCTGTACGGAATTTTGAATGGAAGCCTTTATTTATCCACGGGGATGGGGAGCTTGATCTCGTTCCGTCAGCCATAACCATAATTTGTATTTTATTTGTTTTTTGTTTTGTTTTTTCACATCTGGAATCTTTTCCTAAGGACTACTTTAGAACTCCGACATTATGAATACGGTATGATGTGGATCACTTCAATTTAGCATTCTCATAATTCAGATTCCTAAAAAAATATGTAGACTATCTACCATTTGCATTGCAATGGAAAACAAAATGGCCTGAAGAATTATTTATTATGAATATACAAGCGTGATTCTCTGTAGAAATGTCACGGTGCTTTCTACATCAAGTTGTATCATTTACATTTGATGATAATTATTCTTACGGAAGAAGAAAGAATCATTTTTTAATAGTATTGACGAATATTTATAGTTCGTCAATACTATTAAAACAATGATTTTTACTACTTCCGTAAAAATAATTATCATCTAAATATTCATTAAATAAATAAAGAGAAATTTGTCTTTTCTATATTTATTTATTCTTTTTAAAACAATAAATATTCTGTATCTTCTTACCGTCAAAATAATTGCCAGCTAAATATTCTTCAAATGAATTTTTAAAAAATGTCACGTTTTGAAATGTATTAAAAAGTGTACTGTTTTAATCGACAGGACGACATCATTTGATTTTAGAACAATTCATTTTAAAGTAGGTAAAGTCGGAATGTTTTAATTTAACGACATCAACTAATCACGAACGAACATATTTGCTGATAGGTCGATCTCATATTTTATGTGTGTGAAAGGTGATACCGTACATTAAATGCCTTAGCGTATTATTATATAGATTTTTAGACGTACTCATTTATTGGCATTTTTAAGTGTTTTAATTTTTAATTAGTTTACAGATTGTCATTAAGTATTTTAGTACAATCCTACAAAAAGTTTCACGTTCCAATTGAAATATATTTTCTAAAACAATCTAATCTACAAGAATTTAATTTTCAAAGCACATGTCAGGTTAATATATAAGTATCTGTTAAGTTTCAGGGGTTCTTCCTCCCAGGCATTACTACCTCTGAAATGAGGGAGATAAGTTTATCGTCTGTCACCTGAGACACGCTTACCAGTGAATGTCGAAGGGACCGATCAAAATACTTTTGTATATTCCCAGGGCTTTTTTATTAGAGAGGGGCTGTACTAACCACTATCAACTGACCTTGTGTCAAACTTTGTCATTGTGGCAAGTAAACGTTGTTTTTCTTCCTTTTTTCCACCATTTTAAAACTATGTATTCTACTTTCTCCATAATAGAGAATATCACCAAAATATGATGGAATACATTAATTTTACGTAAAGACTTCAAATTAATTTGTATTGTGTAATGTTCTACATTGTTGCCACAATGAAAATGGTGACCCAGTCATTAGTAGCGGAAGTTATGATATGTATACAGAGCATGACACATGCAGGTAGGTAAGTAGTATATATAGAAAAATCTTGGTAGTATGTTCTAAATAGAACATAGAATGTCCATGAGTCCCTTTAAATGAAATTATATTTAATATATCAAATATATGTTGTGTTGTTTTATCTGTAAGTATTTAATACAGAAAGGATTTAGGTATTATCTTTAACACAAATTTTGACATTAACTACAATATATACTCTTCAATAGGAAAGGTTAATTCAATTATGAATGTTAAAAACAGTATATCCAGATGCTCGTTTGCCATGATAACGGTTTTTAATGCCTGATCCGCTTTCTTAAATAGTGTTTCTAAATATGGTAAACAGAAGCTGAAAAAGGAAATTGGAATATTATTCTGGATATAGAAGTGATAAAGAGACAATTTACAATCATTACCAAATAATTAGCAGCTGATCTAGAAGTTGACCTGGGGTCCGTTGTTGATTGGGGTACGAAATGGCTAGTTTCGTTTAATCCTGTTAAGACTCAGCTCGTGTATTCCAATCCTAGGTGTGTCCCTTTTTTCTTGAGAACATGGATGGCTCTGCTCCTGAGAGGAAATCGACTCTGAAACTTCTTGGTCTTTCTCTCTCATCAAATCTTTCTTGGGGTTGATACATTAGATCCATTCCTTTTTTTTGCTTCTCGTAAAGTCGGTTCTCTCTATCGCTCTAAACACATATTCACACCTGAGGCTATTCTCTATCTCTACACATGAACTATCAGACTATGTATGGAGTATTGCTGTCATATTTGGGCTGGTGAATCTCTGTCCCATTTGAGGGTTCTTGATAAGGTGCAGAAACGTATCTGCAATTTGATTGGCCACACTCTTTCTTTTTCTCTGTACCCTCTATCTATCAAAGACGTGATGTATTTTCTATAAGTACTATTCTGGCATGTGTTCTGCAGAGTTATGTGATCTATTATCTGCTTCCCTTGTTCAAGCTCGTTTGGCTTGTTGGTCTAGTGGTTTCTATCAATTCGCTTTTTTTAATACCTCATTGTAATACGATTTCATATTCGAGTAGCTTTTTTCTTAGTACTACAGGCTTTTGGAACTCTATTCCTGCTGATTGTTTTCCTCCTACCAATAGCCTTTGTCGTTTTAAGACTAAGGCTAATAGGCATCTCCTGTATTTGCGATAGTCATATTCCGTTCTTGTTAGCTATTTACATCAGCTTCATTTCAATAAAAAAATCTATGATATTTAAGCATAGACTTGAATTGGAAAGGTAGTTATCACAGCACTTCTAAAATACAGAATGCGGGATGCTTTACTATTTTAAACGGGCATAAGAAATATTGACATTTTTTAATCTGTATTTATCAAATTAGCTGATCAAATATCGTGTGTGCGTGTAAACACGAATGAGTGTTATTTCTTTTAAGAAAAACTGCCGATGAATCGATGCAGAAACAAAATATAGAATTGAGAGAACTAGACGAACAATTGGATGAGTAATATAACTGATTAAATTAAGCCAACAGAAATAGCGTTCGGGAATATCAAACCGACTGATCTTGAATGGTGAATAATTCCAGTTAACTTTAGATCTGTTCGGACTTTAGCCGTCCAAAATTAATTATAGTACTCATCATTCGAAGTTCGCTTCTTTCGTTTATTTATACATCATTTTAAGCGAGTTATTTTTACCAAAGTATTTTATTAATAGAATAGCCGAAGAGCTAGAAATTACATAATTAATTTAAGAAAATTGTTTGTAATAAATATTCGAATAATAAGTAATGAATAATTAAAATTGGCTAACTTTTATTAATTAGATATGATTATTATACACTAGACTAACCGTCACTAATTGGAGCAAAACTACTGCCATTATTTGTTCCGCTTTGATTTTATGTTAAGGTTCGTAAACTTTAATATGTATGTTAAGACATTGTTCTTTGTTTACTAAAATTCATGAGTTGCTTTACTTCTATGTGATTCTTCTTAATAATATAAAAGTGAAGAGCCCTTCTATTTCCATTGCTGTTCTGCGTGTCGATTGTAACAACCTGTAATCCTGTAATTATAAAGAATAGCAAACAATTCAAAGGCGGGATATTTTTAGGCTCTGTACAGAAGTCCGATTTGCTCAACAACAAAAGTCTGCAGAAGCTAATTGAATTATCAATATTCTTTTGTAAATAAGATAACTGGTTTTCTTTTTTAAGTGATTTAATCAGAAAAGTTGTAATCAGTTGGAAATAGGTACACTAGTGGAATCTATTTTTATACTAAAGTTGAGTTAATCATTGTTTGTTTTACTAAGACTTTTTTCTATATACTTTCATGAAACAAAATACATGTTAAAATATTCTCTAATGAAGTTTCTAATGTTGATCAAAGTTGATTTGCACTATTAAGATGCATCACTATATTCCTATAGAAGGCGGTTACTTGAAGTACACATTGGAGTATATATTGGAGTACACTAGGGACCTCCAAAGTTAACCATAGAATTTACCTCCCTATATGTTGCACGATGTAACTGTAATATATGTTGATATTATCATTCAAAAGAAGAAACATAAAATAAACTAGTAATGTTTTGCAATTTTTTTCAGCGTACGAAAATAATAAAAATGAGAAACTAAAAAGGGTTTACATTATTGACGCCTTAAAACAACGGGCAAATAAATATTTTAAAATAATAAATTTATATATATCTTAATAAATAAATTTGTAAATATCAAAATCTTAAAATTATCCATTTTAATATTGTTTCCTTAAACAAAAGTAAATTAATACTAGTTTCAGCAGGTCAGTTATTTAACAAATAATTATTTTTCAGTCAAAAAACATAAGTAATAATTTTTCTCAAGAATGTGCAACTTGATAAATAAAATGTGAAAAGGGTAAACAATTTATTTTAAAAATAGTTAATTTTGTCTACAACAACATTTAAATAATTTGTTTCCCTTTTGCTCATCCATACATATTTAACAATTCACAGAATAATCTCATTAGCCCCGCTGTAGAAAAGCGGATTTCGTACTTATATCTCAAGATAAATAATGTGTTCTTTCCCAATTTAAATAAACTATTTTACTTTAAAACAACTGCCTATTAGTATAACTTTATTTTAGGGAGATTTAAAAACACAATAAAAGTAACGTGAGTGTAGGGATTTCTTGAAAAACGTAAAAACAGGTGACGTCACTGATTCTGTTATGTTTTGGAGTACACACTAATCAAAGATATTACAACACTAGACTTTTTGTCTGCGTTGATATATTTCATAGTATATCAACTTTGTTCCGATAGTTTAATGCTTATTTGTATGTTTAAAGTTATTAATATATTTGTGTTTTGTTAGGTTTCCCTGTTTGCTTTTACAGCACATCGATCCCTATTGGTGTATACGCTGTCGAATTCAATCATGTTGTATATAAAAGTGTTTATACTTCAAGTTGTAAATATTTTCAAATATTTGATAGATCTGGATTTATACGAACTGTGTGTAGATTATTTTGCAGGTGTATAATTTGTAAATAAATTGTAATACACCCATAGATGAGACGTGTACAGAAGGTTAAAATAGACCTTAGATGTATGTCAAGTATTACACTTTCCAAAGCTCCAAAATTGCAGCCTCACCAGCAGATGCAATTTCATGTCATACCCAGAATAGATTCTCTTGAACTCCTAGATGGAACCCTGATACACATTAGCACTCTAGGTTCCAGTGGAAATTAGAATAATGGCAACTAAAAAGGCACCACGCTCCCAGAGCTGCCTATTTAGGGCCTAACTACTCGGCCGTACTTTAATATAATACCCAGATTCGTGTTGGGGTGGAGTTTATTTAGTTGATAGGATACCCAGAAGAAAAAACATTATTTTTATTAAATGAAAAAGGTAGAAAAAGGCTGACAAAGATATATTGCAAAATAGTGGGGTTGGATGAGAGGATTGTGTGAGTGAACACCTTTTTCCAAAGATATTTGGGGCAGTTTAATGTTATGTCTGGAATCGACAATTGACTTGAGACTTTTCGATATTTTATGGGTCAGCATAGAACTTCGGAAAATAATATTTGAAACCAATATACTTTATTGTCATATCCTCGTGTTGGGGCAGTATTTAAGAAATGTGCTACTAAATAGAGTATTAACCTTTGTTACTAATAATAGGATGATCTAATACTGGACTAATACTGAAACACTAATTGATCTATTACTAATTAGGATTTGGTATCTGCCTGTCTTAAACCGAAAATATATTATTTTATTAATTGGACTATTATACTATCCTTAAATGTTCGATTCAGTTTACTATACAATTTCAGACTTATGTACTATCTTTCAATGCTCAATTCAGGTTAGGGGGGGCTAGCGTAGTATCTGTTTTGTTGTCATAAGATCCTTCTTCTTTCAGAGAAATGTAGTATCTGTTCGTCTGTTATGATACAACCTCTAAAGCACTGCGTCCTCCTTTCTGAGCGTAGTGTAGTATCTGTTCTTCTGTCATTAGACTATTCTTTCAGGCATTACCTCCTCCTTTTGGTGTAGTGTAGTTTATGCTTGTTCGCCATGATACCATCCTTCAAGACTAGCAAAAATATGCGACCTGGTGTAGCATATATTTGCTTGTGTTTAATAATGGGAAAGGAATAGGAACAAAAATATTTTCAAACAATCAAAAATATATTCGCGGTGCGCGATTGGCTTGTGGCCCATACAATCAGATCTAAATTCTTTGAATGCAATCGGATCTATTGTAATTATTTACGTATAGTTTTGTTTAGGAAACATGTGAACCTGAAACACTCCTCAGCTATCGGTAAAATAGCAACTTTTGTTCAAATCATCCCATACAACGGCATCGTACTTCGCCATTAAATAATCCAAAAGGATTGATTAGCTGTAAAGCAGACAAGTCCAATTATCGCTCCAATCACAATACAACTTATTTGAAACGTTTTAAGAACGTTCCGTGTTGACTATTAAAAGTAGATGAAAAACTAAACACAAAAGACGTGAAAAATAATTGTTTCTTTACTTCCGGCATTCTCGGTTGCGAAAATGTCGCACAGTTTTTCTGCTATTTTGTGCATTTTTTTAATTTATTTTTTGGTTGTCTTCGTGGCATTTCGATTTTGATATTATCTACCGAGCCAACTCGACCGTTTATTTCTTCATTTCGCTTTAGTTGTCTTGTATTTTACTTACTACTGATATTCCAAACTCTAATTTCTTTCTTTAACCGTTTCTCGTGGTTTTAATCTCAGACTCAATATTTTTTAGTTCTTTGAAGCTTCATTTTTTAAAGTTTTATTCCATATTTTTCTCGCCGACGACACTTCCTAAGATAAATAATATCTACGTGTTTGTGGGTCTATTGCGGGCTTTTATCCATTCCCCTGAGTAGAAAAATCTTCTACAAAAGAATGAAATCAAAATATTCGTGTCCATATCGCGCTTTAGAAAATTCAGAAATCCGAAAACTCGTAAACGTTGAAACATTAACGTTTCGAAATCTTTTTTTGTTTAATAATTTGTTCAAATCTTCAAGAAATAACGTTTTTCAATTTCTTCGCGCTACTTTTGTATGTTAACTATTTTTGTCGATGCTGGTGCCGAAGTATACATCGTCAATACTAACGGAGATTTATGAGTCGTGACGTACGTAGCTACCTGAACGCTCGACGAAGAAAACAACCTTTTTTGCAATTTACACAGTTTTTACTGTATTTGTGTCTTTATTGCCCACAGCCAGCAATGATTTTGGGTCCTTATGCAGTTTACGCACCGGGCTCAAATAATAGTGTTATAATTAAGAAACCCATTGAGGGTGGGGGTTAATTAACTATTCTGTACTTTCACCGAACAATCTAATCAACAAAAGATACCATAAAAATTTAATTTTACTTGAAAATCCTATCTAAGAAATATCCCGTAAACTGCATAAGCACCTGATTTTTTTAGGGTCAGTTTGTTGTGATGGAATGAAGACTGCAAATTAAGTAGGGAGGCTGATAAATTGTTTTTTATTGTTGTATTTATCATTCGTTCGATCCTTGTGGAGGTATATTGCCACCTGGACTTAAGGTTAGGGTTAGCTTAGGGTTAGGGGCTGTGGTAGAGTTTTAGTGTTATTTTTATTTTGTGTGGAGGGGTGCAAATGAAGGACTAAAACCGATAATTTGTTTTTATTTTATAGTGTTATTATTATTCTTTCGGACTTTTTTTTTTGGGGGGGCACGTTGATTTAAAGTTAGATATCGTTTTGTGTTAGTGATATGGGTTAATGATAGGACTATTGGTAGGGTTACTGGTAGGGTTAGTGATAGGGTTCTGGTTCCAGTGTTTTGTGGGGGCGGAAGGTGTCATTTACTATGACAAAATCCCTTCCGTAGAAATCCTTTATTCTTGCAGAAATTTATGCAAGCTTCTACGAAGATGAAAATAGTGAGAATTAAATCAGTTAGGTTCATTGTGTTTATCACTTTTAGGTACCCATGCAGAATTTACTTTTTTATTCGTATAGGATATTTTCTTGTCTGCCAAATTTATCGTCTGCATAACTCGGCAAAGTCCAGAATTTTTCGTCAGAAGTCGTGGATTTCCATTAAATACTTAATTGTCTATTATGCCTGTGTACCTTTTTAAAATTTGATTTTTAAACAAAAGCAAGATTTTTTAAAGTTAAAATTACCGTTTATAAAATTAAAATTTTCATGATTGAAAAAAATAATAAAAAGTTAAAAAGAAAAATTAGTTAATAGGTTCCTTCCAGACAATTCCTAAAGCAGACATTTTCCAAACTTTTCAAGTGGTTTATGATGATCAATTCTATTGTTTAAGGAATACTTCGTTGCCAATACTTTAACCGATACAGCGGAGTTATCATTCATACCACAAGGATCTCTTTATCAAATGCAAGTGTACGTCCAGATCGGTTTCAACTTCAACCGCAAAATTTTATTTCTGAATTTTTGTAAAACATCTTTTGTCCGTTCTTTCATCTAGAGATATATTTCGAGTGGTTGCAGCTGCAGAGTTACCTTTTTAAACTCATAAAACAATAACTGCTTCAAATATTCCTGAGATACTATCACATTTTAAGCGCTTTCAGCAGTGACATTTTAATTTTTTCCTGTAAAATCAAAATGTAATTAAGTTTAATATATCCCAATAATTATTATATGTAAATATTATTTAGATCCATTAGACATAAACTATAAAATTAAAGAGAATTAAAATGCTGACAGAACTCAAAATAGTATAAAAGCAACGTCTTTGGAATGTTGTTGGGAGTCTATCAAAACCTTCAAGACAACGTCTATGAAACGGTTTAACTATTCTTTTAAAATAATTCACAATAATGTTTTGCAACGTCTAGAAACGGTGATAATGTGTATATTATAGGGAGTGTATAACAGAATGTCACAGTAACAGTTTTATGACGTCTATAGAACGTTGGGGTCTCCAAAAACGTAAGGGCCACTTCTATACAACGTAGTTGGTAGTTTATAAAAACAGGACAACGTCTATGGATTTTTTTTGTAGTCTATAAAAGTGTCACAGTAACCAATTTTAGCGTTTATAGAACGCTGCAGGGGGTCCAAAACAGTAAAACAACGTCTATTTAATGTTTTAGTAAGCTATAAAACCTTCACGGTATAATGTTTGTAACACTACATTAACTAAATGTATAATTATCACAGTATCGTTTTTTGCAGCGTCTATGAAATGTGCGAGATGTGCAGCAAACATAAAGTAACGACCATTGAATTATTTCGTAGTCTGTTAAAACCTCGCGTTATTGGTTTTGTACTATCTATAAACGTTGCAAGATAACTCAAAATAAATATAAAGCCACGTCTACGCAACATTGTGGAAATATATGAAACCCGTCAAGATAACTTATATAAAACGTTTCGGGAACTTCCTTCACAAACATGTCATGATAACCATTTGGCAACGTCTATGGAACTCTCTGGGACGTCTACAAAACGGTCAAATCAATATTTTTACAACGTTCATGTAGCAACGTTATTTTATTAGTTGTGTTAATGAATCGTGTTGTTTCTTTTTCCCCGGTATCTACGTTAAATGATTTATAATAAAATACATAAAAGATATCTCATTATATTTGTGTCTCTCTCTTTCTCTTCTATTTTCAGACGTATATCTGGTGACCGTGATGATTATCGGTACTGTAACATGCATGACAACCATCGGCATCCTACGCCTCTACCATCGCAACGATCATGAATTTCCAATCCCCGTTTGGCTGCAGAAATTTGTTAGCAGTTTCTCGCCCTTGTTGTCGAGGGGCAGCAGCAGTATCGTCAGCCAACACAGTTCACCGGAACACATGACCGAGACAGGCTGGACACGGCCGAACGTCGCTGAAGACCTTCACGGACAGATTGAATGCTGGGGAGAGGATACGATCGGGAGTGACTACCATAGCCGCCGGCGAAGCGAATCGCGAGTCTTCCAGACGACTCGGATGGGCGTTCGCCGTAAAAAATCTATGAAACAGGAAAATAGTCGAGAGGGTGGCCAGACTCGACGGCCGGACTCGTGGAAGTGTGTGGCCCGTGCCGTCGATAGGTTCTGTTTCAGACTTACCCTTTTCATAGTTATTTTAACCAACCTCATGATGATGATTGTGCTCGGCGCTTTTAGCTGAAAGCATATTTTTTTTTCTTTTAAAGATAATTAACTTGAAGACTTGTGAGAGAAAGGAGGAAATTAAAATGTTTTGGGACTTGGAGGGAAAACAAAGAATATGGATAATTAAAGAAATTACAATGAAAAGTAACACATAGACGACGTTTAAAAGTCTAAAAAACATCGCCGACAACAATCGCTGATTGGTTTACGAATATACAAAACGGACCAATTATTTTATGTTATCGAAGAAAAACAATTGAAAAAAGGGTAAAGAGGGAAAAAGCCGAAAGCAGCAAAAACAACTGTTCTTCAAATAAATAATAATGTGATTAAAAGGTCAAACAACTGGGCAACATGGTAGACAACTCGTTGAGATTACTTATCTAAACCAGGTAATCGTTGATTGGACATGCTTATTTTCAGTTCTGTCCTGAACCAAATAAATTTTAATGATCAATTAAAATCGACCCTTTTAATAATAAGATGTCAAAGTGGATGACATATGAGATGAATTCAAAGTTATTACTCAGTAATAATGATGGGATATACCCAATACAATAGTGCTCAATACTAATATTGTTATAAGAGAAGCTTATACATTTATGGGTTTTTCTTACATTGGCAGTGCAAACGTTTTAACTTATTCGTTTGATCAGAGCCTAGGATAATTTAGTCAGTACAAGGCTATGAAGAAACAAATAGGTCGAAAGGTCACTACAATCAATGTCAGCCACACAATACAGCAACAAACAATGTTCTCGAGATGTAAGGATTACATTGTCTGACAAAGAAATTTCTTTAATTTGTTTTTACATTTAAACACACATTCACCTAAATGAGAATATTTATATATATATATATATATATATATATATATATATATATATATATATAAATATATAATTATATATATGTATATATATTTGCATATAGATGATGTGTACATATATATACATATATGTACATATATATACATATACTTTTGTTTAATTTTACTTCAGTCGAAGTTCTCATAAACCAAGGGACCCCTTTCCTGGGCTAACACTTGATCTCTATATGAGATACATAGATATTCGAATATTCTATTAAAGTTCTCCTTTTCATGTCAAACGTTGAATTAGTAAAGAAGTTAAGAACATTAATTTTGCTCTCCTAATTGACAAGTTTACTATGTTATAGTATATCTTTCTTGTGGTCTCTTGGTCTAAATGGATTCCAGGGCAAGAATTCATCCAGTCTGGTGGAGTATCAAGCTTAATGCTGTTATTATAGGCAACATCACTTGGGGAAAGTGCACCGTTCCTCGTATAAGCCAGTGTGGAGTAGCCATACCGAAAATATCAAGTGCATCGAATACTATGTTATTTTAAATATTTAGTCAGGGTTTCCTTGTATCATATCAGGTTGTCCTGACAAACCCTTTTACAGAAAGACCGAAGACACTCGAGGATGGTATCTAGTAGGTAATTCATGTATATATGCACGTGTATGTTCACAAACTACTATAACTTCCATTCTGTTTCTCGATTCACAAGTTTGACGAAATAATAAGTGAGTTATTCTGAAAGAGAAAAAATAAAGGAATTTACATTATTCGTCGAGTGTGGATGCTTTAAAATTAAAATGTATCATACGTAAATATTAATCAAACAATTGAAACGTTTTCTTTAAAAAAATATCGGACAAGATATAATGCAATCAATCTTCAATCACGGTGTCTTGTCACGTATTTATCAAATAACGAGAAACGGATTGACATAACGTCCAGTGGAATAAAGTGAAACAATAAAAGTGCTTCCTGTAAAAATTAACTGAACCAATGTATCTAAATACACACACCTTACATTATGTAAATAAGTATATATAAAAATGAATACATACATGTGTATATATATATACACACACATGCATATATATATATATATATATATATATATATATATATATATATATATATATATATATATATATATATTGTTCTACGGAAACGTAAACGTACCGTTACAAACTTTTTTATCATATGCACGAGGGTGTGCTATGTTTATTTATGTGAATACACACACACACACATATATATATATAAATATATATACATACAAGGTATATATGCATATGTTTGTACAAAAAAAGCGCATACACAGTTGAACCCCCTTTTTGTTTGTATCTGTATGTGCATATATAATTGTACAGTTACACACACACCTCTGCTTTTATTACCCCATACACATAAGAGTTTTTCAGTTTTAATTCTCTGTTTATATTCCCGTCACGCACAAACGTTTTCCAGAACAATTTGTCTGAAAATACACTCTGTATTTTTGGCAATCCGATTTGCGTAAATATGTTTATTTATCTCTTGCTTCTCTTTCCTTTGTGATCTTGTGTTTCTTAGATTTTAAATCTTAACTTATTCTATACATTCCGTAGTATTCTGCCCATTTTGCCTGTTTCAAGCCATCATTGCACCAATATAAATGAACGCATACACTATTAACTGCTTATATCAGTTCGTGTTCTGTGACATAAATTCTACATATAAGCCGTTTACACAGCTATTTTCCCGTTAGAATGTTGCACGATTTTATAGTTTGCCACTGGGTAGCAAGCTGGTATTTGATTTATATCAGCTGTGTGATTGAGTTTAATGTTGAAACCCGGAACACCCTAATGATCTCAGGATCACATCAAAAACGGATTTATGATGTACATTAAAAACGATTTTCATATTTATTACATACTGATAAATATAATATACTCATATGACACCTCATAGCAGTTGTTTCTAATTCATGTAACTAACACGTAAGACAGATCCCGTAGTGTTTTACCATATTGAATACTCGCAAAATATGAGAAAACCTACTAAAGATTTGATGGTCATGATGAATGAAAGTATATTCCTATGCGCAATAAGCTTTATTCTATTCATATGACGTTTTGACACTAGGTATAATTACATCGGATATGTATGAACTATCATTTAGATAAAACGTGTATTAATAACGAGACAATATTAACAATGAATACGGTTAAAGTTGTGATAAAAACAAAATAAAAGTGATGTTTACAAATTCATAACAGCCCCTACTAATGTTACCTTATACATTTGTAATATTGTAAATGTTTTCAGTCATTATTTATGGCATGCTGTCGACATTTCCCCCCGTTTTTTAATGTACTTGCAAACACAGACACACGCACAAACACACACACATATATATATATATATATATATATATATATATATATATATATATATATATATATATAATAATTTCCCATCCAAAAAAAGGAAAAGAAGAAACAATATATTTGCATATATATATTAAATCATACTTCCAAGAAAAGTACGAAAAATGTCGGAGTTTAATAAACAAAGCAGTGAGTTTCAATTATCTGTAATTAAATTGTTTTTTTATAATTTCATCTAATATATATATATATATATATATATATATATATATATATATATATATATATATATATTGGAATCAAGACATTTATTATGTATGCGTTTGGAAGCATTTACATATGGTAGAGAGTAATGATCACTCGAACACAATGTTAGAAAGATAACTGGATATATTTTTCAAAGTATAGAGAAACCGGGGAGTGTTCCTTTTCCTACGTCAGATAAGAAAAATACTTTTATGATTTTTCTCGGTTCTCTACGTGGAGTCCTTTCGTATTTTAAATCTCCTCGGTAGCATTCTGAACTCTCTGTACTGCATATCTGTATCCCGTTTTAAATCAATGTCTTGTCTAGCACATATTAATTTAATGTCTCGTCTAGCATATGCGTAAGCAAGTCAGACACAAGTCTACCTGCTCCTAATGCTCCACTGGCATTATAAGATATAATATATATATATATATATATATATATATATATATATATATATATATATATATATATATATATATATGAGGGGGTGTGCGTGTACATATGCTTTGATTTGTTATCTATTGGATATTTTGCTGTTTTCTGTTCAAAATGATACGATATACCGCATTGTCATTGGATAATATTTTCAAACTACGAGAATTATTTTATCTTAATTGAATGATTGCATTTACTCTGTGTTTGGAATAGAAGGCAATCTGATTACTTCGGAAATCAATTACTCTCACACACATGTCAAACAAAAAACACTGATAATGATTAATAAGGAGGTGCATTATTGAAGTTATGGATTTATCGCGGACTATGGAAATGGCTACACTGGGGTCAAATGCTATTAGATCTATTGTGATTATTGTGCAGTGTTGGAAAAGGTATGAACCGGAATTTCCAATAGCGAGGTGTGTTCAATTAACCGTATACAATATGTATTTTATTTATCATATGTAAATGATTAGACATAAGACCATGAATGTGTGGGTGGGGCTCTATGGGCCTTTCATTATTCTATTTCTTTAACTTGGCGCATTTATTGACATGAGCATACTTACAAGACGTTTAAAGAATACTGATTTGTTAGTCGCGCTCATACTATTCAGTCACAATAATATCAAATTCACTATATGGGCTACACAACTTACAATAACACCCTTCCAACCACTCTAGGTGTAGACCGCCGGCTGTTTCCTTACTCAAAGGAAAAAACCAAGCAGGTTGGTTTCTAGGTATGAGCGGGGATCTTAAGCTGGGATATATGGAATAGGGGTATGATTGGACAGGTGTTAATTATTTAAGAGGCCGTGAAAAAAAAGAAGTAGAAATGTGAACCGTATACAATGGGTATGGTGAACTTCTGCAGTTGCTAACCTAAGAAAACACACTAAATCAATATTTAGCAAGTAAGTAATCCTCCGTGTATGCGTTTAGATATTACATTTAAAAATCAGTATACAACAACATA
>OY744520.1:154011606-154044106 GCA_963556195.1 Sepiola atlantica | reverse complement strand
AAACCATGCGGCAAGATTCCGATGGATGGATAACATATTATATTGGCTTCTATTGATTGTGTTATTTTATACTTGATTCCAGACTGATTTGGAAAAAGTTTGTTTTTTTTTGGTTCGCAAATATCGAGACTTCAATCATCACAAGGAACAATTAACGGACGCCATTTTGTTTTTAATTTCAAAATAGGCCGATCGAAATGACTGGCTCTGATTCAAATCTGACCCATAATAAATATATTTTGTTTGGTCGAAAACTATTGGTGACGTCGAATTCTTCAATATAAACGCTTCTTTCATAATGTGAAATACAACAAAAACATCCAAACATGAACGGATATTCTAAACATACATCCATTTAATCTGCGCGTTTTACGATGAAAACGATATTTAAAATGTATGCGTTTGAGAAAGCAACGGACCAACCGACTTACCATTCAACCAACGCTCAGTGTACCTTGCCGGGATGCGAGAGAGTATGTACAAATAATACGCGTTTATCGATGAAAATACTGTTTCAAATGTCTAACAAATCGACGATGGAGGCGACCGACTAATTGAGAGACGAATCTCTATAGAATGCATGGAAGCGGCAAAAACCAAAGGGATTTCAAACTAAACAGTGAACAATACGGGCCGTGCTATTGCCCGACCGGCTAACTGATCGACGGACTACTCCTTATGAAGATAGTTGGACTCCTCTAAACGGAATTGTAAAAAATGATCAGTTAGAAAAGAAAACGATTTGATTGCATGACTTCTCTGTTAATTATGACTCAGAATGCATCCATCGAATTCATTGACATACGGCTGTTTAGTCATCTTTTTAAGTGTTCATAAATTTAGCATTCAAATAAAAAAGAACAGTTTCTCTTCCTTTGTATTTAATTGATTTGTGTAACTACTTCCTTTTATTATTGTTTGTTACTTTTTTGACGAACTGATTATTGTTGGATTTCATCGTCATTGATCATGAATAACACAGACTGAAATAGATCCACAACAACTTGTCTGCAGTGAGTGTGTAATATATTCTGACAACACACCTTATTATCTAAAGAAACATCAAACAGATATTCACATGTACAGTCTTTACTTATATATATATATATATATATATATATATATATATGTTGCTTTCTCTCCAAAGTAACATTTTGAAGGCAAATTTAGTACATCATTTGATTATTGCCTGTTCATCGTCAGGAAACCGTTTGTATGACAAAATCCAATGTGTACATCTATTATTTAATAAATATATTAGACTATTACCTCAGTAATATCCAACTCAAATCGGTTGTACTTCAAATAAATTTGTTTTATATATTAATATATATATATATAATTATTTATAAATATTATATTTTTAATTAACCCATATACGCATGTGTTTCATGCCAAACCTATAGGAGGAGACAATCCCTGCCGGTCACGCGGTGTGTACCCTGATACGAAAGTCATACTCCTGAAGACGGTCGCGAGACCGAAAGCGCTCGAGAAATGAACCAGGACACAACATTAGGCGCCATGATCCATCAATTGATACCAGAAACCCGACGAATCTCTCGCAGAGTAGAGAAACTGACCAGAAAGATCATAAAGAGGGAGAACTCCGTGGTCTTCAACGACATAGGTCTAATATATATATATATATATATATATATATATATATATATATATATATATATATATATATATATATATATATATATAACTCTTTCCACCTGCCAGTATCATATATCTCTTCACCCATGCATGGAGTATTGTTGTCACACAATGGCTGGTGAATCATGATCTAGTATCTCCCTCCTAGACAGGATCCAAAAAAGAGTCTGTAATCTAATAGGTCCCACACTATCTACCAACCTCCTGCCCCTGCCCCATTGCCGCAATGCTTCGTGCGTGTGTTTATTTTACAAATACTTCATTGAAATGTGTTCTCACGAACTTGCTACTCTGGTTCCCTTTCGACGTAAATACACCCGACAATCAGCTAAATCCCATTCATTCATTTTGGAGGTCGCCAAATGCCGAAGGAATTTCTACTCTAATTGCTTCTCTCCTCGGGCTGCTAGCCTTTGGAATTCCCTCCCTGTTCTATGTTTCCCTGACTGTACCAACATGCAGAAATTTAAATGTAATGTGAACAAACATCTCGCTGTTCAACTCCTCACTTAGGGTGTCCCTATAAATTTGCCACCTAATCTACAGTCGACCCTTATGTCTCAGTCACAATGGATCTTGTTTGAGTTGAATTAAATGCCTAGGTGTGGTCATCCTTATCCAATTAATATGGAATCCAAATATCGAATATTCTGATGTAAGCGACTTGGTGCAGATCATCCTAGTCATGTAATGATGGTTGCTGTTGATTTTGTCTTCGTTTCGTCTTTTTGACCCTATTTGGCTTGTCAGGGTGAGGTGTCACCTGAAGATCTTCAAAATAACTTCTGGCATTCTCGTCATATACAACTCGCATGTTCCGATGCTTTCTCACGTTAGTTTAAATAAGGAAAGAATGATGTACCGATAATATTCAACTGGTTTGATAACTCCTAGTAAATAATAGAAATAAAAACACGGTAAATTTTCAATTCGTACCGAACGATCTATTGCGCTGCCCAGGACCATTGTCTATATACAAGAAACTATCAAGTGAACATCATTCAAAATTTAGGTATCGTTGAAAAATCTACAATTTATCGATCGCTTAATCTCAGGTTGCACAATATTAGATCGTGATGAATACAAAAATCAGCACTGTAGATTTTTCAATATATCAATTCTATAGAAAAGTAACAATAATACAATGACATGAACATCAACTTGATCCTGTTAACGGCATAAGTAACATGACCATCTGGTGAGATTTCACCATACACGCTGATATGAAAATAAAATCTAACCGCCCAGCTATTCGGATAAAATATAGAAACAAAACGGCCTTTCCGCTCGATAAACTATCGCTTAAAATATTTCAGAAACGTGCCAAATATACGGACATCGAAATAAGAAAAAGCCGGTGGAATATGAAAGCCACAACCATCTCAGTATTTGTAGATGCACACATTAATAGAACGGATAAATACGTGGAGAATATATCATTATACTTTGTAAAAAAGACAGATGGAAAAGCTGCTTGCTAGCACTGCACACGCGTCAAGGCGCTGAAAAAGGCATTGTTAATAGGATAAATTATAAAGTATCATAGCAAACCCTATATAAAACCAGGAATCTGGCTGATACTCGACTGGCACAATATTTATTGGCATTATTTTTAATAACGTAGAGATAAAATAATAATAATAATAATAATAATAATAATGATAATAATAATTGGTCGAGGAGGATGAGAAGACCGAGGAGGGACAGCACCAACCAAACCTCCACTGGAAAAGTGCGGAGAATGCTGCAATTATCCGTATGAGAGAAAGCCAATCCCTGCCGGTCATACGGTTTGAACCCCGATACGAAAGTCATATTTAACTCAGTAGTCGAAATTGTCTGGAAATAGGAGAGTAAATTGATGTTCTAATGGCAACTTCGACGGCCATATATATATATATATATATATATATATATCGGCAGCAAGTCGTTTATTAGACATATGTCGTTGAAGACCACGGAGTTCTCCCTCTTTATGATCTTTCTGGTCAGTTTCTCGACTCTGCGAGCGATTCGTCGGGTTTCTGGTATCAATTGATTGGATCATGGCGCCTAATGTTGTGTCTTGGGCCTGTGTGTGTGTGTGTGTGTGATTCGATTAGTATGTAATCAAAGGAAGTCTAAAATATAATATTTCAATATCATCGTAAGAGAATATTTTATCTGTGTGCGTTCCTTATGTGAATGTCAATTTCCTCCAGAAATTCTTTGAGGAAATATATGTTTTTTAATCGGACTTATGAATAGAAAGTCAATCAATCATTGCAACACGTCAGTTACATCTACATAAGTTTATATTCGTATGTTTTGTGCCAATCCAACTAATGGTAAATCCTTCTAAGCATCCAAGTAATTCAAGTAATTTTTACAATGAAATAATTTCCTGATTTTTACCACATTGTCCAAAAAGTAGACTAAATGTCTCTTCTTGATTACATACTGTCCGAACACTTCGAACAACGCTCCACACACATATATATATATATATATATATATATATATATATATATATATATATATATATATATATATATATATATATATGTATAATATTTTGTTAGGTGCATATGAATTATTATTACTTACAAACATGTTTCATGCTAACGCAATCTTCAGGGTTGTTGATTCACGTCGATTAGAGGGTTCGAACCCAGTTTCCAAGTCGCCACTGACTCGTAGTCGGGAATCTTTCCGCCGTCAACTAGCATGGAAGTTAAAGAGATTTAACTCTATAAACGCTAAATCAGTGGGCGATACAGGGAACAGATGGACAGGATTTGACAACAACAACAGTTGTAATATATATATATATATATATATAGAGAGAGAGAGAGAGAGAGAGAGAGAGAGAGAGAGAGTTAATGGTAGTGCAGCATCAGTGCAGTTCCAACGAGAGAAAAATGCATATTTAAAGAGGTGAGGCTACAAAAAACTTTTTTCAACAATTGTTTATTATTTTATCATGTTATCATTAGCTGAGAGACGAATAATTTTCTGTTTTCTTAGATTTTTATGTTGCTTTTATGTAAAGCAACTTTATTATTAAGTGTTTTGGTGGCTCTTATATAAGATTCGTTGCATATTATACACTCTAGTACATAGATAACATTTTTGGAGGTGCAGTTTAAGTCTTATTAATTGTGAATATTTGTGTTGGGTTTTTGAATGTGTATGAGTTCCCTTTCTATTATTATGTCAGAAACCCCACATCTTTCCTTGCTGCATTTTGTGACTCCTTGTGGTATATGCTGGTTGAGTTTGGATGAATTTAAAATTTGCTGTTTTGGTTTGATGTTTTGGGGTTGGCGTTTGCTTTTCATTATTTTTGTTGTTTTTAATTTGTTGCTTAGTATGTTGTTTTGGTTTAGTAGAGGTTCTTGTTATTTCTGTGAACAGTTCTGGATTGTTTTTGTTGTGTGTAGAGACGTATGCTAATATCTGTTTTTTGTTTCGATTTGAGGGATTTGTAATTGTTCTAATGGTATGTTTTCTGCTAGTTCTATACCTTTATATGTATATTTGCAAGAGGTATCCTTATCTTGATAAGGTTTTCCGTAGTTCCTCCAGTAAGACAATCCGGAGGTGTTTGTCACTAAATATAGTACAGATTCTACGTGATAGGAAAATAGGCATAGATTTTAGCCAGCTTTCGGGATGATGGCTTTTAATATGGAGATTGTGTTAGGTGTCTGTTGGTTTGTGGTAGATGTACGTGATTAAAATCATAAAATTATAAAATAATAAAATTATAAAATAATACAATAATAAGCAATTGTTTAAAAAAGTTTGTTTACAAATGTTGGTAGCCTATATATATATATATATATATATATATATATATATATATATATATATATATATATATATATATATATATACATATATACATATATATGAGGGAGAGAGAAAGGGGAAGAATGAAATAACAGATATATGAAAACTATACAATCAAATTAACACATAATATAAATTTTTTACATTTCGTCTTCTTTTAAGACTTTTTTCATAAATGTGTTGAGCTGTTTTCTTTCACTTCCAATTAACAAAATACACGTAAGAAAATTCAGGAAGAGAGAGCAATACATACGCAGCAGAAGAAAAGAACGACACAGAAGGTGGGTATTTAAAAAGTTTAAATGTTTTAAAATGTTTAATAACGGCTACAAAAGATTTTTGTAAATTCATTTGAAATACCGCCGTCGATATTTTTTTCTTTCTAAACTAGTCCATGCAGAGATGACTGCAGGAAACATCGTCCCGGTAAAATCACATAAGAAGTGAAATGACTACCATAAAATTTTGGAAAATCATCACAAATGAAGGATACAAGTCTGACGATGTCTATAGGTAAAAGGTTATGCAACAAAATACCAAATGTTATTGGCTTACCATTAACTTTTTCTCACCTACAAACGTGGTGATCTGATGCTAAAGGTTATACGGCTTAAGTTGTTTAACACATCCAAATGTAAATATCAGGTAATAAAAATTAAGATTCTGAAGTATTGTCTCGTATTCATCTATTTACAGTATTGACCCAAATGAAATTGTATTCGCTTTGTAGTTCCAATACGTTTTAAGAAAATTATATATATATATATATATATATATATATATATATATATATATATATATATATAGATATATATATATATATATACAAGTGTGTAAAAGAGTAAATGTAAAATAAAAAATTCCGACAAAATGAAAAATTATTGAATAGAATAGTGGACAAGCAATTGAGAATAATAGTATAAGTAAAGCACAGAAAAACGTGTTCTATTTTTCTACTACAATGTCGCCTGCTTATGCACTATTCTATTAACTGATTTAATATATATATATATATATATATATATATATATATATATATATATATATATATATATATATGACAAATATAGGATATGATAATTCCGACAATATTAGATAAAATTGACGAAGAGTGATCTGAAACTCAACAAAGCATCTTAACGTTTCGCTCAACTGTTACGAGAGTTTCATCAAGAGGTAAATTGAAAAAAAGACAAAATATTCCATGTTATCTCATATATATATATATATATATATATATATATATATATATATATATATATGTGTGTGTGTGTGTGTGTGTGTATGTGTATATATATATGGGGGTAATTTGGTTGATACACAAGCGAACTTTGGGCTTGTATATATGAACAAATATGCGTTATATTAATAAATTTCTCTGTCAGATGAAGTTATAATACGTACAAGCAAGTTTGTTTTGATTTTATATTTCGTCTTTTTATCATATACATATATATATAAATATATATATATATATATATATATGTGTGTGTGTGTGTGTGTGTATGTGTGGCTATGTCTGTCTGTGTGCGTTTGTGCGTGTGTGTGGATACTTTTAATACATACGTAAAAGTATTTTTACATCGATATAAGTTACTATAAATCTAAACTCTCTCATATATAAATATAACATTGCTCGGATGGATATGTCTCAATCTTCGAACTAAATGTTTCTTTCTATTTTAAGATGAATATAATAATCTTCTCTTCCGTTGAGGAAAGGATATTTAAAGATATTTTTCTAAATTTTATTATGTATAAATAAAGAACGGAGAATTGTGTACAACCTTTTATACATACAAAATGAAAGAGAAGTTAAATAAATTTTGACAAAATTGTTTGAATTAATTTTTTCCTTTTTTCAGACTTGTTTCCGGTTATCTTTTACCATCTTTGATATTCAACTTTTGGTTTTAAATCTTATCGACTCGGAACATTTTATGTTCTGTTCAGCTTACTATTCATAATTAATTAGTTACGAATATATATATATATACATATATATATATATATATATATATATATATATATATATATATATATATACATGGACGAAGTATATAACTTTACACATTTACTGACTTCATTTAGAAGTAAGCGTTAAGATGGATCAGCCACACATTTACTGACGTCATTTAGAAGTAAGCATGAAGATGGATAAGCCACTGTTTATCCATCTTCATGCTTACTTCTAGATGACGTCAGTGAGCAATAAATCTTTTCGGTATGTTCAGTCACCTGTGTACATCTCTGGTGTCATGGTTACATTTTCAAAATCTTCTTTCGTAACTCACCTGTCACCTAACAGAAAAGGGACAGTAACTGAGGGGACACAGCTTTGATCTCTCTGACGATAGGGTCCAAGGGGGATAATTCTAGAGACTTCACTCCGTCTTAGGTTCATGTGCCTAAAAACACCACGCTTGTATTTAAGAAACTTCTAAAGGAATTACCGTTTCAATTTTAGAAAGGATGTTTGACATTTCGACTTGTCTTTATAATAGTTGTGGTTGAGATTTCGAGAGAGATATCGTGTATGTAAAACTGGAATATCAAACGGAACACCTTTCTATGAAAAAAAGCAATTTTGTAATCATTTCAAAATCTGAGACTTTAGTGTTTAATCGATATAGTAATCTAAGGTGTTGTTTGCAATGAAATTAAAAAGAAACCAAGTCGTCAGGAAAGATCAGCAGCATTGTACGTGGAACAAACATAACGAACATATCTGACACTTATAAAGGTAGAATATTGCACGAGGAGCCAGTTACATCGTCGGTCGGTAGAACGACGCGACCATTTTTCAAGCGACCTAAAAAACAGATTTGATGTCAGTCTTCCGTTTAAGGTTTCGAGTTAAAATCAGTCCTAAGAGCTTATTAAAGAAAAGGGCTTGTCAAGGAAAGAGTCGTTAATTTCAACTGAGGCAAAATGAATATTTGAGCGTTAGTGGTGAAAGGAGATATAGTAATCTATGATTTTTTTTGTCATTAAATAAAATAACAAAAAATTCCTCGGGGAACAACAATTGCACTTTACGTTATACATACCTAGAAGACTAAATTTACCCCGAAAGATTTACTACATGCGTTATAAAATAAAAACATTTTTAGTCGAAAGATTGGTACTGAATCGATAGTAGTTCGATGAATTTTTAAAAATTAAATTACAAAAAATGTATACGGTTCAAGTGTCCGTCAAATATTATCATAAATTAATTTATCATTCCATATACACTGTTTTCTAAAGCTTATTCTCGTATTTATACTATATAGTCAGGTTTATATCACGGTCAGTTCTTGTTTGATTTGTGACGACTATTCTTTTTTTTCAGAAAATAATACATGTTTGTCGTTTAATGCATTGAAATCCCCATTATTTTCATAGAGATATCTTCTATTAAACTTAATCAGTTGACTTTAATAATGGCTTTAAAAATATAAGGTATTTTAGCGAATCCGAGAAATAAAGAAACACTAGTCAACTGTTTTACGATTCAAGAACAAAAGCTTTTAAAAACAACTGAAATCCATGAACTTGATCATTTTTCTTCATTTGTATACTCTCATATTCTCGCATTCCATTAGGCTTTGAGGCTACGTTTCTATCCTTCTGAGGACAATATAAAGTTTATATTATTATTGGGAGTAAAAGTGGTTCAACGATAACTAGCATGGATTGTGGGATGGAACGATGCGTTCTGTCGTGGCTGTTACATCACTTTCACTAATTCCCTTAACAAAATGTATGAATACATTCTGCTTCTGTCAGTTATGCGTTAAATAGTAGAGGAGACTACACAAAAGCTATGGTTGTCACACTCGCTTAGAAAAAGGAAAAACTACACTTTCAATTAGGTAGGTATCGTCACATTTCTCTCCTCAGGTACCTGCGTCCAGTTTTCCACACGTCAAGATGCACAACACGAATCCATTTCGGTGATCGTCTTATATTTCAGATTTTAATCTTTGTTAACGATGGATTAGCAGATATTCCTTTTAAGAATGAACTCATTAACAAAAGTCCAACATTTATCCAAAAGCAAAAACACCTGTTAACTTCGACCTGTTATTACAAGTTCCTACAATGCACAGCGACTAACAAACTGAATTCCTTTGTAGAAAACATCTTAAAAGACTTATTGGGTTTACATTTACTTATACGTAAGTAATATATGACGTAATGATGGAGGCTTCAACCGGAAGTCCAATTCCTCTCTATTCTCTGCAATACGGTTTGACTGCCGATGTGGAAATATCACGGCCAATCGCTCCTTTGCCCAAACCTGTTCTGTTGACATTCCCTCGAGACAAGGTAGCTAGAGAATATTTATTCCCCAGTTCATCAATATATCCATGTATAAGAAGTGGACATGTGTTCATCATGCGGTGTATTTTTATTAAATATATACGAATCCTGTTATATTTTATAAGAAAGGTTTATTTTTTGTTAATCACCATATAGATCAAATAAACGATACCCTTATCGTTTTAATGGCATATATATATATATATATATATATATATATATATATATATATATATATATATATATATATATATATATATATAATTATAAATATTTGTTTTTATCTACATACGTATGCGTTTCATCTTTCCTGAATCGTCAGTGTAAAGATGAGTATTCATACCGGTTGCAGGACTCGAACCCCCGAAATACGAGTCATGTTCTTTAACCTAAATTCCAACACGACCACACGACCACTATAAAGAACCTGATAAATCAGCAAAATAGAACACCTATTAAAGGCAGCCGTCGTCAAGCATTTATATATATATATATATATATATATATATATATATAAGTATAAATTTTTATTTATACAAACATTATTGGTTACATATGTGCATACATGTTTCGGTTGCACTTTTCCAAGAAAGTCAACCTCATCGGACCAAGAATTTCAGAGAAATGGATGGATTTGAAGAATTTTCTCTCTTAAATAAATCTTTTTGGAGTTTAGTCATTTTCTATTTCTCATGAATTAGTATCGGATTACCTATTCCACTTGCTGACCTTTTTTGTTAGTGGTTGTCCTTTTTATTAGTTTTTATGGCGTATTCATCACCTTTTCCTTTCCTTATTTTATTGCCCACTTCTTTCTGGGTTTCTTTAAACTCTTACCAAGTTTTACAAACTCACTTCAGTATAAATATCTTATCAATATATCAAGAATCACACATATATAAACAAACTCTAATAGATACGCAAATACAAATAAATAAACAGACATTGATATACATACACATCTAAACATGGACACACACACAGATCCACTATCAATCAAGCATATATTCAAAATACATACGTGCTTATAAATGCAACTATATGCACCTACACACGCATATCTATACACACACACACATATATATATACACATATATATACATATATATACACACGCACACACGCATATACATGCACATATATACATACATACACACACACACATATATATATATATATATACATATACATATACATACATAAATCATGCATGCGCATATTCGTAACATAGATATACACGCATACACACACATACACTTTTAGTATAAATAGTTCCTAAAAATATGTACATATATGCATATATATATACATACACACACACTGACATATATATATACACATACACATATACATATATATATACACATATATATACACATAAATACATACACACGCATACACACACATATACACAGGCGCCGACAGTTCACACTTATACATATATACGAATACAAATACATACATACACACCTATACTTATACAAAGTGCACACAAATTAATATATAGAAGCACATACCTAGAATATATATAAACTAGACTATGCAAATATAAAAACTACCCACAAATGTATACGTGTATATTCATAGTCAGATATACACACCACACACACAACGTACACATACACAAACATACACACGCACAAGTCCACATACATGCATATATATATATATATATATATATATATATATATATATATATACAAATACATATACATATATAAAGTACACACCTAGGCATATAAATATGTGCATTCATCAACGTATACGTACACAAGAAATAAATATCAAAATCGAAATAAAAATAAAATGACATGAAAATACACCTTTTGCTGCAATATAAAATATCAGTTGAAGTACCTATACCCATACATACATATATATTTCAGTCCAATTATACACACCCACGTATGCACACATACACACACACTTATGCTCACCAATATATATACATACATACCTAAACCATACGATTCCAAATGTATACACCATTACAGATACAAGTATACTGTCATACCCGTATAACATAAATATATACTGTCATTATATATACGTACACAGACCACGTGCACACATATGTGTATGTGCATACAAATACACACATGCATGCAATCAAAATAGATTAACATGTATACAAACATCCATATTTTAGTAATCAAAACTATTCATTATTGCTTCAATCTATCTCAGTTCAAATTACTTGCATTTATACCTGCTATTGTTTTAATATAAAGATACAGCGTATGCAATTACAGTTAATTCTACACATGCCTACGCACATACATACATACATATACACATGTACATATACACACATGTATGCATACACACACATACATACACACACATGCGATTACTGTGTGTGTGCGCTGAGAACATTATTATAGGTTGATGTGTAGCATTTGTTGGATATTCTAGATTGTATAAGTTCAAAATTATAAAGGCATCATCAAAATTATAAAATACAAACAAAAACAGAATAAGAAATAAACAAAACCAGAATTAATAAAAAAAAACAGAATAAGAAATTAAAAAAAAATTAAAAATAAAAAAATAATTAAAAAATTAAAAAATAAATAAATAAATAAATAAATAAAAATTCAAATAAAATAAAAATTAAAATTAAAATAAAATTAGAATTAAAAATTGAATATGTGTTCCGCTAACAACGAAGTAACAGTCAGTAGAGTTTTTTATGATCTAAAATCTGCTTAGTGTGTGCTCCTTTAAATGTTTGCAGTTTAAACTCGTTTCGTTTCTAACGTTGAGTAATTTTTCCCTATCTTTAAATTTAACAATTTCAATTTTCTCACCCAGGCATAAGAAACAGGGTGAGGTGAGTGATCTACATGTTTTTGCTTTCCTTATTATACTCCATCTAATTTTTGGGTTCTTTTTCTCATCTATCAATTTCCAGAAATATCGGGACAGCGAAGTGTTACTGTATTTTTTATTTCTAAAGGATAATTTATGCCTGTAATACCTATCCTTAAAACTTCTTGACGTGCTTCCTATATAGAACTTACTGTCGCCCGGATTTTCAGTAGTGTAGATTTCCGCACGGTATATTACTGATGCGGTGAGGCAATTTTTTTGCAAGTGACATTCATCCTGTCTCTGACAGTTACAATTGTTAGTGGTAGGATTCCCTTCAATATCGCTATTCGTATTCGTATCATTCCTTTTAAGTATTTTATTGTTATGTTTTTTTTATTATTCTTTCTATGTTATCTGTGCAACTATAGCTTAGTTTTAATGTATTCTTATTAAATAGCTTATGGAGTGCATTACCAGGTGGGAAGTGTTTGTCTATAAGTTGTAGAAATTTGTTACCAATTTTTGTTTTTAACATCATATTGAATGGGGGTGTAAACCAGATTATTTTCCTACCTCTGTTTTTAGATTTGCTAGCATTTGTAGTTGTATTCTTATATTTAATATCAGCATTTACGTACCCGCTATTCTTTAAGGCAGTATTGTAAATATTTTTATAGTTGTTAAACGTTGTCTCGTCTGATGAGTTATTGCTAATTCTACTTTCTATTGATATGGGTATGTGTTTAATTATTGAAGGAGGGTGGTTTGATTGTGGATGTATGTATATTGGGTTTGAGTTTTCTTTCATGAAGGGTTTATATTTGTTTTCAGTTAAGTTAAACGTAACATCGAGGAAGTTAACTTGTTTGACATTTCCGGTAATTTCAACCTTAAGTCCTAGTTTATTCATTTTTTAATGTATTATCTTTCTTATCTTGTCGCATTTTGCGCTAGTGGCTTCCTTTACTACCATTAGACCATTATCCCTATATAAACCTATGTCCCCTACATCTATGTTATTATTCATTGTTATATTCCTTAATATATATAGTCCTACTATGTTAGATGCCTCGGCTGAGTCTAACGAATCCATGGAAACATCAGAAGATCCGTTTTCCCTATATATATATATATATATATATATATATATATATATATATATATATATATATAAATATAGAGGCAAAAATGCCTTCAAAAACCATGTATTAGATGCGAGTAATTAAATCAAAAGAAAAAGAAAAATATTTCAAAAAATGCTTTATAAAATGAACTTTCCTAATTTATAACTCGCAGCGACCATGCGCAATCAAGTTCAAGGTTATACCTTTATTTTTCTTGGCTCTGTCGAAGCTTGTTTTTGTCAAGCGAAATGTTAGCTAAAAAAAATCAAGATGAAGAAGAAAAGAAACGGAAGGTATTTTGAAATATTTTGTTAAATGTTTCGAAATATTTTGATTTTTATTTTGATTTAATTACTCGCATCTAATACATGGTTTTTTAAGGCATTTTTGCCTCTATATTTATATTAACTTTCAAAAGATGCTTTATAAAATGAACTTTCCTAATTTATAACTCGCAGTTTCGTTAGAGTTTTATAGAGATTTTTACTTCGGGCAACCATTTCTAATTGGCTAACCAATCACGGATCGTTTCGTCGTTTTCTACTATTTGTACTATTCTTATTGGTCAGACCCTCTAGCCAGTCTGATGTACAACCCGATGTTGGTGACACTGGATTTTGTTGATGGTCATTTTCTCCATATATCTGCTCAGTCACAATTCCCCTGGGTTTGTCTATGTTTTATAATGTGACTTACGAAATGCTATTTTTATTTAGTTTGTCAGTGTAACTTGGCTATGTTGATTTTTTTCTGCACCTTTGTTATTACAATTTCGGCTGTTATCATCGGTGCCATTATTTTATGTTGTCAATCCGCACTTTGAGTCTAATTTTTATAAAAATTCCGAAAATCAAACTGAAAAAAGAATGACTGTGAAGTCATTTTTTTCAGTTTGATTTTCGGAATTTTTCCTAGTGTTGATACAGTTATTGGAATTATGATAAACTTCTTCACGTTCTATATTGTTTTCAACTGTCTGGCGAGTTCTATGCATTTACTTTTTATATCTTCTGTTTCACTCTAAGATAGGCTACGATGACGAAATCTACTATTTGGCAGGATTTTGCTTTCTTGTTAACTATTATCATGTCCGATTTTGTTATTTTGGTGAGGTTTTCCGTTTGTATTGCCATGTACCGGAGAAGTTTTATGTCTTGTGTTTTCCAATACTGGCTTCAGTTTCTGCCTGTGCCATGTGTCTGTATATTTAATGGGCAGTCGTTTCAACAGTTCCCAGTAAAATACCTTCCAACACAGTGATGTATATTTCCTATTGCTTTTGTGACAGCTTAGTAGATGTGATAAACTATTTATTTCCTTTGTCCACAGGGTCTACTTTGTCTGCGGTTTGTCTATCCTTTTTTATATAGTTTATGTCGATTTCATTGTTTTTGTGGCTATCAGTAGTGATCCGTTTCTTTATTCAAGTGCCTTTTCTGAGGTCATAGTCATGTATTTTGTGCGCTATTATTATTACCTCCGCCAAGTAGGTTATGTTTTCCGTCGAGTTTGTGTACAGTCTAGCGTTTACATCGCTTGACCAATCTCAACCAAACGTCGTCAAAATGTCGTTCATGGTCTGAGTTAGAACTGATTTAATTTTAGAATATCTAGGTCAAAGGTCGAAGACTAGGTTACGGAATAGGTGAAAGTAATACTATTGGCGATAACTTATGTTGAGTTATTTGTAAAGCCCTTCCTTGGCCCATACTACAGCCAAAATTCAACATCATGTATGACCTTGACTTTTGATCTTTACATTAAAAAGTTCGGTGATGGCCAAACTTTTAATGGAATTTTGACTTCCAATCTTCCAAATTGTATGCATGGATATTATGACGTTTGAAAATAGTAACCACTATGCAACATTTCAGCCTGATCAGGTAAATAGTTTTCTGAAATAACTTCAGAGAATGTTTCATAGAATATGGAGAAGTAAGGCCCAGATAAGACGTTGACTCATCCTTTCGTTGTCAGGCGGATGTATGCAGTCTCACGACTTACTTATATTTGTATTATTATTATTATTATTATTAGTAGTAGTAGTAGTAGTAGTAGTAGTAGTAGTAGTAGTAGTAGTAGTAGGAGGAGGAGGAGGAGGAGGAGGAGGAGGAGGAGGAGTATCTACTTACCAAGACTTCTCACTGCATGACTATTTTGTATGGCACCAAAAGCCCTCAAATGTGTGTGCATTGGTGAGGGATGTCAGATTATGTGATTTCTGGCAGTTTCAGTTCCCTCGGATATGTGTAGAGTTCTGTCTAAATGTTTACTATTTAAATTTCTATGTTAACTTACCGTTGGTTGGTTGGTTGGTTGGTTGGTTGGTTGGTTGGTTGATTGGTTGGTTGGTTTCACCTGGTTATGTAGGTTGATTTCCGCACTCGAAGATTGTTCTATTATTATTATTATTATTATTGTTTTGTTGTTGTTGTTGTTGTTGTTGTTGTTGTTGTTGTTGTTGTTGTTATGTACTCACAGGGAGTTCTCACGAAGTGATCATTAAGGATTTCTAACTAAAACCGGTTGTGTTATTTGGAGTCTGGGTGACAAAAAGTCATCCCAGATTTCCAGAACTCTTAACCCCTTTCGAGAACCATTGCAGATTACTTTGCGTTATCGTAACAGCCGCTTACCATTTATTTCTCGCTGGCAACAGCTATTGGTCTTCTCTAAGTTCTAAGTACTCTCCGCACTCTTCCAGTGATGGTCTGGTTAGTGCTCTCTCCTCGGTCTTTCTATCCTCCTTGATTCTTCGCTACTATTTTGTGTCGTATCAGCCGTAGCTGATGCCATTTTGTGGGGTAGGAGGGTTGACAGTTTATAAGATTTCTTGGTGTTTCAATTCCCTCGGGTAACGTGGTGTTCCGTCCATGTTTTTGGTTTTTCCATGTAGCTTGTTAGTGTTCCTAGTTTATGTCGGTTGGTTTCTGCATTCGATGATTTTCCTTAAGGTTTCAGCTGTTTTCATCATTGCTGTCCGTTGTATAATCTCAGTCTTCCATTTGATTCTAATTTCTTCTAGTCTTTTTTCCAGGTTTTTCGGATGTGTTCTTGGTGTTCCTACAATTATTGATATTATATTGACTTTCTTCATGTTGTGTATTCCTTTTTCTCTGTGTATTTGCTTCATTTTTCTGTCTTATTTACTTTTATCTTATGGTTTGATCGGACGCTAAAATCTACAATTTGGCAGTTTTTCCTTGTAAAATCTCATGACGTATAGTCTCTTTGCTAGATGAGTTTATCTGTTTGTACCTACATGTCCTAGAGGATTTCGTAATTTTTGTTTCCCAGTGCTGTCTCCGGATATGTCTTTATTTTATGTACCAACGAGTAACCACTTTTCAAGGCCCATACACAACTCGAGGATAAGGGTTTATTTCGTAGTTCCCAGAGTACTGCTTTCCATACGCAGTCGTGTCTGTTCTTGTATACTTTTTGAGCTATTTGCTGCATTCACTTATATGTGGTTTACCGTTTAATCTCATTGTTCACAGTCTACTTTTGCGGTTCTTCTGGGTTTCATCTATTTTAGCTTTAATGTAGTAAGTTCTAATCACATTGTTATGTGCAGTTGTCAGTAACGATTCCGTTTCTCTGTTCAAGTGTCTTTTTCTTAGCCATTTCCATGTGTTTTCGTGGGTCTCTTCTCTTGTCATTCTTATGAATCGTCCATGTTGCTGTTTCTCTTCCCACTTTTCTTTTCTTGTCTTTTTGTTTCTGGTTTCCATACTTCCTAAATTGTTTATTCATTATTGCTGTAGTAATCAGCCTCTCTGTGTTCTGGGGTATGTATTTTTCTAATTTCTTTTGTGTCTTCCACGCAATCTTCTCTACTTAGCAGTTCTCTTCTCCCTTCGCTAGTTTTCATGTAGAGTCAGTAAGTATCATCTTTCGAGTGTAGCGGATGGGGAATGGTCATTAGTTTTCTGATCTTTTGGTCTACATGCATAAGTTATTCTTCTGTCCAGCCTATAAATGATCCACAGTATCTTATTGGTGACACTGACCATAGGTGTATTCCTCGTATTCGATTTCTACTATATACTTTCGTTTCTAATAGTTTTATTATTCTGGTCGGATATTTTTTGCTAATCTTCTCTTTCATTTCTGTAGATTTTATGGTGTCTGCTTACAGCACTTCGAAATATTTGAAGGTATCATGTTCGTCAAGCTCTTTTCCTCAATGTTGTACTTTGTATAGTGTCAGTTCTATTTTGTATTCCATTCATAGTGTCCCTTCAATTATTGGTATTCTTGCTTGGATAAATGTGTCCGTTTGCATTTCAATATCTTTTTGTATTAGAACTTATTGACAAGTTATAATGACTACTAAGATAAGATGTTAAGCTAAGTACAATTCATTTATATATCTATATATATATATATATATATATATATATATATATATATATATATATACCAGTGGAAGTACTCGTTTATGCAGAGGTTCACAAATGTCCCTCGACTTTAAAAGTCTGTTTATGTAAGTTATTTGGGACAGGTTTTGTAAAATCCCCGCGATAAAAGAAGTATGTGCACTGTAAACATAAGTTACGTAGATTATTGGTTGTTTATGTGTTTTTAATTAGAGTGTTGTCTATGTCGAATTTAACCATGATTACATTTTCACGTTTTACTATGGAAAATCATGTATTTGTTAATTAACAAAAAGAAAACAATCGCTTTTGCATGTGCATATTATTTGCCTTATTATTCTAGATAGGTTCTAAAACAAGAAGGTGTTCTAATTGAAAATCGATCAATGCTACGACGCAAGAGGTTCCTTTTATTGTTTTATAAAACATACGTGGATTTAGTTAATTTATGATTAATGTAGGTTCTACGTCTCCATGGATGGGAAAATGTAAAAAGCCAGATAGGCAATTTTCGTCTTTTATATAAAGAGATTCTTGCGTTGTTACCGCGCATTACGTTAATTTACAAAGGTTGTACCACGAAAAGGTTTAAAGTAATCTTCACAAAATTATGTTTGGTGTTAAAGTGCTGTAAAATAGGACCTAAATAAGAAAAATGTAATCGTCTGTTTCTTCTATGAAAATAACAAGTACTAACGGAATATTTTAGAACTTGTTTTTTTCATCCTAGCGATTGCTAAATTACTATATTCACTTTAAATTCTCTGTTTAGTAATCAATTTTTCTATCTTTTTTTTACTGGTGCATCACTGCTTTACAATGCCCAGAAACCACTCGTGGATAAGGATTATTGAGATCATCAGTTGGACGAAATAGCCACCAGGAAAGGATTGGAAAAAATAGGTGGAATGGACAGAAGATTACTTAAGATGACTTGATTATCCAAGAGGACAACTCAACAAGTATTTGTTTACATTAGACTTGAAAACGACCGTGCTGTAGTTTATTGGGAAGCAGACTCGTGGTATCTTGTTCCACAGATAGCGAGTGTCTAATAAATATAATTTGTTCATGGAAGTTCCGTATCGTTTTTGCTAAAGAGATAGAAAAGAAGTTCTTTGTTATCGTTGTATCTAACGAGTTGTTGCTGTGAATATTTGGTTTCTGGTTTCAGGGAGGGAGATAGATAGATAGATAGAGAGAGAAAAACAAGGAGTGAAAGAACGAACGTTGTTATCATTGTAGCTAGCGATTTCTTGCTGTGAAAGTTTTACATGAGGGCAGGGATTGTGTCGCATAGCCCCTTAATAATTCATACCTTCGTTTCTTCTCGATTTGCTCTGTCGTCTAGTGGTTGAGTACTTTCTTCGCCTCTGCACTGTAGTGGCCATCTCCGTGAGTTGTCTGTAACAAAAGACCTTTCTCACCCGCTTCATAAGACAACTCACCCGCTTCATAAGACAACAATTTTTTTCATTTTAATTACTTTTTATTCGGCGTCAGTTTCTATTGCCCGTGTAGATGTTTTGCTATCGTTGAGAGAGAGAGAGAGATTTACGAATATCGTGGTTAATTCTTAGCTAGCTTATTGTCTAATCAGTCCTTTGTTATTTGAGGAGACAGGAAGGGGGAGAAGGACATCTTGTACGCCAGTATTCTTTCTTAGGGAAAAACATTTCCCGTTCTGACTTGGCTACATCTTAATTCATTCGTCCGACTTCTGCGCCTCCTATGTCCGAACTAGTTTAAAAACTCCAATTTTCTCACATATCAAAACTGTGACGTAATATCACGTGATCACCACACAGGTGCAGGATGACCTTTTTAACTAGGGTCATCCATTGTCTCGTCACTTGTCACGTTTCAATTCCCGGAAACAGCATCGCACTCTATGCACTCGGCGGCACGCACTAAATCGCACAAGTCAAACCAACGACCCCACACCCGTTCTCCACCACATACGTCCATTATCATATAACATTCTCATAAAAGTTTTTATAATCCCACAAGTTACGTCCATCATTATATAACAATTGCAGCTCAGTCGACCACCTACCATGAACATAACGATACAGCAGAGAGGAGCTGGCAACATCTCTTCTGCGTGAAAGAGGCTGCAGGGTAGACGAGATATTATCCTCCACCAATCTTAATACTTGTTTGAGTTTTCCCTATTGATAGTCTTAGAAGAGGACCATAAAACCCAGAATTTTGTCATTAAAATATTTCAAGACGATTAATCAAACGTAACATTTACGAAATAGTAAATGGGATTACCGTTGGGCAGTGGTTGTTACGTTAGAATTGCATCAAAAAGCGATGCGAATGATGACTCGCGGAGCAAACGGCACTTCACAGCGATCAGTACATTAATGAATATCATTTCAATCAGTTTAACGGTGGAAATCTGCAAATTGCGATCAGACAATCGCGTACAAAATTGAATGGCGGATTCAATTCGTCAGAGATAATCTGTTAAATTCAGGATATCGAAATGCTTTTCGTCAGCGGTGACAACTGTTTCTGTAAGGAGTCACGTTTTGGGCAGTTTAATACAGTTATCAATCCATCAAATAAAGATCGTCGAAAAGAATGACTCGAATAGTGAAAATATCTGCAGATGAGCGGGAAAGTGTTTCGGTCAAATTGCTGTGAGTTTCTTGTTCCATTTTCTTTCCTTTTTCGCGAGTACTTTCGATTTGAGTCGTCGAATTATCTTCAGGTGGTGTTCGTCTTGGTTTCTTAAAAAATATATGGTTACTGTTGAGTCTTTTATTATTATTATAACGGCCAATAATTTACAACATAAAAGGAGCGTCTATAATATTAAGATGATACATGAGAGCGTGATTACGTTGTGACACTATGGCTGCCGCAAAGGTCGGGGCCCGGTCAGGAATAGGAAGTGACTAATCGACAAAGACAAAAGAAAATATGGGATAGGAAATGACTCATCGAAAGAGACAAAAGACAATTTGGGAGTGGTCAATTTCCATTGTTCAGGACATGTCACCAAGAAAAGAATACTGGACACTTTTAGTAGTGACAGTGTTTTACAACACCTGACTACAGTAAGATGGGTTAGTTTTACGACAGTTGACGACAGTAAAGTTTATGACAAAAAGTTGACGAGTTTAGGTTTCAGAGAGAAGACGAGCAGTTAGAATCGAACCTCCCGGCAGTTAGGATCTTACCTCCCGAGAGAGCGCATCGGACCGGGAAAACGATGAGATGAGCTGACGATTTGACCAACGACAATGGGGGCCTCGACAGTCACACACACTCATAGTTCAAACTAAATTATACACAACGTATATGTGTTTGTGTTCTTTCTCGAGAGTTGTGTTTCTTTTATAATTAACTTGTAGACCAGTGATGTGCGCTCGACGATTCTTCAGTGGATAGACGACACGGCTAAGCGATGAAAACAACGAAGACCACGGAAACACAACGTTGGGGTCGACGGTCGTCGAGCGGGGCAGCACGTTGCTGTGGGTTTCTTGTTCCATTTTCTTTCCTTTTTCGCGAGTACTTTCGATTTGAGTCGTCGAATTATCTTCAGGTGGTGTTCGTCTTGGTTTCTTAAAAAATATGTGGTAACTGTTGAGTCTTTTATTATTATTATAACGGCCAATAATTTACAACTTAAAAGAGGCGTCTATAATATTAAGATGATACACGAGAGTGTGATTACGTTCTCAAGATTCAAAGTTTGATTGCTTAACCGCTAAGAATTTAATTACGTTCTAAGTGCGTTCAAGATTCAAACGTGTAATTGCTTAATGGCTAAGAATTTGGTAACGTGTATTACTATGCTAGACACTTTAACGTGTTGTGACTAGTTTCGTAATTCACATTATTGATTGTGTGGTGTTTAATCTTTATGTAGAGAGCTTCACAAAATTTTAATCTTTTGGTGTTGGTATTGAGGTGTATTATTTTAGTATTGTTAACTCGTATGTATCTATATTGAGAAGGGGCAGTCGTTTTTTATTTTGGTGTTTGCAAATGGAGCTAGTGTCGAAGAGATGTAAGGTTAGTTTTCGGAAAGTGCTGTTGTGGTGAAACCGATGTAAGAATTAGTTTTATTATTATTGTCGGAGATGGGGCATTGAAACCTATATATTACATTGGTGCTTCTTAATGCATTTTGGGTCTGAGAAATGTTAGTTTAAACTACATGGTTCGATGTTTTCATTTATTTTGTAAAAAAAAATGAATCTTATTTTATTAGCGGAGTTGATGGGGATACGTAGCGATGTGTTATATTTGTATGAGCTTTTAAAACCAATTTAAAGTTCGGATGCATTTGATTCCAGTAGAATGTGTTGATGTAGTCGGAATTATTTAGCTGATTATTGTTATTTGTTCGTCTACAATATAATTGGGAAATTAATTATTAATTAAGACTTGCTTAATGGTTTTTAATTCGTTAATTAATAAGTTTTTGGTTGTACGGTTTGATAGATTTTTAATCGTTGCAATTTTATATCGATATGGGCATTCGCTTTTATACCTTAACAGGCGTGTATTAATAGAGGTAGGGTTTAATCGGGAGAGGTGATGTCTGCATTCTTGTTAGAGTCCATGAGAACATCTAAAAACGGAATTCTGTTATTAATATTAAGCTCATGAGTGAATGTAAGTTATCTGCTAAAATAAGGATGTCAACGTAGTGGACATAAATATAGGGTTTAGTAATTATATTAAATATTTTATTTTCGAGGTCAGCCATGTTAAAATTACTGAAGGTCGGTCCAAGGACCTACTCCATAGAAACACTGTCAATAATATGTGTGTGTCTGGTTAAATAATAAACTATTTAACTTACCATTATGAATTATGGTATATGTATTTTAGACCACACTGTGAGTAACGTAGGTACATATATTTTGGTAAAATGTTCCATTTAAGGGGGTGCAACCAAAATCGTACCAGAAGACAAAAAAAGCATTAAGATATCAAACTAAAGGTATATTTATTGTTTAAACCAGTCACAGACATCTTAGTGTTTATACACACCACAAATAAAATGCAACAATGCAAATTAAATGGCAAAATAAGAAGTCTCTTTATTTCTCTCTATATAATAATAATGATGATGATGATGATGATGATGATGATGATGATGATGATGATGATGATGATGATGATGATGATGATGATGATGATGATGATGATGATGATGATGATGATGATGATGATGATGATGATGATGATGATGATGATGATGATGATGATGATGATGATGATGATGATGATGATGATGATGATGATGATGATGATGATGATGATGATGATGATGATGATGATGATGATGATGATGATGATGATGATGATGATGATGATGATGATGATGATGATGATGATGATGATGATGATGATGATGATGATGATGATGATGATGATGATGATGATGATGATGATGATGATGATGATGATGATGATGATGATGATGATGATGATGATGATGATGATGATGATGATGATGATGATGATGATGATGATGATGATGATGATGATGATGATGATGATGATGATGATGATGATGATGATGATGATGATGATGATGATGATGATGATGATGATGATGATGATGATGATGATGATGATGATGATGATGATGATGATGATGATGATGATGATGATGATGATGATGATGATGATGATGATGATGATGATGATGATGATGATGATGATGATGATGATGATGATGATGATGATGATGATGATGATGATGATGATGATGATGATGATGATGATGATGATGATGATGATGATGATGATGATGATGATGATGATGATGATGATGATGATGATGATGATGATGATGATGATGATGATGATGATGATGATGATGATGATGATGATGATGATGATGATGATGATGATGATGATGATGATGATGATGATGATGATGATGATGATGATGATGATGATGATGATGATGATGATGATGATGATGATGATGATGATGATGATGATGATGATGATGATGATGATGATGATGATGATGATGATGATGATGATGATGATGATGATGATGATGATGATGATGATGATGATGATGATGATGATGATGATGATGATGATGATGATGATGATGATGATGATGATGATGATGATGATGATGATGATGATGATGATGATGATGATGATGATGATGATGATGATGATGATGATGATGATGATGATGATGATGATGATGATGATGATGATGATGATGATGATGATGATGATGATGATGATGATGATGATGATGATGATGATGATGATGATGATGATGATGATGATGATGATGATGATGATGATGATGATGATGATGATGATGATGATGATGATGATGATGATGATGATGATGATGATGATGATGATGATGATGATGATGATGATGATGATGAGGAGGAGGAGGAGGAGGAGGAGGAGGAGGAGGAGGAGGAGGAGGAGGAGGAGGAGGAGGAGGAGGAGGAGGAGGAGGAGGAGGAGGAGGAGGAGGAGGAGGAGGAGGAGGAGGAGGAGGAGGAGGAGGAGGAGGAGACTGGAAACCCAGATTACCAAACTCCGAAAAGAAGCTAATACTGTAAACAGAATGAAAGAGAATAGGAAAGAATGGAAGAGCAGAAACCCGGTTCACAAGGAAAGACTGAATAAGAAACATCAACAGTTAAAACAACATATAGCAGCAATAGAGGGAAGACTGAGACAATATAGAAACAAATCTGAACATAAAAAATCGAACAGGACCTTTGGAAACAATGAAAGCCAGTTTTACAAAAGCGTAAACGGAGAACGAACAAGAACAGAACAACCAGACCCAACAGAGACGAAACACTTCTGGAGCAAGATATGGGAAAAGCCTAAAAAACACAACAAAAATGCCAAGTGGCTGAAAAACATGAAAGATGAACTCCAGGAAATTGAAGAAACAGAAATTAATGGAGAAACAGTTAAGGCAACCCTAAGGAAAATAGCAAACTGGAAAGCACCAGGCCACGATGGAATACACGCATACTGGTTTAAAGTATTCACGACCTTACATGAATAACTAGCGAAGAAACTGAGAGGATTACTCCACAAAAAACGTGCCAGAATGGATGACCAAAGGAAGGACAACGCTAATACAAAAAGATGCCAAAAAGGGACGATCCCAAGCAACTACAGACCAATAACCTGTTTACCAACAATGTGGGAAATTCTGACGACACAACTTAGAGAACAAATCTACGAATTCCTGTACAAAAACGGTGCCGAAAAGGAAAAAGAGGGACGCACGATCTACTATACATAGATCAAAAGATCATGAAGGAGGTAAGAAGCAGAAAAAGAACATATTCATGGCATAGATTGACTACAAAAAATCTTACTACAGAATCCATCAAGCATGGATAATTGAATGTTTAAAAATATACAAAATACCCGACAGGATTATTAATCTTATCAAGAAAGCAATAGAAACATGGAGACTAGAACTGACAGCCGGAAGACAACACTTGACTGAGATAAAAATACAGAGAGGCATTTTCCTAGGAGACTTCCTATCACCACTACTGTTTGTAATAGCCATGATGCCGCTCAACTACATACTCAGAAAATGTGATGCTAGATACAAGTTTACAGACAATGAACTAAGAGTAAACCACCTGATGTATATGGACGACCTGAAACTATTCGCGCAAAGCAAAATGGAACTGGAAAAGCTGATAAATACAACTAGAATCTTCAGTCAAGACATTCAAATGGAATTCGGAATAGAAAAGTGTGCACTAGAGGAAAACTGGAGACGACAGAGGGCGTAGAGCTCCCCAACCAAGAGGAGATGAGGGTGCTAGGCGAGTAGGATAGCTACAAATATTTGGTAATTCTAGACACAGACACCATCAAATCTACAGAAATGAAAGAGAAGATTGGAAAAGAATACTTACGAAGAACAATAAAACTCATTGAAACAAAATTATATAGCAGGAATCTAGTAAAAGGTATAAACACCTGGGCAGTATCACTAATAAGATACTCTGGACCATCCATAGGCTTGACTAAAGAAGAACTCTGGCACCTTTACCAGAGGACTAGAAAATTAATGACCATGCACAATGCCCTGCACCCAAAATACGATACAGACAGATTCTACATGAAAAGAAACGAAGGGGGAAGCGAACTGGTAAGTATAGAAGATTGTGTGGAAGACTCAAAACAAGGGCTGGGGAAATACATAACTCAAAACATGGAAATCATTATCACCGCAGCAAGAGACACTATTCCAACGAGCAACTCGGGAAACACCGAAACCAGAAACAAAACGACAAAAAAAGAAAAGTGGGAAGAAAAACAACTACATATACGCTTCAGAAGACTGAGGAGAGTAGAAACCAACGAAAATAGATGGACATGACTAAGAAAAGGACACTTGAACTGAGAAACGGAATCTTTACTGATGGCTGCACAGAACAATGCGATTAGGACAAACTACATTCAAACTAAAAAAAGATCAAACCCAGAAAAACAGTAAATGCAGATTGTGTGGGCAAAGAGACACAACAATAAATTACATAATAAGTGAATGCAGCAAACTAGCCCAAAACGAATACAAGAACAGGCATGACTGCGTGGGGTAAGCAGTACACTGGGAATTGTGCAAACGATTGAATTTCGAATATGCAGACAAATAGTACAAACATAAACAAGAGATAGTACTGGAAAACGAAAAACAACAAATCATCTGGGATATGGATATACAAGCAGACAAACTCATAGAAGCAAGGAGACCGAATGTTATAATAATCGACAAGAAAGAAAAATATTGCCAAATCGTAGACTTCGCCGTTCGGGCAGCCTACAGAGTGAAGATCAAGGAGACGGAAAAACGAAGCAATAACACAGAACTAGTCAGAGAACGGAAAGAAGCACTAGGAACAGTCCAAAAACTGGAGTAAAGAATGTAAGAAATTGAAATCAAAGAGATCACTAAGACCATACAACGGACGGCAATGATGAAAACAGCTGCAATCTTAAGGAAAATCCTCGAATGCGGAAACTAATCCGCATAAGTATACGAATGGTAACCAGTCACATGGAATTTACAACAGGAAAAAAACAAAACCACAGGGAAAAAAACACTGCAAGAACCATGAAACAGAAACTGCAAGAAACATCATAAGCTGTCCCCTCCCCCGAAAAAAAAGAACCGGTCGTAGAGGATCAAGGAGGGTGGGAAGACAAAGGAGAGATAGCACTAACCAGACCTCTACTGGAATAGTGTTGAGAGTGCTGGGACGTTGCGAAGAAATGGTTGTTGCCAGCGTGTAATCAATGGAAGGCGGCTGTTGCAATACCGCAAGGTCGTTTGCGGTTGTGATCGACAAGAAGTGGAGAATACTGGAACTCTTGGGAGGCTTGTTGTTACTCAGACTCCGGGCAACACCACTTCTTGTTGTCGTTAAGCAATCACTGACGATAACTTGTGTGAGAATTCCTAGTGAGTACAAATAATAATAATAATAATAATAATAATAATAATAATAATAATAATAATAATAATAATAATAATCCATCACACGCGGATTTCTGTATAAAACAGAGTTATTCAACGATTCAACGGCATGTAACAATCGAGCGTCAATTACAATAATGAAAAAATAACAAAAGTAATGTATTTAAAAAAGAGGGAGGGACTACAGTGGAGATGCTTATTAAGTGCTTAAGTTATTTGGCGGCTTGTTGTTCATAGTGGATCGCTCACTATTGAAATTGTTTCAGCTGGTAAGTTATTTGATTTAATTCCAAAGCCTCTACGGTTATTATTAAAAACGAATGTAATAATAGTTTTGGTAGTAATAATGATAATCATAGTAATTAATGGTGATGATGATAATTATAATAATAACAATTATCCCAGTCGTAGAGCAACTGTCATATGGATTTTAGAGTCTCCAGCAAGCCATAGATAAATAAACTTTATGTACTTGAAGAAAAGTCTATGGTAGAAACAACAACAAACTCTGAGAGCGAAAATATTGTAACTAATGGTAATTAGGCGGTTTCCACAGATGCAATCGTAAAACATATAATAGAACATAAGATGACAGAAGATATTGATATTTTCAGATTGTTTGACGAGAAGCTAAGAGCTAGCAATTTAGAACAGTCGCCGAAACTGAGATTTGTCAATAGGAAAATACTTAAAACTTACACGACCAAAGTGAATGATGCCTTGCCATTTTTTATCAATAAATAATCTTGATCAGTGTAATAAAGTTATTAAAACTGCTGCCAATACTGCATCAAATCTAATCGGAGTAGAAAAACGGGAAAAAAGTAAAGAAAGAGCCCTGATTGATGAAACGTTTAAACGGTTAGACAAAAGAACTTGAAAAAGAATTTAAGTAAAGTGTCGAAAATGGCGAACTCAAAAGCGCTAGTTAAAGCCTAATCCGTAAAGTTTACATACACCACAAAGGTTTCAAGTGTGTAATTGAAGAACTGAAACAGCGGGTCGTAGCTAAGACTGCCAAAATCAAACGTTACAGCGACAGAATTGAGCAGTATCGACAAAACAAACTGTTTGAGAATAACCAGAAACTTATTTTTGAACAGGTAGAAGGAATTGAAAGAGGGAATGACGTTATACCTAATGTTGACCAATCTAGTGCATTCTGGGAAAGCATTTAGGAAAAAGAAGTAAAGTATCAACATGATGCAGAATGAATCAAAGATATTGAAAGCGAGATGTCCTCTAGAGTAGAAGGACAAACGAATATAATATTCACAATTGAGATGCTGAAGGAGAGGGTTAAAAACTTTCAAATTGGAAAGCACCTGGGCCTGACGGAGTCCAGAGATACTGGTTTCAAACCTTCCGGCTCTTCACCCACGTCTTGCAGAAATGATTAATATCTGTTTGACGACAGGTTGCTTCCCTAAATGGCTGACAAAGGGCACCACAGACTTGATCATAAAAGATAAAACAGAAGGGGTGATGTGATAAACTTTAGACCGATCACCTGCCTCTCAGTTATGTGGAAATGTTTCACTAGCATATTGTCTGAAAGTACTTATGGTAATGTTGACTAAAACAATTTGCTACCTGAGGAATGGAAAGGCTGCCGAAAAATACCACATGGCACCAACGATCAGCTTTTCATCGATAAAATTATCCTGAGATACTGCAAACAAAGAACTACTAATCTTGCCATGGGTTGGGTGGATTATAAGAAAGCATTTGACATGGTTCCTCATTCATAGATACACACATGCCTGGAGATTTTCGGAATAGCCTCCAACATTCAAACAGCTTTAAAGAATATCATGAAGAATTGGGAAACCAATTTAACTTCAGGGGAGCTGCATTAGGTAAAGTGAAAATCAGGAGAGGGGTTTTCCAGGGTGATAGTATTTCCCCTTTGCTGTTTTCCATTAGTTTGATCCCAATGACACTTCTCTTACGCAATGTGAAGGCATGATATAGACTTGGGAAAAACTTCCTACGTACTATTCATGGATGACCTTAAGGTTTCTGGAAAGCATGAAACCTAACTTTATACCCTAATGAACACGGTTAAATTATTGAGTGACGACATACGAATGGAATTTGGCATCACTGAATGTGCCATTCTGGTTATAAAAAGGGGTAGACTTGGCCTTTAACTCCCAACAACAGATTTGATAAAGAATGTGGACAGTGAGAAGGGCTACAAATACTTTGGAATTCTGGAGGCGGATAAGATTAAAAACAAGGAAATGAAAAACAAGGTTAGAGTAGAGTACAACGGAAGAGTAAGTAGTATTCTTAAATCACACCTCCACAGTCGAAATACAATCTATGCTATCCATGCCAGAGCAGTAGCTATCATTCGATATACTGCCGGTATACTTGACTGGAATGTAGATGAACTAAAATGTTCTGATTCCAAAACACGGAAAATGCTTACAATTAATGGAGCTTTTGCAAAGAAAAGAGATGCAGGTCGATTGTATCTACTTAGAAAGGAAGGTGGTCGAGGTCTACTTAGTGTCGAAGATTTTGTGAATACAGAAGAAAGTTGTCTATATTAATATATTTCTGAAAGTAATGAGATTCTTTTTCGTGAAGTGAAAAGAGAGAAAATACTACGAACTGGAGTGAAAAAAGAATCAAAGGTTACAGGAGAGAGAATTAAAATTATTTGGAAAGAAACTGCACAGTGTATTCTTTAGAAATATAGAATTTAGAAATAATGACAACTGGAATTGGTTGGTCAGGGCTGATCTCAAAGGATTTACCAAGAGCACGTTAATGGCAGCCCATGAACAAGCCAGGCGCACTAGGTCCATTAGACATTACATTGACAAAATTGCAGAATCACCGATATTCCGATTGTGTAATGAAAGGGGAGAAACCTTAGCACATATTGTATATGAATGCCCAGTGCTAGCACAACACCAGTATAAAAATGGAGACATTACAAATTCGCTCAGGTACAACACTGGAATATATGCAAACTTTATGAATTGGACCACAATGGGAAGTAGTAAGCATAAGCCAGAAGTGGTATAGGAAAACAACAATGTCAAACTTCTTTGGGACATGCGCATACAGACTTAGAAGGTTCTTGAACATTCAAAACCCGACTTAATCTTTCTAAACAAAAACAAGAGAACTTGCTTAATCATTGATATAGCCTGTTCCTTCGATACCAGAGTGCAGGAAAAAGAACACGAAAAATAAATAAATATCAAGACCTAAAATGGGAATTAGTTAGACTATGGAAATGTAAAGAAGTTAAATTGATTCCCGTTGGAATTAGAATGCTGGGAACAATAACAAAAAGTCACCATAAACGGCTTAAACAGATTGACGAGACAATTTATTTTCCAATTCTGCAAATGGCTTGCCTGTTAGGAACAGCAAAAGTGTTATGGTACAGCTTGAATGTCTAAGGTCAAGGGAATTAACTTGATGTTCAAAAAAGAAAATTCCAAGTAAAAACATCCAAAAGTTGAGACTACTATGAAATAATAATAATAATAATAATAATAATAATAATAATAATAATAATAATAATAATAATAATAATAATAATAATAATAATAATAATAATAATAATAATAATAATAATGAAGAAAAAAAGAAGAAAAACTCACAGATCTGGAGAAAAGATTAGGTAAGTAAAGGCTATACACAACGTATTAAACGCGAGGTATGATACTGACCGGCTCTACGTAAAAAGGCGAGCCTGGAAAGAAGATTGGTAAGTGTAGAAGACTGCGTGGATTACACAGAAGTGGAAAAATATATAACCCAGAAAAGAGACAGATTTGACACCGGCAAAATGAACAATACAAGTAAGCAGCGAAACTAGTAACAAAGGGACGAGAAAATAAAAGTGGGAAGAGAAGCAGCTACATGAACGATTTATAAGAATGACTATAAAAAGTACGCACGAAATCAACTGGAAATAGCTACTAAAAAGTCACTTGAACAGAGAAATTGAATCGTTACTAACAGCCACAGAAAACAATGACATCAGAACGAATATATCAAAGCTAAAATTGACAAAACCTAGGAAAACAGTAAATGTAGACTTTGTATACAAAGAGACGAAGCGATATATTCACAGAAGTGGATGCAGCAAACTAGTCCCAAACGAACAAAAGAAATAGATACCGCTGCTTGGGGAAAGCAGTCCACTGGGAACTATGCAAACATCTGCACTTGGAATATGTAGATAAATGGTACAGATACAAACCGGAGACAATATTGGAAAATGAAAGCACCAAAATATTATGGTAATGGAGATACAAACAGATAAACTAAACCAAGTAAGGAAACTAGAAATAAAATTTTGCATCAATGGGGGGAAAGCTGCCAAATCGTAGATTACGCCGTCCCAGCATGTTACTGGGTGAAGACAAAAAAGACAGACAAACTAAACAAATCCATGGAGCTTGCGAGAGAATTTAAAGGAAGGTGGATCATAAGATAATTCAAATGTGTACGGATGTTGTTTTTAAATTCTGCATAAAATGACATACCTATGTGAGATATGTTTGTAACATTTCAGAGATGTTATTGTTTACTTGAATAAATAGTTTATTTCTTTAAAATATGTTATTCTAATCTCTTGATTAAATAGACCGAAGAGCAAAGTAATCATCAATCGAAGACAACTTTCGAGCATACGAAACGCGGCTTTTACACGTGAACTTAATATGTCGTTTCGCACATTTGACTCTTTCTCAATGTATGTTAGAGAATTCTACAAAATGTTGGCACCTGTTGACTGCTGCTTTTTCTGAAATCTTCTTTAGTAATTTGTTCAAGTTCTTCACTGTTTGCTGGGACATTTTTCAAGTTCAGATTTCTTTAAAGATTTCAATAAGCTTTGGCTCAGGACGCATTGC
>OY744520.1:153976606-154009106 GCA_963556195.1 Sepiola atlantica | reverse complement strand
ATAATCTACTATGATTAAGTCATATCTTTCTATTATATAATTTGGGATTTACTTGTCTTTACTTCTAAAATCGTCCAATTAACTCGTCAGGAAATTGAAGTTGCACGTTTATTTGTTTATTTTTTCTCAGTCTTTTATTAACTATTATAATTTTCCCCCATTTGTACGCTTATGATTTTCCGTTGACTGACTACATCTATATACATATAAATATATATATATATATATATATATATATATATATACAGAGAGAGAGAGATAGATAGATAGATAGATAGATAGATAGATAGATAGATAGATAGATAGATAGATAGATAGATAGATAGATAGATAGATAGATAGATATAGAGAGAGACAGTCATCCACAGACTGTTTTGCTGTATCACATCTGTTCTGTGCGATATATATATATATATATATATAGAGAGAGAGAGAGAGAGAGAGAGAAAGATAGAGATATATGCATGTTTGATTAAACAACAGTGACAATTCCTTTGTGTTTGAAACAAACAGAACTCGTCACTTGTTTAATCAAACATGCATCAACGAAGAAATGATGCCGAAGTATATATATATATATATATATATATATATATATATATATATATATATATATATATATATATATATATATATATATATATGGGGGGGTTATCGTACATCGACAATGAAAGGTGTGTACATATTCGACTTCCTCATATGATATCTTTTCAACGTACAAAATATTAAAATTGTCTTTATATGCTAATACATCATAGAACAAGCAAGATTTTTTTACTTTCGTTTACCCCAAATAATGCCACTGCCCCGTAAGATAATAGTGTGAATAAGAGACATCCTAAGTCGGGAATTGTGCGGTGAGATGCTTGTCCACATTATATATAACTTCTGCGTCTTGGTACAGTCAGGGAAACAGGAGGCAAGGATGGAATTCTGAAGGTGAGCAGTTCGAAAAAATAAGTTATTAATGTAAAAAGCCTTCCGGTATCTGTGGAGCTCTAGAATTAATGGGGTGGGATTTCGCTTATTGTCGCATTGGTCGGAGCAGCAATCGACCCTTAGCGAACACCTGCATTAATGTCATGTTGTTAAGATGTACGGCCATCAAGGACAACCTGGATCTTTCTGTTGGCTAGGAAAGATCCATGATTTTTTATGCTATAATTTTGTGTATATTTGCATTATACTTATGAGGGTTTAATCAGCGGAATTATTTTTGCCTATACGCAATAGCAGCTGCACATATTGAAATGAACTATTGTGGAGAGTGAGGCTTGCTATATAATTTCCGCGCTGGGACATGTGCTTCAATGCTTATCGTGACCCATTCAATTACTTTATTTGCACACTGTTCAGCAAGGAGACAAAAGATTTTATTCTATGAGGAGTCTCTGGTGTGATCTCTGATGGATTCCAATACTCTCTTTTGTAGTATCTAGTCGTTTTGATTAACGGCTCTTTAGGTTAGGGTTTAAAGTTTAAGGTGGTATCGATCATTATCACAAGATGATCAGCGTTCCCAAGTATGCTATGAGAATTCGTCTCACGAGCCTCGTGCAGTGTCGTCAACAATAGATCGAGAAGTGAGGCTTGTTTATCTTCACGATCTAGGCAGCGGATCAGGAAACTTGCAGTCTTTGAAAGGGAATGTGCAGTAGAGAAACTATGAGTGATATTACACGCAGCGCCTGTATAGCTCGGGAAACCAATCCATGGGATGAATATTCAAAATCCCCAAATACATTTATTTGAGCGCCAGTGTCTAAGGGAAGTGCTGCACCAATACTATCTAAGACATAATCGAGGAGGGTATAGTCCTGAGCTGAAGGGGAACGAACGTTGGAGGAAGTAAAAGTAACAACGCTGATAGTTATATATATATATATATATATATATATATATATATATATATATATATATATATATATATATATATATATAAATTGATAATCCTTCGCTTTTATAAGATCTTTCCCTTTCTGCCTCTCTTCCCACCTCTTTGTCTAACACACACTCACGTTCTTCTTTTCTCTTTTCCCTCTCCATCTCTCTAATTTCTTCTTTTTCTCCCACCTCTTTTCAAATTTTCTCTAATAATTGGTATCTTTGGACGTCATTTATTGTGCACAAATAGAAACAAGAAAGCTCCATATACTTTTATAAGTACATTAGAGACGGCCTGTCGTCCAGTCTAGTCTCTTTAGATGAAAACAGGTCACGGGTCGCGGGTTATCTAATCTATATATAAAGTTCCCAAAACCTACCATTCATTCTTTATAACGTAATCTATTTTCAAGTAATAATATACACTCCTATTTTTATTATAATCGTTCATTTTATGTACTCTCTCTCTTTCTCTCTCTCTCTCACTCTCTCTCTCTCTCTCTCTGTTTCCTCTTGCTCTATTTCTCTCTCGTCCTTCTCTTACTCTTGCCCCCTTTCTATGTTACACACTAAGGGGCATCTATATAGATATTGAAAAGTGAGCACGACCCGTACTATTATATTAGAGACTACAGTATTAAATGAGGAGATATGTTACATTGTTCAAAAAGATGACTTTTATATCACAATGTAATGTAATTTTCTTCAAGTAACTAACTTTTATATTAAACCCGTTAGTATTTTCTTCATTCCAATGCAAGATTAATGCTATTTGACATCAAACGACAACAAATAACTCTCAACTTTTATATATTGCTTTGTACTCGCTGTTCGTGATGTTATATACTTAATTATCTCCATTATCACTATTTATATATATATATATATATATATATATATATATATATATATATATATATATATATATATATATATATATATATATATATTCAAACGGAGGCCTATTATTGTTGTTTATATCAGAAACTCCAGACATCAATTCCATGGTGTATGGCATTTCAAAGAACGAATATACGACACATGTCAACAGCAAGACCCTTACGATACGATAAATCACTAAGAGACGAACATAATTATTAGCTTGTCTAATGATGAAAAAAATAATGCTGTCTATTTTGCTTGTGGTGGAGTTTAAATAAGTGCAATTCTAAATGAAATGATAAAAATCGATCAATTCTCGCAAATCTGTAATATTCTTTCTTTGAAAAGGAACTACGTAAGTATCTAACACACTTCACATGAATTCATTTGCTTTTTGGAAGAGCAGTTATCTTCTCTTTCGTCTTTTTTTTTCAAACAAGGTGAATATTACGCTGCCTCGAGGAAAACAACTGTTTCAAGTCGTCGAGAAAGACAATTCTTAATTAAAGAACGTGTTACATGTACATAATAATTTCTGTAAATATAAAATATTCAGGATTGCTGTGTGTTTTTGGTTTCATTTGTTTGTTCTGTTAATTAATATTACGTGAACCAGAATTGTCGACATTTAAGTTCAATGAAACTTTTCTTGTATTATATATATGTATATTTATTTATATATATATATATATATATATATATATATATATAGAGAGAGAGAGAGAGAGAGAGAGAGAGAGAGAGAGAGAGAAAGAGTGTGTGTGTGTGTTAAAGAGAGGGAGAGGGAGGGGAGATAGAGAATATTAGGTTTTATTCATTTTACCGTTCATTTTTTTCCAATTCAAAACTTCGTTACATTTTTACAGACCGTTTCGCTCATAGCCGACCAACCAAATCTGTATATCAATTCCGGATTTGCCAACTATGTGCTTCTCAGAAAATCAGAGTTCGCCATCAGAAAAAATACATTGTAACGCAGCAGGAAAAAACGAAAAAAAAACAAACAACTCAAATTGATTACATTTTCTCTCGACGAAAAACATAGATAATGCTTCCTATTAAAGCAGCCATCTTAAGAGCCCATAATATAAAGATCCAGAATCCATATACTATTGACGGTTGGTCGTCTATGATCGAAACGGTCCGCAAAAATGTATCGAAGTTTTGAGTTGGAAAACGAATGGACAGTAAAATTAATAAAATCTTGGTCACTGGAATGTTGCCTAATATAGTCTATTTATATATGCTCTGTTGTTATATGTTATCAATCATCGAGCGTTTGCCTTGAAAACACTGATCTATGAAAAGATAGAAAGTATATGCACAAACATATTTTCCCACACACATGTATATATATATATATATATATATATATATATATATATATATATATATATATATTATTCCGTATCCTTTTGAATATAGCACACAAATGTTAACAACACAAGTTCAGTTCATTAGTACAAATCTATTCAAATTATTGACTAACAAGGAATCGAATCAGTGACCCCATCAATCAAAATTTGATGTTACTCATTATGTTACACCTTGGAAAGTAAATGATTTTGTGTAACTCTGTTTGTAATGTCTCAATCTCCATTTTTGTCAATGTTTTCCAAGTCAAAGTTCTTTTCTTCAGAAGTAGGTAAGACAACTTTATCATCAAAAATTCAGTCAATCAACTAGTATCACTTTCCAAAGCTGGAGAAAGAACTTTGACTTGGAAGAAAATAAAAGACATCTGTGAGTTGACCCATTATGCCCCACTGACCCATTATGCCCAACCCCACACAACAAAGAGGGGGAATAAAAAAACAAAAAAACTACGAAACGATTATACACTTTAGAATAGCTTTTTTTCGTACATACATAGGTAAATTCTGGGTATCTGCTTTTAATATTTAACATTTAACAGTGTAGAGTCTGTGTTCGTGCTGGATCGTTCAAAGTTTGGCGTGGTATTTCTTGAGTTAATCTGCTTTTCTGCGCAACGCCGGGACACGGGTCAGCTGGTATAAAATATTATTTTAAATTATAATATAAGTATATATACATGAAATAGAAACACACAGACATACTCTCACACACACACACACACACACACATTATATATATATATATATATATATATATATATATATATTTAGATTTCTCACTTATAAAATAGATCATTCACTGAAAACCGGGGTTGTTCCAATAAAAACAAGCTCGATGATACTCGATTACAGAGTACAGAGTATTTATATGCGATTTTATGAAGGCTTACCAAAGCATTCCTTTCAGGACACCAATGATCACCATTAAAGATGACATTTTCTAGGACTTTCTTTTTTATCGTTGTTCTTTCTTCTTTTTTAATTTTAACTGTTATTTTCATTTTTTTTTTCTTCTCTTCTTAAGTGACCTCAACTATTGCAACGCCACATTGTGTATTGTCGGCAGTTGAAGCCCTTATTCCAGACATGATGATCTGCCAAGCAAGTACCTGCTTGGTAGTGAAACACGTGTAGAAAAAAAAACATTTAATTTGAATAAATAATATTTGTAAGAAAAAATCTTTAATGGTGATCATTGTGTCCTGAAAGGAATGCTTTTGTAAGCCTTCATAAAATCGCATATATATATATTTTTAACTGCGATATTCTAATTCCCCCCCCCCAATTGGGTCCATTTATATCCCCCTATAATTCTTATTAGATCTCTAACAAACTAGCATCAAAATGTAAGTTTGCTTAATTTTTCAATCCAACCCTGGCCCATAACACTTATATAAATTCAATTGTTACTAGCATTTCCATCCTATCTCCTTAATAGCCTCCATACCCCCCTTGAGAATTTTTTTTAACTAATTGATTGATTCAGGCTAGTTGCATAACTACTTATTTTGGCCTATTCTGAATAATCCTAATCCCTCTGACTACTCGCGAGCCATTTTCTATCGGTCTATTCCCTTTTGCTCACCTTACCTTATCTTTGACCAATTTCACCCCATCCCCTCAAATCATATTTTCAATCTACTTGGAAACCCCTTGCAAGCTTCCCTTATATATCTAATTTAATTTTAAACTGTAATTGTTAATTGTCACCCTGTTACGACTCACTCACCATTTAAACTATAGATTATAACACTGACACTGCACTCAAGTTTTAATTGAACCAACCTAATCCCACCCCCATTACTTGTAATCGAAACAAACTGTTTCAAACAATCTATCCTTATCCCTTATACTGTTCTCCTCTCCTAAATTTCAATACATCTGAGTAGGATAGACCTGAGCTTTAATTTAACTAACTCTTTTCCCATTAATTTATTTCCCCCTCTTTCTCCTTGGTCATTTAATGTCCCTTCTAATTATTCATATAACCCTTAATTTGGTATTAAAATAAATTTTAAAAACTTTTTTTAATTGTCTATTCCCTAGCTCCTTTTAAATTTAAATTTTAATTTTTAATTTTTTTTTAATTTTAATCATTCACTCTCTCTCATACCTCTATTTATTTTACCATGCTTTTAACTAATTCTATTTTAACCCTTTTTAAACCCCCAGAAACCCTAACCGATAACTACAATTTAATTCGCTTTAGCTGCCTCACTTGTCACCTCTGAAATGTTAGAAGCTCACTCATTTGAATTCTATTTTTAGAATACAATCTCTACACTCTCATCCCGCTTCAGATTAATCCTACCCTCCAAAACATATATCCTACCACCCGCCCACACCCTCAACCACCCTGTCACTTTAACTTCATCCCCATACCAACCCTTCCTCCTGTTCCTTTTCCTTCTTTTTTTATTTCCTCCCAACTCTCAAAGCGGCTATTTAAACAATCCCGTACCTCATAAACCCTCCCCCTAACCCCAAATCTTTAAACGTTTTGCCTTTTTTGTTTTCATTTGGATTTTTAAAAATGGCCAATTTCTCTCTTTTCAATCCCCTTTAAGTGCGTCTGGACTCACCTATAGTTTGAGCACTTTCTTCACACTGCTCCCACGCAAAGAGTGTTCTTCACATTCTACAATTCATCTGACTTCTTTTCAACGGAAATTTACCACCCGGACAATCTACATATATTTTTCACGGAATTTTTCTTTTCATTCACTGCGTTTATTTAACAAAAATTCCTTTAATAATAATTTTCATATTTTTCAAATATTTGAACTTTGCTTTTTTCGAAAGCCAACTTATCCATCTGTATTTCTCCTCTGATGATAAGATTTCGATCTTTGAAAAGCCTTGGCTTAAGGAAAAAATAATAAACACTAGTTTATTACTGAATACACCTTGCATTGAACAATTGAAATTTGAAATAAATTTGGACAATCGTCGCATATTTATCACTCTTTTTTCTTATATATATATATATATATATATATATATATATATATATATATATATATATATATATATATATATATATATATATATGCTGTACCTACACGGCATTGCCCGGGAGCATATAATTATAATTATGTGTATCTTTGTTTTGCTTTTTTTATTTCTTTGTAATCACGAGTTGCCAAGAGTGTTAACAGAATAGTCGATAAATTACTAACAGTCGTCTCAAATAAAGGCAGATGCCAAGTAAACTTTATATTTATGAAACAGTAAATGATTTTTTTTCTGAATCAAATTAATCGATATTATGTGAAAGATGATAGAAAGAGAAACACAATAGATGATATATACCAACAGTCCCAGATTTTTCTTGTTCGATAATTCTTGTTCGATTTTTCTTTGTTCGATTATAAAAAGTAGAGAACAAAAAAAATTAGGATATCTCTGTATTTCAGTATTAAAAATTCTTTAAACACTCGGAAGTATTAGGTAGAAATTACGTAAAGATACGCTCTACTAAGGAAACGAACTCTGTAGCTTTCTTTTTCTGGTTATAAGTAACTTATAAAAGCCTATACATGTGCAGAGGTGTTTTTAAGATCATAACGAGATTATTGATTTTTAAAATATTTTTTGCGTTTACATTTCATGTAGATATGTGAGTAAGCGAAATGTTAATATAAACAACCGCCAAATGGAGCTCCATTTAGTTTCCTGAAGAGCAATTAATATCACACGCACACACACATATATATATATCTATATATCTATATATATATATATATATATATATATATATATATATATATATATATATGATTAATTGCTCTTCAAGAAACCAAATAGAGCACCATTTGCCGGTTGTTTATATTCACATTTCGTTTACTCACAGATCATGACTGAAATACTGTAATAATAAAACAAAAGTAAACTTACATAGTTTACAAGTTTATTATAATCAAATGTTTCAACAATGAGTAAAATATAAGTAAGACCTTTAATCCATGGATTTTCACAGAAAAATACTTTATCTTCAGAAGGAAAAAAGCAATAAATTACTAATTATTGTTGAATATTGATTTGAAAACTTTACAAACAGATTTTGAATTATGCATGAAGCAAAAATATTTTTTAAATGTTCACGTATTAATGAGTAGAAATTTATTGCAATTATGATTTAACAGTAGAGTTGTTGAAAAAGTCCAATTGGAATGCTGTATTATTTCGTAAAGAATATTGCGGTTCCAATTAAATTCGAGAATACTAAAAAAGATGTATTTGAAGATTACATATATGTGTAGATGCATTATGCCTCGAAGTGTTTCCCTTTCCAAATATTTTGAATATGATTTAGTAAATTCAGCGTTAGGTTAAATATAAGGAACATAAATAAAAAAAAAATGGAAAAATAGTTTCTTAAGAGTTATTAGAGAAGTTGTATTCCTTTTATCAGTATTATCCCTATTTAAAAAATATGTGGTTAGGGGTGCGATGTTTAACGAGCGTAGAACTTGAGCCTATGTATGTATGTAAGTTTGGAGAAATATCTATCTGGATTTAGGATAGATATTTTCAATATATGAATAATTTTAAATATTATTAGAAACTATACCAATGCTGGGTAAATTATTGGTAGTTTTGTTTTCGCACTAGGAATCTATACTAATGAGTCTCCAAAGACGAAATAAGCTTATTTGCAGATGAATAAATAAGTGTTAATCATATAATTATTATTGAAAGCCAACTTAAAAGAGGGGGTGCACTTTGATTGGAACAGAAGTCTGAAGAACATATCATTAATGCCGGTGGGCCTCAAGGCTAAATTCTGGCCTAAAGCTCTACCTGATCATCGTCAATAATCTCCCAAATCACATTCTAAGATGATTCGTCAGCATGTATGCAGATGACACCAACATCTTTGGATACACTTCGAACAGCATTAATGATCAAAAATGTTCTGAGTCTCTCTCCTTCGATCTAGAGCACGTCGTGCAATGGAAGAAAGGGTTGATGGTTACTTTTAATACATCTAAAGCCAAGCTTCTCTACTTTCAAAATCAACGCTCTGATCCTCACTTTGACCCATTTAAAATGAATTGCTTTCACCTTGAGGAACCACCCTGCTTTGATACGCTTCTGGGACTGACCTTCAGCCCAGATCTGAAATAGAAGACTTACATCAAATCCGTTGCCATGGTCACTGGGAAATAATTGAATCATTCTACCGCTCACAAAAGTATTTCACTCCTGACGCAATCATCTACCTGTATAAAAGTCAAATACGCCTGGGGAGGTGTCGTTCAGAACTTCTTTCCTTACTTGACAGATTACAAAACCGACTCCAAATCTAGTGGGCAATATTCTCTTCTTAACCCTACAGATTCTTTCTAAGAGAAGAGATGTAGTTAGTTTTTCTCTACTCTATCGTTACTTTCATGGCAGGTGCTTTACTGAGCTTCATTCTATGTCCCCTCTGTAAAATATTCACAACACAAACTCGTCTAGTAACAACCACTATCAACAACTCTCCTTTCTTCCTCTGTGTACCTAGAACAAAGCTGAACTTCTATGATCAAAGTTTTTTTTCTTAAAATGTTTCCCCTGTGTTGAACACAGTACTACGGGGATGCTTCCCGGGTGACTATAACATTGTCGTTTTCAAGTCCAATGTAAATAATTAATTACTCTACTAGTTACAACCATCGTTACAAATCCCATTGGTGTCTCACTGTCTACCTGTCCAACCCAATAACACTTATCCCTGAGTGGTCATTATAGCCTTGATAAGTGGTTACTCGTTTGTAAAAATAATAATAATAATAATAATAATAATAATAATAATAATAATAATAATAATAATAATAATAATAATAATAATAATTATTGCATCGCCCTGGTAGTAAACATGCAATTCTCAGTACGGCTTTGTATTAAAACTGTATTTACACGTCTCAATTACGCTTCCTCCCTGCGTTAACGACGTCAGGTTACAAGACCCATGGTTAGAGGTTAAATCCGTTGGTGGGAAGGTCAGTTGTTTGAATCTATACTGATGAGTTTTCAAAAGATGAAACATACTTCTCTGCAGAGAAATAATATTTAGTTATTAAATTATTATAGTAAACTTCCTTAATAAAAGGAATGGGTTCTTTGAATGGAACAAAATAATTACATCACCCTAGCAGCAACGCTATAGTTCACTCGCCTAGGTTGAAAAAATTATATGTAATTACCGGTAAAAGTTTATATTAAAACCGTATTTACACGTCTCAATCTCACTGCTTACACTGTTAATCAATGGGTTAACAGTGTTGGGTTACAAGACCCAGGATTGTAAGTTCAAATCCGTTGGTAGGTGTGCCAGTTGTTTGAATCTATACTGATGAGTCTTCAAAATGCGAAACAAGTTTTTCTATAAATAAATGCTATTTAATTATATATATATGTCATTTAGTCAATCTCGGCTGTTTCACCATCGTACCTATACAATCAAAACAAAGGTAGAATTTTACTAAGTTTGAATTTCATAGAGATGATGAATCTTGAGAAATATAAAGAAAACGACTTACCTTTATGCATATCGCGAGACACGTACTACCGGATAAAACCTTTACAAGTTGCTATATTTGGTTTTCAGCTTCGACTGGTTTCTATACATGTTTTTTCTTATAATTTTAATCACACAAAATACATGCTAAAGTATTTGTTGATTTTATGATTTAGTTATATTTGAAAATAAATCACCATTAATTGTTCTAGTTAACCTAAATTGACTAATTACTCTCCAAATGACTCATCTCATACTATTTTATTTCTCACTCCCAATCTCTGTTATTGAATATTGCTTGACCCCAGCTCTGATTTATACAATGCATATAACTCTTTGCTTATGTCACTATCTATTTCTCTCTCTCTCTCTCTCTTTCTCTCTCTCTCTATATATATATATATATATATATATATATATATTCATATATATGTATATATATGTGTGTGTTTATATGTGTGTGTTTATTAACAAGAAAGGCTAATTAAGCTGACTATAAAACAGAAGATTTCACTACAAAGAAAGATAAAAAGACAGGAGGAGAGAGAGACATATATCACAACAGACTAATTTTTGTTTTGCTAATTTATTTTTACCTGATTCCAATAATCTAACCTGGCCTCAATGGGTGACCCAACGAGTAAAATGTAAATGTTTAGTTTTGTCTAAAGTGAAGAGATCGATGTTAAATGAGAATCAACTCACAATCAATTCAAAAGTTATCCATGTAATCATTACTCGTCTCTACGTTTAATAATACTCAGTAAGGTAGGTCGATTTTAAACTTGCATTTAAATATCAAATGTGTCAATGTGGGCAAAGTTGTGTATTGTTTAATGCTGACACCAGAAAGAATAGTTCAATTTTGCACGAAGGGATCAAAATTACCCCATCTTAAGATTTGTTTTATTTTGCGTACTTAATATATCTCCGAGAATATTAAGGCTGAGTTTCAGAAAATTGGTGAACATGTGTCTAGAGTTGCATAAAGAATCTCCTAAAACATTACTCAACATACCAATACCCAACTTCCTCCATGGACATATTTGATATTCGAAACTAGTTGAAAATGTACCTGTAACGTTTTCACTTTGAAAACGTTACCAAAAAATTCTTCTAAACTTATTTTCTTCTTGATTCTCACATACGCCGTTTTCGCGTATCTTACTTCTTTTACAGGGAGTGGGAGTGTATGCTTTATGCATCCGTACGGGGTACAATCATTAGTTCCCTCTACATGAGCGCGTGTTTAAAGACTGTCCAATTCTTATATATGTGCACATAAAAAATATTTTACGCGTAATGTGTGTGTGGTTGCGTTCTGCGACAACTTATTAGTCTCTTTCTTTCTCTCTTTTCAGTTGACACGAGACGGGTGACGACGACAAAACTGCCCATATTAATTTAAAACATGATTTGCCTTTGTTTATTTCTGTCTTCTCTTTCACCACTGATGCGTGACTACTATATTTATCTTCGCCGTTTCTTTCCCTGTGTGTTGTCGTGGCCGCTGTGATCTTCATCGGTGTGGCTAGATAATAAAACGTTCCATTCACCCAGAAAAGGAGTCGTAAGACATTCGTAGGAGAGTCAGGGTTTTTATTCTGGAAAGATAACTTCACTAATTGTCTATTATATACCTTAGTTCAAAATGTTAGATACATAATTGTTATTATAAGATAACGAGGGACTCGACGAACAGACATCTTATAAGAGGGAGACCTTTAGCCTTGCGCGATTTCCAACTGTTTCAAAAGGTTTACAGCATAACTTGCGATCTGTCTCGCTCGATATCGATGAACCCAATGATTTGAAACTTTCGGTTCTTTGTAAACGATGACAAACTTGTCACTGTCATCTCGACTGATCTGCCTTTGTGTCTAACCTTTATTGACCCCCACAGTTCACCTATCCGATTATTCGTTGGAATAGATTAATTTCCTCAAAGTCTGTGTCAGCCTAACTCGCACTCAAATCGACCTCTTTCACAATTCATACTAGTTGAGGTACTCTTTTTCGACATAGAACTTTTCACAATGCAACATACCTACCCTAATACTCAGCCTTCTTAAGATATTGTATAAACAGTTAGCTATAAAATTTATTATCAAAAAAACTTAAATTCTTCAATATGACCCAAAAATAATGTCAAAAATACTGGATATCCATCAACAATAATGATATTTCTTTTTCTATATATTTATAGAGTAAGGCAGTTTGCTGAAACAATCCATTAACTGTTTAGTTGTTATACCAGTGGCAGAAAACCCGTACTTCATAGGAGCGTCTGCCACTGCAATTTCGTTCTAGTGTTTTGTAAGCTGATTGACAAAGCATCATGTATTGGCGATGCGTGGATTTGTATTTGTGCGTTTTTTATTTGAGTTTTTGTTTAACGATACATTAAAACATTTAGGGTTATTTTGTGTTGAAATGCAATATCTATTCTAAACAATTCATTGTATCTGATAAATAGTAGACAACTTACTATTTTATTCATAACTGGCGTGTATTGCTGGTGCATACCTCGTTCAACATGTAAGGTCCGCAGCGGTATGCAGTATGCCAATCACGCGTCCTCTTGCACCTGTATGTATGTGAGCATTTTTGCTCATTTAAAAAGAAATATATATATATATATATTAATTAATAAATTAATCTTGCATTGATAATGGCTTATATTTTCAATTCATAATACTTACTCAGCAATGCTTTAAAACTGAACGACCCATTTTATTTTACTAAACTACGAGCACGCCAATGCTTTCTTTGTTCGACAATCAGAATTTGAATTCATTACCGCCAACGACATCGGCGTGGATACATCATAACAAGGATATTTCATCAGAAAAACAGAAGAATAAGAGTTTGTTCATTTTTGTTTTTGTGTTTTTGATGAAAAAAAAATCACACAATACTAGTCAACTCTGATGATGAAAATTTTATTCCGAAATTAATAAGATTAAAGTAAAAAAAAAATTAATAAATTAATATTGCATTGATAATGGCTTATATTTTCAATTTATAATACTGACCCAACAATGCTTTAAAACTGAACGACCCATTTTATTTTACTATATATATATATATATATATATATATATATATATATATATATATATATATATATATTAATACGCATGTGTATTATCTATTCGTTTATTCGCACGTTATACTTTAGTTAGTTTCAATAGGAGCAATAGTGTCACGTCACGGTTCAGTTGCAGATAACAGCAGACATAGTCAGACATAGAAAGTGGATGTTTGAAACTGATGGAAGGGGTAGAGAGAGTAATTCACACGTGTTAATATATGAGAAATGATCGGAAAAAGCGTGTTATATAAATATATATATAGAGAGAGACAAATAAGTTGACCATGAGATAAAGATAGACAGCAAGAGATATTAAATGTTAATGTATTTAGAAAGTTCCTTTGGGTTACTGGTCAAATTTAGGCTATATTACGGGTAGCGACCAAGGTGGCAGAAGCGGTTGATTCGGCCGACAACTCGAAGAGAGGGGCAATTTACTTTGCCCAAAGGACGGACGACCGATTAACGCCTACAGTGGGTGAGTGGCTAGCGATCGACATCAAGCGGTCGCTCGGCCGACCGGCATCAAGATGGTGTGATTCTCTTAGACGAGATCTGGGACAAGATTTAATGGAAATGGCACATAACAGTGAGTCCTGGGTCAATCGTTGTGATCTGCGCCGGCCATACACTGGCCAGCGATAAAAAACGAGTAAAGAATATATCTAAGTATATAAAATTATGACATTAAAACCTTTTTTTCTTCATTTAATTGTGTAATTTTCACGAGCCTTGCTAATAAGAAGATATTTCCAAGTAGTAGATACAGTTCAGTTCCATCAAAAAAAAACATGCTGAATTCGATTGACATTTGAAATGCTGTAGGCAGCGTTAAGAATCAATCTGTTGGCAGAAGTCGTTCGGTGTATAACCCAGAAACAATGGAATGAGTGAGACATGCGATGCAGTGGAGTCCATGGCGCTTTGCCGGGAGACAATCTCTTAATCAGAACATCTCTAGATGTTTACGCCGAATCCTGCATTCACACATAAAACTTTATTCTTACAAAATCCAGGTGGTGCAAGCTCTGAAAATATCAGATGAGGTCGGTCGCTCGACTTTTGTGAGGATTTTCGTAGATATTTTAAGTGAGGATCCAGCAGAATCAAACGTCGCAGAATGTCCCCAATTTCGAATGGCTCGAAAACACAGTGACTTAAATGCTATCAGAGAAAAAGTGATGAGGTAATTTCGATTATAAAAAGATACATTACGGTCCCTTATTTCAAACATTCAGCAAGTACCACAATTCGCAATTACGATTGAAAGAACAAATAGCAAATCCTGTAACTGGGGTGTTTCTCGGCTATAATGCTGAATCTCTTTACATAAAAAAACAGCCTTATAAAAAGCATGTAAATTATAGATACTAATGTAATTTTTAATATTTCGGACAGTCTTCTGTCCTTTTCCACAAAGTATATTTGTTGATAAAAACTTTTATAATAATTTGATATTGAATAGATTTAAGAGTCATTTTTTTTACGACTCATCGTATTGTTCATTGTTTGTTTTTTTTTCAACTATGAAGATCGTTTGCACTAACTTTTCTTTTGGTGATGATCTCGTTTCTTTTCACGTGTCCAGGCGATTTACGGTGTTTTTATTCAACCAAAACAAGACATATCGCCATTGAAGTGTAAGAGGCCACTGTGGTAGAGTCCAGATTTAAAAGGGGGAACATAATAATATATATATGTGGAATAAAGATGTTTGTTCACATTACATTTAAATGTCGGTATATTGGTACGGTTTCCAAAACAGGAAGCAGGAAGGGAATCTCAAATGTAAGTTGCCCGAGGAAAGAAGCTATCAGAGTAGAAAATCTCCCTGCATTATACAGTGAAATAATACATGAAGGGTGGGATTTTTCGCTGGTCGGGTGGGTTGGCTTTACTTTCGTTTAGGAAGTACTGTGCAGTAAGTTCATTGGAGCACATTCCATGGAAGTACTTATAAAACAAGCACAGAGATGCAAAACTGGAGCGATACGACACGGACTGGAGCTTGACAACCAGTGCAGTACCTATTAGGTTAGGAATTCTTTTTTGCACATTGTCTTAAATAGAGATGCTAGTAATTGTTGCACCAATCCAGACGTCGCAAAAATACACCATCCATAGACGAATAGTGGATTTATAAATATATATAGTACTCTTTCCACAATATCTGGGAAAATGGCAGTTAATATATCTGTTCTAAGTAACAGATTTCTAGACGTTTAAGGTTCAATCCTTATTACAGGCGATAATATCTAACAATAATATGGAAATTACAACTTCTACCCTTTAGACTGACGGAACGAGAAACGAGACCAATCTACCCCGTGGATTAAATAAATGGTTCAGTTTAGAACTTCGTATATGTTATCGTGTTTGACATTAAGCTTGAAAAGTTTGAAAATATACACCTGAAGAGAGTCGGGGGTAACATCGGCCAAAACGTAGTTAAAATAACACCCAAGATGATAAAGGTAGTCCAAATAATACAAATCATCGGTTCTCATCTCAAAAATTCCAAAACATGAATTCCACTACTTATTGTTCGTGGTTGGTGCCTTATTCTGATCGGTCGCCGTAGATATCCAACAAAACAACGAGACGACAAGTCTTGTAAAATCCGGATAGCGCAAATCGTTATGGAAAAAATTGATTCGAAAACTTATGAAGTAACTATTCAATTTGAAAGTGACGAAATCGATATCCTTTTAAAGTCGACAACTTTGAGTATGCAAATCAAATGAATTCATTTTCTCTTTAGATCTTTTACAGGCGTTGTAAAGATTTTATTAATTTCGTACTATCTGACAACATTTTCGTTTCATTATCTACAGATTCATTCATAATACTGAAATATTTGAATTGTATGGCTTTGAAGTATTCTGGTGTCGAATCAAAGGCTTACTGTTATGTATTTAGGTGTGAAAGTGATGCGAGAAAGAAGAGATCTCTACGTGATGGTGACGTCACGTGCGGGAAATATGACCAGCTCTCTTACCCCTCTCTCTCTCCCTCTCTTTCACTCTCACTCAAACACACACATACAGACTTTGATTTCGGCTGCGCTAATTCGCTACTGAAGTTACATCCCGAGCGGTGTTTGAGTTCATGAAAACATGGGCAATTAATACGATGGTCCATGCGTGATGGTTTTATGAACTCGGAAGAAATAATTAATAAGAAGGTCCAACCATGGAATTTATTTGAGTGGTTATTAAAAATCAACCAAGGATAGTGTATAGTAGGTAATTCAAACTCCCCTATATATTCGCACACCCGACCATTTTGCCCCGTAATATAGTCGGAAGAAACAGAAATTAAGAAAAAGTTCTGAATTAGTGTTGTATACATATGGTTTAAATTTCATTAAAATCGAATATACGTATTTGAAGTTTTAAGGTGTTCTGCCACCATAGCTTTTTAGACGGGGGCACATCGAAATTTAGCACATTGGCGAACACGTAGAGATTCGGGACCACTTCTCAGGAGAATTGTACATAAGAATAGGATATATTTGAAGTTTTAGTGAAGGTTCTGCCCCATTTTAGGGGGTTGAATTCTGCGTTTCGAGACAACTTCCGTTGTCTTACCAAGAGAGTTATGTACTGATGATTTGAATTTCATCAAAATAGAGAATATTTTTATTTTATGGGGAAGATTCTCCTCCATAGTTTCTTTAGTGTGTGTGTGTAGTAAGGGGGAATCGGCGTTTCGATACCACTTCCATTGTCTTACTTAGAGAATTGTGAACATATTTAAATTGCACCGAAATAGGATATATTTGATGCTTTAGGGAGGGGTCTGTCCCCATAACTCTTTTAGGGGGTAATTAGAGTTTCGGGGCCACTCCCATTGTCTTACCCAAGATATTTTATACATGAATTCATTTTTGTTTTTTCTGAAGATTCGTTTGAATTATTAAATAGAGATAATTATATTGTAAATATTATATTTAAAGATGAACAAAAAAACAGTACACGTTAGAAACATTAGAGAATCAGTTTATTAGTTGGATATAATACAAAACTAATCCCTAATAATTATGTTAATGAACTAGATCAACTATCCAACACGACCGGGTCTTTTACATCCTATTTCTCTCTGCGTCAGTTCTGATGAAAACGTATTTTTGTTGTGTTATTTCAAATTTTCAATTGCAATTAAATAATTTTTAAATAAAGTTTAATCATTAAAATAAAAAGCATTATTCGGGTTTATGACGATCGATATCGGCGTGGAAAATAATAGCAAAACAAAAACAATTGTCTAGTATGAGATTTGAACTCTGAAAGATGGTATAAAATATTAGAACTTAAAGCGAACGCTTGATCCACACAACCACCGGGCAAACAAAAATATTGTGTCTTTTTGAACTACTTAAATCGTTTATAAGTTTGGCGTATGGATACAAAATTTTAAATATAGTTTAGTTTTCCGCGTAAATCTAAAATAGTTCGATTATCTCAAATAAAAAAGAAATATAAACAAAAGTTTCTACTTTAATATTTAAAACATTTCATGATTCTCCGATAAAAACAATCATAGCTTATTTTTATGTTTATTTATTTATTTATTTTTCTTACTGGTAGTGGAAATTTTCAGATTATTATGTGTCTTGTTAGGTCGGCTTTGAACGGGAACTATAAATGTCAGAACATTTGTTTAAAATGTAATTTTGACGTACTTTTAATTTTGCATAATGGATGTAAAAAAAGGTTCAAGAAATCTTCACATCGATTAGGACATCAGATCGAAGGTGCTGATTTGATTTTGTTTTATAAAATTTACTCCTGTAGTTTTAATTAATTAAATTAAAGCGTGCTTTTAGGGAGGTCGCCTGGTTGTCATTTTTAATGCATGAATACGTGCATTAGCTGGGTGTTTATGTTCTTTTTTTTAATCCGATGCTAAAGATTTTCGGGAATTTGAAAAACGAAAATAAAAATGCTGGTGAGAAAAAAATATTTTCTGAAAGAAATAAAATCTAAAATAATGGCAAAACAAACAGTGTCAAAACGTTTCCTTTTTTCTTTTTTCATAAAAACTTAAAACGAACTGTTTTTACCAACGAAATCCGGTTCATCTCGATATTATCGGAAAAAAATGGTTTCTAAAGAAAAATACAAAGTCAAGTCTTTCATTATTTTAATACATTGGTTTTTACTTTCTTTTTTTCTTTTTCGCTGTTTCTTTTTCTCTCGTGATGTGTGTGTGTTATTTAAACATTTTGTTTTATTTGTGGGTTGTTGTTGCTGTTGGTATTCGAGGTAGAGTTCTATTAGAGGCATCCATCCTGTTGTAGTGATTTATGAAACGGAAGATGGGACAAACATTCGCTGAAAATAATCCGGCGTTTAATAAGTAGAAACATTAACTGGAAACATGTGTTATATGATGTTACGGATTCTATGTCATCTACACATTTATACCCTCAATTTAAAAAGGTTAAACTTCAATTTTAAAAGATTAACTTGTTAAAATAAAATAGCTACACTTCCAATTACATAAAATTCTACGTCGAATTTAAACCGTAAACTTCAAATTAGAAGTACTCAACTGAAATTAAAACTCGCTACGTAAAACTAAAAAGCTCAACTTCAAATTAAACGGATCAATTTTAACTGTTAAAACCTCAACAGCATAAAAATAATTAACTTCAAATTAAAAAAACTCAAGTGTTATGCTGTTGAATTAGCAGATACGCTAAATGGGGTTCCGCATTATTGTAGGAACGCTACTTTTAGGCGATAAATTCCGGCTATACTAATTACTGTATTAACCAAGCAAACCACATTAAATCTCCCGGAATCTTATGGGGTTCCCGCTCTGTGTGAGTTCATGGCTTTTTCTACATTCTCTGCACGTCTCTATGGTGTTATGTGTATTACTCACTATGGGTAACTTTGATCTGGCACGTCTATATTCAGAGTCCGATGCTTCACAAGAACCTTTATAATCAGGTTTGAATTTTAAAATCTGAATTAGAAATCGACAAATTTAAAATAAATCACATTACAATAAGAAAATATTAAAGTTGCGAGCGGTGTTTTTCTATAAAATAGATGTTGGAGACGAATATTGGTATTTCATATTTTTAAAAAAATGTACTTCCACAAAAAAAGGTTTTTTGTTGTTCTTCTTCTTGCTGCTATTGTTTTATCTATTAGCGACTGTTTGTTTTCTCTTATGGCAATAAAGAGGAACACTCACCGTCAGGAAAGAGAATGAGGTGCTCGCATGTCGTGTCTGCAGATTAAAAAGGGGATTCTCTTCATAGGTGCAGGTGTTTATGGCGGTCTCTAATTTGCATATGTGGATATCAGCTGATATAAATGAAGAGGACAGCTGGGAAGGAGAGGGAAGCGATTGGGATTGGAGAGAGAAAGGCAGAGAGAAAGTGGGTTGCACGAAATTCGGTTGGAAATGAAATTACAGTCAAAACTTTTTGAGAGAAAGGCAGAGAGAAAGTGGGATGCACGAAATTCGGTTGGAAATGGAATTACAGTCAAACCTTTTTGAGAGAAAGGAAGACAGAAAGTTGCTTGCACGAAATTCGGTTGGAAATTGAATTACAGTCAAAACATTTTTTTTAATTCTTTTATTTTTCTGGCACAGTTAGTTAACAATATTGTCAATAATGTATTTTAGGATTAACATTCCCTTATTAAAGGATCTGGATTTGGATGTAGAAATGTATAAAAAAATTCTCCAACATTGCATGATATAGTATCTTTCTATAATTTAACTCATATCATTGTGTTCCGGGGGTGGGGTGACATACGAAGCCTTTATTAGCAAAACAAGATCACGTGATAGGTAAAAAAAGGGGATTTTAAATAAACATTTGGGTATACGTAAAGATAGGTGATAAGTGGACGTGCGAACACTACTCCTCATGGAAATGAGCAATGTAAAATCCTAGGAACGTGTGCTAAACCAACCGGCAGATTCTATATGAATAAATGTTAATTGAAAAAGGTTTTATCTCAAATTCTAATGAAATTCAAACTACCAGCAAATCATATAAAATGTTATATAGTCACAAAATTTGATCAAATTTTAATCGTCATTTTAAGATCTATTATTCGGAACTGAGTTCCATAAACTTAAATGGTTTCTTTTATAACTAAATTTAATTCTACACAACTTGACTCTAGCAGTATGTTATGATTGCTTTCAAGTATGTTGCTGTGCGAACTCAAAGTGCCCAAATGTGTTTTCGTGTGAGATTGAAGAAAAAGGTCAACTACACCAGATTCTCAGCGGCGAAGTTCTTCCATGTGTGATGTCTGCAGTCTTGTTTACAAATTAGAAACAAGGCAAAGTGTACATACGCAAAAGACAAACTGTCTTCCGTAATCGCGAACTGTCATATAATATGTTATGTGCGTGTAAGTGTATGTGATAATGTCAACATCTTTATAAAACAGAATTTTCTGAATATAGAAATATTTAAATAAATTATGGAATTAAGAAAAATTACGTTAATACATTAATAAAACTTAATAATTAAGAAAAGCTCATAAATTCGATCTGCTTTTGTCTGGCAGTCGGAACAAAAGGAACCCCATTTGATTTAGCCCGAGCACTCAATGACTTCATATTCAAAACCTGTCTAACAGACAGCTTAATACTGTTTTAAGTGTGTGATTTGCACATGAGACAGCTGCAAAAATAACTGTATGAATACATACTAGGACGGGTATTCCAGCTAGCATTTAATTATATAAAACATTGTTGGGCATTATCAGATGACATACTTAACAGAATTGGATTTGTATATTCATATTGTATTAGTAGTGTAAATGCTTTTTTAGAGTATGATTAAAAAGGGGGACCACCAAAGAGACATAACTACTGCTAATACGACTAAAAAGACGAAACGAAACGTCATTCATCCTAGGCGTGTTGAGCCGGTTTTCCTCTGAAGGAGGAAGTTTCTAGGGAATATTAAATTACCAAGCCGTCTCCAGTCGCATGTATATACCGATCAACGAGGATGACAACGTGAGATTTGAAGTTCTTGCAGGGATGTGTATACGTCCTCGCACATACTACGCCTGGTATTCCCAAATGGTTACCCATCTTGTATTGACCAAGTTCAACATCGTTTAACTTCGGTGATCAAACGGGAACCGTTGTGTCAACGTGATTATGCCGCACATCTACTACTACTTCTACTACTACTACTACTAATAATAATAATAATGATAATAATAATAATGATAATAATAATAATACAACTACTACTACTACTAATAATAATAATAATGATAATAATAATAATGATAATAATAATAATAATAATAATAATAATACAACTACTACTACTAATAATAATAATACAACTACTACTACTACTACTAATAATAATAATAATAATAATAATAATAATAATAATAATAATAATAATAATAATAATAATAATAATCGCTACTTAAAAGAGAAGTGCTTCCCAACACCTTGGAAAACCTCGTCAGTCTGTCCAATATTTGAAAATTACCGTTCCTCTGCATCTTAGTACAGACTATTCAGTCTCCTGTGCGTCTGAGTATTGCTTGAATCTGTGATAAACCAAGATGTTGTTAATCACCTTAGCAAAAACAGCTTACTCAGCGATAAGCATTATGGCTTTCGTCCTGCAAGATAAACAATCGATGTATATGTCACGCAGGATAAGTGAATCTATTGATGGGGGTCTTCGTTTCTAGAGCAATATCTCTTGATATATCAAAGGCATCAAAGGAATAAAAGTTACTTCACAAGCTTGCTATCTATGGAATATATTGAAATGTATTCCCAACCATTTAATCCCTTCTCTCTGATAGATTTATGAAAGTACTCGTTGATGGATAGAAGTCTGAAGCACACAGTATCAACGCCGGCGTGCTTCAGGGTTCCATTCTGGGTCTAACTATCTTCCTAATCTTCATAAATGATCTCTCAAACTACATTCTAAGATCATTCGTCGACAATTATACTGATGACACAACGATCTATGGAAACACCTCGAAACGCATTAATGATCAGGTTCTGTCTGGATCTCTCTCTCTCTCTCTCTCTCTTTCTCTCTCTCTCTCCCTCTCTTCCGACCTGAGGCAAGTAGTGCAATGGGGGAAAAGATGGCTGGTTACTTTTAATGCAGCAGACCAAGCTCCTTTCACCACCAACGCTCGGATCTTCACTTTGTTCCAGTTGAAATGAACGGCTTTCCTCTTGAGGAAACCCACTGCTTTGATAAACTCTTGAGACTGACCTTCTCTTCAGACTTCAAATTGAAGACTTACATCAAATTTGTCGCTTAGACCGTTGGAAAAAGTGTTGGATTATTCTACTGTACCAGAAAGTGTCTCACGCCGACGTCATCCTCTACCTGTACAAGAGGCAAATACGTCCTTAGATAGAATACTGTTGCCACATATGGGGTAGTGTCGCTCGGAACATCCTTTCCTGCCTTGACAGAGTCCAAAACCGACTTCGAAATCTAGTCGATAATGTACTCTTCTCTTCCCACAGTCACGGAAGAGATGTTGCTAGTATTTCTTTGCTCTACCGTTATTTTCATGACAGGTGCTGAACTGAGCTCAAATCTATGGTTCCCCCCTTGTAAAACATTCACAATTAGAACCCGCCTAGCTATTACTACTGCCAATGATTTCCATTTCTCCCTCTGTATGCCTAAAACGAAACGAAACTTCCATGGGCAAAGTTTCTTTTCATAAAACTGCTCGTCTGTGGAACACAGTGCCGCGAGCCTGCTTCCCAGCCGACTACAATATTGTCGTCTTCAAGTCAAATGTTAACATATTTTTGTTAAACTGTCTCTGTAAATAATCAATTTCTGTCCTGCTACAATCATCGTGCCGGTGATCGCGATGTTGTCTCACCGTTCACCAGTCAAACTCTTTAACCCTTATCCTCGAGTGTCCTTTTGGCCTTAATGAGCATTGACTGTTATTGTTAAATATATTAAATAATAATAATAATAATAATAATAATAATAATAAGTCTCTAGAGTACCGATAGAAGACGTCTTTTTGGTAGATATACAAATGTTATATTTATTGTGAATTTTAATGTTAACTAATAAGAAGCTTCTGTGTATTCACTTCGGTGGTCGAGAGATAATATTTTTAATAATATAATATATATAATGCATATTTTCTATTTTTGTTTGAGTTGAACACAATTAAAATCCCCCGAATAAAAGTAGCTAGTCACGTTAGAGAACAAAAGTTACCGTTATTTTTAAGGAGCCGATGAACATTTAAAGACCTGCCCTGAGTGTACCGATTGAAGACGTCTTTTTGGTAGATATACAAATATTATATTTATTGTGAATCTATAGATGAAATTATTATTAACTAATAAGAAGCTTCTGTGATTACACTTCGGGGGGTCGGGAGATAATATTTTCGCTTTTTGTTTGAGTTGAACGTAATTGACATCCCCCAAAAAAGAAAGTAACTTTTACCGTGACAGAAAAAAGTTTCCGTGATTTTTTAATCTCGACCAGACGTTTAATAACTTAACATCAATTCATCAGATAAACATGGGAGGGGAATCTATCGTTTTTTTTTATTATCATTTTAGAGTATCCTAGAAAACTTATACTATGTAATTACTAACATATATAGATATATATATAATTTTTACTTATTTATTTATTTATTTTATTTTTGTTTATTTTTTCTGTAAATGTTTAATCATGTATATGTTATAGTGCACCTTGAACTTCATGAAAATGAGAGAAATCCTATCCCTCTGGTAAACTAAGTCTGGCCCTGGTGTGGCCACAAACACCGAACCATGATAAATGTATATGAATACAAATAAACGCCGTGGGACTCAGAAGAAAGATCTGAGTGTCATGATGGGCAGGTGCTCCTTCGATGGCCAACATAGGTGACCCGTTCCGCATCCTGCGAATGTTGGCTTCTTTAGTTTCAGTAACAAGACCACGGGCAAAAAAAAAACAGGTAAGTAACCCATCAAATGGCAGGTATGACAAGGACACGGACCAAACACAAGAAAGCAAGAATGAAAAGAACAGACCAAAAGCCATAGAAAGAAATGGACCACAGAAGAGAACAGACTGGTAATTGGAATGCTACTACAAAAGCCGCTACCCCACAGAAAGAGGATACCGGAAAGGTCAATGGGACATTTCTACTGACTAACATACAATGGAACAAAGGATAGAAGATCAAGGAAGGCAGATACTCAAGAGAGGGTGGTTCTCGGAGATGAAATTAACGGAAATAAAACAAAAGATAAATGGCGTGACAGATCAAGACACACCACTTGACGAAAACTCCCAAGAGAAAGACGGGAAAAACATAAACACAGAAACTGAAGAGAGCGAAGACGACGAAACCATAGAACTATCTGAGGGAGAAGCAAGAGAAGTGGTAAACATCAAACGATTAATGTCCGAGAACAAAAAAAAACTCCCATCCTTAAGAGACGAAGGTTGGAAGAAGTTAAAAATTAGAACAGAGAAAGTAAATAGAGTACTCACATACATCTAACAGACACTATCACAGATCTAAACAACTTGATATATGCGGGGGATAAATCAATAAGTATGAAACTAAAAAGAGAAAAGAAGACTGGTCAAAAGAATGGACAGACGAAATCTGGATGGGAGATCAGACTGGAAACCCAGATCAGCAAACTTCAAAAGGAAGCTAAGACCGTAAACAGGATGAAGGAGAACAGTAAACTATGGAAGGGCAGAAATCCGATTCGCAAGGAAAGACTAAATAAGAAACATGAAGAAATAAAACAAAAGATAGCAGCAAAAGAAGGAAGATTGACAGGATACAGATACAAATCTGATCAGTACAAACAAAACAGGACCTTTGAAAACAATGAAAGCCAGTTTTACAAAAATGTAAACGGAGAAAGAACAACAACAGAACAACCGGACCCGACAGAAAAAAAATTCTGGGGCAAGATATGGGAAAAGCCTGAAGATCACAACAAAAATGCTAAATGGCTGAAAGACATGAAAAATAAACTACTAGAAATTGAAGAAAGAACAGAAACAGAAATAAATGAAGGAACTATTAAGACAACCCTAAAGAAAATGGCAAACTGGAAAGCACCATGGCACGATTGAGTACATGCGTACTGGTTAAAAATATTTACGACCTTACATGAAAGGCTAACATATAAACTAAGCGAATGTATTCATGCAACAGAAGTACCAGAGTAGATGACCAAAGGAAGGACAACGCTCATACAAAAAGACGCCAAGAAGGGAACGACCTCAAGCAATTATAAACCAATAACCTGTTTACAAACAATGTGGAAAATCCTAACGGCACAAAAGGAATCTAGAAAGGGAAAAGAGAGACACAACTTAGAGAACAAATCTACCAATTCCTGAACAAAAAGGGTGCCGAAAAGGGAAAAGAGGGACGCACGATCGGCTATACATAGAGCAAAAGATCCTGAAAGAAGTTAAAAGCAAGAAAAAGAACATATCTATGGCATGGATTGACTACAAGAAAGCATACGACAGAATCCCTCAAGCATAGATAATTGAATGCTTAAAAATGTACAAGATACTCGACAGGATTATTAATCTCATCAAGAAAGCAATGGAAACATGAGGATTAGAACTGACAGCTGGAGGTCAACACTTGACGGAGATAAAAATACAAATAGGCATTTTCCAAGGAGACTCCCTATCACCACTACTGTTTATCATAGTCATGATGCCACTCAACTACATACTCAGGAAATGTGATGCCGGATACAAGTTCACAGGCAGAGAACAAAGAATAAACCATCTCATGTGCATGGACGACCTGAAGCTATTTGCAAAAAGCAAAAAGGAACTGTAAAAGCTGATAAATACGACCAGAATCTTCAGCCAGGACATTCAAATGGAATTTAGAATAGAAAAGTGTGCGTAATTAGAGATTAAAAAAGGAAAGTTGGAGACGACTGAGGGCATGGACCTACCCAACAAAAAGCAGATTAGGGCGCCAGGCGAACAAGACAGCAATAAATATTTGGGAGTTTTGGAAGCAGACATAATCAAATCAACAGAAATGAAAAAGAAGATTGGAAAGAAATATCTGAGAAGCACAAGAAAGCTCTTAGAAACAAAATTATATAGCATAAACCTAATCAAATAAATAATTGGGCAGTATCACTAATAAGATACTTTGGACCATTCATAAGCTGGAATAAAAAAGAACTCAGGCACCTTTACCAGAGGACTAGAAAATTAATTACCATGCGCAACGCACTACATCCAAAAGACGATACAGACAGACTCTGTATGAAGAGAAACAAAGGGGGAAGCGGACTAGTGAATATAGAAGACTGTGGAGACGACATTATAAAAAAGCTGGAGAATTACATAAACCAGAACACAGAAAGGCTAACTACCGCAGCAAGAGACATCGTCCCAACGAACAACGCAAGAAGCATCGAAACCGGACACAAACAGACAAGAAAAGAAAAGTGGGAAGAAAAATAACTACATGGACGCTTCATAAGACTCACAAGAGAAGAAACCAACGAAAATAGCTGGGCATAGCTAAGAAAAAGAAACTTGAACAGAAAAACGGAATCCTTACTGATGGATCCACATAACAATGCGATAAGGGCAAATTACATTAAAGCTAAAATAGATAAAACCCAGGAAAACAGTAAATGCAGACTGTGTGAATAAAGAGACGAAACAGTAAATCATATAATAAGTGAATGTAGCAAACGAATACAAGAACAGACATGACTGTGTCGGGAAAGCAATACACTGGGACCTGTGCAAACAATTGAATTTCGAATACGCAAACAAATGATACAAACATAAACCAGAAACAGTATTAGAAAACGAAAAACACAAAATCCTCTGGGATATAGATATACAAACAAATAAACTCATACAAGCAAGGAGACCTGATGTTATTATAATCGACAAGAAGGAAAGATCTTGTAAAATCGTAAACTTTGCCATTCCAGCAGTCCACAGAGTGAAAATCAAAGACACGGAAAAACGAAGCAAATACACAGAACTAGCCAGACAACTGAAAGGAATATGGAGCATGAAGAAAGTCAGTGTAATACAAATAATCATAGGAGCCCAAGGAACAATCCCAAAAACCTGGAGCAAAGACTCGGAGAAATTAGTATCAAAGGGACTATCGAAACCATACAAAGGACGGCAATGATCAAAACAACTGCCATCTTAAGGAAAATCTTTGAATGCGGAAACCAACCAGCATAAGCTACAAAGCGTAACCAGTCATAAGGAATTTACAACAGGGAGAAAACAAAACCACACGAGGAACACCACAACAGGAACCAAGGAACATAAACTGCAAGAAACATCACTTCATAATCTCCCCCCAATAAATTAAACCGGCATCAGCTAACACCACACAAAAATGAACCAAGGAACAGAAATTACAAGAAAAACTATAAGCTCTCCCCCTTCCCTCCCCACACCACACCCAAAAATAAATTAATTAATTAATTAATAAAAAATGGGGCCAGCCTAGGCTAACACCAGACAAAATATTTGTAGAGGGTCGAGGAGATTGAGAAGACCGAAGAGTGACAGCACAAACCAGACCTTCACTGGAAAGTGCGGAGAATGCTTGGACCTTGGGGAGGCTTATTGCCACCCAAATCCCAGAGAAGACCAATTGTCCTTGCCAACGAGAAACCAATGGTAAGATGCTGTTGCGATACCGCAAGGTAATTTGCGATGGTTATCGAAAAGAGGTGAAGAATACTGGAAATCTGGGGAGGCATTTTGTCACTCAGACTCCAGGAAATATCACTGGTTACTGTCGCTGAGCAATCACTAACGATGATCTGTATGAGAACTCCTAGTGAGTACAAATAATAATAATAATAATAATAATAATAATAATAATAATAATAATAATAATAATATCTTGTTTCCAATATTTTTGTAAAAGATCGGTGTCAGAGTAGTTTTGTCCCTAATAATTAATTATGCTTCACCGAAAACCCGGAAACCTATTTCACCTCGCGTGTATGGAGATGGGTGCTATCATACATTGTGATTAATCGACACACTTCCGGTGCCTAAAGAATTGGTATTCTTAAGCTTGACAGTGGACATGGGTCCCCGCTGACCTATTAAATAGCACATATAGGTTGTGCAACTCGATCACCTCTGCCCGTCAAATTCTCGACCTGCGTTCACAGCGCAGCACTGATTTTGCGAAACGTGTTTGGGGTTTGGCGAAAGTTTCAGCGCTTCCTTAAACCGATTCACTTCTCTCCTCTGGTTACTTCAAGAGATCCATGTGGTCTAAACCGACCATTGGTTACGTATAACGGCTTAAGAATATAGACGATAATTATTTTCGCAGATTCTCACGACACTCCAATTAATGCCGTTTTCACTCCCCACAGTGAAAGTTTACGGGTGAAATCTATAAGAGATTCAGATCCAAACTTTTGGATTTGTTTCTAAATGCATAGTTGCTAGAGCTGCTGTTTCTCCGGTAATATTGTTTTATAGCAACTTTCCTTAATAAATATGCATGAGATTTTTCGTGCACAAATATCTACCTTAATATTTGATTATAGTTTGGAAACCCCATAAAACTTCGGATGTTCTGTAAATCAAGTAATATTTCGGCCAGTAGCTCTAAAGTTGCAAGACGGTCCGTTGTTTCCATAATGGTAATGCAAAACAGTAATCGCAACATAATGTCAGTTGATTAGGCGGGGCATCGTTTGACCATGGAGGAAGTACGTGCTCTCCGAGAGTGAAATAGATCTTATAAGACTCAACTTATAGGCCTAAAAAATGTGTCTTTTCTGGGGTTAAGACAATTTGACAACCTGTATATATCTGTAAGATTTACTTATGGCTTAAATTTCAAATAACATCAAAATGCAAACGGAATGTTCAGAATAATGTTTATGCACCTTCTAAGACTCCGTATTCTGCACCTACCTGGCGTTTACTGTAAGTTGTTTTTGTTTTTTCGTTCAAATTTGTTTCGATTTTTATCTTTTTAAATCGCATAAATACATTCGATTTTGTTTTTTTTAACTATTAAATTTATAAATAATGAGAAACTAAAAGCAGCATGTGTAAAATCAGCGTGCAGACCGATAAAGGGAGGAGTAGCTTATTACGTGACGAATTAAGAGAGGGGGAATTACCACGTACGTATTGCCCGGTGTGCGATAAGGGGGAAAAGAATTAATGGTGACTAAGTATTCTCATTTTCGTTTCTCTCTCTCTCTCTTTCTCTTATTCTCTCTCTCTCACACACACACACACACAGGCCCTTTCTCTCTCTTTCACACACATGTGCCCTTTCTCTCTCTCATACACACATTCCATTTCTCTCTCACACACACATTCCCTTTCTCTGTCGCTGTCTCTGTCTCTGTCTCTCTTTCTCTCTCTCTCTCTCTCTCTCTCTCTATCTCTATCTATCTATCTATCTTACTCTCTCTCACAGACATGCCCTTTCTGTCTGCCTGTCTCTCTCTCTCTCTTTTTCTTTTTCACAGACATACCCCCCTCTCTCTCTCTCTCACACACACACACACATGCCCTTTATCTCTCTTTGTAATACAGTAGTAAACTTTTACCTTGTCTCATTTAACTACGTTAAACTATTTTGAATCGAATTGTTTGTTAATACTTTACGCATCTTTTGATTAGATCAACAATCGATTAATAAAAATCGATTAATGGTAAATAAAAAATGATGAGTAGTAAGTAACGTAGTCGCGAGAAATGGAGGCACGAAAAAGTGGTTACACAATTCTATTAATATAGAGATAAGATAGAGATACGTATGTCTAATAGTCTAAAAGATGCTAGTGAGTAATCTGGTACACAAACCGACAAACAAACGTATCTGATATTAGTACAGCTGATTGATTTTCCATCCCAACGATCTTTATTCAATCTGTATCCAGTTGACACATTTTTACTCCCGTGATGAAAAAATAAGTGAAGTTAAATCTATGTACCAGGGCTTCGTATGATCAGAGAGAGAGGCTGAATGATTGCCAATTGATTGCTAAACATCAAATAGTCGCTCCGAATCCTGGCTCTGTAATCATTTTACCGGAAGGGTTTGTATGCGCAGGTCTGCAATATAGTTACGTAAAGTCTAAACCCTTCCGTTGAATTTTTTATTTTTTATTTTGTTGTGCTTCCTTGCTAGTTGAGTCGCGATTTAGTTCAGTGTTTGGCAACACTGAACTAAATCGGACCATCTTCTGATCACCATACTTGAGCCTAAAAACATTTGCAACGCCTAAAATAAGGTTATGTTTATCGAACAGTTTTTTATTTGTTTTTGTTTTTTTGTTTGTTATCAACTTTATTTAATAAATTACTGATTATATTTTCATAAACAATATTACCAGAGATGCATCTTAGACTAAGGAATCTCCTATTAAATTGTAAAAATCCCGATTAAATTGTGAAAGTCCCCATTAAATCGTGGAAGTTTCCATTACATTTTTGAAGTCGCATTTAAATTGTAGAAGTTTCTATTAATTTTTCAAATCTCATTAAATGTTTTAAGTTGTCCAGATCTAAGAATATTTTGACATAATATGGTTCATATCTCTAGGGAATTCCATAGTGAAAGTTTTTTTTTTAATCATCTTTGCCCAAAATTGTACACCTTAACTAATCAAGTCAGCTTGCTAGGGGAGGTGTCGTTTTACCATAGTGGAATGATGTGCTCTCTAAGCGCTTTAGTTTTAATTATATTAAATTTCTTAAATTGTTTCTTGTTTTAAAATGGCAAAAGTTTGCAAATGCTGCTGCTAATAAAATCCTTAACAATCCAACAATAATCTTAAACTAAGGTTTAGAGCTAAAAAAACTCAAGCTTCTTCTGTACTCACATCAACCCACTCCATCCGATATACAGAGAATTCCGTGTGATTTTTTCTTTAATCAATTTTTGACTTGATAAGGGCTCATTTTATTGCTCGAAATAATTATTGCCTGAAAATATGCTACGGTTGTTGCCTGAATAACCTAACTATTTTTCATGTACAATAAATACATTTAGCTGTCTAGTCGAAAACATGACGATAGATACATATTTGTAAGTATATATAACTTGATATTAGACCGATCTGTTCATTCGAAATGAACCCGAAAACCTCGAATTTTAAAAAACTACATCATATTATTTAATATGTAATATATTATATATTCATGATTGATGCTTCTCGGGCGCACATCTTATATATATATATATATATATATGGGAAGAGAAGGATGAAAGTAATCCGACGTGATGGGAAAATGAAAAAGGAAAACCAAAAAATGGATGTTTTTTATGTGTACATCAACGTTTCGTCTTTATTTATAAGACTTCATCAGGATGATAAAATAGAGAAAGAATGTCATGCAAGCACAGATACATGTAGGGTAGACATATTGGGAAAAATTGAAATATTTGGAAAATGATAGCAATGAGTGAGGGATTGGGGGGTGGAGGAGGGCGGTGATTGAAAGGGTGGGTATGGAATATTTGGGATATTTCAAATATTTCACACCCTATCACAACAAATCCTCCCTCCCCCCACTCAACTATTTTCTCCCATACCCCTTCTTAAATTCCCTCATTTTCTCAAAACGCTCTCTAAGACCATAACTTTCGCCCATCCACCAAAATCACAGCCCCCCCCCCTTCCTCTCTACCCATCCTCCTTTCCCTGCATACACCCCCCATACACAAACATTCCAACCTACTTTTTCCC
>OY744520.1:153906606-153971606 GCA_963556195.1 Sepiola atlantica | reverse complement strand
TTTTTGATGGTCAGAGTGCTCACCTCTCGAGCGCTGGCTTTTCAACCCCCACTTTCCGACCCGACCTTGGGTCACATCTTACTTGTGGGAGTAGGATAAAACTGGCCTTGTGCCTAACTCCTGGAGAGGAGTAAATAATACTTTCTGATCCAATCCTTCAGGTTGTTGTTTGTCTCGTCTAATATGTATGCAAATAATATCAAATACACAATGAAAGACTTACTCCTTTCTTATTTAATGTCTTCCAGTCGACTTAGTATTCACGCGACATTTGAGTGAACCAAATTGTCTACGTAATTTACATTTGTGTTTTACTCTTGTTCACCCCAAACAAGGCACATCTTCACTGAGACGTAGAGATGTGATTAGAGGTTAAATATATAAAGGGCATCCTAAGTGGGGAGTTGTGCAGTAAGATGTTTGTTTACATTACATTCAAATTTCTTCATATTGGTACAGTCAGGGTAACAGGGAGCAAGGAGGGAATTCCAAAGGCAAACAGTCTGAGGAAAGAAGCCATTTGAATATAAAGTTTTCCGGCATCTGAGGACCTCCATAATGATGGGGTGGGAATTAACTGCTAGTCGAGTTTGTCGGGGTTATTTTACCTTGAGGAGGTACAGGTGCAATAAGTTTGTCGAATCACATACTATTGAAGTATCTGTAATACAAGGAGAGGGATACAACATTACGGCGATGGGACAGTGGCTGGAGATTGGGAGACAGTGTTTGACTTATTAGGTTAGAGACATATTATTTATACAATGCCCAAGAAGGAGAGACTAGTGGTTTGTGCACCAGTCTACATGTAGCAACAATACACCATGGTACAGGCGAATAGTGGCTTTATGTGCAATAATATATAAATATACCTACGTACATATATTTTCACACAAGAGAAATTTCAAAACTCATAATTAAGAGTTTAGAATTACAACATTAGCAACATAGAAAATTCCGAGATTAAACATTTATGGTTTAAAGATGAGACAAAATAGGAACCCTACTTGATATACCAGTGTCGGAAGAACATAATAATGTTTCATTTTCTATCTATATAAGAAAAGCACCATAATATATCTATCGGCTAAATTATATGGTTAAATAAACTAAAGCTTTATGTAAGCTTTAAATTTGCAATTAAATGGGATTTCAGTTCTTCGCCACAGTAAAATTTATTTTGTTGGGGAATTTTATCATCACTATTGTCTTCGCTGTGACATAAGTAACGCTCTACATGTAGATACCGTTTTAATTATATTTCATTTAATTATTGGTGAGTCCTTCCCAAAACTAAATAGATAGCAATGCATTCATTTACTAAGTTAGCAAAACTTCATTGAAATGTGTATAAAGAATGAATCCTATACGAATTTGGGGAATGGTAGTTAAGTCTATAAAGAGAAGTCGGAGATTCAAAGAGAATTCGAACCCGTTTCTACAAATCCGACGTTTTGTAATGAAAATGTTAAAAAAACATATATCGTCCATAAAGGAAAAGATTTGAGGTATCTGTATACATCCAGTCTTTGATTAACTGTTAGGTCCGATGGGCGAGCGATTAAACCGACACCGGCTTTATGTAGTTTATTTCGAATCCTGTTGAGATCTCATTTTTCTTTCAGTAAATGTTGGATGTTCCCAGCCCCACAGATAACTATGAAACCGCTTCATTTAATAATGGCTTTACCAACGCAAATACGTGTGTCTACCGTTTATATTTTTGGAGAACAGTTGATTGGCGCGTGAATGCTAAGAATGTATTTAAGTGAAATATTTTGAAAATCAACAAACGTGCGTGCCTCGAATTATACGTTTTAAGTGTCTTCATTTCGTGAGTCCCTGAGATTTGCAATGGATTATTAAGGACTTTTCTAAATAATAATGGTCTATCCGTGTCAATGAAACCATGGTACGTCTCTGTAATATGTAACGTATGGTTTTTCAATAAATAATTTGCATTTTACTTCTCACATTCTTACGACCGAGAACTTTATTGATTACTTTTCAACATACCCTGACGTACTATATATATATATATATATATATATATATATATATATATATATATATATATATATATATGTGGGGGGGGGGGGGTATGTAAAGATATTTTTTAGAAAAACATTAAATGAAAAGGAAAAATAAATAAACATAAAAATGTGTATGCCTATTAAACAGCTCTATTTATTATTTAGCACTCATATATAGAAAAGAGACGAATTCTCTGGATCTTTACCTGGATTACTATATATATATATATATATATATATATATATATATATATATATATATATATATACATATATATACATATATATATACATATATATATACATATATATATATACATATATATATATATATATATATATTATTTTGCTGACTAAGTTTTGTTTTATTTGCTACTATAGATTTTTATACGGACTAATCAACATTATTTTTGTAATTTTTCCCAACCGACTACAACATAGTCGTTTTCAAGTCTAATGTAGACAAGTGCTTGTTGAGCCGCTCTTCGTAAGTAATCTTCTGCCAATTCCACCCATTGTTTCTATACCGGTGTGCCCATCTAACGGGCCTTGATGAGTGGTTAACCATCATTAAAATAAAAATTCATTATTTTCAATCAAAACAATAACAAATAGAAATCCAGTTATAATTTTGGAAGGTCCATCAGGTCTGCTTGTGATTTTATTTTTTTTTTTACATAACACGGTTCAGTGTCTAAGATATCTCAAAGTCCATCACAGTTGTAATTTTTTTGTTTGTTTCATTTTTTTTAATTTTTTTTTTTAATAGTTTTTTTTCCGAAGAGAAAAGGAAAGAAAGAAAGAAATATTGAGAGATATACAAATAGTTCGATAGATATTCGATTGATTATTTGATTCGATTAATTTGTTTTGCCCGGCGGCGGTCGGTTTGTTCGGCGAACCTTCTTGTTCAATCTGTTCTTTTTGGTGCGCGGATTGAGACGTCTGAAAGTAGGGAAGAAAATGGAGAGAAATATATTAATGGGAATCAATTTTTAAAAAAAATAGTTCAAAAAAGATATTCATACACGCAAGAACCAAAAAAAAACAGCAGATGACCGTATAGACTTAACTCCCCACGAGGGCAGAGTTAGACACAATGTATGTTTTTTTAATTTGAAGAAAATCCAATTTCACCAGATAAAGGGCACTCTGGATCGGAACAAAACTAAAAATTTGCCTTAGTCAATCCCTGACTGAGACCAAAAAATGTGAAGTGTAGTATCAGAGCAGATAGTACAATTTGCCCCTAGGCATACTCACAAAATAATAATGACAAATGTTCAAAAGGGCAAGACTATTCATGTTTGCAGGGTGCAAAATTATATCTAAAAAGAATGTTTTCCTTTCCTCCTCCTCTATGTGACGAGGTTTAGGTATAATTTGCATGAACAGAGTTTCTTTCCAAGGACTTCCCGTTTGTGGAACGCATTACATCGAGAAGTCTTTTCTGCAGACTACAACATCAAAGGACGATAAATACGTGTTATGAACCTTCTTTTAAGTAATCAAACATTATTTGTTCAATTGATCATTTTAATATTCTCATTATATTTTTCATCATTCAACTGACAATGCATCCATCGCATTACTCGAGCGGCTTTTGGCCTTGGTAAGTGCTGACTTATTAGTAAATGAAGAACTAAACAGAATGAGAATGATAGTCTGATTTGAACAGAGAATTATATATACATATATATATATATACAAATGAATAAAATACGAATGTTTTTCATTTATCCTGACTATATTCATATCAAAAGAAGTTAAGCTTATTTAATTCAAAAACGCTCAAATAAATTAATATTCTGCACAATTCATTTTTATTTTTTACTTTACTTTCCTGACATCAATGTAATACTTTTCTTCGTGTTAATATTAATATACTTAGTAGTAGTAATATTAATTACAAACGTTTTTCATTAAAATGAAAAACGTTTAACATTCAAAATGATAATTTTGAAATTCGAAATCTAACTTTCGTTTTTTGACGACGATGATAATGGTGCTGGTGCTGCTGCTGCTGTTGATAATGATTATGAAGTATTACATTTGCCATTAAAAAAACAATAAAGTACCCTCGTTTCACTTTTTTCAATTACAAAAAAATATAATACAATCATATTCTTTTTAATATGAAAAGAACATTGACTACAACTAGATTAATTGCTGCCCAGAGGGCGGGTAGTTTTTGCTATTATATATATATATATATATATATATATATATATATATATACATATATATATATACGTGTGTGTGTGTGTGCAAATTCAGCTTTCTCTAACATTTCGTCTCTGTAGTCAAGCGAGAATAAGGTGGTTTCTCTTTCAGAGAAACAGATTAGAATCCTGTCTCATTTTTCAGTTTCTGGTTTTCTTTGTTTATCCCCAGCCCCGTTGACTTAATTAACTGTTATAGCTGTTTTCATCATTGTCGTCCTTAGTTTTGTCTCAGTGATTTTTTCGATTCTAATTTCTCCCAGTCTTTTTTTTTGCAGTTTTTCTGGACTGTTTCTACTGCTCCTACGATTATTGGTATTATATTGACTTTCTTCATGCTCCATATCCGTTTCAATTCTCTTGCAAGTTCCGTGGATTGGCTTCGTTTTTACGTCTTCTTGATCTTCACTCTGTGGTCGGCAAGATTTTTTCCTCTGATCGACGACTATTACACCCGGTCTCTTTGCGTGTATGAGTTTATCTGTTTGTTAAATCCATATCTCAAAGAATGTTGTGTATTTCGTTTTCCAGTACTGTCTCTGATTTATGTTTATACCATTTGTCTGCGTGTCCGAAATGCAATCGTTAGCACAGTTCCCAGTGTACTGCTTTCCCCACACAGTCATGTCTGTTCGTGTATTCTTTTTAGGCTAGTTTGCCGCATTCACTTATTATATGATTTACTATTCCATCTTTTTGTCCACACAGTCTGCATTTACTGTTTTCCTGTGTTTTATTTATTTTAGCTTTAATGTTGCTAGTCATATTATTATTATTATTATTATTATTATTATTATTATTATTATTATTATTATTATTATTATTATTATTATTTACTCACTTAAAGTTATCACACAATTCATTATAAGCGATTGATCATTGGCAATAGCGTTGTGTTACCTGGGGCCTGAGTGACAATAAATCAACTCAGATATTCAGCACACTCCGAACACCTGTTTACAATTGATTTGCATACTTAGAGATTTGAGTGACAACAAGCCTCTCGAAAGTTCCAGTACTGCTCGGGTACTTTAAGTGGGTGTCGAGTTGCTGTTCTCCCTCCCTGGACTGAATTTCCAACAACCTCCGCCTCTTTCAATAACTGTTGCAAATAATTTGCATTATTGCAACAGCCGCTTAGTATTTTGTCTGGCTTGCAACAACCGATAGTCTTCTCTAGAATGTGAGTGGCAATAAACCTCCACAGTGTTCCATTACTATCCGCATCCATCCAGTGGATGTCTGGCTGGTACTCTTTCTCCTCGATCTCTTTATCTTCCTTGACCTTTCATTACTATTTTGTGTGATATAAGCCGATGTTGGTGCCCCCACATGCTGGTGTGTAAGTGTGTGCGTGCTTTTTCGTTTTTTCCTTGGACCGTGTCAGTTTATAGGATTTCTGTAAGTTTCAGTTCCCTTGGGATCGTATGATTTTATTTCTATATTTTTGTTCTATTTCTAATTTAGCTTACTTGTGACTGGTTAGCATTAGTTTGTTATGTGAGTCGGTGTCCGCATTCGAAGATGTTCCTTAAGAGTTAGGCTGTTTTAACCATTGTATGGTCTCAATGTTTCCTTTCATTCTAATTTCTTCTAATCTTTTATATTTATTTTTACGGCTCTGTTCCCAGTGCTCCTACAATTCTGGGTATTATCTGCTTCATGTCTATATTCCTTTCAGTTTTATTAATAGTTGGGCTTGAGGTTATGAGACCTCCGACAACCCTAGTTCATTTGATTTCGTGTAGTGCTCTTTCTGTTTTATTTTGTTCTATTTTATTTCAACGAAACTACAGTTTGTTGGCATTCGTTAGTTATATGGGTTGGTTTCTGCATTCAAGGATTTTCCATAATAGTTTGGCTGTTTTAATCATTGCCGTACGTTGTATGATACCAATTTTCCTAGTTTTGGGCCAGTTTTTTGCGCGACTGTTCGCATTTACCATACAATTATTTTCATCACAGTAATTTTCTTCCTGGCCCATATTTTTAAGCTGTTTGGCAAGTACCATGTATTTGCTTCGTTTGTCAGTCTCTTTGTCTTCACTCTGATTTTTTCGGGCGAAATCTACGATTTGGAAGTTTTTTTCCTTCTTTTGTAAAGTAAACCCACTCTTACTATCACGTCCAGTCTTTTTGCTTGGATGAATATTCCTGTTTTTACCTCAATGTCCCAGAAGATTTTGTGATATTAATTGTCCAATACTTTATCCCGTGTGTGTATAGGTATAAACCTCATTTATCTACATGTTTAAAGTGCACATTTGCATAGTTCCCAGTGGACTGTTTTCCCTATGCAGTTGTGTCGGTTTTTGTATTCTTTTTGGATAGGTTTGCTGCATTTATTTATCACGTAATTAACCGTTTCTATCTCCTTGTCCACACAGTCTACATTTACTTTTTTCCTGTTATGGTTTTGATATACTTCATTCGTTGTGGCTCTCAATCTTTTTAGAATATAGTTTTCTTAGCCATGTCCAGGTGTTTTCGTCTGTCTCTTTTCGAGTCACTCTTATAAATCGTCGATGTAGCTGCTCCTTTTTCCATTTCTCTCATCTCGCTTTTTTACCAATGTATTTGCTTCCCGTCCTGTTTATTTCAGCAGTGTGGCTTGCTGCGATGTCAGCCCATCTGTGTTCTGAGTTATCTATTAGTCTAATTTTTATTTTGTCATCTACTATTCCGCTATACAAACCAGCCATTTCCCCTTTCTCATGTTTAGTCGTTGAGTATCATCCTTAGGTTAAGGTCATTTCTGCATAGTCGTAAGTTTACTTGTCTTATGGTCCAGATAGCTGAGTTCTTCTTTTGTCCGTCCTATTAAGGGCATAGAATATCTTACTAGAGATACTGTGCACATGTTTATTCATTATATCAGATTTCGATTATATAATTTGATTTCTATGACTGTTCTCGTCCGTCACGGATATTCTTTGCCAATTTTCGTTTCGGTTTCTCTTGATTTGATGACGTCTATTTATAGGTATGTTCCAGAACTCAAAGATATTTAAAAGTATTATTATTTCTGCTAACTAGGAGTTATCACGCAAGTCATCATCAGTGATTGCTCACCGACAACAACAAGTGGTGTTCCCTGGAGTCTAAGTGAGAACAAGCTTCCCCAGATTTCCAGTACTCTCCACCTCTTTTCAATCACTACCGTAAATGGCCTTGCGGTACCGATACAACCGCCTACTATTGATTTCTCGCTGGCAACAACCATTGGTCTTCCCTTAGGTTTTGGGTGGCAATAAGCTTATGATATTTCTTGCAGTTTATGTTCCTTGGTTCGTGCGCTAGTGTTCTTTCTTATTGCTTTGCTTTTTTTCTAATGTAACTTCCATGTGACTGGTTACCATTTGTAGCTTATGCGGGTTGGTTTCCGCATTCGAGGATTTTCCTTAGGATTGCAGCTGTTTTGATCAACGACGTCTTTTGTATGGTCTCATGGATTATTATTATTATTATTATTAGTAGTAGTAGTAGTAGTAGTAGTAGTAGTAGTAGTAGTAGTAGTAGTAGTAGTAGTAGTAGTAGTAGTAGTAGTATAAAGCTAACTTAATCAACGTTTATTTCTCTAAGCCCTTTTCCTATATATTTGAATCACACATACTACGCTCTTTTCTTTTTTAGGAGGGCTATTCCATTTTAATTATTCTAATTAGACGTAATTTGCAATGTACTTCACCAAGTAAACCATCTCTTACTATCACCGTCACCCTCTTGCATTATATATTATATGCCCCCGCTCTTATTTTATACAATGTCTATCATTTTCGCTTCTGTCTCTCCCTCTCCCTCTGATTATTTACAGTCAATAGTAATAAACTCCTCATAATCCCCTTTCTGTCAGCCAGAAAAAAAAAACATCGATTGCTATCGCAAATAACACCCTACTTGAGAGTCAATCGTTCGAATTCCTCGGCCAAACATCCACAGGTAACATGACCTGGAACAAATACATAGAAGAAATTGCCAAGGCTACTGCAAAGAAAGCGAGTTCCCTCTACCATGCTAAAAAAACTTCTCACACCTGCAAATACCCTATATGTCATCAAGGCCACCATCCGCCTATGCATGGAGTATTGTTGTCACATCTGGGCTAAAAAAAAAAGTCTCTAAACTAATAGGTTCCTCACTATCCACCAAGCTCCAGCCCCTGTCCCTGTTCCGCAATGTTACATCCTTGTACTTGTTTTACGTACTTCAATGGAATGTGCTCCGAAGAACTTGCTGCTCTGGTGCCTCCTCGACATAAATACACTCCACCAACTCGACAATCAGCTAAATCCTATCCATTTACTATGGATGTCTCCAGATCCCTGAGAGCCTTCTACTCCAATAGCTTCTTTACTCGAGCATCCAAACTTTGGAGCTCCCTCTCTGCCCCCTACTTCTCCGACTGTATCGACATGCAGAAATGTAGACCTAATGTGAACAAGCTCCCAATTTAGGATGACCCAAAAAATGTTCACCTTCTCAGTAGCCCCTTACGTCTACAGTGGCAACTTGCCTTGTTTGTGGTGAACTAAGTTTAAACAATAAAAATAAAACATGGTAGCGACGATGAAGGTATCAAGTACTGATAATCTCTCTCTGTCAGTTTTTTCTCTCGATTTCCTTCAGTCGCCGCTTTCTTTAAATTCACTTTTCTTTCCTGTTCTTTCTATATTGACGAACAAAGAAAGCAAGAAGATAAGGGGCGACGATGGCGAAGATGTCGACTACTTCAACTATAAGACCTAATATCGGAATAGTCTATTATAAACAAAAAAGAAAATAGCACCACAAGTAATAATAATGTTCTACTCCTAGCTGGAGAGGAAATGAGTTGTGTGAAAGAAGACATAAAAAGCAGAAAGTGACTAATTTGGGATTTAAAAATTTTTATTCGTTTAAATTTAACTGGTTTTCAAAATTCACTTTTTTCTGATTCAAAAACTGTAACCTCGAACGCAAGGCTTACCCAACGGTCACATGTTATATATATATATATATATATATATATATATATATATATATATATATATATATATATACACTCCTGATCAAAAATTTGAGACCACTTGAAAATCTTTTTTAAAAAAAACTTTTTCGAGGATAGATTTTACACTCCGCCCACTTAAAGTTACATTACATTAAAGTTAAAGGTTATGGAAACAAAAAGCTACATTCCAAAAATTTTATTCAGAAATTTACATTTTTATAAAATGAGGCATTTTACACTTGATCAAAATTATAAAACCAGGGGTATAAATTGTTAGATCTATGGTAATTCCAATGTGTTTTGTTCAGTTAGAGATTAGCAATAACTGCGTAAAGGTGTCACCATGCCTATAGCCAGCAAACTTACCGAAGTTGTGCATGCTCGACTTCTAGACTTCCATAAGCAAGGTTTGTCACAGCTAAGGTAAATCGCAGTAAAACTGTGATTTGCAACTTTCTAAAGGACAGCGAGAATTATGGAAAAGCAAAATCGACTTGTAGGCCTCAAAGAATTTCTCCTGCATTGAGTAGGGGAATAAGACGGGTTGTTGTGAAAGACAGTGGACTTTCTACGAGTCAAATTAAGGCAGTGTATAAGAGAGAGTGAGAGAGAGAGACCTGAACAGAATAGATAACAGAATAGATGTGTAGATAGATCTGAATAGAACAACACATCGATAGAAAGATATGAACAGAATGAAATAGATAAGTAAATAGATTTTTAAAAATCGAAACAATAACACAGATAGATATGAACAAAATTTGATAGACATATAGACAGATCTCACGAAATTGAGATAGCATAATTTATATATACGAGGCATGTCTAAAAAGTATCCTACCTTTATTTTTCCGTACGAAATATAGACGATAGGGCGGCGCCACTCTATACAGTGAAAGAAGACACCTTCATGCACATGTGTGAATTTTATCACCGCCTTTCTGCGCGTTAGTCGCGGCCTGTCGGTCGCTGGGTTAGGTGCTACACAACGTGTTCGTCGGATTACCGATTCTCTCAAGATGACTGAACGTGTTAAGCAAAAGTAATGCGTCAAATTCTGTCAAAAGCTTGGTGATTCTTAAAGCAAAACAATTCATAAGATTCAGCAGGTGTTTGCAGAAGATGCAATGGGTGTAGCACAAATTAAGGAGTGGTTCAACTTATTCAAAAATTGCCGCACATCAGCGGAGAGTGACCAGCGTTCTGGCAGGCCCTAAACTGCTCGGAATGCAACTGTTGTTGTGAGGGTGCGAGATTTGGTGATGGAAGATCGTCGTTCAACCGTGCCGGGGATCGTCTAAGAGGTCGAAGTGAGTAAAGATTCTGCACATGCAATTTTGCGTGATGATTTGAACATGCACAGAGTGGCAGCGAAATTCGTGCCCAAGTTGGTGTCGCAGGGACACAAGGACCTCCATTTTCAAGTTGCACAGGATCTTCTGGAAACCGCCAACACTGTGTTTCTAAACACCGTGATAACTGGAGATGAGTCATGGATGTACGGGTACGACCCAGAAACAAATAGACAGTCGTTACAATTGAACCATCCCGAGTTTCCAAGGGCAGAAAAAGCGCGACAGGTGCGAAGCAAAATCAAGGTCATGCTGACTGTCTTCTTTGATATCCGTGGAATTGTGCATCACGAATACGCACCGGAAGGACACACAGTGACAAAAGACTACTATCAAGATGTTCTCCGGCATCCTCGTGACACAGTTCGGTGCAAAAGACCAGACATTTGGACGGCGAAAAACTGCCAACTACATCACGACAACGCCTCCGCACATTCATCCCAATTGATCCAACATTTCTTAGCCAAACATGGAATTCCGGTCGTTCGCAAACCTCTCTACTTTCCAGACATGGCTCATTGCGACTTCTGGTTGTTTCAAAAATTGATTACGCCACTGAAAGGTTCCCGTTTTGAGACTAGATAAGAGATAATGCGAAACACGACGGCGGAGATGAACACAATTCCAAAATAAGACTTCCAGATGTGTTTCCGGCAGTGGATGGATCGGTGGGCTAACTGTGTGCAAGCACAACGGGCCTTCCTTTAAGGGGTTAGGGTTCCAACCCCGTCAGGTATTCAAATATTTTTTCTGGCCTTAGGTCGGATACTTTTTTAGACAGGCCTCGTACATATATATATATATATATATATATATATATATATATATATATATATATATATATATATATATATATATATATAAAGTAATCCAACAAAAGATATAAGAGTCAACTAATATCTTATAATTTTGATTTGTACTGCTCCGATCAAATCATTGGAACCCTAAATTTTGAACAGTATGATTTCTACACATAGTGAGTTTACTGAACTTTTTATTTGATTTGGTTTATTTATCGTTGTAATAATTAACATAAACATCGGATGCATTTTTCACTGCATCGATTGCGGACGCATCTCACGACTGGATAACTTTTTCAATTTGTTCAATTTTTTCAATTTTTCATTTTTGGACTGTCACTCATTACCTGGATCAATCTTCAGTCAACCTCCTGGATATCTTTCCTCAATATGTTTTTAAATTGTATGACTTGGATGGATTGTGTAGATTTAACAAAAAAGTATGTTTTTGGGTTGATATATTTGATACTATATACTTTTATGTATTTTTGTATATATTTTTATATATTTTCAAAGTGTAATTTTATTGCATGCAGTAATGTTACTGCGGTAATGGTCCGGTGAGGAGAAGAATTATCTTTGAAAACTCATGAGTTAAGGACGTTAAGATACTTAGCTTTGAACTTTGAATTCTAATAAAATTGTATTAGCACCTTATTTTATTATTTCATTTTATATTATGATATATATATATATATATATATATATATATATATATAGTAAGTTAGGAAAATATATTCATGGCAATTAAACTACACAGAGGCTTCCGTGTTTCATCTTCGTAGAGAATCGTCAGGCTAAAATGCATTGAGTTTGATTTTATATATATACACGTGGTGTTAGTCTAGCTAGTTAACCAATCAGATTCTTTGTTATTCTCTTAGCCATTCGTTGGGCTTATCACAAACAAAGCTTCGGTTAATTTTATTCTATTGTTTTCTTTTCTAGAGGATGGCCCATCCCTGTTTTTTGTTGTATCGAAATAATGAGTGACTTTATTTTAATACGTGCTTGCTTGTATTTCTTGTATTTGAGGTTTTAGTTTAGTTTTTTTTAATTTATTTGTTCATTTATTCATTTATTTATTATGTATTGTTAATCTAAGGTAAATTTCAAGTGTAAGCAATTGTTTGTTATTTCACTTCTACATTTTAATAGGTTTTAGGGGTACTTAAAGCTTAAGATTTCCAATTTCTCATTCAGGCATAATCTACACGGGTCGTCTAAATTGTTACATGTACTGGCCTGTCGTATTATTTTACATTCGATTATTGGTGAGCGTCCGCTTTCTTTGAGCTCCCAATAATGGTTTGCTACTGCTGTTTTAGTTCGGCGCTTTTTTGTTTTTAAATGTGCTGCTTTGGTCGTAATATTTGGTTTTAAAAGCTAGGTATGTATTATCTACGTAATACTTTTTATTCGGTCTTTCCTTGGTATATATTGTAGCTTGGTAAACAATACATTTGGTTAGGCATTTATTTTGTAGTGGGCAAAGTGTCAAGTTATGTAGTTACAGCTTTTCTCTTCATTACTAACTTTTTTTATTTCTATTTGGGTGATTGCTATTAGTGTTTGGGTTATTACTATTTGTTGTGCTTATATTTTTGTTCTTCTTAGTGTTTTTGTTGCTGTATTGGTCACTTTTTTACGCAATTTGTTATTTTTTTCTTCTCTACTGTTCTCTTTTAGTATTTTGTTATTGTTGTCTTAATTATCATTTCATCAGAAATTTTTTCCCAGTTTTGTTTTTAGCATCTGATTATAGGGTGGTGTATACCAGATAATATTGCTTTTTATTTTATTTTTAATGTTATTATAATTATTGGTGTCCTGTTTCTTATATTTATCTCCTTATAACATCTTATGTTGATACATGAAATAATATATATGTGTGTGTGTGTGTGTGTGCCTGTGTGTATGTGGTGCGTGTGTGTGTGTGTGTGTGCCTGCGTGTGTAATAAATTGGCATAGATAATCAGGCTGAAAGAGAAAGGAGGAACAAAAAGAGAGACACCAACATAGATTGATAGATAGATAGATAGATAGATAGATAGATAGATAGATAGATAGATAGATAGATAGATAGATAGATAGATAGATAGATAGATAGATAGAATGAATTTTATAAATGTTATGAATGTCCAATAGGACGTTTCTTATATGAAGAAACCCTTTAACATGCCAAGCACGGCAGCCATATCTAGCCACAATGTACGGCCTCTCCTCAAGACGTAATTGTCTTGCGGGCAATACAGCGGTCAATTTGCCCTGCTCTCTGCAATAAAAACGATATAATGTAGTAACGAGAGGTTGGGTTGAACCTCTTTGGGTACATATATCTTTTCTGGTCTAGTTAGCAATGTCAAGCAGGTTAGCTTGAATCAACTGGTAGAAAATGAAAAAACGGACTAGAGGGATTGCAAATAGGTGAAGATTTAAAGATGTTATGTGCTTTTTGTTAAAAACAAAACAAATGAAACGAAGAGTGGAAAAAATAGTTATAAAAGGAGACAATTGCGTAAACATTCCCCATGAATATGCGATATGAAATAGCAATGTATCTCTTGGGATTTTAAGTGACGTGTAAGAGGAGAAAAATGGAAGTAGCTTATACACTTTAACAATATATGCAGGAAAACTACACGAGAAAGTATATAAATAAATATAGACTACCCGTGACCTGTTGGGTCATAAGCATTGCTGCTATTTATTCCACTTTGATTCCATTCGAAATTCATAAACTATGACATATCCGTTAAGGCATTCTTCTTGCATAACTAAAAGTAGTACGCATCTTTTATTTTATTTTTATGGATAATATAGAAGTAAAGAGACTTACTATTTAACTATCTAATAAACATACGCGTTTACGTTGTGTACTTATAATGTGTAAATTAGATGGCTAAATGAAGCAATTAAAGCGCAACGCTGAAAAAAGTCGCTCTTTCTCAAAATTCTTACTGAGACATTAAAGTATATTAAAGGGTGGTTATATCAACATATATTGAGGAAGGCCGAAATAGATATGTATATTTAGTAAAGTATGGGTAACTTGATGAGTTAATTGCAAATTACAGCGAAAACAAGCGTTTATTCATGCTTGAAAATATATATAAAATAAAGTCGGTCTAATTTGGACCTCAATAATAATGTATCTGACGAATCTATTTTTTATTCTGCCTAACTAATGTTTCTTTTTCTTTGCACCAAATTAATGTATTTCCATTTTATTATTTTATTTTTTTTAATCAATATTTCGGTCTTTTCATCCTATTTGACCCTCTACAAATATTTCGTGTGGTGTCAGGCTAGTTAGGCACTATTTCGGGGGGGATGGGATGGGGGGAAAGGGGAGTGGAAAAGAAAAAGAAGGTAGAGCAGAGGAGCAGGGGGAGCTTATGGTGTTTCTTGCAATTTATTTTCATTGGTTTGTGATGTGGTATTCTTTATGTGTTTTTGTTTTCTTCCTGCTGTAAATTCCATGTGACTGGTTACCCTTCGTAGCTTATGTGTGTTGGTTTGCGCATTCGAGGTTTTTCCTTAAGATTGCGGCTTCTTTAGCATTGCCGTCCTTTGTATGGTCTCAATGATTCCTTAGATTCCAATTTCTCCCAGTCTTTTCTCCAGGTTTTGTTGGGACTGTTCTTAGTGCTCCTACGATTCTTGTTATTATACTGACTTTCTTCATACTCCATATTCCTTTCAGATATCTGGCAAATTCCGTGTATTTGCTTCGTTTCTCCCTGTATTTGATCTTCACTCTGTGGGCTTGCATAGTTTCCAGTGTACTGCTTTCTCCACGCAGTCATGTCTGTTCTTGTATTCGTTTTGAGCTAGTTTACTGCATCGACTTTTTATATGATTTACTGTTTTGTCTCTTTGTCGACAGAGTCTGCATTTACTGTTTTCCTGGATTTTATCTATTTTAGCTTTAATGTAGTTTTTCTTAATCGCATTGGTCTGTGCAGCCATCAGTAAAGATTCCGTTTCTCGTTCTAAGTGTTTTTTTCTTAGTCATGTACAGCTATTTTCGTTGGTTACTTCTCTTTTCAGTCCATGTAGTTGTTTTCCCACTTTTCTTTTTCTTCTTCTTCTTCTTCTTCTTATTATTATTATTATTATTAGTAGTAGTAGTAGTAGTAGTAGTAGTAGTAGTAGTAGTAGTAGTAGTATCGTGTTGTTTGTTGTTATTAAATGTCTGCATAAAACTATTTCAAACTAAAAAACAGAGAAACAAACCGGAAGTATATAATTATGTTTCAGATGACGAGGAAATTTTACAGTAACGCCGAACACACGTCACTGCATTTTGACAGTCGGATTGGATATGAAATATATTTTTATATAAACAAGGTCAGATAATCCACCCGCTTTATTTTTAGCAAGCTGTATCTACTCGCTCTTAGCCGGAATTCTATTTATAATATTTGTTTAGCTATTTTCATACTTTACATTAATCCGCCGTTTCTTATTTCCCCCTTTTTTTTCTTTTTTTACAAGTAACTGCGTTCTCTCAAGGCCGCATTTTTTTATGTTGTCAGTTACAATGAGCTTTGGATTTATTTTCAGTATTGTCGGTTACAACGAGTTTCGGAATTAATCACTACCAACTGTTTGACTTAAATAGACGAGATGAATGAAAGTTTCAGCGTACACGTGAAACTAAGAAATTTAAACACCTAAAAAAGTAGATTTGTTAAAAACTCCCAGGCAACGCCGGGTTACGTGGGCTAGTAGATTTTAAGTTGGCTTTATATATATATATATATATATATATATATATATATATATATATATATATATATATATATATATATAGGAAGTTAACTGAAAATCAAAAACACACAAGTAGACAAAAAAATGAATAAATAAATGTGTGACTTACGATTAGGTTGTTTCAGTAGGTTGGACGATACAGAAGCAAGAAGGTAAAACCAAATTTATTTTTCCGTTAGGATATTTTTATGTTCATGTTCGGCAATATATATATATATATATATATATATATATATATATATATATATATATATATTATAATTTCATGTATGCACGTATAATATTATGAGGTCATTGTATAGTTTTATTTGTATCATCTTTAACGTGAGTAATGCTTAGTAGTAAAGTATGAGAATGTATTCATGGCAATTAAGCTACACAGAGGTGTTCGCGTTTCATCCCCGCAGGGAATCGTCAGGCTCACGATTTCCTATGGGGATGAAACGCGAACGCCTCTGTGTAGCTTAATTGGCATACATACATTGTCATACATTACTATATGTGTATGTGTGCGTTGGGATATTTTAAAGTATTTATTTTAATGGTACCAAATACCGAGTACAGAGATACAATAGTAGTTTAATTACATATATCTTTAGGTCATTAATTTGCATACTTAGTTGTGAATATACTTATATCCCTTACAAGATATCTTTATAGGCGTTTGCTGTTAGATATGCCATGTTTCAACAGGCCAGCCAACAGGAATATATCAACGAGATAAAAGAAAAATAATATAAATTCTTGAGTTTGATACAGACATAAAAACATTTGGTAACTTTTACTTTTTCCGACATATTCTTAAAGGAAAACTAAAACGGAGATCATATATTTGTGCAATTGCACGTCAACATCTTGGAAATAACTTGATTCTGTTTTATATTTTTGACTTGAGAGTTGGTGGTCTACATTACAATAGAAATATCACGTCACCGAAAAAGCGGAAAGTGTAAGACAAAACGAGTTCGTTTTTTTTTTGTCTGTTTCTAAAATGGTCGCCATTTTGAAAATATAAAACAAATGGTTATTCAGTCTGTTTTACGCTAGGTGATCAAGAACTGGATGATCAATAACGCTTGTTGGTCATGAAGTGGATGATAATTATTCCTTATATTTATATTGTAAAGTGATCCTCTACGCTAAAGTCTAAAATATATTTTCCAAGGATTTATAGTCTTGACGTGTAATCTGAGGGATAAAAATAGAATCTCACTTTTATTTTTCAGTTGACGGCGTAGGGGCAAAAAAGTTTTCAAATGTTTAAACCTGTTCCTCCTCCTGGCAGAACAATGCAACCCACCATACTGATTATCGAAAAGAATTCATAGAAGTGTGTGCTCGAAAAATTGTTAATTACAACAGTAACAGCGAGAAGTCAAAAACTAGATTTTTAAGAGACAAGTTGTACCAAATCTGCGGACGGAAAGTCTCTAACGTCAGGAAATAAGATTGAAAAATAGAAAGTTTTCGTTTTTCAATTCATTTCCCGAACACGAGGAGTTAAGCGGTTAACAATTTTAAATGTCTAACTTTCGCAAAGGGTTTAGTATCAAATACAGATGCAGAAATTAGACGATAGGTTTTAATAAACTAGACAATGAACCTGATTTAGCGCTTCAACATATTGAAGAAGACTAAACATTTTATTAATGTTTGCCAAGATTCACGATACATTGAGCAAAACATAGTGCCACATATTAGAAAAATACGTAACAAAAACTAAATTAATTCATCAACTAAATTTCATCAACAAAAGAAAATAATTTGCCTCATAAACCGTCTCGCATCGGAATAGAAAACTACATACTGCATTGTTCAAAATAAAACATAAAAAAGCTTTATTAAAATTGCTAAAAGTGACGAAGCTGAAAATATCAGATCTGTGTATGTAAAAATATTAAATATGAAATATAAAGCTACAATTTGATTCCGGCTCAGATTTGTCAATAATAAATTTTCAATCGTGGAGTAAATGAAAAACCAACATTGATGTGAACGAGCAAAATAGCTAAAAGCGTCACTGGTGAACAACTCAAATTTGAATTAATCGCTAACGTCATATTAAAAGAAAATACTTTAAAATTAAGAATGTTTGTAATGAATAAGTAAACAATCTGTTGGATAAGGACTGGGTGAAAATATTTTAATAATGGAATATGCCCATAAACTCTTTTTGTCAAAATATTGAAACTTTAAATGCCGAAGCAGAGAGACTAAAGAAAGAAGTAAAAGGAACTTTTTCGGAAGTTTTCTCTGGTGGACTGAGAAGATGTAAAAAATGACTGTCAAGTTTGAATTAAACCTAAATATTCAACCAGTTTTTCTTTAAATAAACAAATGTTCCATTCGGATCATTAAATCAGATTGACGAAGAATTAGGTAATGTGAAAACAAGCAAGTAATGTGGCCAGAGTTTTAGTTTTAGGTAAGTCAAGATATAAAAAACACATGAAAACGTGTTAATAAAGAAGGCCAATTCTGTAAAGCCTACTTTTTTGTTTCTAAATTTAAATTTTATTAGATTTTATCAAATGTATTTATTTATTTCTGTACAGACAGAAGTACCCGGTTATTTATGTAGAGTTTCTCAAGCTTTTTTGAATGTTAAAGTAATGTTATGAAAGTCTTTTAGTCATTAGGAGTAGGTTTTGAAAATCGTCAAGATAGATTTTTTTCTCATAAAAGAGAGGTTGTTAGTCTTTTTTTACTCTATAGTTATCTCAATCGAAGATGCTCGACTGAGCTCCAAATTTTGGTTCATCCTTGTAAGATATCCACAGCAAGAACTCATGTTCTTACCGCAACTGAAACGAACTTTTCCTTTCTTGCTCTGTGTATCCAGTGTGAAGCGAAATTCCCACTAACGGAGTTTCTTCCCAAGACATTCTCATCTATGGAACACATTACCACAGGACTGCTTCTTTGCAGATTACAACATGACCGTCTTTAAACCCAGTGTCAACAAATACGTGTCACCAACCGTCCCCATCCCATTAATACTTGTCATAAACTGTCGCCAAGCCGTGAATCATATTCAATACTCTCATAACATTCTTCATCATTAAACTGAAAATTCATCTCGTTAACTCTCAAGTAGGTTTTTGGCCTTGATAAGTGGTGACACATTAATAAAATAAAAACCATTTGGTGAGTCGTATTTATAATTTTCTTTTACTTGGACTTTCTAACCATCAAATTGAGCTGTGTAATAAATTCACAACTTTTAATATGAAAAGCAAGTATTAATTGAATAAAAGAAATAAATTTTATTTCTTGCGTATATTTTAAAAGAGAATTATCCCCCTTTCTATTGATTGATCCTTTCTATTGGGAGTTGAATGTTTAAATTGAAAATCCATCAATTCCACGTTTGTCTCAAATTTGAGTTTGGTGATCTATAATTGGTATCGATTAGATGTCTGCAACAGATAGAAAGAGCGTGAAAATCAGATAAACAGACGAACAGGCAATTCCCGTCTTTTAGATGTTGATGGTGGAAAGAATTTAATTAAAAATTGAATTTTAAAAATACCTTTTCCTATCTTTTTTCGAGCCGCGTTTTTTGTGTTTACAGATTCCTTTTGAGTTTTCGGTCATCTTTCTCGGACACTTTTTAGTGCAAGTATTGCGTATTTTCACATTCAGACACGAGAAACACTGATTGGGGGCCTGTAATTGAAAGACAGAAATGCGTAGAGAAAACATTAATAAATAATTGATAAAGAAAAAAGGAAATGTCAATGGATATTCAGTTTTTCACACAACAATGGGTATTCTTAAGATGTGCATTTAGCGATAAAAATGTTATTTCAAACATAAGCATGACAGACTAATTGTCACTGTTATTGTTCTAGAAATTTTAATAGTTTGAAAGACTAATTGGCAGATACTTCTATAGAGATGTGTCGTTGCATCTAACAACGACATGATTGTTTACTGACATCTTCAAATTAAAGTAAAATAATAAAGTCATCAAAAAGTATTTTCTGTCAGACAATTTGGGATACTATCAAATTTTATTCCAATTCAATAAATTTGGCAAAAAATTTAAAACAAGCTTCTACAGTTTGTATAGGGTGGGCAAAAATAAGGGTCCTATTTTTAAAAATTCATAACTTTTTTATTTATTGATTTTTTTTTTTTTTTTTTTTTAGAATAAGTAAAGGACACCTTCCGAAGCAAGCATGAGCCGTATTAGCCCTAAGGAACGTACCCTCATTTAGAAAACATTATTTTTGCTTAAAAAACTCAAAACAGTGTAAAAAACAATACTTTAGTTTTTGTAAGTTTTAAGAAGTGTTTTTCGGCTAAAATTTGTTTTGTTTATTTCAAAAAATCTCGGAAGGGTCAGTCTACACACACATAAAGTTTGGTGAGTTTAACTTTTATTTTGTGGAAGTTATTCAAATTCAAGTTATTCAAATTTAAAGATAGGACCCTTATTTTGGCCCACCCTGTATGAAGGGAAAGGGAGTAGAAATTTACACAGACAAGGATACGGTGGCTCAGCACCTGTTCTATTCCGCATTGAATTTGTGAATTTACTACATTTCCTGAAGGTGCATTTCAAGGTCCATAGATCCTGATTGAAAAAGCAGTTCTCCGGTTTAATCAAAATCGGCGGTGAAACAGTTTCTAATAATGCTCAAACAGACCTCTCACTGGTGCAGGCTCTGCTGGAGATCATAATGGCCATTGAGGAGACTGTAGGCCAACATGTGATTACATATAAATATTGGTGCTAAAAGGACAAAAGGTTTATCTTCTCGAGTCGGCTTTCGTAGGGCAGATCCCGTAGTCCCTACGCCATTTAAGTAGCCAGTCGTTGAGCTCTCTATGTGCTGGATATTACGTATTAGATATGCAAAAGAAGCCTTACACCATAATCAAGCAGTGCTCTGGCGAGGTATGCAAAGTTAGAAAAATATTTCAGGAGTGAGTTTGAAGAAAGAGGCGTCGAATGAAAAATAGGAAGCTCCTTGCTTTGTTTACAGCCTGAATGCAATGTTTAGATGGCTTGAAGGTCGAGTTGGCCAGAAGACCAAGTCTTTTGTCTTGTTCAATTTCTGTTACAGAGCCGTGTCACCGCCGAAAATAAAAGCCAAGTCGAAAAGAGAACCAGCTGTAATATGGCAGCATTTATCAAAATTGAGGTATAAATACCATTATGAAACATTTGTATAATTTAATTATGTAGTATTTGTTTTAGCGATTGAATAATATATGCTCAAATAAACTATCAGATCATCCCATAAGTTCTGTCCAAATTTTAATTCGCTAAAATAGAATACAAAGTTGGGATGTCTGATGGAACTAAATGATATTTATATATCATATATATATATATATATAGAGAGAGAGAGAGAGAGAGAGAGAGATAGATAGATAGATAGATAGATAGATAGATAGATAGATAGATAGATAGATAGATAGATAGATAGATAGATTTACTTACATAAAGTTAAGTACGTTTATGTGTTTATATAATTGTATGTACAGCATTCACACCTAAACTAATTAACAGATCATTATAAATTTTGGAACACAGATGGTTAATGCTGGCTATATTTAGTTTGATTTAGTTTAATGCAAGGGGGCAAAGAGGGGGTAAATCTCTTCATGAAAATTAAGATACAGTCGATTTTTATGAAATTTTAACAATGGGTATTTGACATCAATTAATAATTATTCTCAAAATTGCAATTTCTTTAGAGTGTTTTAAGGGTTTTAGAAGGTATATTATGGTAACAACCTCTCATTTGAAAATTCGAATATTTCAGATTTAAATTAAATTTGATAAATAGTGATTAGACACCAATAAAGTGAGATTTCCTGAATTTAAATTTCTTCTTACGTCTAGAATGTTAGACATTTTCTAGAATCAAAATTTTACAATGAATTTTGATCAACATTGGAATAAGGATTCTAGACAGAAGGTTTAGTAGCATTATATCTTGATTTTCATCGTTCATAAAAGGACATAAAATTGGTGCAAATTTTACCTGAAGCAAGTATTATTTTAGTATATATATATTTAGACATATGTTATTAAATTTTATTTTAAAGGAAACAATCACCGGCAATAGCAAGTTAAATTCTGCAGACAAATATATATCCGTTTTACAAACTTAGATATTACGATGTAGAGTTGTATGGTGTGAGGAAAGCTTTATCGAAACTTGCGGAGTATTATTTGATTGATGCCACAAACTCAACTTGACGTTCTAATCAGTTTCACTTGAAAGAGCGAAATTCCCATTTCTGAATTTAATAAACCACCGATTGTACGTTCTTTCATCCAGGTATAAGATAAGTGAATAGTTCGAGTCGCCTCGACTGCAGAGTTACCTCTTTTATTTTAATTCAACCTCAACAAGACACATTGCCACTGAGACATAAGGGGCTACTGTGGATTATGAGCCAGATTTATAGAGGGTATCATAGGTGAAGAGTTGTGCCGCGAAATGTTTGTTGACATGGCATTTACATTTCTGCATGTCGGTACAGTCATAAAAACAGTGAGCAGGGGAGGAATTCCAAAGGCTAGCAGTTTGAGGAAAGACGCTATTAGAGTAGAAAGCCCTCCGGTATCTTTGACATCCACAGTGAATAGATGAGATTTTGTTGATTGTCGGGTTGGTCGGGTGTATTACGTCGAAAGAGCACCAGAGCAGCAAGTTCGTCAGAGCACAATCCATTTAAGTACTTGTAAAACAAGCACAAGGATGCAACATTGCGGGGATAGATCTTGGTGGATAGTGTGGGACCTATTGCCTTAGAAACTTTTTAGACCCTGTCTAAGAAGGAGAGACTAGTGGGTGCTGCACCAGCCCAGATGTGACAACAATACTCCATGCATGGGCGGATTGTGGCCTTGTAGGCATATAGAGTACTGACAGGCGTGAGAAGTTTTCCAGCACGGCTGCGGAGTTATAAAGAAATAAATCATTACGTGTCTCAAATGCTACTTGGAAACTGTCATGTTTTAAAACATGACAGTTTCCAACTTTCAAATGTGTAATTTTAATCAATTTTTTCTTAAAATAAGATTTTATGAAGTTAAATGTATCTAGATATGTATGATATAATCAATCACAGACGGACTATTTAGCTGTATCGTTACTCTTCAGTGTGGTTCGACATGAAGGCGCTTTAAGCCGGGATCGAATGTCGACCGCTTTGTTGACTTCGGTACTTCTAACCATTTGACCATAAGTCACGAGCTGTGAGTAAGCGAAATCTCCATGTTCATATAAACACTGTCAGCCATACGTTATATATGAATATTATTTAGTTCTATTAGACGTGTCCATTTACTATTAAATTTCAGAGAATTAAAATTCGGACAGAACTTATGGGATGACTGAATATAATTTTCTCCATTTCTCTTGAACACTATCCCAGTCTCACAATACTACGTCAACTGTTTCAAAAGTAGCGTCACAAAAACGGCCTTCTTGTAGAGTTGCGTAGAAAGTTAAGTCATATATAAACCCGCTATGATTAAGATACAAAATGTAGTATGAATATAGAGTATTGCATTGTTAATGTAAAATTAACAATGGTATACTTAACCAAGTGCCCATAAATGCGTTCCATAGGAAGATAGAAATAAAAACTAGCGAACAGTGAAAAAAATCTAGCAGCAGAAAGAACGAAGAAGAAAACAGTGTTAAAAATAAAAAGTGAAAACAACTTGGATTTGATACGAAGAGAATACGTATATGATATTGTCGCTGTTGGTTTAGTATTATTAAACTGGGTTAATATTCAGGAGAGCTGGAGATACTTATAAGAGTTCACGTTATAAGGGTCTTCCATAACTAAAACCAAATCTGATTTTCATAAATAAATGTTGTCTTTAAACAAATGATCCAATAGTGTTGGAGATTATGAAAAGCGATATTTACAAGGATCTCTTGTTCAATTATCTAAAAAAATACCGGCATAATCACTAAGAAATGAGTTTTGGAATAATACGTGGAAGAATTAAAAAGGTTCATATAAGTTTCTTGCAATGACCAGATGAAATGATATTTGGAGGAATCAATAAATTAAGTGTTACATCGATTCAATTTGTGCTTGTTCCAGGGTGTTATGTTTAAATGGCCGTGCTGCATCACAAACATTCAGGGACAGGATCGATGTCTCGTAGCGATTTTGTGACATGATCAACATACGACAGAAAATGTAATTAATATACTTTCTCTCATAGTTATATTTTCTATTGTTTCATAAGATCTCATTGATACCTTTATTAAAATCAGGTTCTTTATATCATTTTTCTGTTAAGGTTTTCATATTTAATTAAAAAGACACTTCGAACATCTACAAAATAGATCTTAATAGTCTTCCAACGAGCTCTCAACCAGTTTTAGTCAAAATATGGCCAAATTTAAGGCATATAGGGCTAAAGATAGTTATTAGGGCCTTGATCGCTAAGAAATTGATTCTTTATAAAACATTTTTTCATCAAGACAATAAAATTAACTTTCATGTAACAGCTAATAACTCTTAGTCAATCATTTCAAATTTTAGTCAAAATATGGCCAAAATAGTTATTGTTGCCACATATGACCGAATACGGTTATTAGTACCCACGTCTCTGATAAATTGTTTTTTTGGGGGGTGATATCTTTTCTTACAATGAAGACAATAGAATTATTCTTCTAATCATCTTCAGGCAATCATTTTTAACATAGTTTGCAAGATAGGCAAAATATGTGTTGAGTAAGTACTTTTAATGTTTCTTAAAGATTATGGACGAATATGTTATTGCTATTTCTCTTAATTACTCCACTTTCATCATTCAGTTTTAGAATGTACTTATTATTTTTATTCCTTCTTTTCATGGCCACGATTTGAAGAAATAGAAAATAAATATTCGGTTTGCAATTGCAAGTAATTATATACATTCGAAGAAAACTCCAAGAGAGATCGGTTAAAACGTTACGCTATCAAAAAAGAACATGATTGTGTAATCAATTGATTTATTTATTAAAATAATCGATTTTTCCCAATAAATTAAAATAAAATCTAATTTTCATAGACTGTTTGCAAGGTCTGTGTTCTTGACAGTGTCGTTGTATGAGGATACCTTCAGAAAGAAGTTACTTACAGATCCCGTGCAACCGTTCTGGCATTCCTCGTGACAAGGTTTACACGTGTTCAACCCGCTGTCGAACACCATACTGACGTTCCAGCAAGACGGCACGCATTTGCCTGTCTCTTCAACCCGGTAATTGATGCACTCAATGCAATCCTCGGCATCAGGACCCCAGCATCCGCTGAGCTTACATTGGTAGTCACATACCTGACCTGTACTTCCTGAAAAGAAAAGGAAACAAAAAGAATAACAAATAAAACGTTAAAAATGAATCACTCAAAGAAAGACAGAACTCAATTTATCCATGGTTTGACCACCGGAAAGGATTGTTGTTGTTTTTGTTGTTTTTGTTCTTGTTTCTTTCAAAATGGTGTCAACTACATAATTTCAACTTTTTATGACCTAGTTTTTATACTTTCAAAAACTGATCAGGCAGTTTGTTTTACAAAATCTCCCTTGATGAATAAAATAAAAAATTAAAGTTCGGGTTAGCATTAAAGTGTAGCATCTTTTCTGTCCTCGACTGATTCAATTGTTTTAATATCATGCACAGTGCTTTTTGGGGGGATCTGGAAATTTTGCATTTAAAAACGAATTTGTTTATAACTTTACCCTCGTAGGGAGGGGGGGCAATAAATGGGAACAACTTTGTATCGGCGGTTTATGTTATTATTATTATTCTGGTTATATTTGTCACTTTTTCTTCTAATTTTTATTCTTATTTGTTCTTTGAGTTTTAGTTTTATTTATACTACTGTCATTTAATATTTTTCACATGTGTGATAAGTTTTCAAATTTCATTCTTTGGAAAATGAGCCATCATTGGACCTAGAATAAGAATGTGAAAAGTATTCCCCGGCTGTATGAAAAGAGAAGCCGAAAAACTTCATTTATTTGCTCGTCTTCCACAGCAGCAAGATACGACACAAAGTAAGTTTAATGTGGAGAAAACAAGCTTCCCTAAAGATGGCAGGCGGGTCTCCGATTGGCGACATATTTCGCCGCTCCTACGATAACAAGCAGCCAGCCATTCAACAGCCGAAAAATCGACAAAGTCCGACGTGTGCTTAGCTGCCGAAAGCGCCTTTTGCCACGGTCGACGGATCTGTGTTCGGCGACGACGCACTTCGCCATGCCTACAGACACCAGCCGGCTTGGCCAGGGAAAACTCAGTCTTGAGTGGTGTCCCTACCCTCAACGAATGCTCCTCCACACGGGTATTCGCACGAGGTACTTCAGATCCGGTATAAGGTGAACAGTTGCCGACCGAAAAGTGCGGTCCTAATAGTTAAACTTAATTTAGTGGGCCGTTTTCTGGCGTTGGACGGGGAGGGCAGACCATTACTAACACCAATTCTAGGAGTTGTTACACCAAATGCTTTATAAAACATGTTTTGTAGGAAACACACTTGACTAACAGTGACTATTTACCGCGAGGTGGTCCAGGGGGCTCTTTGGATGCATCGTGTGGTTAGCATGAGCAGCAGAAGACAGCTGCATGGCCGAGGGCTGCGGCCGCCATCTTTGCTACTGCTGCTACCGCCTTCTTTCCTACTATTTGTACACTCGGTTGTCACCCCTGCATCGATAGTTTGTGAGCATGGCCGTGGCGGTAATCGTCACCGACGTGATTGATTTGGTGAAGCTTTCTTCTACCTCCTTGTCACGGCCGCAGTGGTCCTCATCGTAGAGTTCGCCGCCGCCGCTGCCACCGCCTTAGCAGTCACTGCCGTTCGCTTCACGTACCTTCGATCTGGTAAGTACATCACATTTAGTCATACAAGAAATTGCTGCGCTACCAATATACTCCTACAGGGGAAGATACTTTGTTGCTGCCACCACTGCCACCGAATGAAGCTTTACAAGAATAGATATGTTGATCACTGCCCAAAGCTGAGTTTGCAGCGTACTGACTCATTGCTGCTCACTGACTCCTTGGACGTTCGTCTTCTCCCTTCAGGAACCTACCTATTTATGACGTCGTCGTCGCCTGTGCCCATCACCACCACCGCTGTCGTGAATGTACGCTGCCTTCAACTCTCGTCTGGCAAAACTTTGGATGTTCCGCTAGCGGTATCCGTGCTGCAGCAATTTCTTTGTCCAATAACGCGTAGCTACGACGTCTGAATCTTCCGCTGTAAAGGCATGGGAAGAAGCAGCAGCTGTCGTCGTAGTCGCTTCACTGCTTTTTTTGTCCGCAGTTCTCGCCGTCGATTACCTCTTACCATGCTGTAAATTCGAACGTCTCCCGGATGGGTTATATCACCGTCAGGCAACGCACTCCCGCCAGTGATGGATACATGTGCTGGGAGCTCATGTGCAACTCGGTGCTCGAATGAGACATTCACCTTAACTCGATGCGATTGTGAAATTTTCTTCCACCGAACACGAAGCAGCAGCGCACATCAAGAAAATCAGACTAAAAAGTCGCTTATGAGAACGCGCCTAACCGTGGCCACCGAGAGTTAACAAGGCCAAGCAACTAACTTCTTGCCCCGTTCTGACGTCATTGTGGTTGGTTAACTTAATTTCGCGCCTTTTTAAATTTCATTTCATAATTCACACAGTTAAAATGCCTACTGCATGTGTTTGGATTTCAAAAAGAGAAAGAATTATGACAAATATGGATACACGCAATGAAGGGAGATATGTTTACACCGACTAAATATAATGTAGTAAGTTTTTTTTTTTTTAATTATATAAAAAATCAAAAGTCTGAATTACTTATTCATTATTTGATAAAAAAAGTAGTCTTCCATTTTTTGTTTTACTTTTTCAATGTCTTAAATGTAGTATATTTTATCTTTTCTCTGTACTTTTGTAGATTAAATAAATGAAATAATAACGGCTTATTTAATCAATATGTTCACTCAAATAAAATTGATTAAACAATGCTTTATTCAATGATAATATCGTTAATTAAAAAAATTAATTTTTCTTCGAGGTATAATGATTTTATTAACACGGGCATTTTTCGTAATATATACGAAATAGTTGAAAAAAAATGTTTATTTTAAACATATACAGATCTTTATTTTCATTTTTAAAAATTCATGGATTTTTTTATATATATATTTCATTAAAATTGGTTGATTTCCTGAATTTTGATGGATTATTTAGTGAATGGAGAAGTCGAAATGTTTTGATATTTTGGATAACTGATTTTTGTTTACAGGAAATAATACATTTGCACCAAGCTTTCTAATAAAGTAATGTATTTATTATATTCCGTGATCATTAATTAATAAATCTTGAAAATTTAATTAAAATTGGTTGATTTTCTTAATTTTGCCGGATTATTTAGTGAATGGAGAAGTCAAAATGCCTTCTTATTATTACGACGGCCATTGTTTGACACGCAATGCAATGACGTCATTTTCGAGCCAACGGGCCTGTAGTAACTCTCGGTGGCCACGGCCTAACACTACCACCTTAGTTCGTCGTTGTGATCAAACCGCCGAACATTGGTGAACACAATCTCGGGCGTGCGCGAGAGAAGAGGTGGGAGAGAAGTTATTTTATTTGGGTCAAAACACTAGATATTTCGCTTAGAATTACTCATCAAATCTAGTGAAGCTGCGAAGTGGACCTCATTTTCCATTACCTTTCGAACCAGTCGAAATCTGTAATTTCAACGGCAGTGAATATATGGTCCGTTGTATAATCCTTAGTAATCCGAGGATGTCCTAAATTCGACATATCGTTTACAGTTAAGATTAACTAAAGCGACAATATTTTATATTCCAATAACTAATGAAAAAGTTGTTTACCTAATTAAAATTTAAAAAAAAACGCAAACATTTTAAAAAAAGTTGTTCTATTTTCTGAATTTAAATGAATAATAATAATAATAATAATAATAATAATAATAATAATAATAATAATAATAATAATAATAATAATAATAATAATAATAATAATAATAAAAAGTGTTCCTAGTTAATTTTTTTTTTAAATGTTTTTCAAAATTGAAATCGTTTTTTTTTTCGTCAATCAAATAGAGTTATCGCCCATACATTATTGTAAGCAGATTCAAAATTAGATCAGTCCTCCTTGATGTTATGCTAAAGGGAGATAAACCTCTTACCATGTCAATGTTCTAAAGATAGTTATCTCCCTTGATACTTGATTAATTCATTTAAATGTATTAAGCTTTTTCTGCATCTTATTAGAACGGAATTTTAGTTTATGTTTGTAACCGAAATTACGTAATCTGTTTTAAAAATATATAATTTTTTACACACTAAGAATGTTTCCATTTTTATATTAATACCACAGTGAAAATCCTGATAATTATTCCATTCGGAAACCTCCGCCATTAATATGGCTCTATTTACTTGCTCCCCACGAGTGCAGACTTAGACACAAAGTCGGTTTGGAAGAAGGAGCACTCTGGATTGAGACAAAAATAAAAATTACCCAGTCTAGAAGGATTTCATTTCATTGGCTGAGGACGAAACAGATACGACCCCAATGTCTTCCTAAGATTATGATCTACATAGAAAGAAATGGCGCTTATTATAGTAAATGAGATAAATATTTTATATAATTATTTTTTTTAAGTAGATACTAATAAATAATTGATAGGTAATATGGATGTTTAATGCCATTGTATATGTTCAATGTGTATTGCTTCTGTTGTTTTTTGTTTGTTTGAGTGTGTGTTTGTTTGTGTGTTTGTTTGTGTTTTGATGTTGTCATCGGTTTTAGTTGCTGTTGTGTTCGCAATGTTTTAATCATTTTAACTTCTAGCCTTCTTCATGTGACTTTTGTTGTTATCTATAAATTTCTTGAAATCTGGATTAAAATAGCGAAATTTTGAATACCTTGTTTTTTGTTTCACGTATATTTTAATACTTAAAGATAACAGTTCAAATCTACAGAGTAATTCTTAATATCACTTCTACTTCATTCACACGTGTTTAATGCTTTCAACTGATCTCATTACGCGTTCTTTGCCGTTTTTTAGATATCTTTTATGAATTATGAAGTATTTTTTTTACAACTTCGAAAATATGTCTTAACCAACGTCTTCATCCATTAGACTATGTCCTACTGAACCCACGTGGATTAAAGAGATGGACCACTTCTAAATTACCAGAAAAGTAACGATTACGGCAAAAAGCAGCTGGAAAAAAAAACAGAATATACAACGGCCGAAACATTGTAAACATTGTAAAAAAAAAACATTTTAAATAAGATAAAGTTTATTAAATTCATCAAAAACTAACAAGGATAAAAGCAGAACAATACAAATACTCATCTTAAAAATTGAGCAGACGTAATCTTCAAATAGTATACATATCACCTGGTATTTTTTTTACTTACAAGGTTAAATATGAAGCTCTGAGGGGTGACTCTGGAAAGGGACACAAATAACCGAGGTTCGGTTTTGTCCGAGAAGGACGCCTCAAACGACCAGGAATAAACCCCCTCCCCGAATGAGAGGGTAATACCTGCGAAGATAGCATCTTTGGAGAAAAAAAAACGAACCATATTACATTCGGATAAAATGGTGGGGACCCTAGCGAACCAGACCCTAGAATCAGAATGTGCCAAGGTTTGCTTTCAGCTTGTATGGAAAACGCTAGCAAACAGCTCCTTGAATCTGTTTTTCGGCGATTTGATGTAAGGGAAATAACTCTAAATAGCACAATTTTGAATGCCTTGTTTTTTTATGTATCTCTTTATACTTAAAAATAGCAGTTCAAATCTACCCAGTAAAGTCTTGATATCATTTCTACTTCATTAACTCGTATTTAATGCTTTCAACTTTTTAATACAAACATAAGATATTACATGTTTCCTAGTTTGCAAAAAATATTTTTCGTTATGTTTCAGTGTGTTCTAACTTATTTGCTAATTTTAAGCCGCGGGAGTAACCTCCCTTACATCAATCGGACGAATAAACGCAAGATCCAATCCGACTTGCTGTATATGTTATTTAGTTAAAGAATAACCAGGCTGTCTTTTTTCCCAGTGTCACCAAATCAATCAAAACAAAGTAAACGTTGTTTCTTTTTTGTTGTTTTTTTTTTCGAATCGTAAATAAATATTGTAAAGTGATTTTAATATACGGCTCTAATAACGTGACACATTGTTTCACGTTAGATCACCAAAGTAAAGTGACGACGAGCGAGGTCAGTGGTAGATGAGTGACCATTTAGGAATCCCAGGTGCTGTATGTGGAAGATTTCACGAGGCCCTCACTGCTAAAACACAAAAACTAACTTCATACGCCGCAAATTAGACTTACCTCTCTTCCGTATAAATAATTAGATATATATATATTTATATCGCTTCTCTCTATATATATAAACGTGAGTAATTTGTTACATAGATATACACATTAAAAGCCAATTTTCTATTAAAAACGTGAAAACCCTTCTTAATATACTCAGTCGTAGATATCCGAGTTATCTAACGAGAATAACTAATTTGCATATTTATTAAAAAGACGAACTCTCATTAATTTACTATTCATTTTTGTTTTGTTTTCTTATTGGGTGATTCATTTTATTTAACTATTACGCACAGTTCGCTTTATGAATATTATCTACATTGTACATATATATATATATATATATATATATATATATATATATATATATATATATATATATATATATATATATATATTGGTACATAAAAATTAGTACAACATTCGTACTGTCGGTTTCAAACACAGAAGGACTTAGCCATCCGGCTCTCTTCAGCTTCTGTTGTCATCTGTTTCGGCAATGTGAAGTCACGTGTCACTCTCGTTTGGACGAGTTATTTGCTTAGAGTGGTATGTATGTTTGTTTAAATTAAGTGTAAGGAAGATTTAATAAGGTTTGAAAAAAGGGAAAGGGTGAAAAGTAACAGTTGAGATTTAAACCGGAGAAGATTTAAAGAGATATAAAAAAAAAATTAAAAATTAAAAAATTAAAAAATATTTCCATATAAATTCCGTGAGCCAATATTATGAGTATCGTATATTTGGCCGTTACTGTTTTGGGGTTTAATGGTGTGTCTTCTAAAGGAATTAGGGAGATCAAATGGGTTTAAAGATTATACTTATGAAGAGATAAAAAGGTTAAAAGGAACAACATTAATTAAATTCAAGTTTAAATCTTGGATTAAAGGACTTTAAATCAATCCCAAAGGAATTTAACTAAATAAATCATCCGGACGGTTTCAGGGCAGTAACTCTACATAGTTTTTTGAATGATTTGTATTCGGGATTTATGCGCGTGCCGTCAGCAATGACGGCATACTTTCGATTTCTTAAAAACCTAAGTCAGCTTTTCATAATTATTATGCCACCTATTTTTTTCAGATTTTTGTTTATTTGTTCTTGTCACCTAAAGGATGATTCGACAAAGAAACGAAAGGGAGAGTTATATATATATATATATATATATATATATATATATATATATATATATATATATATATATATATATATATATATATATATATATATATAAAATATACATTATTCTTTAGAATTTGGACACCTAATAATATTAGAAGAAGTTAAAAAATGTTTTTAATTTTCATCAAGAAGTATTCTGCTACGTTCAACAATGTTTGCTTATATATATATATATATATATATATATATATATATATATATATATATATATATATATATATATATATATATATATATATATATATATATGAATTGGTTCGAATCCTTTGATCGGCATTAATCACACATGACAGAGAGAATGAGAGAGAGAGAGAGATTTATATTTGCATAAGCGGCCTTCCAGAAAAATCTATCATAATGTTTCCCAAATGCTACTCCTATTCTTGAATTTAAAATCCAAAATCAATTGACACATCCAATAATAATTTTGACCTCCAACATCTATTTACTATGAACTATTTGAAGTCCAATGCAGGAAGCCGACTATGTGTTGTAGGCATGGATTTACACATGGCTCTATTGTTCTTTGAGTAATTTTAAACATTTATTCGAGCCTAAGAATCGGGGATTTTCTGTGACCATAAAATACAATTTCTTGGAGCACGCAAGGTTTGTGAAACTCATAGAAAATTATTTGACCTTTTTGTTTGAACTGTTTAACCATTTTGGATCATTCGAATTTTTTACAACATTCTACCCATAATTCTAGGCATGTTTAATCTTTTTCAGGACTTAAATCGAGACATCTGGTGATACCAGATCAGGCTGCCCTGTGGCTCCCTGAGACGAAATTCACCTACATTGACGTTTTTTTTTTGTTTTTTTTTGTAAAACTTAATTATGTTCTACAAAACCCAAAACAAAAACAACAGCCCCTCTCCCTTTCTCCCTCCCCTTTTTTATTTTTATTTTTCCTACCCTACTCCCGGTCCTGGATATGACCTTAAACTACATCCGATGGTGAGATCCAGCTTACGGACTTTGGGGAATGTGGAGCCTCCTCTTAATTACCATTGCTCCCAGGTCCACCCTGACCCGGAGTGGTAGTACCTGTTAGGGTCCCAACTATGGGTTAAATAGAAACAGATATTAAAAGGGGAAAGAAATAAAAAAGAGAAGAAAACAAGACCAGATTCGGCATTAAATAACCCAAAAAGGGTTGATATGCCGTAAAACAAAACTACCAAACCATACCAAACTACCAAATCGAGACATTTTTCCTTTTTATATTTTTCAAAATTCTTCACTTTTGTATTTTCAACATATTCATCTCTAATAATTAATTGATATACAATTATTATTGGTCAGAACTTTTGACGATAAGAGCGCTATCTTTGAAAAGCCATGGTTTAAAGGTATTTTTGTATGTGTATTTCTTGATAAATTAATAAATCTGTAATACAAATTTTATCCACTTCATCACTTCATTATCCATATATAAATGCTCTATCCACTATATTAAGCTTCACCGTATCTCGATAAGATCTAATATAATTCTTGATCTCTGTATTACTTATTTATATATATATATATATATATATATATATATATGTGTGTGTGTGTGTGTACATGCGTGTGTGTGTGTATCTAGTTTTCTTTTAAATGATTTTATATCTAACATAACTCAGTCTACCAATGATTTTTTTAATCTAGTAGTATTTACTGTCTGAAACACACATACACACGTGTATATATATATATATATATATATATATATATATATATATATATATATATATATATCAGCACGGCTTAAATTAACTCTCCAAACATAACAGTTTTGCACCTGTTTTATTTCCCCTAAAGAAGATAAAAATAATCAAGATATAATTATGCTAAACCTGACGTCTAGAATCCATATTCAAATCTCGATAAAAATATATTATATGATTTTTATTCTACAAAAGGTTAAGAATTATTTTTTTAATGAAAAGTTTCAAATTAAACTCTAGGTTTAAGCTTAAAGGATCTTAAAACGAAACTTTGATTCAAGGAATAAATTTCTAATAAATATGGATCAAATTTAAGGCAAATCTGAAATATTTGAATTTTTTAATCGGAGGTGTAATTGAACTAAATGTAGCCGATATTACCCAACCTTTATGTCTATCAGCCGTGTTTCTAAAATTCATAATTATCGGTTAATTAGTTTTGGAGTGAATTCTATACATAATAATATATAAACATACCTAATTTTATGTTATGGTGCAATAGTGATCTACCAAATTTCGTGACTATATGGACTCTTCTAGAAACTTTAAAGCGGTCTCGGAGCAGTCTTTCTGTAACATTATTCTGTACTTCTGTAAATACACACTCTTGTAAATATATTACCGTGTTGCCTTATTTATTATTGACCCTTCGAAGTCACAACACTGATGACGGTTTATGTTGCACGCAACATTAGCAAAAGGGATATTGGACTTATGTTGGATACAACATAACCATTACTACAACTGATAATGTTGGATTTTTGAAAAAAGACTTAAGTTAGTGTGTTCGAAAAATTTGTTAATAACAGCGAGAAGTCAAAAGCCATACTGGATTTTTAACACACAAGGTGTGCCAAATATGCGAAGGAAAACACTCTAATTTAAAAAAAATAGGATTGAAAAAAGTTTTCGTTCTTGAGTTAAAAGATGAAAAATATTTCAAACCATTCTCCAACACGATGTTTTAAAATCTAAATTGTTCAACCACAAAAAAATAAAAGGCTTGTCAATTTTGTTCGTTTATTTTTAATGTTTAATCAGGACACGTAAATAAGTTTCAACAAGCTCACTTATTTTTTCTCGTGAAAATATGAAATGTTATCTTCTAGTGAGAAATGTTATGACCGTGTAAATATTTTTATATATAAAATATATACACGAAAATGTCGGTAACCTATTTTAAGTGACAATAAATAGGGTGAATTTAAAGGACTATGAAGGAAATTATTAAACACCAACAAGAACAATAGCTTCGAACAGAAGAAAAATTTCGAGAAAAAGAAGAGAAATTTCAAGAAAGACGATTTAAGCAAATGAAAAGATTTGAGGAAATGCTTCTTACTACCCAAATAAGAACAGAAATAATTATACGAATTATCGAATAGGAGTCAAAATCTTGAAAGTAAAAAAGTGCATTTTCACATTTGAAGCACTATCGATAATTTTAATTAGGATCCTGAAAACGAGATTACGTTTTCTTCAAAATCTAGATGATACGAAGATCTTTATAATACGGACTGCGAATTGGAATTATTTTTTTAAGTTAAGATGGTAGAAGACTAAACCCAAAACGAATGAGTGTGATAAAAAAAATTGCCAGCTCCGGAAAATGTATCATCACTGCAAAGTTTTCTTGGTTTAGCAAATTAATACAATGTGTTTATTTCAAACAATCACAATTTGCAAGCGCCTCTTAATGAGCTATTAAAAAAGAAAGACTTTCGATCTGAACGACAAAATGTCAGGATGAATTTGAAAAGAAATATTCTCACATCAGAATTATTTTTGAGACATTACAATCCAGATCTCGAAATCATTGTGGCTACCGATGCTAGGTCTTACGGCATTAGAGCTTGCATATTAAACAAAATGAAAGACAGACCGCTAAAACCTATCGACACGCGTCTCGTACATTACTACCCGCAGAGAAATGTTACTCACAAATCGAGAAAGAATAATTAAGTATTATTTTTGTAGTCACCAAATTTCATCGATTTTTTTTTAGGGAAGACATTTTGTGTTGCAAATCAACCATAAGCCATTACTAACGATGTATGTGTTAAAAAGTGATTATAAACGCATACTGCAAACAAACTACAGAGATGGGGGTGCAATTTCCTTAATTACAATTACAGAACAGTCTTTCTGCCATCATCAAAAATTAATCATGCTGGCGGATTATCGAGATTAATCCCAAAATATGCTGAAAACCGTGAACACACAGTGACTGTCTCCCTACAAACAGAGGTAGAAGTAAAGAATACATTGTGTAATGCCATTAGTGAGGTTCCGTTAACACTCTAAGAAATAAAAGAAAAGGCGATAGACGACGATTTTTTCTGAATATAAAAGGAAGAGCAAAAGAAAAACACAGACAAATCTTGGAAGTGTATTCAATCTGTGATGAAGTAGTTATGTACGGCGATCGAGTGATTATTCCTGCAGCATTACAAGAAGGGATACTAAAAAAAGTTCACGTCGGTCGCCCGAAAATGAAAAATCTCATGAAAAGTTATGTCTATTTGACATGCATAGTAAAACACATTGAAAATGCGGTTAAACTATGCAATGGTTGTGCTTTGGAAGCGAAGACACCCCCTTATGAAGTTCAGACCTTGGCCGAAGACTAACAAACTGTGGTTTAGGATCTACAGAGACTTTGCTGGTTTATGTTACCTACTAATGGTGGACAGTTTCTTGAAATTGTCGTATATATTAAAATGTAAAATAATAACCACAGAGGTAACCATTAGATGCTTACATGAATCGTTAACCCGTTTCGGATTCTTTGACTGTATTGTATCAGACAATGGAACTAAATCCACGTCTATAAAATGTAATATATTCTGTCAAACTTTTTGTAGTGCGCATATAACGATAGCGATGTACCATGCGAGACGCAATGGTCAGACAGAACGGTTCGTGGATACGTTTAAAACAGCGCTTAAAAAAGGGGGGTACACCTACCGAAAAGGACATTCAAGGATTTTTGAAGATATATAAGATGATCCCAAATAACAATGTTTCATCTTCCATGACGTCAGCAGAAACAATGTTTGCATAGAAGATTAAGAAAAGGGTTTGCTAGATGATTGCCAACCCATACGAAACCAGGAAGTGGAAGAAATGTTACGAAAGGACGCTTCAAAGTTGCAAAAACAGTTTACTCTCGAATGTTCAAAAACAATAAATCCTACTGGGAAACAAGTGCAGTAGTTAAACGAATTGGAAACATGAATTACATGGTGAAGGAGCCAAGTTTACCCACAAAAGAAACATGAACAAGATGAGGAAACGATATTCAGATGCTGTCGAGAATAATATTCCAGAGGACGAACTAATGGATGTCGTGTTGGACACATTTGAGATACCAATTCCGCAAACAGTTCTTGAACAACGAAGATCAAAAACAAAACGTAAGATTACGGACTTTATTGTAATAAACCCTAAAATTAAAAAGTATTAACTCCATACGAAGCAAGGCTAAAAAGGGGGTGTTATGGTCTGATGGTGATCTACCCTATTCCATGACTATATGGACTCTTCTAGGCACTATGCATAGAAGAGCTTACAACAAAGTCTAGAAGTAGTCTCGCTGCAACTTCTGTTGCTGAGAGACTTCGGACTGGTAAATACAAGTCGAGGATTTGTTCTCGACAATCAGTCCGGCGGGAACTGGGCCATTCAGCTATAAGTAACATCGGAACATTATTCCTGATCATGGAGCCTCTAGGTTCACTTTCTTGAAGTGAGTACCTCCTAGAGTTCGCACCTTACTCTTCACGACTGTTCAGTACATTCTTTACGCTACATAAATAACGTCTTCGTACAACAAAATTATTTATTAAATTCGTTAACCAAATCGATCACTTCTTCTCCATCAGTAAAATGTTTCGCTTCTGTCCATCCATACAAAACTTACGTTTACACGAGGACATTATTCAGCGACATGATTCCGGTCACAATTCAGTCAAGCTAAGTACATTTCGGGCAAGTTTAATATTACAAACAAATACTAATAAGGTTTATTTTCATTACTAAATGTTACAACGTAAATCACATTTTTACCGCTTTTTTCTTTTCATAACACAACCTTTTCATACAATATGTTATGAAGTTTGCTTACGATACCGACATTTTTCCTTTCTACATCACGTTTATTTATTCTATTCTGCAATGCTACTTGTCTTAATCTTTTATCGGTAATTCTACTGTTTACGGACCGTGCTGAAATAATAACGTTACACTTTACATACCAATTCTTAACATGGGGAAACAGGGAAACATGGCCCGGGTCCGTAAACTGCAGAATTATCCTTTTCTCTCCTCGATTAGTGAAGGAGAAATATTTCTCGACTGAGCTAATTTTTCTTTTGGGCCTAATCCGAAGTGCTCCTTGTTGTCAGGAGATTGATTTCCCCCAATTAAATATGTTAATTATTCTGTACTTTCATCGTACAATTGTATGAATATAAGATGCTGTAAAAATGGATTTTAACTTGGAAATCTTATATAAAAAAACGGTCCGGGTTCTTAAACTGTAGAAGTGTCCTTTTTTTCTCCTCGATCATTGAAGGATAAATCCTTCTAGACTGTGACAATTTTTTCTTTTGGACCCAATCCGAAGTGCTCCTTTTCGCCAGGAGATGGGTTTTCCCCAATTAAAAACCGACCTTTTGTCTAATTCTGTCCTCGATTGAAATATTAGCCGATTAATATTTTTTAAATATTCTTTGTACGATTTCTCCACTGTTAACTAGTCAACAATTTTACCATGTTATTCCTATTTACTTGCCTCCTCACGGGGGCAGAGTTAGACATAATCGTCGGTTTTTAATTGGGGAAAATACATCTCTACACAAAACAATTGGGACAAAAATTACAATTATCACAGTCTAGAAAGATTTCTCCTGACCCAGGAGAGAAAATGATACTTCTGCGGTTTACAGACCCGGACCGCGCTGTTTCTTAGATGAAATTTGCAAGTTAAATTCAATTTTTATGGTATCTTTTATGTATTAAATCGTTAGGTGAACGTACAGAATAGTTAACAAAGCCCCTCCCTATGTTAAAATGAGTTTGTAAATAATAATGTCATTATATCAGCACGGCCTGTAAACACTGACAAGTAAACAATATTTAAACCGAGACCAGAGTTAGTTATGTAGTGAAAATCCATCAAAGTTAATTTAATTTTGAATATTAACGAAATAAAAATAAACCGAAAAGAAAATATTGTATTCAAGGGAGGGGGCATAAAAATAAGCAGCGAATTGTATTTTTTAAACATTAAATGCACACGATTCTCTTTATTTTTAAATGATTGCGATTGATAAATGCAGATGATTCACTTATTCTTTTATATTTCTCTCGGGTAACGCCGGGCCGTGGTCCTGCTAGTATATATATATATATATATATATATATATATATATATATATATATATATATATATATATATATATATATATATATATATACATATTGTGTGTGTGTATTTAGGTAGCATTTTCTCATTTATGCAAACATTGTTTCAAATAACAGAATCCCTCTGTTTAATTATAGGTTTGTTTTTTGTTTTTTAATTTTTCTGATGGTCTTTTCGTATTAAAATCAAAAAAATAATAAATGTCCCAAAGGTTTCACAAACGTTTTCGATTTTTCGTCGAATAATCCTCAGGTGTCAAAAGCAAATTAACAAAAAAGCTGGAGAAAGAAGAGAATTTATTTAAAAAGACATTGGAAAAACGCGCAGAGAACGTTTATCGCATTGTTCCAGGAAAGTGGTTGACGATTTAAATTCATCGACGCTGAAGTGGAATCACAGAATAAAATAGCATTAGGTCAAGCATTTTAAAATGTTTCCACTGGTTTCATACATGATGTTTATAATTTTAGGTTGTTAATTTTAGTGTTAAAAACTAGAATGTGTCTTAAATCAGAGGGAGGGCCGGAGATGAACAGCATTTCAAAAAGAAGACATCCAGAAGTGTTTCCGGCAGTGGATGGATCGGTTGGCTAAATGTGTGCAAGCACAGCGGGCCTACTTTGAAGATGATTAGGGTCCCAACTCCGTCACGTATTTGAAATATTTGTTTCGGGCTTAAGGGTGGATTATTTTAGACAGGTCTTGTATAAGAATTATATATATATATATATATATATATATATATATATATATATATATATATATATATATATATAATGAGAAGAGTAGGGTGTTTGCAGATATATGTTTTATAAAATGTTCATGGTATCATATACATACAAACGCGCATATATAAAATATAATGGACAAAACTTACTACAGGCCATTCTGTCTTTGTTGTCCTTAATAACTGTCTTCTGTTCATACGTCGAAAACATGTGCGTCATATTGATTGTGTGGCCATAACACAAATTCGGGTTTTTCCGGATCATAACGTTTCCTCTGTAGATGTGCCGGAGGGAATTGAGGCCAAGGGATTGCAGGCTTTTGCAAAAGACAACCGCCAGAGCGTAACCGTTCCTGTGTTTTGAAAGAGCAAACGAAGAAAGAAAAGAAAAATACATATAGATCAAAGAAAAATTATATATAAAAACAAATGGATGTTTTTTGATTTATTGGATACTGTCGCAAATAAAAGAATAATAGGCTTCAAATCCTACCGGAACTTTAATGGTCATTAATCACACGGGTTCCGTTGGGAGATTTACTATGTGTAAAATAGCAACTTGCATACATGATTCGTTTATAATACGTAATTTTTAACTTACCAAGAAAGAGTTAGTATATCAAACTTTTTTCTAGTTATTTGATGACGCATCCAGTGTTTTCGTAAAAGCGTTTATTTACTTCAAGTTCTTAAGATCTTCAAATATTTATTCATGATCGCTGTAACTCGTTATTCACGATGTAGATGTATGTGTCTACCTCCAAGTGCAGTTCTGTGTCACACACAGAACTGATTTTATTCTAACAGGTACTACCACTTCCGTCAAAGTGGACGTGGGAATAATGGTAATAATGGCTGATTCCACGCGCGTAAAATTAGTGCCTCATAACCAGGACAACAGAAAAAGTTGATATGCCGTATAATAAAAAAAACTAAATCACATTGAGTCAATTACATTCAATAAAGCACTAATACATATATAACGCCTCCCTTCTGCCGTCTGCAAGGAGGGGGTGTTATTACCCTAATCAACACCGTCACGGATTATAAATTCCGTCGACTGGATCTATTGCATTCGTGTGCATACTAAGAGTTGGGAAATGTATGAATCTATTTTTTCCGATTTGGGGTAAATAATACGTTTTGTTTAATAAATCGTATACAATAGGCATTTTGTTTCTGTATAAAATAACCAAATAAGGGTTGATAGTCCGCATCTTATATGAATCACATATAAACGGTATTAAATTTACGTTCAGCAAAAGTGACATCATATCACCTCTGTTACGTTATATCACCAGAATCTAAACAGATGGCGACGCTTGTGTTTCATGCCAAACCTGCAATCCTAATTATGGGAGAAGACAATCCCCGCCGGACAAACCCCGATACGAAAGTCATGTTTGACTCAGTAGCCGAGACGCATACCACTGCTCCAACGCGCATTGTCTAGAAATCGAAAGTAAGTTAACATCTAAATAGCAAACACTGCGGCTATCCAGCAAGCAGCCGAGAGAGAACTCAATAGGCGTGGCCTAGAGTTATGCATTACGCAATATGATTGCTTGTTATCAACTTAACTTAAAGTGTTCAATCTTGCGAGAGGTTTGAATAATTATTTATAAATATTATTTTCAAAATGAAACCATATACACCTGTGTTTCATACCAAACCTGCAAGCGTCAGTATGCGAGGAGACAATTCCCACCGGTTACACGGTTCGAACCCCGATACGGAAGTCACGTATATAAAACATAACTTCCGAATCGTATATATATATGACGATAAAATACATGATATATCATAAAATAAAACGAAGATTTTAAATTTATTGAAAAACAGCAAAACAAGAAAGAAGTCGCGAAACTGGATATATATATATATATATATATATATATATATATATATATATATATATATATATATATATATATATATATATATATATATATATATATATATATATATATATAATTATCCTAGCAGTTGTAAAGAGTATGGAAAAATAATAGAGTTCTCGATTATCTATTTATAAAAGAAATGTACATAACTTAGTCTTTTAGATACCGTGGTTTCGCAAGAAACGGAACCGTCGGCTAGGAACCCACCTTAATTTAATTAACCAGGCTGATTATATCCTAATGCACCCGTGTCCCCTAAATTAGTTCATATGGACTATTTTGAACAAGCATTACCCCTTACCCAATAATTTCGTAGAACGTGGGCTTTTTAGCCATAGAGCAATATACCTGATATCCTCGGCATTCTATCCCGTTTACTTCACTTCCTGTCTTTTATTGCGGACTGATGACCGTGTCCCTTTCTCGCTAAAGCATGCTATCCAAAACCTTCTTAGTTCTGTAAAATTCTTAAATAAATAAATATACATTTGTGTGTGAGGTTTATCTATGTTTGAGTTAGCGTATGTGCAAACTGATTCCTATGTGTGTAAAAAATTACCGCTTCTCTAAGCGGTAGTCTGCAAAATACTTACAGTGTCTTTTGCCCGTCGATAATCTGCAGATTTCTCAACATCCTCAGACTTGTGATTCTTGCCGGCGTGTCTGACACGTACAAAAACTGTGTGATCTCCTTGATTGATTTCAGTACATCTAATCGATTTGGACTCATCGGAGGAACTTTGTGGTACGTGTCCCTGTCAGATAGTAGAAGAGTAAAGACAACTTTTCAAAAAAACGAAAGAAAAAGATATTCTATTCGAAACGTTTGCTCAATTCATCATCCCTAGTGATATTACTGTTAATATTAGACATTTTACAGTAAATGTCTAATATTTTTAAATCGCAAAATTGATTCAATCGTTTACGACACTGGTTTGACGAATTAGCGCTTACAGTTTTATTTGGTTCAAGACAGAATGTTACATAAAGAAGCAGAGCTGAGATATAACAGAGCCTCTGATTGGTTGAGCTAAATCGCAGGTCAGATATTAAAAATAACTTTTCAAAATCTTTTTGATTACCAATATGTAATCAATATGTTCAAATCAAAAAGAAAATGTTTTTCAAATATTTTTTTTTTACTTTTTCGCTTTTTTTAAGTGAGCATATTTTTAGTAGTTAGAGGAAAGTAGCACTTGGCTTATAGAAGCTCTCTGGGGGCTTCTGTCCTCATGAACAACCTAGAAGATGTATATTAATAGAAGGTGCATAAGAGTCTACTCTGCGACAAATCACCCGGCTGGAGAAATTGATGACATTTTAATAAATTGGCAATGTGAATATTCCGTGTGTTTTTGTTTTTATCAACCTCAGGTTATCTGTCAATCTGCGAAAAATTCCAAAATAGCTATGCGGTCGCCCATTAAAACATTTTCTATTTAATTTCCTATCTTGACACCAGATTCTTAGATCATACAAATGCTTTTACATGCGTCCTCGCATTTTCATAAGAGGCTCCGTGCACCGGTCGGTCTGGCACGCTTTACTTTGAAAGAAAGTTTCATCGCTAAACGCAAAGACTGGCTAGAATATATTAAGAATATCGGTTGTTTTTCTTAATGAAATTAGTCGACATAAATATACATTTATAATAATAATAATAATAATAATAATAATAATAATAATAATAATAATAATAATAATAATAATATATCAGAAAAATACATTAAAAAATTTAATGATATGATAGCCCACCTCTAAAAAACGCAACATCGGTTGGGACCATGTAAATTTCCTTGAAATGATCTTCCAAATAACATTCTGAGAACATTCGTTTACATCTATACAGACGACACAACTATCTATGGCAGCACTTCGAAGAGTATCGATCATCAAGATCTCTGAATCTCTCTCATCCGACTTGGAGCACGTGGGGCTATAAGGGACAAAGTGGCTTGTTACTTTGAACTTCTAAAACCAAGATTCTCTCCTTTTACTAACAACGCTCGGATCCTAATTTCTCCTCAGTTTAAATGAATGGCTCTCTCCTTTGGCTTTAACTCCAGACCTGAAATGGAGACTTACATAAAATATGTCACTAATTTTTTAAAAAAAAACTTGTATTACCTCGCCCCAAATAAGGCAATATGCCACTGAGGCGTAAGAGTTACTGTGAATTAGGGGCCAGATTTATTGTGGCATGCTAAGCTTGGAGTTGTACAGCGAGCTGTCTATTCTTATTAACTTTAAATTTCTACATGTTGATACAGTTTGAGAAACAGTGAGGAGAGATAGAATTCAAAAGGCAAGCAGTTCGAGGAAAGAAGCTATTAGAGTAGAAAGTTTTCCGGTTAATGGGTTGAATTTTGCTGATTGTTGGGTTTGTCGGAGTATTTACGTTGAGGTGGGCACACGTTCAGTAAGTTCGTCAGAGCACAGTCCATTGAAGTACTTGTAAAACAAGCACAGGGGTGCAATATTGCGTCGATGGCACAGGGGCTGGAACTTGGTAAACAGTGTGGGACCTATTAGAGACTTTTTGGACCCTGTCTAAGAGGGAGAGACTAGTGGTTGGTACAACAGCCCAGATGTGACAACAATACTCCAAGCATGAGGAGATGATGGCTTTGTAGAGATATGGGATACTGACAGGCGAAAGAAGTTTTCTAGCACGGTAGAGGGAGCCCACCTTCTTTGCAGAAGACTTTGCAATATCTTCTATGTAATTGTTCCAGTTCATGGCACGTGTGTATGTTAGACTGAGGAGTTTGAATGTTTGACTCTCAGGTAGGGTGCTATTAACCATGGCAAACGGTGGGTGGAAAGGTTTCTAAGAATTGTTAAAGGAACTAAACTTTATCTTAGTAGCATTAAATGTAACCATTTACATTTTACCCCATTCCACTAATGACTGGAGGTCATGTTCTAAGAATTCAGTCATTGCCTTGGATGTGTGTGCATTCGTCTTTCTCGCGTGTCTAGAATAGAGCGTGGTGTCATCTAAATATACCCATCTCGAGCTGAATCTTTCTTTTGACTAAGAAGGATCTGATTATGTTAAATATTCGCCCAATTATACCGTACGAATTAATCTTCATGAAAAGAACTCTATGCTAGACCTTGTCAAAAGCTTTGGATATATCAAGTGCTACCGCCCTAGCTTCACCTGCCTTATCAAGTGTATGGTATATGCAATCAGAGATGCCCATTAAGATATCTGCAGTAGAACGGGATTGCCTAAATCCATGCTGTTGGTCATAAATAAGTTGGTAATTTACGAGGTGGTGGGCTATTGCTTGATTGATTAATGATTCAAAGATTTTAACAAAGAGCAGACTGGGACTGATGGGGCGATAATTTTTCGAGTTTGGCGAGGACAGCGGCCAGCCCAACAGAGCATTTTGTATTACTATAGCAGGGATAAGATCAGGCCCGCATGCTTTAGAAGTGTCAAGATTTTTAAAATATCTCAGACATGATAAGGGGTGATGATCAGATCATCAAGTGTGGCTTCTGTCCGCAGTGGGACATTTAGGAGGGTGTGGTTTGCTCTGAAATAGCAAGATACATCTTTTAATGGCATATTGCTGTCATATTTTGGTGGATGTCGCTCGGGGTACTCTCTGCTATTTTGACAGAGTACAAAACAGACTTTGCAACATAGTGGGGCAGGATCTCTACTTTATCCTGCATCTCTTTCACGCAGAAGAAATGTTTCTGGGCTCTCTACTGTATCGTTATGTTCATGGTAGATGCTCGACTGAGCTCCAATCCATGACTCCACTCTTCCCTGTAAAACATTCACAGCAAGAACGCGCCTAGCTACAACAATAACAAAGAACTTTACTCCTCTCTCTCTCTCACTCTCTCTGTCTCTCTCTCTCTTTCCCTCTCTCTCTCTATCTATTTCTATATCTCTGTACGAAAAAACAAATGGATCTTCAATTAACAAAGTTTCTTTCCTAGAACATCCGATCTTTGGAACAAAATACCACGAGGCTGCTTCATAATCGACTACAACATGGTTGTTTCAAGACTAATATAAACAAATACTTGTTGAGCCACCCTCTTGGATAATCAAGTCTTCTTAAGCAATCGTCTACATATTCCACCCACTGTTTACAATCCTCTTGCGATTATCTTCGTCCAACTAACAATCTGTTTAACCCTTATCCTCGAGTGGTCCCCGGGCATTGATAAGCGGTGGCCCCTCAATAAAAAACGGGGAAGAGAGAGAGAGAGAGGACAATCTATACCTTAACTGGAATGTTAGGAAGAGTAATGGAATTTTGAGGCGGCTTATTGTAACGCAAATTTCATGGAAATGCACTGACCATTATTAGCGAGAAATCACTGGTAAACGACTGACGTAGGGAGTAAGAAGGGAAAAGAAGAGTTCTCATCGGCTCAGACTAAAAGGAAATTACTCACCCTTTAAATGTTGCTTCCACAATGGCCAAATGACCCTTGACAATGACGCAGTCCTTTAACAAATCAATGTTACCAGCATGGACAAAATCTTCTTCGAAGACACATTCTAAAACATAATTAAAATCACACCTGTACCATTATAAAAAGAAACATACACTGAATAGATAGTTGAAACATACAAATAGAGGAAATGATGGTTTCCACTTAACGTAAAGCAATATTCTTCCGTAAAAGAAATTAAATCCTTTCGATTATCAGTATTGTAAGAAAAATGTAATCAATTACATAATGCACAAGATAGACATGTAATTAGAAATATAAAACAATGTTCTTCCCCGAACTAACCTAAAATAGGAAAGTAATCATTTATTACGACATATTTAAAACATCTAACGTCATATTTTTTTAAATATCTGATATATATAGTAAAGTTAGCTTTTTCCCTATTTCCATCTACTGGTGTAGCTCCGTAAACAAAAGCTGGTGTATAAAATTCTGCTCCGTATGCTGTCCAGTCGGATTCTTGATGCGTGTTTTCAGGAATTATAAGTTACTTTCGTTCGCGATCAGCGATTTTTATATTTTATCTGGAGAGCCGTTTTCTCTCTTATTACTCATTTCAGCGTGGAAGTAGAAGTGAAAGACCCTCCTTCTTCTAGAAATACGGTATAAATTTCTTGTCGCATCACGGAGAAACAGTAGTACCAGCTTGGTCGGTTATGTATAATATGTTTGAAACAGATTCATCACTAATTGATATATTCTCAAAATTCAATGTGCATCCTTTAGAGGAACTTTTACCGAATACAGCTCATCCAAAGAGGCCGTATTGAGCCTCAATCACGAACATGAACCTGGAGCACGCGGCCTTCACGGTGTTCTTCGAGAGATGCCTGAACACCCGTTTCATCCTATTAGTCACTTTGTCGTTAGTTTTGCAGATGATAGAGTATGTGGCTTTCTCAACTGCGCGCTACACATATTAGTCTATGTTGTTGCAATCTGGCGACTTGAAACAGATGTTGGAACAGTTGAATTTGTGTAAGTGATCAGACAGACACTTCTGGGTTTACTCGGAGGTGTGACACAGAACTGAGTCCTGCTTCAACATGTATGGTGTAACCGCGGCTACCTTTCTACCCAACGCTTGACAACAGTGGACAACAACTCAATATAGTAATTTGAATTTAGTCTGAGTCCCTTATATAAGATGTGGGGCGGCAGAGAAACACCAAAGCATCCCCGTCTCGACTGAGTGTTTAACTTTGTTGATAAGTTTATTGGCTTCTGTAATACTGTTATCTTGGGCCTTGGCCGTGAGTAGTTTGCCCTTGCAACTCTTGTATAAAAAGTAGCAAATATCATAGTTAATCAATTTCTTCATAGTTGCCAGTCTGACGCACATCTCTCTCGCCAAGGTCACCATTGCCTTGCCTTGATCTTTTTGCATCTTATTTTGCATTTTTCAGCTTCTTAACACATTTCGTTGTGCGGACACAGTCAGAAAGTCTGATATGATCTTTTCTAGCCATTATTTCTATATCTCCATCGCAATTATCTACCTCACATCTTACGATCTTCAATGTATTTAAGGAACACTAAATTGCAGCTAAGAGTTCTGCTTTTTTTTTAATCCAGGGCGAATAATGATACAGGTCACTCTTTTCCAATATGTTGGTGCTTTCCAGTCGTCCATGATCCTCATCTCTCAACCCCACCAATAGTACGCAAAAACAGCTATCCATTTGAACTTTAGCGCTATTAAAATGGTTCTGAAATGACAGAATATAAAAAATTATCAATTTGTCTCGAACACTCTGTACAAATTAGGTTGAGTTTAGCTGAATAAAGAGAAACTGTCATAGCGAACATGTTGTTCGTCATAGAAACAGACGGCTGCAAAGAGCCGACTCGGAAATTGTGATTAGGCACGTACGTAATCTTTCACATAAAACAATACTTCTAGATGTCATTGTTATAAATACGAACCTTTAACTTTTCATTATGTCTGCATACATTTACATATTTTATAAGATCAGTTTAAATTTTTAAAAACAGTAAAATGTTTTTGTTTATGTATGTACGGTGCCAACGCAGATTCTACGATATTATTATAAAACTGTATACCTTAATATGTCAAAGCGAATAAGCATATTGTGTACGTTTTCAGCGCCCCAAAATCTATTTTAAAAACCTGGAAAGATAATTTTCGATGCTGAAAGCGTACACACTTAAAGTTCATTAGCGAACTTAGCTTGTTAAAGTCGCATTTTAGTAGGGGAAAATGTAGCTAGGGATGTTTAAAACGTACACAACAGAATGTCAATATGTATTGGCTAAAAAACAATCTCCTATTAAACTTTTTTTGACCGCGTATTCGTAATTTATTTATAGAAATAAATAAAAGATACAATGTAAGTTAATTATAACTTACAAAAGAAATACAAAAAAGCAAACTTTGTTATAATAACGCTGTAGTTATAACACACATTCTCTCTCTCGCTCTCTCTCTCTTTCTCTCTCTCTCTTTCTCTCTCTCTTTCTCTCTCTCTCTCTCTCTCTCTCTCTCTCTCTGTCTTAAGGTAAGCAATGTTAGTTAACATGCCTATCAGAAATAACAGCGTGTCAATGTAAAATAGCTCATTCTGTGCTACGAAGAAAGTGTTATAAACTTTAATTAAACTATAATTCATTTAACGGCATGGTAGAAATGACGTTGTTTATTATTATTATTTCGATATGAAATGGAGGAAAATATCATTTTACTTTATGCATAAGATAAGATTTATGCACATTTACCTTTTGCACATTTTTTACACCTGGTGCACACCCGAGCAGAAAGAGGGTTTATCTTCATAGGTGTTGTTCCTCGGGGACAAGCCAATACGCATGTATCATCGTACTGATATGTGTAATCTGTGAAAAGAATTAAAAAGAAAGAAATAATTCAAAGAATATAACCAATAGAAATGTTCTATTTTAATCTTTCAAAGAGTATACCAATTATTTCAAATCTGGATAAATCGAAACTAATGAATGTTAATTTATCTGACTGTGTCGACATGCCTCTCTCTTTAATAGAATCAGTTTTTTTGTGTGCAATCTACCTCACAATAGAAATTCATCTTAACAACTAAATAAACAATAAATAATTTTGACGCCGAGGTCGTCATTTGAACTCTTAACCTGGTAATTAGAAGGAATTTGTACGACACTGTACCAACTGAGCAAACGTGACATGTTATAAGAACGATTTTGATTTAATTACTTAGGCTATAGTAATATTTTTTTTTCACTTTTTTTACTTAGCAATGAATGATCTTAAAACGAGGCTACGTATCAAAACTGGTTCTCGGATATAGTGCGGGCTGCGTTCGCGCTCGATTTTTTTAAATTCCCCCCAAGAAATTTTTTTTCTTTTTAAACAAAAAATATAGGGAGACAATTAAAAAAAAAAATTTAACTAAAAATATTTTTGGTCCGAAACAGAAAATCAATGTCTCATCACCCAAGAACGCGCCAGTCTAGCAAAAATAGACGACCGTTAGGAAGTCTATTTTCGCTAGTCTATTATATAAAGAACAGTTGTCTGTCTATCTGGATGTTTGTGTGTCTTAATGTGTTTACAACTCAGAAAGTTCAAACCCTGTGCTTATTCTGCTGCAGCATCGCATGAAACAGGTAATAATAAAAAGAGATTCTCTGATTTCCATTAATTTGGGTTCAACAGGCACCAAATTAGTAGAGGATCAGAAAAATGTGTTCTTTTACTGAAGAAATTCAAGGAAACTATATAATATTAAAACTATAATAATATTGCTTGTATGTTTACACGTTGAATGCATAAGATAATAGAGGGGAAAGCTAATGAGACGAAAAGTGGTAGTAGGGTCAATAGCGTAAGAGGGAACTGGTAAGAAGGGAGTAATAGGATGACGTAAATAAATGATATAAATAATGAATCAACAAGTAACCAATTAGTTTGGTCAGTCACTATGGAAACAAGGGTTTAGATTGAGTATTTGAGACGGTAAAACTGTGTTTATTTTTTATCGCAACTAACATATTCGACGCTGATTCGTGAAATCTCGATTATTTAAAAAAGACCTTAAATTTGTTATATACTTTTAAATGTTTCCTCCATAAAAATATGGATTACGTCATTCCTTTACAAATGTACCTTTCGTGTCTAGGTAAATAGTTGTCTTTCCACGGATACGAGTGCATGCAGTGAAGTGCCTAAATGATCCGTACTGGTTTCAGAGCTGTTTCTTCTATATCTCAATGATCTGCCAAATGAATTTACTGAAAATGTACTACTCCTTGTGAATGATTTAAAACTGATATCAACTAGAAGCAACTATGATTAACTTCAAGATAATCTCAGCAGAATCTTGTTCTGGTCTTCAAGTTGGGATTTTCCACTGAACTCTACAAAGTGCAGTCATCTTCCTATTGGCTCTCAACTTACTGGCTCCTGACCATCGGTTTTCCACCTAAACCACACAACATCCCCCACTAATAAAAAAGACTTTTGTATTCCTTCAAACAAACACGTCACTATATCGAGATAACGAGCAAAGCCATGCGGGGTTTCTACCTGATCTAGAGATCTTTCATAGGCTTAACAGCAGACGATTTCCGTGACCTATGTATGACACTGGTACGGCCCTTCTCTGAGTATACCATATAAGCAACAAATTCAAGTCTTTATGTATCGTACATCTGACGTGTTCCAACGCTTGGCGACCAGGATGGTGACGGGATTCTTCACGATTACCTCCAAAGAACAGATTCATAGACTAAATCTGTCCTCACTTGAACAACGAAGGATGCGAAGGGGTCTAATTATGGCGTACTGTATCATCAACGGGAATGTAAATCTACCTTTAGAGGAGTTTTTCACCTCAACACCTAGTGGCGGTTTCGGCGGTTACCCGCAAATGCATTATCGTAGTTTTCGTTTCAACAAAAGAAAGGTAGCATTCCATGTCTGTATTTCTGCTTCCTGGAACAACCTGCCAGAGGTGGTCGTTATAGTGCCTACCATATCAAGGTATAAAGTCGCATTGGACAAACATTCAGACGGTATATAGATGCAATACCTTTTAACTGTCTTTCTAAATTTAATGCTACACTTTGCTATTTTTTGCTAATAAACAATTGATTGATTGATTAAACCAACATATAGATCCATTAAAAATGTATTATTACATTTTTAAAATGGTGTTCAATTACCAATTTAAATTTAACGTAGAATGATCACCCTCTTTCGATAAAATGTTGACTGTGATATAAAATTCAGATTTTGTTAATATGAATCTTGAAAAATATTAAAATAAGACAATTATTGGAGTTTGGGTGGATTTTTAAATTTGTTTTGTTTTTAAACTTAATTGATTTAATGATAAAAATCACTTGATCTTTTCACTAAAATCTCATAATTTCAAGAAACAGAATTGGACGATTTTATAAACTATGAAACAATTTTTTCTTACAGATTTTCCTCAAAAACACGCTAACATTACTAGGAATGTCATTTATTTATTTCGAGTTTTGTGAAATAAAAAATCGTGGAAAAAAACGTTCGACGCATTTTTATTGACTGAGCCACGTCTTAATTTAGTTTTACATTATTATGTTTAAATTTCAAGTTTTATTTGTTTTTGAATATAAAATTTTTTTTTTCAGAGGTATCAGTTATCTACGTTAATTTAACCTAAACAGAATCCCCTGTGGTGTACGCCCACTTTGCAGTGTATTGTACAATAATAACGAGTCATCATATTCCTTGGAATCTGAGTGACAGTAAGTTTCCAAAATATTCCAGTACTCTCCGATCTTCGAATCGAGACCTAGGTGGGGTTATTTGTCCTGTTTCTAAACATCGGTTCAAGCTCTCCTTAACCAATTCTAAGATTTTTCGTGGAACCAACCGATGTGCCATTTTTTAGAAGGCACCATTTCGGGGGGATTTGAGTTTTTTGGGGGGGACAAGTCTTGTATATTTTATATAGAGTATCGGATACTAAACAAGAAGTCTTAGATCTCTTGGACTCGTCCTTTTTTATACTAATGGTTCACTACTTACCAAGGCCAAAAGCCACTCAAGGATAAGTGTTAGTGAGATTTTCAGTTGGATGATGTAACAATATGTGAAAAAATTGAAAATTATAGTTAATTCATAGGACGACTGGACAGATATTTGTTGACATTGGACTTGAAAACGACTATGTTTGTAGGGAAACATTCCCGCGGTAACATGTTCCACAGATGGGAATTTCTTGGAAAGAAACTCTGATTATGTAAGTTCCGTTTGATTTGAGGTACACAGAAAATGAATGGACAGTTCTTTGCAGTGTGAGTAGCAAGATGAGTAGTTGCTGAGTTTTACGGGCAAAAACAAGAGCTTAAAGCTGAGTCGAGCATCTACCATGAAAATAGCAATAGAGTGGAAAAAGACTAGCAACATCTCTTCTATAACGAATGGGTATGTAGGGAAGAGAAAAGATCATCTCCCACAAGATTGCAAAGTTGATTTTGTACTCTCTCAGAACAAGAAAGAATTCTCTGAGCGTCACCTCCCCAGATGTGGCAGCAATACTCCATCTTGGGCCGAATCTGACTCTTATACAGGCAGAAGAGCACATTAGAAATCAGATACTTTCTGGTGCGGTAGAATGATCCAACCATTTTTCGGCTAAATACGCCCCATATTTATTTTTAGTTGTGCATTTCGTACCAGCGCTACTTTATTTCAACTTACTTGCTGTTGTTCAGTGGCACCTACTTATGTAGGTTGGGTACCGCATTCTAGGATAATTTTTAAATACGCCAGCTGTTTAAATCAGTTCCGTGGTTTGTATGGCGTCAAATTTTCCTCTGAGTCCACTTTCTTCTAGTCTATTTTTTGCATTTTTTTCTAGAACTGTTCCTAGTACTCCTACAATAATTGGTATTACGATAGTATTTTATGTTTCATGCGTTTTTCTGCCTCCCCCAAAGTAGATTGTAATGCGACGAGTAGAATTTCTTCCCTGCCCATGTCTGTTTTTATATTCCATTTCGGCTAGTTTTCTGCATTCACTTATAATTCGTCTCTTTATATAAATTCGATATTTTCTGTGTTCATGTGTTTCTTCTATTTTGACTTTTATGCACTTTGTTTTCTCCAACCTCAATGGGGAGCAAATTATGTGTTTTCTCTTATCTATCGTGGCAGTTTCACTTCCCTTGGTTTCCTGTAATGTTCCTGCTATATTTCCAGTTATGTTAACACGATTTATTCTATTTCATTTTACCTATGATTGATCAGCAGTATCTGTGTATGTCAGTTGCTATCCTCACTCGAGAATTTTCCTCAATATTTCGGATGTTTTCATAAGTGCTGTGCGTTGTATAACGCCAATCTTCCCTTTGATTCCAATTTCTCCTAGCTTTTTATTCAGTTTTATTTTAGAACTGTTCCTAGCATTGACATTACCATACTTTTCATCCTGTTGTATATTCCCTATAACTCTCTAGCAAGTTTCATGTATTTGCCTCGTTTCTTCGCCTCCTTGATCTTCAAATTGTGATCTACTGAGGCGGCGAAATGTACGATTTGTCAAGTTTCATTTCACTCTTGTTCACTATTATCACGTCCGATCTTCTTGCTTTCATGACTTCGTCCGTTTGTATTTGCATGTCCCATGGGATGTTATATGCTTTATTATTCAATATTGTATTAATATATTTTATATATATTTTATATATTATATATTTTATATATTTTTTATATGCTTTATTATTTAATATTGTATTTCGTTTTGTACCTGTACTATTTGTCTCGATCTTCAAAGAGCATTCGCTTGCATAGTTCCCAGTAGACTATTTTCCCAAACCATTCATGTCTGTTTTTTCTATTATTTGGGGATAAGATGTTGCATTAATTATTTACTCACTATGAGTTTTCACACTAGTCATTATGAGTGATTGCTCACTGCCAATAACAAGAGGTGTTCCTGGAGTCTGAGTGACAACAAGTCTTCCCAGATTTCTAGCACTCACCGCTTCTTCGATAACCGTTGCAAATGAATTTGCATTATCGTAGCAGCCGTATCCCCATTGATTTTATTGGGTTTTACTAGAATCTGAGTGGCAATAAGCCTCCCCGGCTTTCCAGTACTCCCCACACCTTTCCAACAGAGGTATGGATGGTTCATTCCCTCTTGGTTTTTCAATCTTTCCTGATCGTTTATGACTATTCTGTGCGGTACCAAACGAGGCTGGGAAGAGGGGAACATATCAGGTTATAGGATTTCTGGTAGTTTCAGTTCTCTTTTTATTATTAATTATTATTATTATTATTATTATTATTACTATTAATATTATTATTACTATTATTATTATCATTATTACTATTATTATTATTATTACTATTATTATTATTATTATTACATATTGCAGGCAAAGTGATATACTTACCTTCTTCTTACCTTTTACTCACCTGGGCATTCATTGACACACACATCATCAAATGTAAACTTATTTTGAGTGAACAGTTGATCCTTTGGTCGCCTCCTGTTAGACCTCGTAGACGGACATTCCTCAATGCATTCGCCGTCATTATTGTAATTTCGGCAAGCCTGTTGATGCAAGAATAGATCAATTGATTATACGATCGTATAAGTTTTCGAAGGAATATCTTCGTTTATGTTGCTATTTCAGCATAAAATTTCAACCGATATCTCCTAGTGACTTCCTCATATGCATATCGCGAACGATACTTTTAAACCACACATTTATTTATTTTGGTTCATTTTATTTATTTCTACAGATGGAAAAAAGCGATAATCAATTTTTAACATGTAATATCCCCCCTGATGAAGGCTGAAACAGATATTCATTCTAAACGATTAATAAAAGTATTTATCCAACAAGCAATTTATATATTAAAAAATAAGCTCTTCTGAACAGTAGCCTAATATAAAACTTCTCTCGCCTGCCAGTATCCTATATCTCTACAAAACCACCATTCGCTCATGCTTAGAGTATTGTTGTCACATCTGGACTGGTACACCAACCACTAGTCTCTCCCTCTTAGACAGGGTCTAAAATATTGTCTACCAAGCTCATGCCCATGTCCCATCGCCGCAATGTCGCATCCCTATGCTTGTTTTACAAGTGTTTTGATGGAATGTGCTACGACTAACTTGCTGCACTCATGCCCTCCTAATGAAAATACCCCCAACAAACCCAACAATCAAATACCATCCCACCCCTTCACTGTAGATGTCTCAACATGCTGAAAAGCTTTTTATCTTAATAGCTTTCACTCGAACTGCTTGCCTTTGGGAATCCCCCTGCTCTCTGTTTCCCCGACTGTACCAACATACAAATCTTTTAATGAAAACATTACGTTGCACAAATCCCTTCTTAGGATGCACCTATTAAGCTGGCCCCTTAATTTTAGTAGCCCCTTACACTTGAGTGGAAATGTGCCTTGTTTGAAATGAATATAAGTAATAAAAACATTTCAACCAGCAGTCACAATTATATATGCATATAATCTCAATGTTTTATCATGATTTATCATCATTTACGAAGTATTTACCAAACGTAAGGAAGTTGAAAATCTATAAAAAAAAACAACTACTCTGTTCTTCACGTCAAACTTGTAGTATTACTCTTCAGTAGCAGACAACAAATCTGCGTAGCATAAAACTCTAAACGTATTTACCGTAGTTCAAATAGTCGGCATTTTCGAAGTCTTTTCCCAGAGATAGAAAGTCAAAAATCTAAATTGAAAAACCTACTCTGTTTTTCTCGTGCAACGTGTATCATTACTTTTCAACAGCAGACAACAAACAAAAATCAAATTTTCTACAATGTTCTACAGTTATCGTGTATTAATTCTCTGATGTTGATATTAAACACATTTTTCTGAACCCCGTTTTGTTTTTACTGCATAGAAATCAGACACTTATTTAAAGAGTCTTCCTGCGTGCAACATTGACTTGTATTTGCGCAATTATCGATTTGCACCTGCAAGTAAACCATCGTTTGCTTCGATAAATTTGCTACAAATAAAAAAACTTAATTCGTTGAGAAATGTTGAAATGCAGTTACTTCGTGCACAGACATACATTTTTTAGAATTATATATATATATATATATGTATTTTAATGTATTTTTTATTGGTGATTGCAGCGTTCGTTGTTTTTTTTTTTGTTGCTTACTACTGTTTCGATTGTTACATTAATAAATGATTAAGATGCAGAAAATTGCATTATTAGTCGCCCTTAACTTGAAAATAAAGGAAATTGAAGTGAATATGAAAATTATCATTTTGGATTCATTTTTCCTGTGGTCATTGGAATGCAACTATAAAGTATATACATATATATATATATATATATATAGAGAGAGAGAGAGAGAGAGAGAGGGGGAGATAAATAGAAAGAAAGAGAGAGAAGAAGAGAGAGAAAGAGGAAGAGAAATAGGGGGATTTAAATCCCTGTTTATCCACAGCATAGTCTTTTCTTCATCGATAATCGTCTTGGAATTAGACGAAAGTTTATTAACATTACTAGCAAAAATATGCACCCTCCAGTAACATATTTTTGCTTGTCTAGGGTGATGGTATCGTCACGGACGAACATATACTACACTGCCTTTCAAAGGATGCAGTAAATTACTGGGAGGATGATCCCATGACAACAAAACAGATGCTACACTACCCTCCGCCAAAAATGGCGAGGTAATGCCTATGAGGATGGTATCATAACTACAGAACAGATACCACACTATCTCCTAAAAAATGAAGAGTTAATGCCTAGAGTGACGGTATCATGACGAACGAACATATATCACACTACCCTTTTCACAAAAACAGAGCTAATGTTTGGGAGGATGGTTTCATGACCACAGAATGGATACTACACTACTGCTCTAAATTTAGCATTGAAAGATAGTGTATTAGTCTAAAATGTTATAGTAAAGTGAATTGGGCAGTAAAAGGTAGAACAATAGTACAATATTAATATAAGTAATAGTATAGTTTCGGTTTCAGAGTGACATAAACTAAATCAGCGTTAGTAATAGATGTGTTCATATCGAGTATTGCAAATAGAGTATGTTATTGATCATAAATCACAATAATAGAAAATTGCAGATAGAATATTTTTAATCTTGTGGGATTTTCTACACACAAACATGCATTATAGAATTGAGCTAAAGTATGTATGTTCTCATATGCGTACTGAGTTAGGTTCGAACCTAAAAGTGTATACGAAACCGAATGTCTAAACTCATTAGGCCACTGAGAATCAGTTTACACATTATTGTTTTCGGGGTTTTTTTTTACATTGGGGCCCGTGCTAACTTTGATCCCGTGGTTAGGGTTTGGGTTAGGGTCAGGGTCAAAGTGGGGATTATGGTTAGGGTTAACAGTAGAGTTAGGGTTAGGGTTAGGGTTAGGGTGTTGCGTTAGCGTCAGGGTAAGGATCATGGCAAAGATCAAAGTTAACGCGAGCCCCAATGTAAAAAAGTACCGTTCTTTTACTATATGAATTAATATCTGTTATGTAATGTGTTTATTATTCGATTTAAAAAAATAAAATGGCTTTATAATACAATTTTTAAATAAAATGGACATGCTCATTTTGACAGGTCATAATATGTATAATCATATTACTGATATAATTATAATGAGAAATATATATATATATGTATACATATATATATACATATATATACATGTATATATATACATATATATATACATATATATATATGTATACATATATATATACATATATATATATATGTATACATATATATATACATATATATATACATATATATATATATACATATATATATATATATATATATATATATATATGTGTATACATATATATATATATATATATACATATATATATATATATATATATATATACAGAGAGAGAGAGAGAGAGAGAGAAAGAGAGAGAGAGTTAGTTTAATTTAGTTTTATGCAAATGGAGCAGAGGATGTGAAAGCCTTTCGGGAAAATTCAGACACCTGCGATTTTTGTGAAATTTTTATAATAAGTATTATTAATCAATTACTGAGTACTTCCCAAATTTCCGATTCTTTAGAGCTCAAGGATTTTAGAGAGAATAATATTGGCGCAAATTACCACTTAAAAATTCAAATATTTCAGAATTGCAGAAATAAGACCGCTTAAATTTTAGACATTTTCTTGAATCAAATTATGTTATAGATTTTGATCAAAACTAGAATGAGGATTCTAGACATAAGGTGTAGTATCAATATATCTTGATTTAAATATTTGCCAGATGACATAAAAGTGCTGCAAAACTGTTCTGTTCGAAGAATGAATTTTACCTGTCCTGGGACGGGTATTCTCCCAGTATATATATATATATATATATATATATATATATATATATATATATATATATATATATATATATATATTCTGTCAGTGAGTGGGTGTAAGACAACTATTATTTATAGGTTAGTGTGTTAGAACTAAAATGAAGGCTGATAATGAAGGCCAAATCTGACATTTATTTCGTCTAATTCCAAGCGAATACTTGACCCCTTTTGTATAAAAAAAAATTAAATGATTCTTTTTACTTTTCACTTGAGCCATTTTCTTTTTAGCTAAAAAACTTTTCCTTTCCACTTTCATCTTTCCTTTCCTGTACCGTTCGTGTCAATACGTACGTGTCAAGTGTCATTTTGCTGAGAAAAAGATTATTCTCCGAGAGCTTCTGCACGTTTTGGTGATTTCAACGAACACAAAAAAGTATTATTGCTTTTAATTTTGTTAGATGTCTGACTAAAAAGGTTACGAATTGGGCTCGATTCCAATCGCTTCTTGGTAATTACTTGCTCTCTTTGCACAAATATAATTGAATCAAGCGAGGTGACTTCTGTCCGGGTTTCGAATCGTGCGATTTGCTTAACAGTTTTCTACTACACGTATGTGGGTAAAAATTAAATATTTATTATTAAATTATATATATATATATATATATATATATATATATATATATATATATGCAAATTTTAAGTAGATATAACAACGAGACCGGCCAATAAATTTATCACCATTGAATCTAGTAAATTTCAATTCAATAGTTCGTTCAACAATACTAATGAGATATTTATTGTCAAGGAAAAATCAGTGATTTTATTGGTAGAATGACAAATCATAAGAGCTCGATGTGTAAGCTATATTTTTTCTCGGCTTAGGCTCATAAGAAAGACAATTTAAACAAGCCGCGCGTGCGTGGTCCCCCTCTGTATGTGACTCGATGTGACGAGTGTAAAATGCAATAAATTTGGGCAATTTGGGGAATTTTTGACCCCCACTTTGGGCGCGAACCAGAATTCTTCTGAGGTCAAGGATGCTCATTTTATATCCAGAACAATTGCCTCTACATTTTGGCCAAGTTTCAGAAAAATTGAATGGATGGATCAAACGTTATGGGAGAAAAGGGTCATTTTTGCCATTTTGGGGGCTTTTGACCCCCTGGAGGCGCGAACCAGATTTGTTCCGACCTCAGCGATACTTATTTTCTATTAGGAACAATTGCCTTCACATTTTGGCCAAGTTTCAGAGAAATTGAATTGATAGATGAAAAGTTATGGGGCAAAAAAAATATCATTTTTTGCCATTTCAGGGACTTTTGACCCCCATGGGGGACTAACCAGATTTTTTTCAAAAATCGGAGAATGTCACTTTCTAACCTGACAAAAGTTACAACTTCATGCAAAATTTCAGAGAAATTCAATGGATGGTTGCGGAGAAAAATCCGGACGGACGGACATGCCTCAAAACATAAGTCCCCCGATTTTATAAATCGGGGGACCAATAAAGTCTTGTAAAGGTTGGTTTTCTATACACAGAGGCTTCGAACGTTGCGCCGCCCTAAAGCATCAAGGAATTGGAGAGTGTCGTTATCGTCAACCTCCATAGTAAATTGCAACAATGGATACAAGTCACCGGAAGTTGAAGAAAATCTTCTGCCCCACGACGAGAGGAAAAACAAGCAAAAGTATTGTCAACGTAACGTGTGTAAAAAGCCTGTTTAGTATTTTTAGAAAAAAATTGGTTTTCATAAAATCCAATGAAAATATTCGCTAACGTAGGATCAAGGGGGGGCATGGATATACTATCGATTTGACGATACATGATATTGCCGAAACTGGAAGAGACTGATGTCGTAATCAGCTCCATTAGTTCAACAAATTCGTTCGGGAAAAGGTGGAATTTTAATGAGGCTACGGTACAGATAGTCCGCACATATACCAATGGTTTCATCCAATGGTACCTTTGTAAAAGATTATTGATGCCAAAAAAGGTAAAAAAAAAAAAAATACGGTGTACTTATAAAGCGGTAATTTGTCTATGCAAGACACAAATTATAAGAAATCAGAGATACAATGACCAGAATGTGAGTGTGCGACTAGAAGAATATCCATCCCTGGATGGGTAAAATTGATTACCCGAAGAGAACAGTTTTATCACTGATCTGTCCCCTTACGAAGATTAAAATAAAGATCTAATGCTATTGAGCCATAGGTCTAGAATCCGTATTCTAATTTAGAAAATGTCTAAAATTTAAGGTTTAAGCTCAACGGTATCTTCAGAATAAATTTAAAATCAGGAAATCTTCCTTAACTTGTAATGGATAAAATCTAATGTAAATCTAACCTTCTAAACGGGAGGTTATACCTAGATTACGCCCCCGAAAAACCTTTAATTTTTTTTTAAACAATTAAAATTTGGGGATATTTATTAATTTATCTTTAATACCTATTGTAAATATTTCACAAAAATCGGAAGTATCTGAATTTTCACGAAAGGCTTCCACCCCTTCTTTGCTCCTTTTTCATAAAATTAAATTAAAATAAATATCTCTCACAATACTCACCTTTACGCCTAGCAACTGTATTCCGAAATTCATAATGATCGGTTTATTAGTTTATGAATAAATCGTGTACATACAAATATATAAACATATACGCATACCGAACTTTATATAAATACTAGAAGAATACCCGTCACAAGGCGGGTAAAATTAATTCTCCATACAAAAGAGTTTTGCAACAATTTTGTGCCCTGGGGAAGATGTGTGCTCACATTATGCCCTCTCCCTAAAAACCTTCTTTTAAATACTCTGAAGAAATAGAAATGTGGGGAATATTTTTTAATTGATGTCTAATACCTATTGTTTAAAATTCTACAAAATAGGAGATATCTGAATTATTACAAAGGGTTTAACATCCCCTTTTTACCGACTTTGCATGAAACTAAATTAAACTTAATGTAATTTACATCACGAACCTCTTCTAAAATTGATAATTATCGGTTAATTAGTTTAGGAGTCAATCCTCTACATACAAATATGTGTGAATAATGCAAAAGTGTGTGTTCTCAAAATAAATCTGCGAAAATAATATTAACGGTGAATGTGACGACAAATGACACGAAATAGATTATCTTTTCTATCAACACATTAAAAGAAATGGCGAAGCTCGCCGCCATATTTTTATTTTTGGATATTTTGAACTGCATTTTTATTTTATTATATTCTTATGACGTTTTTCTCAATTAGAACGCATTTCGCCTCTTGAAATCATTTCGAGATACTTTCAGACTGCGTAACCTTTGTGTTTAGCGACCGTCTTTTGACCTTCCAGCGTCTTGTCCGCATTATTCTGAATTGAGGGTAAAGTCGGCTGCGATTGACACGAACTGAATATCATAACCATTTTTTCATGAACATTATTAATTTCCGTCCCGCAATGCAGCACCCTCTACGCTAACATTCCCCAACCGCTTCATTCATGTAATTATTTACCTACATCTATCTACTAACCTCTTTACAACATTCTCTTTTTATAGCCACACATATATGTCCATTTGTATATCTGCGTATGAAAGTACTATATATATATATATATATATATATATATATATATATATATGTGGGTGTGGGTGTGTGTGTGTGTGTATAAATATGCATATATAAATTTATTATATATAATAAATATTTATATTATATTTATATACATCCACACTTACATATATTTATACATATCTATATATCCATCTAAATGAATAAATGCGAAAGTTTTTTTCATTTATTGCTCCTATATCACCATAAAATGGGTTAGTGCTATTTAAATCAATATTACAACAAAAGAACTTTGAAGTACTCTATATATAGTAGATCTAGTACGATCTAAGGAGACTCATTGGAATGGCTAATTTGCATATCTATTTTTAAACGGTTCATAATTAGTTAATATTTGATGTTATTCAATTCTAATTTTATTGTACTATTTTATCTACATATGTGTAATAATATTAACAGTAATTTACTTTAATGATTTAATCAAAAAATGGATAACTTAAGAAAAACTATTCTTAACAATGCTCGAAAAAATTCTTACCATCTGGATTAGTTGGAAAGAAAAAGAAGAAAATGGTGGCTAGCTTACTACTGACTAGCTGTCTATCTCTCTTTGGCTGGTTATGTGTATGTCCCCTCCCCTACGTCTCTCGAGTTAACGACACCGTATTTTTTATTTATTTATTTATTTATTGGTTTTGAATTCACGTCTAATGTCGTTGTGATGCTAAGAACAGATACTACACTTTGATCTTAAACAAAAGCCAATAAACTATAGAAAATAATGTTTTTATGAGTAAGCAATTTTAAATGAATAAAAAAAACTGATTTAAGCTATTATTGCATTTTGTTTTAATGGGATGTGCAGTATAGTATCGGTTCTGTTGTCATAAGACCGTCCTCCAGGAATTACCCCCTCTATTTTTTAAGGAGTGGGAGTAATCCTCCCAGGTATTACATCCTCATTTGAAGGAAGGTTGATGAAGTATGTTTTTAATCCTATGTATGAAATTTTCTGGGGGAGAGGACAATGAAAGTGATCTCCAATCTTTAAGTACCCTCCTAACCATAAGTAGAGCTATGGGGGCTAAACCTCCTTTAAAACTTCAACTATATCCTATTTTAATGAGATGTGTACCATATGTATCAAATTATCTGGGGAAGACAATTGAAGCGGTCCCGAATATCTACGCCACACTCTATGCGACGAATATCTAAGAGCCCCACCTCTAAGTGACCCATGGAGACAGAACTACCTTATAACTTCAAATGCGTATATTCGATTTGTGTTATAAGTATTTTTAAAGCCGACTTAAAACATGTCTGAATTGTTTAGTTATGAAAGTCTCAGACTGAAAACATAGAGTGTGCTGTTTCGATTATCCCCACCCTGTTATTTTAGAATATAATTATATCAAACCAAAAATATATTTTTCCTTTTTATAATAGAATAAAATGTAAGTGGAGAAGTTTGGTATATTTAGTACGCGACGCTTCTCTATGTCTTTCTGCCTTTCTCTCTCTTTCTTTTTTCTCACTTCTTTTATTTTCTCTCTATATATACATAGACTTGATATATATATATATATATATATATATATACATGAGCGCATATATGTATGTATGCCTGCATAACTTAGTTATGTCAATATATATAAGCATATATATATATATATACATATATATATATACATATATATATACATATATACATATATATATATACATATATATACATATATATATATACATATATATATATACATATATATATATATACATATATATACATATATATATATACATATATATATATATATACATATATATATATATATATATATATATATATATATATATATATATATATATATATCGGTCACAGCCCCAGTGACAGAGGTTCGTCATATACGCTGATGAAGCGCAGTAACGGCGAAACACATGTCCGTGGATAACTATTTTATATATCTATCCATCTATATATATCAACCTCTCCCTCTCTCTTTCTCTCTTTCTCCTTCTCTCGCTCTCTCGCTCTCTCTCTCTCTCTCTCTCTCTCTCTCTCTATATATATATATATATATATATATATATATATATATATATATATATATATATATATATGTGTATATGTAGGTATGTTAGGTGTTTGAATCTATACTGACGAGTTTTCACACGACGAAAC
>OY744520.1:153731606-153901606 GCA_963556195.1 Sepiola atlantica | reverse complement strand
AACATAGTGGAAGGAAATAAACGAAAAAATGGGCTAGTCCAAATCAAGTATCGACGGGTCTATGTTTGAAAATCCGACAAGATAACTTTATATGTTAGATGATAAAATAATAACTTGACTGTTTAAATATAAGTACATTATAATAAAATATGTCGACTATAAAATCAATTGTAATAGTTCGTGTGTATGTTCACTCACGTGTTTGGCACATATCTAAGCTTAATCCCCAGCAGCTGATGGTGTCCGTCCGTAGTTTATGGCAGCCATGGTTACAACCATAACCTGCAAAAGAGAAAATATTGTTTAACGCTAAAAAATATAGAGAGAAAGAACAAAAATATGTTAATGACATGTTTAAATATACATTTCTAAAATAATTATTTGCATCATTTCTCTTCTGGACTATTGTCCTGGCCGGTTCTTTCTATTTTTCTACTGAATTTCAAACGATATGCAATCCGGCATTCTTCATTAATATTGTTAATGGTGATGTTTTTCCCGTATTCAATGTAGCTGCAATCGCATTTAAGCAATCGCATTTCATCTATCATTAATGTTCTTATACATCCAGACTGACGGGTTCGTAGCGGAGTGGCCCCTTTCCGATATGGTCTATGTGTGGCATCCTCGACTTGTCTCCATGCATTCTATCACTATGTTATGCGCAAAATACAACTTCCTTGTAGGCAATGACCGTCCGTGCGCGGTGAGGAGTTGCATCCTTCACGGGGTTAGCCTGTTAATATAACATAGACAGAACACGACGGATCTAGAGGAGGAAACCTTGAACAAAAGTCCCTCTATTTTTCACGGGTAATTGTCGTTCCCGCGGCGAAAATCGACAAACGGATGCTTCGACAGAGAGAACATCGCAGCTTCGGGTAATATAATTTTTGACACCGGTAAAGTGCACTGTTCAAGGAAACAGGAACTGTAAAAGCGACAATCGGCAGAGAAAAGAGGTGTGCAGATTCTGGCGAACCGTATACTTATCCAGCTCTGAAGATGCCTTCAGTATAAATTGCTAAAGAACACATCTGATGATACAACAGAAAAAGTGACTCCTAGTTCAAAAACCAGGGATGAGTCGCGGAATCTTATTCTCAAGCATGTGGTGAAGCTATCCAGAGTATGCACATAACTGAACCTAATTAAACCTAACATTATAAACAGTTTTTATGTTTTGATTTTAAGACATGAAGAAGGCCGGATGGCACATCGGTCGAAACTTAATCGAAAAATAAATAGTAACGTTGATGAGGAGATGGGTCTTAAATTAAATATAAAACAAAACACTCGTCCTATAAATAATTGACAAAAATTCTAAAACAATATAAATAAACTTCTTTCTTTTTGAATTAATTTTTAAAAGATGTGGATGGCATCTTAAGAGATTTTAATTACATTTAACGAGACTTTAATTGTATTAAAAGATAACAATAAACTCGAAATATGAGACGATTAATTTGAATAAAGAACATTGTTTTATTTTTCAATATTGTAGAAGAGCAATTCCATTAATTTTTAAAGGAAAGTTAAGACGTGTATTTAATTATTTGTTATGCCTTTTGGGGCATTTCTATTTATTAAGCACATTTTAATTCATGCTTTTAATGTTCAAATAGAAATAAGTGTACAATATTAATAAAATATTAACATACAGATAAAATACTATAAATTGCCTACGTCATTGCTATTCTTAATCTGATTTCGCAATGGGTTTTAAAAATATATTACACTATAAGCAAACAAACAATACGTTAACAGATTTACTTTTTGAAATTTTTCTTTGACATTAAATCTCCAGATCGAAAAGAAATATAAATAGACATGACGAACAATTGTTTGATTTAATTTGGTTTTGTTTTGTTTGGTTTTGTTTGGTTTTGTTTGGTCTGTTTTTTGTTTTGTTTTTTTGTTTGGTTTGTCTCTTTTACGGCAAATCAACTATTGTAAACGATTCCTTATATGTAATTAATTGATCACAATTTGTATTTTACCCATAGCTGGAGCAAGTGTTGCTGGTTCATTCATTATAAATATATATTACTATTATATTTTTTTATTTATGAATTTTCGAACGAATGTTCAGTCTGCAATATTTCGGATTTAGTTAGTTTCTCTGGGAATTTAAACTGCATTTTCCTTTTTTTTTCTCTTTTTTTTTTAAATAACGCAAAGCTTCTTTAGACTATATATATATAACTAATATATATATATATATATATAGAGAGAGAGAGAGAGAGAGAGAGATAACGAGAGAAAGAGAGAGAGAGAAAGAGAGAGAAAAACAGAGAGGGAGAGGAAGAGAGAGAGAAGAAAAATGTACTTACACGTTGATCTTGCTTCATCGTAAACGACGGTGACTTGCGATGAACGTGGAACGATCAGAGTCCAAGTGATTGTATCGATGAAGCAGAGGAAGTTATTCTTATAAATCACAACATTGCCTAGGCTTATCTCTAAAAGTAAAAATAGTAAAATTAAAAAAGAAACGCATAATTAGATTAAATACGTGTTTACATCGATTAATAAGCCTAAATTAGAAAAGAGTTAGACTAGCTGTAACGTTTTGTTAGTTCGAACATCACGATTTAAGCCGGAACAAAAGAACTGATTAGAATTGTGTTGGCATCTGCTTATTAACATTGTTGAAATATTTCTACCATATTAATATAAGTTAACTACAGAAGTCTTCCATAAATAAGAATTTGTGTAGTTTTATCCCCCGTAAAATAAATGTCAGGAATATTTTTCTCTGTCAATAAAGCGAGGTAGGAATCTTCAATTTGTATAATTGAAATGAAACCGTAAATAAGTGGCCTTGTCCGTTTACATTTGTATACACTACGTATATTCCTATTATTAGTGCATGGTCGTCGAGCTCGTTGCAACATTTCAACTGCATTATTACATCATATTCCAGATAAAGTGGTTCCATCTAATTGTGATACAGCCATAAAGAGACTTGAATGTGGAAACCTTTCTGGTGCATGAATAAGTGATTACCTTTTTGTGAAGAATATTACGTTGCGCTAAAGCGAGTTCGTATAAAGTTCTACTTAGAACACTGTGCTTAACATCATCATCTCTATTTATATAAAGTTAGGTATATGTAGAAGTTCTTACATTTATATGTAAAGGAATCACTCTTAAACTAATTAACCGATTATTATGAATTTGGGAACACAATTTAAATTTTTTATTTTATTCAAGTTTTAAATTGTTTTCATCCTAAAAATGTCATAAAAGGTTTTGGGGCATTTCATGCATGGCCATAAGAATATAAAAAATAAAGTGTTTCTGAGCATTAATAAAAATGTATACTTCCTCAAAGTTTCCAATGAAATTTGGAATATTGTTCGGCTTGTTAATTTAGTTTTATGAGAGGAGGCAAATAAGGGGTAGAAGCGCTTCGTGAAAATTCAGGTATCTCCGATTTTTGTATAATTTTAACGATATGTATTAGACATCAATCAATAAATATTCTCCGAATTTGAGTTTCCTTAGTGTATTTAAAAGGTTTCAGGGGTGTATATTACGAACACAACCTCCCATTTCAAGAATTCAAATATTAAGAGTCAATTCTCTTGGCTGCATTGAACCAAACGAATGAGACTAAAAATCCAGATCTAGACGTAATGGATTTCACTGTTCAGTTTCATTTCACATCAAGTTAAATTACGGAGAGATTTCACAGACATAAAACTCGTAAAGAAAACTGGTTCGACAGACGTTTAGAAAAACTCCGTTTAAAGTCATCCAAATGGCGACTGAAAGCTATCTAGACCGTCTATATCGTTGTACAATCTTTTAAGGAAAGCACATTGAACGCTCCATTTTAACATCTGTGGTTTTATTCTGATTTAACAATGTTTCTCTTATCAACAGCTGTTTTCTATTTCTAATAGTTACAAAAGTACGTGTAAATTAACTCTGCTAGATTTCCTGGTTTATGTAAAGAATCCTGTTGTTTGCAAGAAAGAATTATCTCCCTTACTTAAGTGTTTGTAAATTCAGAGACTAGCGTTTATATTGAAAAGATCCTGTATTTTTAAGCACTCTGAAATAGCATGAGATTTGATACTCGATAACAGCTTGCATATCAATTTTGGTACCACTAATGGCATCAATTATTAAGATGTTGTAGTATGAATCGAACTGAATCCACTAGTTATGCAGGCTACTGTTAAACAGCAGTCTTGCGGACACCTTCACCTTAATTAAACCTTGTGCAAAAATTGAGTAAATAAATAAAGTTTTGTACATACATGTTTGTGTATGGATGTGCGCATGCGTCTACCCTAATCGCTATTTACCTGTGAGGGCCGGTAACTGGAGTTCGCGAAGACCGATCTCAGAATCGTTGGCCTTGTGGTTCATAATGACACACAAGCTGCAGAAGCCGCCATCTGTCCATTCAAATCTGTTGTGGCCGCGAATGATTTGAAGACTGTGTAGCGGCACGTAACGCGCATATATCCCGATGATGAGGACGTATCCGGTGACAATCCGGATATCTTTCAGGAAATTGAGGTCGTAGTCTCGATCCTGGTCAAGGAACTTCAGCTCCAGGTTGCCGTCCACATATGTACAGTTTGAGTAACGGTTCTTGTAGCGGGCGTATCGAGTCGCAGCGTCTCCAGAGATCGACATTCCCAGATCTGTACCAAGGCAAACTGAAAAATAACAAATCAAAATAAAAGTTGAAACATGGGAAATTCCATGGTGAATTAACTGAATTGTGAAATTTGCTCACTCAGCAAAAAGACTAAAATGTACGTGTTTAACCCTCTTCTTAAGTAATAATACTGACACGAGAAGTGGCGGTTATTAAGTGGATACTGACAATGACTGGCAACTCGACGTGCTGTAATCGACTCATGTCGGTTCCAACGCACCATTTTCACTTTGGATTTTGGCAAGCTTCAAGTTGTCCTTACCGTTAATACCTGATTCTAATGGGGAAACAAACGCGAACAAAAGATTGTAACATGTTAATTCATACGAATTACGTATTTTTTCTCTCAGTAAGTTGCAACATTCGCTCACTAAACAACAAAATTGATACAATGTGCTAATTTTTTTAAATGATTATCTTAGTAATGAAATCAACATTCATACTTGTAACAGTGTTTTTTTAATATGGAAGGGCGTAGGTTTCTCAACAGCTATATTTATGTCAACCATACTTTTATAGATACAGATGATTCAAATAACCAATAATGGGTCGTCATAATTCCTAAACACTATCCAAATCTTATAATACTAGCCTGCAATTGCAATGGCATAGAGAGATATTTCCAATATCTTATTTGAGCCATTTTACTAGTCTCTAGTTGTCTTCCATTCCTTCTGCTGGCTTGTTCCCTACACTCATGTTGTGTTTTGTTTTTCTATATTAGACATTAATTGACGTCAGCATTAACGTTACTTATTTTAATCTATATTCTACCATTGTAAAGCTACACCCCATTGTCACTACTGGTTTAATATTATTAGACTTGGACAGTGTTTAGAAGAGATGCAAAAATACTATAGCATCTCTTACTGTAAAAGTGGGATATACATAAATAAATGCGCATTAAGACATTATCTCCCCCCCCCTCTCTTTCTCTCTCTCTCTCTCTCTCTCTCTCTCTCTCTCTCTCTCTCTCTCTCTCTCTCTCTCTCTCTCTGTTTGTAAACTGAACAGAAAATGTATGTATTCTTTTATTTTTCGACTATCTTTCGTACTCCTTCAGGAATTATGAAAGGAATAATAATAAAAGAAACATAACCTGATCAAATACGGAAAACTCAAATAATGTTAAACGGATCGAGAAACATTATAGCTGACTGTAAATTGTTTTTATTAGAAAATGTCTTCATTTCTAAAGCCTAGAGAAGTTTTAAACGTATTTATATTCCCTCAACTCTGTGAGTTCTGGTTAACAAAGCTATCATGTGTTGCGCATCAAGGGTAGTTCTTGCGGAGTTCAGTATAATTTTGTATAGTAATTTTGAAGCTTACAGTTTAGTGTTAGGGTTAGGGTTAGGTTAGACATACTTAAAGTATATCTATGGCCAACAAAACTAAAAAAATAAATGCAAGTTTTTCACGGCTTAAGAAAACGTTCCCCCTCCATGGGATGGGAAAATTATTAGCATTATTAGCATTGGTCAAATCTCCTCTGACGATAAGATTACATCTTTGAAAAGCCATGGTTTAATGAAAGAATAATAAAATAATTTTCTTATATAAATCCCGTGTATTGAACAATTGATGATTTAATAGATATTGTATTCTTCACAATTTTTATTCTCATCACTTATTTATATTATTGCTCTATCTCGTATATCGAGCATTAACTTTTAATGATAGGTTAGATTTTAAAGATATATTTCGTATCTTTACTTTTTTCTCAGTATATATATATATATATATATATATATATATATATATATTCTGGCTTCAATTCATGTTCCTTTCAGTAGTCGAACACTTTGACAGAGGGTGTCTTTATATAGGTTTAATATCGCGCTGATTTACCGAGTTGTTGATAACGGCCGTGTGTGCTGAGATGTCGGAATTTGAATTTGAAACATGACTCGTATTCCGGAGTTCGAGTCTGGCGACAGGTATGAATAATTTTCTCTGCACTGACGATTCCCAAAAGGATGAAACGTATACGTATGTAGATAAAAACAAATATTTATAATTATATATATATATAATTATATATATATATTTATATATCGTTAGAGAGGATACACTCATCATTAGTCGATCATTGTGAAAAGGTGGTTAATATGGGCAAACATTTGTTTAATTTAGTTTTATGCAAAGAGAGATAAAAAGTGCTTCGTAAAATTTCAGATACCTCCGATTTGTATTAAATTTTAACAATAGGTATTAGACATCAATTAATAAATATTCTTCAAATTTAAGTTTCTGTGAAGTATTTTAAAGAAGTCATTTTTAAAAAGAGTCACCACTTATCAAAGCACAAAGCCACTCGATGGTAAGGGTTAATGAGTGTCAGGTGGACGGTAGACAACACTGTGATGATTGGTAATGATGGTGGAATTTGGCAGAATTGTATCATTTAGGAGGATGGCTTAACAAGAATTTGTTTACATTGGACTTGAAAACGACAATGTTTTAGTCAGGTGGGAAGCAGTCCAGCGGTATAGAGTTCCACGAACAGGTATTTCTAGGAAAGGGAGAAAGGGATTTTTTACAGTGGTTGTAGCTTAACGAGTTTTTGTTGTAAATGTTTTACAGGGGGGGGACATAGATTGATGCTCAGCCGAGCACCTGCTATGAAAATAACGATAGGGTAGAGAAAGACTAGTAACGTCTCTTCTGTGAGAAAGAGGTAGTAGGGGGGAGAAGATGACCTCGTCCACTCGATTTGGAAGTCGGTTTTGTACTCTGTCAAATCAGGAAAGGGTGCTCTGGGCAGAAGTGTAAACAGTACTACATCTTAGGGCGTATTTGTCTCTTATACAGGTAGGGAATTGCGTCAGGATGGAGATACCTTCATGAGCGGTAGAATGATCCAACCATTTTATAGCGACCTTGGCAACGGATTTGATGCAAGTCTCCCATTTCAGCTCAGGAGTGAAAGTCAGTCCTAGAAGCTTATCAAAGCAGGGTGCTTCCTCAATTAGGGCCAGGACGGGGTCAGAGTGTTGGTGGTGAAAATAGAGACGCCTGGTTTGGGACACCTTAAAACTGACCAGCCACTTTCCCCCCATTGCACTACGTGCTCAAATTCGGAAGAGAGAGAATCAAAAAGATATTGGTCATTGCTGCTCTTCGAAGTTATTCCATAGATGGTTGTGTCGTCTTCATAAATGTCGACGAATGATCTTCGAATGTGATTTGGAAGATCGTTGATGAAAAGTAGGAAGAAGGCTAAGCCCAGAATGGATTCTATGTGCACGCCAGCGTTGATACTATAAGTTTCAGACTTCTGTCCATCAACGACTACTTTTATGAACCAATCAGATAGAAAGGATATGATGGTTGAGAGGACATCTCCTGATATTCCATAGCAAGAAATCTTGCGAAGGAGACCTTTATGCCAAACCCTATCAAATGCCTTTGATATGTAAAGAGCTATTGCTCTAGAGACAAAGCCCTCGTCAATAAATTCACTGATCTTGTGTGATAGTACTGTCAGCAAATCAGCTGTTGGTCTTGCAGGACGAAAACCATATTGCGTGTCACTGAGTAATGCGTTTGTGCTAAAGTGATTGACAACTTCACGATTATCGCAGATTCAAGCAACTTACTCATAACGAGTAGACAGGGTTACGGAGCTGCCGAAAATGCATACACGATGCGCTTTCTATTCTCTAGTTTTCTTGACCTTTTTGTAAGAGAAAATTGGAGATAGGTCCCCCGCTCACAGGCTAACACAGGAGGAAAATGCAGCAGAATGTGGTAATAGACTCGTTTATACAGACTTTGGTTTCTACTCGATTCTATTTTGCTTTTACAAACATCTTTAAAAATTAAGTCGATTTAAACAGCGGTTCTCGACTATGAAGCGTCTCTCAATTCTGAAAATAAGTATGTTGACTTCGACTATAAAAAGGGCAACATACATCAAAAATAAAAATATAAAAATATTATGGCATTGATATAAGAAAATGCGAAAGAGACGAAAACAGTGCTCTGAAGTAATATATATATATATATATATATATATATATATATATATATATATAGAGAGAGAGAGAGAGAGAGAGAGAGAGAGAGAGAGAGAGAGAGAGATAAGTAATACAAGAGAGGAAGGACCACATTCCACTTTAATGTTTCGCCACTGGCCAACCGTTTATGAAGAGGGAGAGGTTATATATATATATATATATATATATATATATATATAATAATGGTAATAATCCAGGTGAAAAATATCCACAGGGTGGTAATCCAGAGAATTTTAACCGGGTTTATAAAAAGTGCTCAATATCAAAATAGAGCTCAATATCAAAATAGAGCTTTATATATGATATGATATATATATATATATATGTGTGTGTGTGTGTGTGTGTGCGTACATTTAGGCAGCATTTTCTATATAATATTAAACGATATATATATATATATATATATATATATATATATATATATATATATATATATATATATATATATATATATATGGTAAAATGAAAAAGGAAAACCAAAAACTGGATGTTTTTATGTGTACATCAACGTTTCGTCTTTATAAGACTTCATCAGGATGATGATATAGGGAAAAGATATCATGCAAGCACAGATACTCTTCCCCTTCAATCTCGACCACAGCCATCTGGTCAAACACCCCCTCCCCCTCTTCCTCCAATCTCTCTCTGCCATCCATTTTACCCCTGCTCATCCCCCACCTCTTTCTCTCATCGCCAGCCACAGTAGTCCCTGCTCCCTCCACCCTTCCCCCTTTTTTCTCCCACTCATTTTCATTCTCTAACAAGTACGGACGTCCAGCAAGACGCTGCCATTATTTTTCATTTTATTTTATTTTTCTTCCCAACATGTCTACCCTACATGTATCTGTGTTTGCATGATATCTTTTCCCTATATCATCATCCTGATGAAGTCTTATAAATAAAGACGAAACGTTGATGTACACATAAAAAACATCCAGTTTTTGGTTTTCCTTTTTCATTTTACCATCACGTCGGATTACCTTCATCCTTCTCTTCCCATATATATATATGAAATGTTTCAAATCTGAATAATTGGGGCGGGTAATGATTTGTTTATACAGACTATTTCTATTTGTAAAATTATTTTTTTCTATATCTGCATTAAATCTAATCAATCAGACACCAATTAAGCAATTTTTAGGTTTAAAATAGTTAAATTAGTTTCAATTCATTAAAGCTATTTGCCGTTTTACAACTTTCTATAAGATACACAGCGTCAAAAAGTAGTTCTTTTCTAAGGAAACACCACCGCGCTAACAGTATTTTTATTTGACCTCATATTGCTAATATTTTTTTAACTTTTCTATCAAGAAAAGAATTGGAAACATGACTTTATTTGAAATTATTTCCTACCAACAATATATCTCTACACAGGAAACGTCGGGTGAATAGCACTAGTAAACATTATATATATATATATATATATATATATATATATATATATATATATTGCTTTTAAATATAATAAACGGAGTCATAGCGAACGAGGCACTATTACCAGAAAAATAAAATGGAGGAAATATTAAATAATATTTAATCCTCGATTTAAAACGAATAAAAGGATCGACTAAAATTTACAGAATAAAAGCTAAGTCCCTAGGTACCTTTCGGCCGACACATTGTCAAGAGAAAACGTCGGCAAATAGCGTTTAAAAACGGGGGAAAGAATAACGTGGGGAGGAAAAAAAACAAAGAAAAAAAGGTAGATTGAATAATGCCATTAAACTGCAAAGAATAAATGGGCAAAATAGGCAAAGTATTTTTTTTTTAGAAGTCTATAATAGATCTAATTTATGAGACAACTCTTTCTGCCTACAGAGAAATGGTTTACGCATTGTAACACTAACTGCCTCCAAAACCTTGAGATGGTGCTTGGAACGGGCCTTGTGTACAATGCAAAAACATCCATCGGAGTACGCCTCACCGCACCTTTTATTGTCATACAGTTGCTGTCCAATGGATGACTCGTGGACGTGAGCGCCCGGATGTGCTCTGCAAACACCCGGGTGTTCTTTGTAAAGACCCGGATGTGTCCCTCGCTGTACTCGTCTTTACAACACGTGATCTGCGAAAACATGCAGGGATATGCTGGGCCACTCTGACTTCCAAGCGCTGAAGAGTATGACCAACATAGTCAGCTTCACACTGACATTTGAATTTATATATAATCAAACTTTTCTGTAGTGTTGGAAGTACATCTTTCTGAAAGCTGGAAAGGCAGTTCTGGTCCAAACACCACACGGGGCTGTACTGCATAAAAACAGCGAGATACAACCGATGAAATTTTATCCGAAAAACTCTTACTGATTGAACCAATAAAAGGAAGTTTCAGATAAACAGGACATTTGAGTGGACCAAAGAAAATGTTATCATTAAATTTCGTAAGTTTTCGATCAATACACTTGGAAATTAGACCCTCTGGGAAACCATTTTTAATAAGAATGTCAGTTATCTTTCTAAGTTCAGCCGCGAGTTTGCTAGCATCAATGCGCGGTGAACAAGTGTTTTGACCAAACTGATCTTTCTACTCATGGGAACAAATGAATCCCAACTGATATACAGGCCCGTAAACGTCGGTTTCCTATATATAGTTGTAGTGAATTTGTTCCCCGTCCTTTCCACTAAAACGTCCAGAAATGGTAAAGAGCCATTCTGCTCCTCTTCCACAGTGAACTGTAGTGCTGGGTGGAGCGTATTTAATTTCAGGAAAAAATCACTTGCCTCGATACGGGACTCAAAAATGGTAAAAGTGTCGTCCACATAACGCCAATAACGAAAGGGTCTGGCAACCCGAGAAAACAACAAGGATTCCTGAAAAGCTAGGAATATGTTCGCTAGGATAGCACCCAAAGGACTGCCCATCACCACCCCCATCAATCTGCTGATACATTATATTATCAAAACTGAAACTGACCGACTAAGTGGCCAGCCCCATGAGTTCCAGAAAAATGCTTTCTAGAAAGGCGGGAGGGGTTAATGTGCTACGATAAAGCATGTCAGCACATATTTCAATGGTTTCATTCAGGGGTACATTAGTGAACAAGCTGGTAACGTCAAATGAACATAAAAAGTTTGTATGCTACTCGCATTCCAAATCGCGAATAAATGAAGCAAAACGGAAAGAATCAGCAATACAATTAACTGAAAACCTCTGTAAGACAGGATCAAGGATATCAGCAAGCCATTTGGCCAGCTCATGCTGAGGAGAACCAATCATAGACAGGATGGGTCTCAACGGAACTTTCTTCTTATGAATCTTAGGTAGCCCGTACATTCTGGGTCGTTGAGAACCCACAGAGCGGATCCTGTCATAGGTATCCTTATCAATAAACTTCCTTCTATGTAACTGAAGAAAACGTTTTTGAAGCTTTACTTCAGTACTTAAAGTATTATCAATTGACACGTCACCAAGTTTTATAAATTTTGTTGTATCACTTAAAATGCTCAACATTTTATCGGTGTAGTCATTAGTATTAAGAATAACCCCACCGGCACCCTTATCCGGTTTGGTAATGTAGATCTCTTTATTTGCCTTCAGAAGTTTTGCTGCCTGGTAGTGGATCTTACTCCAGGCAAACTCTCGGGAATTGATAGGAGAATTAACGAACTTATGTGCTAGTTCAGCTAATATTGCATTCATATGAAGAAGATCATCGTTGGACCTCGGCTCATGATGATTTAGTTTAGACTGTAATATTTAAAATTCGGCAAATACACTTTCTTTATCAATCCCAAGAGGGGGAATACCCACATCCAAACCTCTGGCAAGTACAGTTTTCTCCGTGTGAGAGAGAGTGGCGTCGGAGAAGTTGAACACATGTTGATCAACATCAATTCCCGTACCATGCCTCGCCCGAATGAGCGCGTCAAAGTAAAGCTGGTTCTTGCTGTCACTAGCTGATAAATATTTTGAAAAACTTAATCTATCAAAAAAAGAAAGACTGGTCCATGCAGCAAACCATAAACGGTTGTATTTAACAACAATTAAATCAAGGATACGAGCAAAATTATTGCATTCGCCCTTGATGAAAGCCCGTTCGAAGTTGAGAGTATTCCTGGCTTTTATTTTGGCAATGCGCCTAGAATTAAAGCCAGGAGCGACATAACTCTCCAAGCAAGACTTGAGAAACTCCATTCTGGCTTTCAACGATGTAATCTTGCCCTTAATTCTGATCAGTTCGTTTAAGTTATTTCGAACAACCTTTGTGTACCTACTCTTTAATTATTTGAACAAATTTTTTGTGGTACACATTTTTTTTATAATGCGTTTAAATATAATAAACGGAGTCATAGCGAACGAGGAACTATTACCAGAAAAATAAAATAGAGGAAATATTAAATAATATTTAATCGTCGATTTAAAACGAATAAAAGGATCGACTAAAATTGACAGAATAAAAGCTAAGTCCCGAGGTACCTTTCGGCCAACACATTGTCAAGAGAAAGCGTCGACAAATATCGTTTTAAAACGGGGAAAGAATAACGTGGGGAGGAAAAAAAAACAAAAAGAGGTAGATTGAATAATGCCATTAAACTGCAAAGAATAAATGGGCAAAATAGGCAAAGTATTTTTTTTTTTGGAGGTCTCTAAATAGATCTAATTCATGAGACAACTCTTTTTGCCTACAGATATATATATATATATATATATATATATATATATATATATATATATATATATATAAATTAAGGAAAGTTCATTTTTTAAGCATCTTTATGATTTTAAACATAAAGATAGAGGCAAAATGCCTTCATAAAAAAACATGTGTTTGATGCAGATATTTTTATTAAAATCAAAATAAAAAATAAAAATATTTTTTTCTTTTTTTTTTTCTTCATCTTGAATTTTTAATTTAATATTTCGCTTGATTTAACAAGCCTCGACAGAGCTTTGGACAAATAAAAGGTATTACCCTTTTTTTGTTCGTAATAATCCTTCCTGGTCTTCTAGAAGTCACGTCCGATGTTGTGTGGACTATCTTTATGTTTATATATATACACATATATATATATATGTATATATATACATATATATATATATATATATATATATATATATATATATGTATATATATACATATATATATATGTATATATATATGTATATATATATGTATATATATACATATATATGTACATATATATACATATATATATACATATATACATACATATATATATATATATACATATATATATACATATATATATACATATACATATATATATATATACATATATATATACATATATATATATATATATATATATATATATATATATATATATATATATATATATATAAACTACCATACATAGAATTTCTGTTCCGAATGTCAGAAAAATTAGTTCAGTCGTTGCACTTTATATATATATATATATATAGAGAGAGAGAGAGAGAGAGAGAGAGAGAGAGAGAGAGAGAGAGCGAGAGAGACAGAGACAGAGACAGAGACAGAGAGAGAGAGAGAGAGACAGGCAGACAGAAAGACAGAAAAAAGAAATTGCTATTACACTGAATATATTTTCTTTTAAATGAAAATGTTGTTAGGAAGTGTACGAAACATGAATAAAAAGAATAAAATATAAAAAAGGGCGTAATTTTACTTCTAATTGTTTTACTAGAGGGAAGCCTGGAGTAACTTAATTTAAACGTTCAAAATAATTAATGAGATGCATGTAAGCCTATAATCCATAAATAAAATATATAATTACATATGAGCACATATACACAACAATAACCATACAAGTTGCTATATACAAACGCATATATACACTCAAAATATGCATAATTTTAATTCATGTGCAACCTACATCTGTCCGTAAAAATATAAGTAAATAAGAAAAACAAAAATAAATATATTTAATAATAATAATAATAATAATAATAATAATAAATAAAATAATAATAATAATAATAATAATAATAATAATAATAATAATAATAATAATAATAATAATAATAAATAAATAAATAAATAAATAAATTTTAAAAAATGATAATAATAACGGTGTTTTCCACATCAATCTGTATAATTTACTGTTAATAATAATATTCTTTCTTAAATAATAAATATGCCAGGTTCAAAAATCACTCTTTCTTCTTCCGCAAAAATAATTGCACTTGTTAGCTAAATATTATTTAAATAAATAAAACAAATATATATATTCTTCATTAATTTTTTTAATTGTACCAATTTAATTCTTTTTAAAACAATAAATATTTTCTGTCTTCTTACCGTAAAAGTTATTGTCAGATAAATATTCTTCAAATAAATAAAACGGATGTCATTTTTTTAATGTATTTATTAAAAACTGTACTATTTTAGTCGACGATGCGACAAAATTTGATTTGGGAACAATTCATTTTAAAATTGGTAAAGTTTGAATTGTTTACCTTAGTGACATCAGCTTACTGACCAATCACCATCTTTCTAGTCAGTTGATCTCATTTGTTTTAAATGTGTGTGAAAGGTGATAACATATGTACGAACATGGCGTACCTTGTTTTGATAATTTTAATTATTTGGGTTATTCTAAGTATTGTACTCATCTTGGATGTTATTCTCACAAGAATACAATTACACCTTACTGACGGAACGAGGGCAAGCTACTCTCGTGGATTAAATAAAGGGTTCCGTTCGAAATTCCGTACAGATTCCCGAGTTTAACAAAAGATTCCGGAGATCGACAAGAGACACCTGAAGAAAGACAGAGGTTACATCACCAAAACACTGTGGGAATAACATCAAAGATGAGTACAGTAGTTCGAATAATCCGAATAAAACAAATGAAGTACGAGGGGTGTTCAATAAGTAATGTCCCTGACCCACTTCCAGTTGTCTGATCTACATGAAATTGTGCATGTGTAATGATTTGTATTTGTATGGTTTATGTTGCAAAAACAGCTCTGAACTAACTGTGGTTTCTGATTTACAGGTGTTTGAACTGAGTTAGGTGTGAAATGGAGCCAGTTGAGTGTCGCGCAGTGATCCGGTTTTTGTATTTGAAAGGACACACACCAAAGGAGACTTTTGATGAAATGAAAGAAACTTATGGTGATGATGCCCCATCATATGACCTTGTAAAACACTGGCATTGTGAATTCAAACATGGCCGGAAGTCTGTGGAAACAGCTCCCAAACCTTCTTCTGCCATTGATGAGGCATCTGTCCGTCTAGTTGAGGCTACCATTTTGGAAGATCGACGCATTACTATTTGCCAAATAGCCCAAGAGGTCAAGATTAGTACAGGGTCTGTGGAAACTATCATTAATGACAATTTGCATATGCATAAGGTGTCTGGCAGATTGATTCCCAGGTTGCTCACACCTTTCAATAACCAAGAACGCGTCGAGTGCTCGAGGATGAATTTGGAGATGTGCCAAGAAGATGAGTCGAAGTTTTTCAAAAGACTGATTACACAGTATAAAACTTGGGTGCATCACTATGATCCAGAGACCAAAGCCCAGTCAATGCAGTGGAAGCACTTAGACTCACCACCTCCAAAGAAAGCAAGGGTGCAACCCTCCGCTGGCAAGGTTATGCTCACAATCTTCTGAGACCAGGACGGAGCAGTGATGACAGATTTCCTAGCAAAGGGTACCACAATTACAGGAGCCTATTACGCTTCACTTTTGATGAAATTAAGAGAAGCTATCAAAATCAAGAGGCGAGGCAAGATCAGCAAAGGTATCCTCCTCCTGCAGGACAACGCTCCGGTCCACAACTCGCATGTCGCCAGATCAGAAGCACGGGTGTTTGGCTATGAAATACTCCCCGTCCCCTTACTCTCCTAACCTTGCACCCTCTGACTTTCATCTCTTCCCAGCCATGAAGTTGTTTTTGAACGGAAAGCGTTTCCCAGATGATGTAGCTTTGATTTCTGAAGTTACGACGTGGTTGGAGGACCAACCTAGAGTGTTCTACAAAGACGGTGTCAAGAGATGCATCAAACGATGGGAGAAATGCATAACTCTGGGTGGTTCCTATGTAGAGAAAGACTAATAACTGTGCCAAGTTTCATTAATCTACTGCTATGGGAAATGGGTCAGGGGCATTACTTATTGAACGCCCCTCATATGATAGCGTATCATTATATAAATAATAAAAAAGCATCATAAGATACCCACAAAAATGGTATATATATATACAACGTATATTCATAAAGATCTGAATAATATTGCTATAGAAATTGTAAAATCCCCTTATTTCTTTGATTTAATAAAATATGACATTTTATTAAATGAGATAAATAAGGTAACTTTCAAGGTTTAATAAGACTAAAATAATCGTTAGCTGAGAGATGAGGAAAACTATGGACAGTCTGGATCTGTTGTCGGCAGTGAGGTAAACGGTTACGCGCAGTAGAAGATTTTCGGGCAAACAGTGTAGAATATTACTTGAGTTTAACTTAAGTGTCAATTAGATGGCTACAGTGCATAACGTCAGTATTCCAATGTGTATTGTTTAAAAGGTGTGATATTGTATATCTTTTGAGCTTTCGATTGGTTGAAAATATATACCTTTTGTATTAAGGCTCTTATCTAATAAATAGTTGATATTTTTACAAAAAAATACTCCTTTGCTGTTGCTGATTTAACAATGTCCCATAATAACATTGATCAACGATATGAACTTATTATTTATGAGGCTGTTTTTAAAAAAAGATTTTGGTAGCATTGGACTTGAAGACTACCAAGCTGTAATCAGTAGAGAAGCAACCCGCGGTGATGTGTTCCACAAACGGGAAGTCCTTATAAAGATGCTCTGTCCATGAAAATTCCGCCTGATGTTAGGCATATGGAAGGAGAAAGGAAAATTTAGGGGGGTGGGGGATAGCAAATCCAGTTTCTGCTATGAATGTCTTATAAGGAGGAATTAAATATAAGAGCTCAGTCAGGAACCTTATATGGTATTAACGATGAAGCAAAGAGAGACTAGCAACGTCTCTTCTGTGAGAAGGGAGTTGCAGAGAAGAGAAAAGATCATTCCCCATTAGATTTCGAAGTCGAGGCAGGAAACCGTGTTCTGTGGAGCTCCTATCAAGATGTGGTAGCAGTATTCCAACTATTGACGTATCTGACTCTCCTATAGTATCGAATCAGGTACCAGGTACCAGGTACTTTTTGTAGCGGTAGAATGATCCAACCATTTTCCGAGTGAGCTCAGCAAAACTCATTAGATATAGTCTTCCCTTTAAGATCTTAGGTGAACGCCGGGTGTCATTTGTGTAAATTCATCAACAAAAATGTTATGGGTTACTATCGGAACATGTGAATAGAAGTATATTTTTAGTGATTGCAAACCATTTTTCCTATTAGCATGTTTTGTCGGTGGATCGGCTTCATTATATTTTTGTTACTTTAATTGTTATCATCCCAATAAAGCCTGCTAAATAAAAACTTGTTTATGGAAATCGCTCCAGACAAAGCATGAAGCCACTTGGTGTTAGGAGCTAAACAAATACTACTTCAAAATCAAAAGCTAGCCAAAGATAAATGTTAGACGGATAGATTCTGACACAGAAAACAGCAGTTGTTCCCCCTTTGTCAGAAACATCGATTATGGTATGTGAGGACTAAAGGACAAAATAAGGGAAGTGAGAGTTACGAGGTTACCGAAAGCAAACCCAAGGTTCACTTTCTACTCTACTGTGAATTAATGGTAAATAAGTATTCAATAAAATGGCTTTAATTACAATATATAAAATTTTAGTTTTTTATTTTATTGATTTAACTCTTCAGCATGTTTTGTTTCAGTCAATTTTATCATTCCGATGAAGCCAATATTTAGAGAAAATATGTTAATAAGAAAAAATCTGATAACAGCGTAAGTTGTTTTCCATGTTGTCACTTTGGAATATAGTTACAGCTCTATACATAAGTCAGCCATGTGAAATAAGGATTTTTTAAATAAAAAAAAACTTGTTTGCGTATGTTGGATTTATATGTTTAGCAAACAGCGATCCATCAATGTCATCTCTCTCTCTCTCTCTCTTTCTTCTCTCTTCCTCTCTCTCTCTCTCTCTCTCTCTCTCTCGACAGGGAGAGAAAAGGGTGGGGCTTAAATACCAACAACCATGTGCGACGATTTGAGATTTTCTAGCATGCATCACCGCGGGAATCTGTCCAGACATCTGCTAACGTTACAATAATCACCCTCCCCGAACACTCGTTACATCCCATTAGCGACATAAGAGGGCAAATCACCCTGTAACGGAAAAACAAAAAAAAAAAAAACAGCAGCTCCTACTCCCAGCCCGATACTAATCCATTTACCCTAAACACACCCATGACAAGTGATTTATTTTGAGGGTCAACTCCCCTCTCTCTCACATCAGTCTCTCTGCCTCACCTCCACCGCTCGCTCTCTATCTCTCTCTCTCTCTCTCTCTCTCTTTCTCTCTCAGTTCTTGATATATTACTTGTCATTAATATTTGTGTCTGTCTGACCATCTGCTATTGGCATGAACTATAGAAATCATATGACATATATGTTGTTATTTTTTCGAGCCCGGAGGCTTAACTGACCTTAAAATGAATCAAGTTGCTTCTTTATTTTATTTTTTAATTGTGTTATATTTTTGTTTTCAAAAACGAAATTACGGTGTATACAGAGATTATATATGTCATAATTCTGCAAAAAGTAAAAAAACGTATTCCATAACGTCCGGAGACGACATATTTAAATGAATAAATGCGAAAGTCTTTTGCATCTATCCTCACTATATTAACATCAAAACAAGTTGTGCTTATTTAATTATTTAATACCTGAGACAACATAATATTTTGAAATACCGTGTATATAGTACATTACAAACACCCACAAACACATTTAGGTCTTCTTAATTTGCATATTTATTTTGTAAACAGCTTCTAATAAATCAATATACTGTAATATAAAGTTGTAATTTTGCATTGTCATAGTTTCTTATACATACGCAATGTTTTTGTCAATTGTAAAACGTCTGATGTCATGGGATGCTGATAACATATACTACACTTTGATCTTAGCCAAAAGAATGAAAGAAAACCGGAATTTATCTTTAAATGGGGTTGGGTAGTGTAGTATCGGTTCTGTTGTCATAATACCATCCTCCCAAGAAATTACCTCTTATTTTAATTAACAGATAGTACATCCTCCTTGGAGGTAATGTACTATCTGTTCTGTTGTCATGATATCATCCTCTCAGGCATTAACTAATCGTTTGAGGGAGAGAACGTTAGTCATGATACCATCCTCTCATCCTCCTCCTTTGGGGGTCAGTGTAGTTCACTAGGATATTTTCCCAGGGGTGGCGAGGATATGCGACCGGGGGGAGCATATATTTTCTAGTATATATATATATATCTATAACCCAATGTATGTATGTATGTGTGTGTATTTGTGTGTATAGAATAAAGAGTTAGAGAATCTACATAAAATCTAAAAGTGTGTTCCTATGTTAAATTAACCGAAAAAGATAATGGAACTGTTCCCGAATCTCTAAATGCACACCTAAGGAGGCTATGGGGCGGACTTCGTTCAGGGAGGGGGATTATTTCAGCTATTTTCATTTTAATTTCAATTTGATTATGTATTAGGTTGAATAGAAAACAATTATATTATGTAATAATTTGTTAAAATAAAACTACAAGTCATTCTCTGAAGAAAAACTGCAAGTCATTCCCTAAAATGCAACCGGAAATGACATCGGAAGGAGGATTAAAAATTAATAGACGCTATTTCTGGGGAAAATCCGGTACCGTCCTTTGTTCGGTCGCTATGAGATGAGTTCTATGAAGGAGGATGTCCGATCACCCAGGCTTTACCTTGATACCCGTGCCATTCCTACAACTCATCCGGAAATGACGTCATAGGGAATTGAAGGGGGCCAGGAAAATTTTTTAAATCCGATTGATATACAGGGTACTTCTGCAATCCGTAACCTTTCGTTTATTTTGTACATCAGAGCTGCGTCTCTAAACTTTTGATTCTTTTGTACAACATGAGGCGCGTTTCCAAACTTTGGATTCTTTTGTACAACAGAGGCGCGTACGTAAACTTTTGAATCTTTTGTACAACAGAAGCGCGTGTGTAATTTTTTATCAGGGCTTGTGCAGTTTAACCCCCATAAGGAAAACGCTTATCGGGGGCTTGTGCAGTTTAGCCCCCCCTCCTATGGCAAACGCTTTTCGGAGACTTGTGCAGTTTAGGTCACCTATGGAAAACACTTTTCGAGAGCTTGTGCAGTTTAGATCACTTATGGAAAACGCTTTTTGGGAGCTTGAGCAATTTCGCCTCCCGATAGAAAACGTTTTCGGAGGCTTTTGCAGTTTAGCCCTGTATAGTTTACCTATGGAAAACGCATTTCCGGTGCTTCTGCAGTTTAGGTCACCTATGAAAAACATTTTTTCGGGTGCTTATGCAGATTAGGTCACATATGAAAAACGATTTAAAGACTATTGAGGTCATCAACATTACGTATTTTTTAAATATATTACAATGAAGTGGAGTAAGAAATCAGGTATTGACGAGACTATTTGGTCTACTTGGTGTTGCCCGGAATCAAAAATTGTAAGATTACAGTATTACTCTTGGTAACTGGTATATATTACATCTCTTCAGATTATTGTCTTCATCAAAATCATTTATCTCTATCATATTCTGAAATAAGGTGGAGGGCAAAAATTAGGTACAGACCAGGACTATTTGTTCTACTCGGCATTGTGCGGGATCAATAATCATTATTTTTCTTAATACTTTGATTTTAGCGGTACTTTAATGACTATTAAAAGAGAAAGGGAGAAAGATAAAGAGACGGTTAGAGAGAGAGGGGGGAAGAGAGATCGAAGTGTTAAGATAAAATTTTACACATGCTATTTAATTTCTATTTTTTGTTTTTGTTTTATGTCTCGGAGAAATAAATGTAAAATTACACTATTACATTTAAAACAAGTGGCTCCGGAGGGAAGAGGGTTGGGAGAGGGGGTAAATAATGGAGACGAGGGAAAGAGAGAAAGACATAGAGAGAGGGAAGATAGACTGAAGTTTTTATATAAAGATGTTACACACACTATTTAATTTCTACTACTTTGTTTTTTATCGCCCCGGGAAACGCTGGGTAGCCCTGCTAGTATATGCTCAATGCTGAAATTGAAACCCGGTCATTTTACTCACTGTATCATTAACACAAACGAGAAATAGAAATCTTACTGTTTATATAAATAATATCAGCAATAAAAGAGTGCTCTATTCGTTTATACGAAGAGCTTTGCATATATATAACCGATATTGTATACATAAACAGTAAAAGTTGCATTTATATATATAAAGCGAAAATATGTATTTTTCTATGTGTGTCCGCTAGCAACTTTTAGTTTTATAGATCTACGAACGTGAAATGTTGTAAGAATGATACCCTACCTACGCAGATTTCTCTAAAGGGAAACTATTTATCTTTTTCCTTTAAAGGGGTACTGGGAGAGCATGAACGACGCCCATCGCCACTGCTTAGTGTCAGTCTACTTTATTTGACGCACGAACTCAAAATTTGGTAAGAATGATTTTTTTTGACTTATGCAGGTTGCCCTGATGGCTTTACGCACATGCTTTTCTTTCATACATGTTTCAGGGGAGAATATAACCTCGTACTCCCAAATGGTCACCTATCTAAGTACTGGCCATGCTCAATGTTGCTTAACTTCGGTGATCGTACGGAAACCAATGTATCAACGTGAGCTAACCATAACAAGAACATCAACCTCATTGAATGTTTTTCCTCTGATTTTAATAAAATTTTAAACATAAAGAACAGATTTTGTTTTATTTTGATTATTCGAACTCATGAATCTTTGTGTCAAACTCGGGAATTTGTACGGAATTTCGGACGGAACCTTTTATTTTATTATATTCTGCTATGAATGTCTTACAAGGAGGAATGAAAGATTAGAGCTCAGTCGGGAACCTTCCATGGTAATAACGATAAAGTAAAGAGAGACTAGCAACGTCTATTTTGTGAGAAGGGAGCTTCAGAGAAGAGAAAAAAATCACTCTCCATTAGATTTCGAATGGGGAAAGGAAATTTTTACAGTGGTTGTAGCTAGACGAGTTTGTGTTGTAAATGTTTTACAGGGGGGGGGGGCATAGATTGATGCTCAGCCGACCACCTGCTATAAAAATAACGATAGAGTAGAAAAAGACTAGTAACGTCTCTTCTCTCAAAATTTGGTAGGGATGATTGTTTTTCTTATGCAGGTTACCCTGAAGGCTTTACACGCATTCTTTTCTTTCATACATGTTCCAGGGGAGAATATAACCGCGTACTACCAAATGGTCACCTATCTAAGTAGCTTGCTCTCCTTCTGTCAGTCATTACCGGCTAGAAGTCTTAAGTAATTCGTAATTGTATTCTCAGTATCGCTCGTACTGGCGATTAAACCTTTAACCTCTAGAAGACTGTTACTTAGAACTGATTATAACTTAGCACTTATATCCGTTGTGTCATACTAAAAATACAATTACGAATTACTTAAGACTACTATCCACTCATGGCAAGCTACTCCCGTGAATTAAATAAAGGGTTCCATTCAAAATTCCATACAGATTTCCGAGTTCCATATAAAGATTCCCGAGTTCGACAAGACGCGCATGAAGTAGGTCGGAGGTGATATTAGCCGAAACGTTGTGAGATAAGAAGATAAGAACAGTAGTCTGAATAATCCAAATTGTTAATCCTCGTCTCAAAATTTCTGAAACATATTAGAAGTACTTTTTTCATTTGTCCAGGCAACATCGAGCAGAACGGTATATGTACGTTTGGAAAATAGAAATGCCTTTTTCGCTATGTTTTCTAATTTGCTTTTATTAAAGTCCTGCAAATGTGTTAGATCGGTTTTCCCCATTATGTAGTACTTATTAAATAAAAGTAGTTAATCACCCTCACCATATGTCACTTGGGTTTGAGAACTAAAAGCAAGATCACTACACAGTAAAGACTAGCTTTAGAATGACATATCTTTAGAAAGTTTTGCACGTCTGAATGCTATTTTTTTAAATTTAATAAATGGAATAAAATCATTTTTGTCATAAACCGTTCCCATAAGTAATCAAACTCGATTCATTCCATTAATCATTTTTAATACTCCCATAATATCATTCATCTTTCAACTGACAATCATTCCATTTAATTAACACTTATCCTCGAGTGGGTTTTGGCTTTGATAAGTGGTGACCTATTACTTAACGGAACAGACATGCAGTTTTGTCGATTTCAAAAATTAGCAAAATTGCTAATGAGCAACATTTCTAAATCCATAACTTCAGTTATGTAACCTCTATTTTCACAGACTTTTATACTATATCAATATGTTTTTGATTGCATCGACGTATTTGGCGATTTGGTCTCTAGCACGTATTAAAGGTTCCAAGTTGGTTTAATTATTTTGACACATCATTGGGGCAGATATTTCAGCTAGTATGAATATGAATTTTACCATGAATGGGGAAAATGTTGAGTAAAAGAAAAGAAAAAAACGAAAAAAGGAATTGTTGGAAAGTAAAGCATCTATATAGGTAGGATAAAGAGGGGTGGGAACTTAAAACAGACAAAGATGATAAGTCAGAGAGAGATAGAGGGGTTGAGGTATAAAAAGAGAAAATGCTAGAATCCTACTAGATTTTTATTTTTTTTAAATGGAACTTCTATTGTTACGGAGAGACAATGTAGCCTATATTTTCTCAAGATCTCCGAAACACAATCCCAGTCATACAAACCGAAACTAAAAGTGACAATTGAAAGATAACCGTATAATATAGAATACTTATTGGCGTTTTGTCTGAGAACAAAGTGTAGTACCAGTTTTTATACTACACTTCATCTTTTCTGTTTTCGGTCTGTGAAAGAGAAATCCTTCTAGACTGAGGCATTCATTTTCATTTTGTGTCCCAATCCACAGTGTCTATTTTTGAGGTGATGGATCTTCACCACTGATCTCGTGTCTAACTCAGCCCTCGTGGGGAGGCAAGTGAATACGGACTCTAAGACAGGCATCCGTAAAAGCGTTAGATGGAAAAACAGAAAAACATAATGATTTTGAAAAAGGACGAAAGAAAAACAGCTCGAAAAGAAACGAATTAGAAATACTACGACATTAATGCGTAGAGGCCATTATCATTTTTTGTTTAGTATTATTAGTTTGGGCTAACGTTTAGGAGAGATTTTCTTTTACTAATGAGTCACCACTTATCATGATCAAAAATTAGTCGAGGTAAGGATTAGCGAGATTGATATGTTGATAGTTGAATGGATGATGAATACTATGAGAGGATATAAAATTTCCACATATCACCCACTTAAAACAGCAGCCGATTCAGAAAACAACAATTCTCTCCCTTTGTCAGAAACATCGCTCAAGGAATGTGAGGATTACAGAACAAAATACAGGGCAACGAGAGTTACGAGACTGCCGGAAGTAAACGCAAGGTGCACTTTATACTCTCCTAAAGATGAAGAAATGTACACGAGTCTTTCGTAACTAAAATTGCATGATTTTTATAAATAATTGCTTGTTCTGAAAACAAGTAGGTTTACTTTGCTCTATCTGTGTTTACGGCACATCAACCTTATTCAAGTTACTTGATGTGATGCGCGTAAGTTATTCCAAATCTATGTACATGACTGTTACTATTTAAGCCACACTCTTTCTTTCTGGGCGCAGATTTTTAAAAACAAAACAATATCTGCCTTTGTTATTATAGATTGGGGAAAGATGGGGTGATATCTTTTCCGAGACACTAATATAACAGATAATGTAATAGAGCCTTTCATCAGGTTGTTCGGAAAGTAATGGTCGATATTTTTTACCTATTTCTAAAAGGTAAAGTTGCTATTTCGGTATTGTTTTATACAAAATGTTGCATGCTCTCTGCTTGATGTATACGCTTTAATTAATTTCTGATAATTTATTTCAGAATACATTTTTGAAGCATATAAGCTCTTTTTTATTATTAGTAAAGGCCAAGAGATACTCGAGGATAAGACTTAATAAGATAAACTGATGGTCAGTCGAAAGATGAAGAACACTATGGGTGTGCTAAAATCGAGCAATGCAATGAACTAAGTTTATGACGAGTATTTATGACAATGGGTTTGAAGGAAGTCGAGTGAGTTCAAGAACGAACAGCCGATTCTAAGGATACTTATGGGGGATATATGACAAATTTTAATAATGAAGATGAAAAATAAAATGCCCATACTTATGCGTGAGTTCAAACTCACTTATTATGCTTCCCAAACAGCTACTAATATCAACAGAAAATGGAGATACGGGTTTATAAGGGATTGAAGAGTACGAAGGTTGTTTCAGAACTTCAATACTGGTAATGAGATCTTTAAATATACCAAAGGTAAAAGACGGGCATGTACCTTTGATAATGACATTTTGAAAACAGTTATTGAACAAAATCCACGTTTAAGTGTCAGAGAAATATCTAAGGCACTTGATATCAGTGTTTCAACAGCGTCCCACTCTGAAGCAAATTGACAAGTTAAAAAAGAATAACTTCATATGTTGGACCCGCGTGAACTCAATGAATACATTTGTTTCTGAAATCGGTCATTGTCTTTCGAGCAACCTCATATAAAGTCAGGCTGTCGGCAACGAAGAAACAAGGCAACACAGCTTCATAAAAAAATAGGTATTTTGTTATTAGCTGTGTTTGCACGTTTACGAAGTAAAGCTCTTTCGTATATCTTTAACGAATTCGTAAATTGACATCTTTGGTTTAAGGCCAAGTAAAGAGGGCGAGTAGAAACTTAGTATCAAGGGTCGGGTAGACTGGATGCCTCCCCTCGCTTTCCGCGTTCTGCTTTTAATAAATTAGCACACACACACGCACACGCACACGCACACGCACACGCACACGCACACACACTTATTGCGTCATTCGGGATCGATCATGTTATTGTTACGAGAATTGATATAGTAGATCGTCTCCTTGTTAGTGTATCGTCTTTTCGTTGACATTAACAGCTGATTATGAAGCATTATAACTGAGTGAATTCATGTAAGAGAAGTATATTCTTTTTTCATCTTCCTTATTAAGACTTGTCATTAATCGTCCTGAAATTATCATTAGAATAAGCTGTTCGTTCCTGAACTCACTCAACTTCCTCTAAGACATCAGCTATTCGGATCAGCCGTACTAAAAATCGATAACAAATAACAAATAAAAGTAGGAATTATAGATTAAGAAATAGCATGAGTAACGGCAGACAGTGTGCGTAGGGGGGGGGATAAACTGAGAAACTTATAGAGGAATAAGGAGAGTAAATATTAAAAAGAAGGGGCAGAGACTTAAGAAGAAAAAAAGAAATACTTGCCTCCCCATGCGGGAAAAGTCAGACACAAGTTTGATTTTTAATGTGAGGAAAATCCATCTCCCCAATAAAAGGGCACTTTAGATGGAAACTAAATTACCATATAGTCTTATTGGCACTCCTTCACGAATCAGGGTGTCTCAGGTCACAGGCAATAAACCAATCTCTATTATGAATTGAGGAGATAATACCCGCGAGTGCCGCCTCTTTGAATAGAACAGATACTACACTTTAATCATAGCTGAAAAGCTGGATATAACGACGGTGTCGAAGGATGAATAAAAGAAGAAATCGATTATTTAATTTACGCGTTTATCGACGAAAATCGTATTTGAAACTGTCAAGCGTGACAGACTGACGGACCAATCAGTTGACGGGCGGACGCATCTGAAAACGTGAGAGTAAGGGAAGGGGTGAAGTATAAAGAACAAAAAGAGGGGACATGAAGAATGGAAGAAGGAGAGCAGAGTAGTCGAAATGGGGATTTATTTACTATCCACTGCAGCAAAATGTGGCACATGGTCGAACGGTGGAGAAAACCAGCCCCTCGAGAGGCACTGGTCGGAAACAAAAATAGCCGAGGACAAAGCCGTCGGCATTACCCCTACCCATAAGCCTAGGAGAAAAGGGTAATATTATTAGGTTTGTTAGAAAAAAATTGATCTTTTCTAACTCTAACTTCAAATGCTTGTAAATCAATGTAAACTCAACTTTATTCATTTAAATTAAAACCATTACCATCCACATATGGTTTCTACGAAAAAAAAACAGTAATTTCATGGCGTAAGTTCCAAATTTCTTATATTTGCGTGAATTCCAGATTTTTTTATAAGACGTTTTGCATTATTTCAAAATAACTTATTTCCTACTCAATTAAGGTTGTTAGTTTTGTGCTTATGTTATTTCCTTCAGTAAAAACAATGTTTAATAAATATTAACTGATACCAAATATTCACATAATATTAAAACTAGAAACAGTCATGGCGGCGCGTCTTCTTCACAAACATTACGAAGGGCCGAATAACTCTATTTACTACCGGTCTTAAAACACTTAAATATATTTCAGTTTTATATGTGTGTGTTTATTGTGTATAAAAATATATATTTCTGTAAATAATGTTTATATTTTTTTTAATCAACCAAAACTATTAAAGGTAAAAGCTCGATGAATGCTAACATTTAACAACAGAGCATATATTAGTGAGCAATGGTATTTTTACCCATATACCTAATAGATAATGTTGATTAATACACTTCATTGATTACTAAATAGTTGAACATAACACATAAATAAGATTATAAATACCGTATGACGTTAGTATGTAACAACTTTAAACATTTATTTAGGCACGAGTTAGATATCTAACTTTCGTATCTCTGAGTTTGAAATAACTCTATGTATTATCTTAACTTAGCGATATTCTTATAATAGCTTTTTGATATTTAAAAACAATTCTCTTAATACTGAATTGTTAGTAATGTTAAACGTATTTTTCATAACTCTGTTTTATAAATTAAAGATGGCCGACTGACTATGTAAAATGCATGTAAAAGTTTGTTTTGTTAATTTATTTTTGTTCGAGGGTTTTCTTCCGGGAGCGATCTATGGTCTTTTGGTGAGCTACATAAATGAAAGATCCTGGTAATTACATGTTTATTCACAATTGCTTGTGCGCCAAGTTACTCTGAATTGTTTTGAATTTCGGTGAAAAAAATGAATAAGGACTTGGTCATTGGAATTTAACATACCATTGTTCACTTATATATATATATATATATATATATATATATATATATATATATATATATATATATATATATATATATATATATATATATATATATATATATATATATATGTGTGTGTGTGTGTGTACAATAAAAAAAGATAAATACATAGTTATATACATAAATAGTTATAAAAGTATGTTTTACCTTAAACACTATGCTTTAAATATCAGATATATAAAAAATAATTTGCTTGTCAATTGTTGTGGAGGCGGTGGAGAAAAATCACAAATGTAGTGTAAATATATAAGTTGACAGTCGTGAAGCAGACTGACGACGTCGATGTTCCAGGTTCGAACCCTGTCGATTTCACAGTACTACTTTCACTTATGGGTGTTGGCAACATTCATATGATTCTGGAAGTAATCGGGAAAACCAATGCCAACAACAAGCCAGTAGTGCAATCGCACAATGCTGATTCGTACGAATTCGTTTTGATACCAAAAGGTTAAGTTATGCCAAATATTGTTGTCTAAACGAAGCGCTAAGATTATTGCAAACGATTAATTGTTAAAATAAAATGCAATAAAACTGCACTAGCAGAAATATGCACCCTTCAGGAACGTATATATTTTTTATGAATGCATATAAAAAAATAAGTCTTTTTAATGCCTTTCTCATACAATGTATATAAAGAAGCGTTTCTTATATTTCTGAAAATAAAACAATCTAAACACCAATAATACAAAGCAACCATTTATTATAACGATTTATTTATTATTATGTAAAGTCTATATCCCTGATAATACGTGATTATTTCTATCTCTAATATAATAATACGCGTGTCTTTCTGTTTTTCAATAGCTATATGTATAAATAGTGTCGTAACACTAAGGGAGGTGATTCAGTATATATTCAAACGAACGCTAGCAGCAGCTGACTGTGTATTCGCACTGTATGCAATGTAAATACGACAACTGTTTTTATAAGTGAATTTGATTATAAAAGTTGAAGGTAAGATGAGAACCAACATTTCTAGGGAGAACATACGTGAAAGCATGGAACATCGTTTTACATATTCAATAGATTTTCATTCTTATTACATAGAATATCCATTTTTTGCTTCAAAGTACGGTGACAATTTTTTCCTCTTTAATTTAATAGTTAATCTAGTGATCATTTCCTGTCAACAGATGTAATACTTTTAAGTCAGTAAAATAATTTTTTACAATAATTTCTAAGCAGAATTATGTTTTATTTGTGATCGATAAAAGAATATTTTAGTAAATATGAAGTGTTTAATTCTTTAACAAGCTTTCTTTTAATAATGTTAATCTTTTTTCTTTTTCTTGATGTCTAAGATTGACAATGCATGAGCCGTCAATAAAAAATCTTATTTTTACCAATTAAAACATATGCACAGCTGCGTTTCGGAATCTTTTAGATGGTGGCTTAATTCAATAAATTTGGCAAAAAATAAAACAAGCATGTTTCAGTTACCATGTTTGGAAATTGTGATAGACATTTACACAGAAGTGAATACAGTAGACTAACATCTTTCCAATTTAGCCTTGAATTGTTGCGTCGTTGACACATTTACTACATTTCCTGGAAGTCAATTCCAAGCTCCAGGGATCCTAATTGAGACAGCGACCCCCTCCGGTTCAATCGAAATCGACGGTGAAACAGTTTCTGTTAATGCCCGCGTAGACCTCTTTCTGGTGTAAGAGTGAATAGTAGGTCCTAGGAGAGATCATAATAGTCATTGAAAAAGTTTTATGCTAAAATGAGATCACCGCGTAAACAAAGGAGAAAGGGTTAAGCTTTGTGCGTCGGTGTTCGTAGGGCAGATCCCCTGGTCCCTCAACTAATTCAGTAGCCAGTCTTTGAACACTCTCCAGATGCTGGATATCACGTATTATTAAGCAGAGGTCTTGACTCCATACTCTAATGGTTTTCTGGAGAAATATTTCAGGAATTAGTTTGAAGAAGGGGCGTCAAATGGGAAATGTGTGCGTGAACCATTGCTTTGTTTGCATGCTGATTAGGATTAATCATTTGGAATTGAATTTACTTTCATTATTCGACTACTGTTCTCATCCTGGGTGTTATTTTCACAACGTTTTGGTCGATGTAACCTCCGAGCTTCTGAAGTATGCATCTTGTAGAACTCGAGTACTTTTCTGTCAGACTCGGGAATGCGTACAGTATTTGGCACTGAACCCTTTATTTTAAATCCATGAGGGCACTTTGCTTTCCTTCCGTCAACCGTGACCGAGTAAGCCTTAAGTAATTCGTAATTGTATTCTTAGCATCGTCCATACTAAGGAGTGAAGCTCCAACTATTAGAAAATTGTTACTTAGAACTGATTCTTACTTAGCACTTTTAGTCGTTGCGCTACGAGTCTTTGCCGACAATTCAAGTATGAATTTTAGGAGCTTTAAACCTATTCTTTCTTTAGATGTGTAATCTTACTACTTATATATGTAATGTTTATATTACTTTTAATTTACTAAAAAGTTTGGTTAATAGCTCAATAGTGTATACGTTACTAGAGCTAAAACTAACGCATCATAATAATTTAATAAATGTTTGGAGGTCGTAACATTTACTAAATTATATATATATATATATATATATATATATATATATATATATATATATATATATATATATATATATATATATATATATATATATATAACTGTTTTGTTGTTTTTGTTAATGATGTTCTAATCTTTTATATATGAGTAATGGTTACCATATTGTATTAAATTCTATACTTAGGAGGCTATTGTCGCCCAACATATGTGCTGCTTCTTTGATACGTCTTACTCTCCACCGTTCTACTCTGTCTAGAATTTTTACTTCGTCCCATAAGGGTGGATGGTTACCATTTTTTCGTTGTCGGAAGTTAGAAGGTTACATCGACCGAAATGTTCTGAGAATAACATCCAAGATGAGAGCAGTCGTTCGAATAATCCAAATAAGACATGCACAGCGGCGTCGTATTAGATTATGCAAAAAACAGAAGTTATGAAACGAATACGACGTTATTCTATATGTCCTGAGACAACGCGTGAATATATATGTATATATATACTAGGTGTACTTACCCGGCGTTGCCCGGTGGGAAAAAGAGAAATGACTTACTTGTTTACGAACAAACGGCAATTAATTTTGTTGACTTTAATTCCGTAATAAATAAGTTGGTACTACTCCAGATGAAGCGCCTAATTTCCGTGACTGCTCGGCGGCAACGATCGGGCAGGTCGCGGAAGCGCCCGAGAGCTGCCGAGACGAAAACGAGGCTGAAGCAGAGCAGCCGACAATAATTGGAAGAAACCGCTAATCAAAACAATAATGAATTTTCAACAGTTGTGCCAGGCCGAAGAAATTTCTGCAGGAGGTCTGCACAGAACATCTGTCGTGCAACTCTCAGCAACTCGGAGGCCTAGGGCATACGGTGGAAATAGACGTGTCTCTATTCAACCGCCGGAAAAAAGCAATGTTGGCCGTGTTCTCCAGCCGCTCTGGGTCTTCGGGGGGAGGGATACGACCCCGCAGAGAAGGAGGGTTTCCTGGTGACAGTTCCTAACAGGAATGCTGAAACCCTCCTTCCAATAATCAAGCAGTTCGTTGTACCTGGGGCCATGGTAGTATCCGATTGTTGGAGGCCGTACAACAGGTTAAGAGAGGAGGGGTATCAGCACCTTAGGGTGAATCATAGCGAGAACTTTGTCGACCCGACAACGAGGGCTTGCACCAATCACGTCGAGAGAATGTGAAAGGAAACTAAACGGGACGAGCAGAGCTCTCGTAGACGGCTATCTGCGCGAATTCATGTGGCGTCAGAGATTTCAAAACGACCCCTTCGACGCCATATTAACACGGATAGCAGAAATCTACCCCGTTGACCATCCTCTTTCCACTACCTCGACTATCCCCTCCTCTTCTGCCTGTCTTTCGTCGATGTCGGCATCTGCGTTTAGCACAACAAAACAAGCGGTAGGAAGACCTTTAGAACCGGCCGCAAACGTATCCGTAAACCCTGACCCTCGACGAGAAAAGATATGAAATCACCCCCCCCCCCCAAAAAAAAAAATATATATATATAAAAAACTTGCCTAAATATCCTAAGAAAAATAACATACTTCTTTGTTTCATGTAAAAAAGACAAAAAAAGGTTGCCTAAATATCGTAAAAGAAATAGCATTTACTTCTTTGATTTATGTAAAAAAAAAGAAAAAAAGTTGCCTTAATATTCTACAAAAAAAATAACATTTACTTTTTTGTTTTATGTAAACACTCTTCCATATTACGACTTTCAATTCTGCTTCAGCCTCGTTTTCGTCTCGGCAGCTCTCGGGCGCTTCCGCGACCTGGCCGATCGTTGTCGCCGAGCAGTCACGGAAATTAGGTGCTTCCTCTGGAGTAGTACCAATAATTTTATAAAATTGGAGTTACAAATAAATTGTTTTAGTACTTAATACTTATCGGTGGATAGTAAAAATGTATAATTAATGTTAACGCACAACACACACATAAACATAATCGTTTAAAGTCGCATAATTTCATTTATATATATATATATGTATATATATATATATATATATATATATATATATATATATATATATATATATATATATATAAATCGTTCGTATTTATAAAATAATTATTGTTACAATTATTGTGTCTAGGATATCAAGAGAGACCGTATCACACAACACACACACAAACAGATAGACATACACATAATCGCTTCAAATCGCATAATTTAATTAATATATATATATATATATATATATATATATATATATATATCGTACATGTATTGTATTAGTTTCTGTAAATGTAAATCCGTAGAAACTCAAGTGTTTATAAAAAGTGCTCAATACCTAGTAGAGCTGTTTATAAGTATAATTTTTTATTTATACAAACATTATTGGTTACATATGTGCATACATGTTTCGGTTGCACTTTTCCAAGAAAGTCAACCTCATCAGACCAAGAATCTTTCCTGAAAGATTCTTGGTCTGATGAGGTTGACTTTCTTGGAAAAGTGCAACCGAAACATGTATGCACATATGTAACCAATAATGTTTGTATAAATAAAAATGTATACTTATATATATATATATATATATATATATATATATATATATATATATATATATTATTCATAAAATAATTATAGTTATAATTATTGTTACAGTGATATCAAGAGAGACAGTATCTCAGATATCGAATAAAATCCTAATACCAAAGGGGATGCTAAATGTTACAAATAGCGCATAAATATAGATAGAAAATATATAGAAATATATGAATAAAAAGAGCAAACAAGATTATTATTCAAGTTTGAACATAAATTTGTTTATTTATATCTTATTGGACGAGTTTAAAACTCTTATATCCGGACATTTCAAAGTAATATATACACTCAGAGGGAAACAATTTGTAAATTATTAAAAAGTCAGTGAACATATAGTAAAAAAAGTAATTTAAAATATTATTTGTAAAATTGTCTTTTTTCCCGTTGGGCGGCATGAGCGATTTTATTGATTTTTTGTATAATGCAGTACTCTTATTCCGCTTGTAAAATAATGTCATTTGCTGAATTTACTATGCGAAAAGATATAGCCCATAACAAGATTTTCAACAGATTAAGGTTAGTATAACTTCACAACATGCTCCAGAAATCCCCCTATGTTATTGGACAGAAGGTGGTACAAAAAGTAACGGTGTGGAAGAAAACGAAACAGCAAATAGACGTCTATTAATTGATGGTTACCTACAAAAGCCGGAATGAAATTTAAAAAGAAAACTTTTAAAGGGAATTGACGAACCGGAACGAATATCAAACAAAGGCAAATCTCTTGAAACTCGTCCAATGAACATATGAAATAAACAAATTTATGTTAAAACTTGAATAATATTTTTTTTTAATATTTTCTGCATGAACAAGAGGGAGAGGGAGCGTGTTGCAACAGGAATCCTTATGTGTTACTCTTTGGCTAAGATCAAAGTGTAGTATCTGTTCCGATGGATACTGCACCCCATACTGGTGTTGTCTTGGCCTTCGGGTCTTGATTTACGCCGGTCAATGAGTCTGTCCTGTGCAGTTCTCGGAGGTCCACCTTCCCAAACTTTGCCTCTCCTTTTGGGGAGGAGTAAGTTTATTGCTTACTGCCTGAGGCGCCCCTACCGGGGAATACCGACGGGGCTGCCCAGGCAATTTTTAAACCCCACTTTCCCGACCCGACCTTGGGTCACATCTTACTTGTTGGAGTAAGATAAAAAAAACTGGCATTGTGCCTAACTCCTGGAGAGGAGTAAATCAATACTCTTTAAGAGAAATTCAAAGAAAAATAAAACTAAGAAAAATATGTTATTACACAGTGCTAACTGCTGTGAACAAGAACAATATGCTATAACTGCTATAACGAATAACATCGGTACACAACACGCACGGGCCATGTAGTTTATGTAGCGAAAATTCGCCCACTATGTTTCAAACGAATTCTTGGAGAGGTAGTCACACTAAAGAAGATAAGGGCTATGTTACATGGGTTAATAATATTTACTTATGCATTTGGTTGTTAATGCAACGTGTTAGAACGTAGACCTTATCTAAGGAGGCATTTCTCCAATTTCTGAGAAGACGCACTTACTTTTGAGTGAATGCTGAATGGACAGCGGACATTTTGAAAATTCGCGTTGGTCGTCTCTTCAGAATAAAAACGTCATTGTGGCACTGATTGTCTTGTGTATTATCAATTCGTTTATTGATACGTTACACTTTCATTATTATTTTTCATAGAAACACAACAGACAGTGTAAGGTAGTAACTAACAGCAGACATTTCGTGGAGAAGGTTTGAAACAGGTGGAGTAAGAAAGAGAGTGTAATTCGCGCGTGTTGTTAAGTGAGAAATGGTAAGAAAAACGTTTCTTTTTATCTCTTGACAAAGAGAGAAAGACAAAGAAATAGAGAGAGCGTGCACCATAAGGTGAGTCAGTAAAAGAGGCACAATAAGAGAAAGAGGAAGGCACCCGGCCTGTTCAGTAGCAGTCAACAACAGTTCAGTGGCAGACATCATTTAAACCGGGAGAAAGAGAGAGTGAAAGAAGGAGGGTGGATTGTTCAAACCTATTGGGAAAAAGGAAGAGAAGGTAATTTCAGTTTATGTGTGGGATGTAATAAACACAAAACAATTCTATGGTTCCGACATGTTTATAATTATTTTTCTAAACATAGTAAAACATCGTACATTGACCGTGGTATTAATTGTCCATATGGTTTTATGTGGAGATATTGCAAGAAGCAGGTCTTGTAAGGCTGAAGTCAAGGCCGAAAGGGAGACGGTGAGATGTTTCACTTCTCGCACATGATGTCACAACAACGCATCATCTGTAAAATGTATGTGATCACGCGTTGTTGCAGCGTTGAAGTGATGTAATTAATCACATACATTATCGCAACATCACAAAACCTTAATATATAAAAGTTTCAGACGAAGTTAGAAATTAAATCATCGTACTTAAGGAACCAACAGCTGATTTTAAGAATGATCACGCTTGATAAGAGGGATATGTTTAGGATTTAGAATATAATAAAGATAATGACACGTTAGGAGATATGAGAGAAAGACACAGACATACAAGAAACGTATATGTCGGTCGCCTTTAGCCGTTACGATGGATAAGATGGGAAGATACTCTCGTACTCTGTTTCTCAATTTAACTTTCTAGGGAGAACGTATATGTATATAAAATTAAAATAAATCAATTCATATTTAAAATGAAAATGACGTCACTTATTTTAGTCAACAAACTGAAACGAAAAATCGATGTACGTCGGATGAAGAACATTCAACATAGTCAGGACGAACATATTCCCCCACTTTATAATTCACCATCCACTAGTCTCTCCCTCTTAGACAAGGCCCAAAAAAGAGTCTCTAATCTAATAGGTCCCTCATTATCCACCAAACTCCAGCTCCTGTCTCATCGTCGCAATATTGCATCCTTGTGCTTGTTTTACAAGCACTTCAATTGAATGTGCTTCAATGAACTTGCTGCTCTGGTGCCCCCTCGGCGTAAACACACTCGACCAGCCTGACAATCAGCTAAATGCCATTTATTCAATGTGGAGGTCCCCAGTTACCAGATAGCCTTCTACTCCAATAGCTTCTTTCCTCGTGTTGTCGGATTTTGGAACTCTCTTCCTGCTCCCTGTTTCCACCGACTGTACCGACATGAAAAAGTTTTAGACTGATGTGAACAAGCGTTTCGCTGCACGACTCCAGATTTAGGATGATCCCCTAAACATTATTTTATAACCTCGTAATTTAGGTTATAATAAATAATAACTTGTAAAGAAATGGATGAACTATCAAGAGAAACGTTTAACAGATTTATTAAAACTGAACACAGAATGAATTAATGAATTAATTTGCCGCTGAACGCGATTGACATATTAACAGTCTGATCCGTGGTCTGTGTTTACCTTCTCTCCCTGAGCAGCCGACCGTTTTCAAGGGGTATAATTCTTAACTCCCGAAATAGTTCAAAGGAGGTAATCCCGTTTTCGTTTGTTGTCCTAACACTTTCTACCCTACTTCTCAGTAGCCCCTTACGTCTACAGTGGCAACTTGCCTTGTTTGGGGTGAACTATGTTAAAAAAATTTAAGTACACGAATAAATCCTGGAATTTAGAACAACGACAGTAATGTAGTGTAACGATTTTATTCGATGATCCTTAAACAGAATTAATAATTTAGAATAATCTAACTTTAGTTTAAATCTTATTGTAATCGGAGGTCAACACAATTTTAATGGTGGGTTTTATGCTACTTTGTCGATTGTTTCATAAGTAAACGGATAATATGACACTCATCCGCCACCTCACAACAACGTGTCTACGTTGACGATTATTCCCGCCATATTACAAATTTGTATGTCTCTATTTACTTTTCATCCCACCCAGGGCAAAGAGACACAAAATCGGTTTTAATGTGTGAGATATTCATCTCCCTCCAAAACGAGCACTCTGGATATGACAAAGCAAAAATTTCCTTCTTTGCTGGTGGACAAAACATATACTACACTTTAAGTCATTTATTTGCAAAGACGTAAAACAAATTTTATAAATTAGATGTGGAGAGTGGAGGTTCTCTGGTTTTCTTGTCTGTCCTACTCTTTACTCGACGCATTTGAACCTATTCGTACAAGTATTGTTTCTTTCATTCTTTCAGAATTTGTCTATCACTTTCGCTTCAGAAATCACCACAATACCACATGTACGCCATGGACTATCCTACTGAAAATAGTCACAATGGTTTTAAATAAATTTTATTTACAAAGAATTTATACAAGCCTGAAGGCCTAGAAGTGCATGAAAGGCCATCCGTATGTCGTATAGTCTAAACGAAGTTAAAAGATACAGACAAACAGACAGACATGCGTCTTTGATGGTTACGTTTATATGCACATTTGGAAATAAAAATACATTTAATTGTTTTTTTAAAGGAAAACTGTTGTGCATAAACGTTTTTGTAAGATTTAGAAAGTTTTTTTTTAATCCAAAAATGTATTCACGTATTTTACTTAACTCCTCTCCAGGAGGTTAGACACAAGGTCGGGTGTGGGTTTTGATTGAAATGTTTTTGTGGAACGAACTGGATTAGAACGCGGCTCACTCAGATCCAAAGTCCGCGTCGTTAACTACTTAGCCACCGTGCAAGTGTTACGGTGCGCAATTATAAAGTTGATAAGGAAATTAATTTAAATTTTTACATTTGAATTAAATTCATCGAATAAATAGCGAAACGATCTGAATCGATTGTTTCCAATTCAAACCTATTTTAATATATTTTTAACTGGCGGGTGCTATTAAAATTGATTATATTCATCATTGTAAACTATCTCAAAGATTCTCCATCATTCAACTGACTATCCATCTGGTTAGCGCTTATCCTCGGCTGGCTTTTTGCCTTGATAAGTGGTTACTCATTAGTATAAAAATAGACAATATTGCTCAAAGAAAACGCTTTATCGCGGTTGATTAACGATAAATAATTTTGTGACGCAACAATTTTTATTTTTAACTTTCTTCTAAAATTCATGACGTTTAGTTATGTTTTGTGTCATTTGAATGACTGGTCATTGTTTTGTTTTTTTGCGTGAAGAATTCTGAGCTGACTTTTGAATTTCAAGTAATTTTTCTATAACAAATGTATCCGCTTGTCGTTTATTTGACATCTTTATAAACAAAGAGAAATATGCTAGTTATGTTTTTATTCTCTCTCTCTCTCTCTCTCTCTCTCTCTCTCTCTCTCTCTCTCTCTCTCTCCTCATCTTTATATTTCAGATTGTAACGTGCGCAAAATGGGCCGAGAAAGCGTTAAAGGAAAATAATCAAATGATGTCGAATAGCGTCTGTATTTTCCCGCGTCTTCATTCAACTGGCCATGTTTTCACTAGCTCACTAGGACAGATTAATGTTACAAGTGTGGTCGTTAGAGCGGGAAGTATGTGTGTGTGTGTGTGTGTGTGTGGGTGTGGGTGTGTGTGTGTGTGTGTGTGTTTGTGTGTGTGTGTGTGTGTGTGTGTGTGTGTGTGTGTGTGTGTGTGTGTGTGTGTGTGTGTGTGTGTGTGTGTGTGTGTGTGGGTGGGTGTGTGTGTGTGTGTTTGTGTGTGTGTGTGTGTGTGTGTTTGTGTGTGTGTGTGTTTGTGTGTGTGTGTGTGTGTGTGTGTGTGTGTGTGTGTGTGTGTGTGTGTGTGTGTGTGTGTGTGTGTGTGTGTGTGTGTGTGAATAGGCATGAGCGAAAAAGGGGGTTAGGGAGAGACGCGACCCATCAAAAATTGCTCACATGTGCGGGTCGCGGTCCTGTGTAACCCAACACCTGACATCTGGAAAATCACTCACTTGTTAACGCTTGCTCCCCACTGCTTGAACCCTCTTCTGATAACGATCAACAAGAAAAAATAAAAAGGAACATAGACAAAAAACAGAAAACAAACAAACACACACACACACACATATATATATACATATATATATATATATATATACATATATATATATATATATATATATATATATATATATATATATATATATATATATATATATATATAGTTAGTTTGTTAGTTAGTTAGTTTAGTGAGAGTGAAAATAAACAAATGTGAAATTAATAATTTCAAGTAGTACACAAAAGTAGAGTATATAATATAAAAAGAAGTCCTTTAAACCTAGGTTTTTCAAAGAAACAAATTCTCTCACCAGAAGGAAACCCTAATTATTTAGCAATCAAAGCTTTTGTTTCAATTATGAATTTGAAAGATATATATATATATATATATATATATATATATATATATATATATATATATATATATATATATATATATATTGGTACAGAAAAATTAGTACAACATTCGTACCGTCGGTTTCAAGCTCGGAAAGTCTTAGCCATCCGGCTCTCTTCGGCTTCTGTTGTCATCTGTTTTGGAAATGTGAAGTCACATATATATATATATATATATATATATATATATATATATATATATATATATATATATATATATATATATATATATATATATGGGAAGAGAAGGATGAAGGTAATCCGACGTGATGGGAAAATGAAAAAGGAAAACCAAAAAATGGATGTTTTTATGAGTACATCAACGTTTTGTCTTTATTTATAAGACTTCATCAGGATGATAATATAGAGAAAAATGTCATGCAAGTACAAACATTTTCCTTTTTCTCAATATGTCAACCCTACATATGTTTGTACTTGCATGACATTTTTCTCTATATTATCATCCTGATGAAGTCTTATAAATAAAGACGAAACGTTGATGTACACATAAAAAACATCCATTTTTTGGTTTTCATTTTTCATTTTCCCATATATATATATATATATATATATATATATATATATATATATATATATGACATAACCAGTGTGAACATCTCTGAAGCAAAGGCTCATGTGCACGGACATGTTCTTTCCTGGTGAACCCTTAGAGACTTTTAGGACATTAAATCTGACCGTTTTACTCAGAGGTCGGCATTCTCCTATGGTTACACACGAGTCCTTGCTTCAAAGATGTTCAAACTGGTGATGTCGTAACCATGGGAGAATGCCGACCTTTGAGTAAAACGGTCAGATTATATATATATATATATATATATATATATATATATATATATATATATATATATATATATATATATATATATATATATATATATTACACTAGCAAAACCTACTCGCCCCCCGGACAGCAATTGATGGGGATAAGGAGGCCGTTAATTAACAAAAAAAAATTACTCAGAGGATGCCAATATTTTAACAACAAACTTTGGTAAATGTGTAGATAAACACATTCCGCTAAATGACACTCCCTAAAAAATGATATTTTTTACGGTAATTCTAAATTATTAGGGTTGTTAACTAATATATAATTTAACACTGATTCTAAGTTCGACTGGCAAGATCGTAAAACCAAACGCAATCGCCCCAAAACAATAACGTACAGAAGTCATCTCTAATGGCAAAAAATGGTTAACTGCCATAAAACCCTAGAATGGCTCGAAAATTGAGGATCATTTTACGTTAAATTTATTTGCGAAACTAATCCCCCAGTCTAAATTCTAAACTATTTTTGGTTGTTTTTCTTTCGGCCAGTTTTTTTAGGATATTCACACGTAATCGCCTAAAAAGTAGAATCTCGTTTTATCGGGAGATGGGTGTTCATTGACAATAATATTCATACTTTTACTATTTTTATTTATACCATAAAAATAAGTTATTTAATTAGTTAGATAATTTTAAAGTTTTTTAATTAAATTTTAACGGGAAGAATAAACACAACGAAAATCAATTGCTTAAAAAAATTAAATAAGGGTAAATTTACAGATTAACACTGTCCGGTACCCTCCCCCGAAAAAAAATTACATTCTGAATTTTTTTAGGCGTTTGCGTGTTATCACAGTGGAAAACGGAGATTAAGAAAGACGAATATTTTAGAATTTAGTGGGGGATCAGTTATAATACCGACAGTTTCAATGTGAATGTGATTTTTTTGTTTATATATATATATATATATATATATATATATATATATATATATATATATATATATATATATCAAACGTGCTATGTTCCCAATTTCCGCGCCATTCAATCCTTTTAGGGAACTTACCAAAAGTTGTTACTACTAAGTCCGTGTGGCAACGTCATTTAACGACGTGTGAATGCAGCGGATTTAACTCCCATAGAAAAAAAAAGAATTTAGTTAACTGCCCTAAAACTGGACCAAAAAATAGAGATCATTTTACATTAAATTTATATACGAAAATTTCCCCCACTTTAGTATGGATAATACTTTTTTTCTTTTTATCTTTCCGTAAAGTTTTTCAGTGTTCACACGTGATCGCTTAAAACAGGTAGAATACTTTGGGGATGGATGGGGGGTAATTTCGCTGAGGATGTTAATTTACAATTATACCAAAATACTTTTTCGTAATTGGGACAGATAACAGTGCTATTGTTCTAATTGCTCAATCAGAATAGTGATAAGGTCTTTGTAAACATTAAAAAATAAGTTTGTTATTAAACTTTACAATGAATGCATTGACTTAACTAAAAAAAAATGTATTTATTTATTTCTCAGGGAAAATTTTTAAAATCTAATCAGATGGATCAGAGAGAAAGCAAGCGAGACAGCCACACTCTACCCCTTTTCTATTCTAGCTTATGCCTCGTTCGACCTTCGGTAAGGTCGTGCGAGCGCTGGTTGTTTAAACTGAAGGTGTTTTATTTATTTTTCCGATTTATTTATTAAATAACTTTAAGTAATTACTGTTAATATGGACGAAACTATTGCATATAGATAGCAAAGATAAGCAAATGCAATTCGAAATTAAAAATACCAAATGTTAATTAATTATAAACGGTTTAAAAAATAGTTATGCTAATTAGGCGTCAAAAGGTTCTTTCTTAATCGTTTATATATACAGAATATCAAGTCTTTATATTGTAGTCTTGATTAAAATAACAGTAACCCGTTTTGATTATTAGATAGGAGAGATAGATGAAAAAAACTTCGCATTTATTCATTTAGATATATATACTTTTAGAAATTTGAACCTATTGTGAAGTGATTCAAGCTCAATATACGGGATAGAGCAATTAAGAGATAAATGAAAGAAGAGAAATAAAAAAATGTAAGAATGATAGTTCTATTTAATCTTCAGTTGTTCAATGCAATGTGTATTCAAAAAAGCATGTTTATTATTTTTTTCCTTAAGCCAGGCTTTTCAAAGAATGATATCTTATCATCAGAGGAATTACATAGATAGATAAGTTGACGGAGAATAGCCAAAAATCAGAATTTGAAAAAATTGAGAAAGTTATAAAAATTAGATGCGAGTGTGTGAAACGGTTGTCAAAATACAAACGATATCTGATTAAAAGAATGTCCAGCGACAAGATGTCCAGTGAAGAAAAGGTTAAGAATGGAAAGACTAAAGATTCACCGTTAAACGGTTCGTAGAGATTGGCGTAGTCTCTACGAACCTTTTAACGGTGAATTTTTTGTCTTATTATTCTGGCGAGTTCCAGCTGACTTCCGTATCTAAGTTTGATGGAGTGAAATTCGATTTCCCCGTCGGTGTATCAAATGGGATAAATTACAGTCCGTGTGTCTGTGGCCGTTAGATTAAGGTTTCTGCACGGGTTTTTTATTCTTTTGTTTTTATTTTTATATTTTGTATGTGCGCGTATATTGTTGTTTTTTTTTACATGTATAGATGGGGAGAAAGTTGACTCTCCACACAGTCAACACATTTTGTTCTTTCTGTTACATATATTTTGTCTAAATGTCTATGGATATGTGTGTACATGTATACATTTAACAGTCCATGTGTATCTAAATACGATTGTTCTTCTTTCTAATTATTTTTATTTTTATTGTTTTTTTATTATTGATGTTGATGTTACATTTTATCCTCTCACTAATAACTATTATTCTCATCACTATCATTCTTTGTCAATGTTTTTTTCTAATTATTATTATGTAATTTTTCTAATCATTATTTTCTTTTAAATCTTTACAGTTTTTATAAAAAATCCTTTTCAACAAGGTGATTACAAAAAGGTATTTATAGAAATGGTTCTTTACTTTTTTAATAGATTTACTCCATATATATTCTTTATTTATATTTCAACTCTATATCTACTATTTATAGTATATTTCCTATAACTTTAAATTTTATAATTCCCTGCTACTTTATAGCTATATCACCGGGATCTTCTCATATATCCCAAATTTCCTTTCAAGTTAAAATTTATCAAAGTCCGTATTCTCCTCCGGTATTTATATAGGTGAATTAAATCCACCAATCAAAACTATTTATAGTTTTAAATATGCCTAATTATGATACATGCCTTTCTTAGGAATAGAATTATAGAATTATACAATTACTGCTAGATAATTCTTGACTTTTTTCTTGTAGACTTTATTTTCTAATTACTTCAATCTCTATTAATCTAAAATAATACTCTAAAATATTTTAAATAAAAAACATTAAATTAACTCTAGCTTCTTATATTTCTCATTTTCCTCTTTCTCATCTATCAATTGTTTTCCTCTTTATCAATTTTTTTAACTAACTGTATTATTTAATTGCTCCCATCCTTTTGTATTATTTCAAACTACTATTATTATTGACTTGCATCTACCAATAATAATTATCATTAGTATTATCTTACAACTCTATTTCCCAATTTAGCCATCTCATATATCAAATCTAATTTCACTCCATTTATTTCATTTGATTTTATCTCTTTTTATGATATCCTAACATTGTTTAGCATTGTGGAAAATTATCTTAGCGCTCCTAATAGAGTTCAATGCTACCTTTATTAACTTTTCTATCCTATTTTTATTGTACAATGTTCACTAATGTATTTTTACACCTATGTAATTTGTGTCCCCCCTCGATTCAACCAATATGTGAATATTCTGAATATTTTGAATGTTATTATTGATTAATCAATTCGCTGTCCTCCTTCTGCTCTAAATAATTTTGTCAGTCGGAATGAATCCTTTGTACGGAAATATGATGCTTCTTTTCATGAAACTTATGTACGCGATGTTATAAAAAGCGCTGACCAAGAAAGAAATAAAACAAATAATGAATGATAGAATATTTCCAAAAAGTGTTGGAAATGATCGTATGTCGAATGCTCGTTGGTTTTTAATTCTTGGAACAATCGTCAAATTATATTGATCTCAACTTGCATTATATATATGTGTGTATGTATGTGCCTATACATATATATATATATATATATATATATATATATATATATATATGTATATATATATATATATATATATATATATATATATATATATATATATATATATATGCACTTTCACATTTTATGGCCTGCCATCCACTTATGTTTAGGGGAAAGTGCACAACGCCACTCACATTACTTACCCCTTTAGTTGTAAAGATGCGGTGATGAACATATATGAGTAAAATGTAAACATTTATTCATCTTATTGGTTATACTCTTTTTCCCTACTAAAATCACACACCACACACCGTACACACACACCTCTCAATACACCGAAGAAAGCCGAAAGAAACAGCTGAAAAGTCTGTTCTTTTAGTAAAACGACTTTTTAAGACATTTTGTATTTCTATGCGTCAACAAATAATGAATAAATAACTATATACAGGGTGTTTCAAAAGTCTTGGGAACATAACGATTTCTAATAACTCAAAAACTATTAAGAGTTGAAAAATGAAATTGGTACCGTTGGAAAGGTTAAAGTTTCAAGTTTTGTGGGGAATCTTCAAAGTTGCTCAATATGAGCACCATTCGTCACACGGCAGACATCTAGTCGATAGTCCATTATCTGCCAAACGCGTTCCAGCATCTTGACGTCAATGGTTCCCACAACTGCCGTTACTCGAGCCTTTAGTTCGTCAATATCTCTTGGAAGGGGCGGCACATAGACTTGTTGCTTGACAAAGCCCCAAAGGAAAAAGTTACACGGGGTAAGATCTGGAGACCTAGGAGGCCAGGGCATGAGAACGTCATCATCTCGCCCAGATCTCCCAATCCATCTACCAGGCAGCCTTGTGTTAAGAAACTGCCTTACTCTAAGACTCCAGTGTGGTGGTGCACCATCTTGTTGAAAAATGAAGTCATCAGATTCTGCTTGTTCCAACTGAGCCATTAACCAGTCTTCCAGCATGTTGAGATAGGATTCACCAGTGATAGTTGCCTCTTCAAAGAAGAACGGTACATAGACACCTTTCTTGGAAATTGCACAAAACACGTTCACTTTTGGTGAATCTCGCTCGTGCTCAAGAAGTTCATGAGGATTCTCAGTACCCCATATGCGAGTGTTATGCTTGTTAACTTTGCCATTCAGATGGAAGGTCGCCTCATCGCTAAAAACAAGCCGGTCATCAAAGCCGTTATCTTCCAACTTCTCTTGCATTGCAATGCAAAAGTCACGGCGAAGTTGCTTATCAGTGTCCTTCAACTTTTGGACCAACTTGAGCTTGTAAGGTACCATTTGCAGTCGTTTCCTTAAGACACGCCAGACAGTTGCTGGAGCAAGCTGAAGTTCCCTGCTGGCTCTTCTCACTGATTTACGGGGGCTCCGCTGAAAGGCTGTCCGAACTTGCTCAACTGCATCTTCTGAAGTTGAAGGGCGACCTGTTTGCTTACTTGGGCACAAACACCCATCTTTCACAAATTTAGCCTGCCATCTGACAATGGATTTCCTTTCAGGGGCTTCTTTTTTAAATTTCCTGCGAAATGCACGCTGAACACATGTCCACGATTCAGTCTTTGCAAATTGGAGGACGCAAAATGCCTTGTCTTGTTTAGAGAACGCCATTACTGCACCTGGAAAGATAACACGAAAATCATTAGTATGACCAAAAACTTGATTAAGCAAGCTTTAAAATGGCACCAGTTTCATTTTTCTACCTGGAATAGTTCATGAGATATACGCATTTGTAATGTTCCCAAGACTTTTGAAACACCCTGTATATAAACATTTATATATTTTTCACATTCATTTATTATATATATATATATATATATATATATATATATATATATATATATATATATATATATATATATATATATATATATATATATATATATATATTATACATATTTTATACATACATATATTTCTCTTTTCAAACTAAAGTATAACAGACTGGTACGTTAGTTCAAAGTAAACCATAACAGACCGACGAAAATGTTATTTCCAACATAACAAGAATAGACCGACGAAAATTATATTTCAAACTTAACCATGACAGACCAATGACAATGTTATTTCAAACTTCACAATAACACACCGATAAAAATGTGTTTTCATACTTAACCATGACAGACTAATAAAAATGTTATTTCAAACTTAACCATGACAGACCGAAGAAAACGCTCTTTACAATTTTTACAATGACAGACAAATATTTTTATTATTTCTAACTTAATCATGACAGACCCACGAAAAATTCTCTTTTCAAACTTAAGCATTACAGACTACTGATAATTTTATTTCAAACTGAACCATAGCAGACCGACGAAAATGCTTTTTTAAACTTAATCATGACAGACCAACGAGAATGTTATTTCAAACTACACCATGACAGACTGATGAAAATATATTTCCAACTTTACCATGACAGATCAATGAAAATGTTATTTTACACTTATCAATGACAGACCGAGGTATATGTTACTTCTAACTTAAGAGTGACATACGCTTGAAAGCAAAGATGCATGCATTCAAGTAGCGCGTTTGATGATTAAAATACTATTTCAAACTAAAACGTGAGTGACCTACTAACAGACAAAGCCTCACATATCGATACAAGGACGCATTTAATACCTACAAGAATGCAGTCGTTGAGTGTTCGTCCCTCTTGTTGACTTAAACGAATCCGTGATAGCTGAAGTGGTTTCTTTGATTGACGAGTAAAGTTATTTGCAATAGAAAGTTACAGTAGCAGACATACGTTTTGGGAACAACGTAGCACATCCATGAGACAGAATAATACGCAGTTGCATGTTAACATTTGTAAAAAAAAAAAATCACATAATAAAGAACAAGATAGCGAGGGTGAGTCGTGTTATCATAGTAACGCACAGCTGATGCTGAAGCAACATCAGTTTTTTTCTTGTCTTTAATTAGTTTATGTTCTAGTGACGTCATTGTTTGACAAATATCTATGAGAACATTATATGAATTGCCGAGTAACAGACGACAACAGCCACCATCTTAAAACAAAGGTTTGGCTCTACAATATAAGTTTACAAAACAGTCCGAATTTAATTTTAATTTCAATCAGTAATACACTACGATATAATTATGTATACGTACGCAAATACTACAGCGAAATAACGGCTTAGCTGTTTCGTCCGGCTTACTAGTTGTAATGATATTGGATAAATGTTAACGTATTTAATTACGCTAATCGGTTTTCGTAGATGGTTCAATTCTATTCAGGGAAAAATCTCGCATATTAGCTTAGGTAGAAACTGCATTATCTTACATCAGAGCGTTCTCTTTCTTATATATATATATATATATATATATATATATATATATATATATATATATATATATATAATAAAAGTTTTAAAGAGGTTCAAGGCAATGCGAAGTTCCGGATCGCTGGAAGCTGTGAAGAACAGAAACAAAACAAAACCGAAATAAGTCGGATATAGATCGAAAAGGTTTGTTTATTTTTCTAGACGAACTTACAAGACAGCAAGAGTGTTAGTTTGTAATATTCCGGATGATCAATATATATATATACTGTCACGTCGTACCACTATTCGAACTTAAGATTTTACGAGCACATTTTATCAGATGAAATACCATACCGACCGAGCACATGGATACATTTTTATATTTCATTTTATTATTTCAGTTTGTGAGTGAGAAGCCGATAGATAAGTTTGAGGTCAGCAAAGATACATATTATTTCCTGTCCCGCAAATCTTATATTGTCGCCGACTATAAGTTGTCGATTTTGTCATCCTACCGAGTAAAGGGTGACCAACTAAACAAACTTGGTGATAAGTGCATCTGACCTTTTCACCAGAATTGTCTTTCAGGTTATACGCCCACACAAATCCACCTACGCACATGACCGACAGCTATATAAGTTCCAAAAGTGAGAACTTAGACACGGGTTTTACAGCCTTTTACTAAACGTTGGTCGAACCACATAGAAGAAGAAGAAGAAGAAGAAGAAGAAGAAGAAGAAGAAGAAGAAGAAGAAGAAGAAGAAGAAGAAGAAGAAGAAGAAGAAGAAGAAGAAGAAGAAGAAGAAGAAATTGCCTTTTTCCGTCTTACGCAAAAAATTGTGAAAGAAACGTCCCGAAGAAAACGGATTTTTTAATTAACGAAAATGCCGCTATGGACAATTTAAATATTCTGACTGTTTCTATTATGAATAAGAATAAGTTGAATTTCAATTACTAAAAGGACTTCAGCAAAATAAATGTGAGTTAAAAGATTTCAGAACCCGCCAACTTATCTCATTGATAAAATGTCATTGTCATTCTCATCCAATTAACTGGAATTAACGTATCATGCTCCAAATCGTGTCCTACTGTCTGTGGTTATTTACGTAATAATCTGATTTGTGATCTCGGCTATGATTGTGTAACAACGACCCTGTTATCCAGAACTTGACCCCCTTTGTGCCAGTTTACTGATAGGACTCACATTTACTGTGCTACCTTACTCTTAGTAAGTTTACCAGTATTCTAATACAGAGAAAACATTACTACAATTTGAACTATTTTACTAATATTGATTACCTTCTGAATTGTCCACCGGTATACTATAAATTGAAACCTTACTTTCTCTCATAAACCGATACTGTATTTTTGCTCATCAGTTAGGTATATTCTTTAAACTCCATTTGCTATGTTATATTTTGATCTTTTGTTTTATATTTCTTTAATGTATGTAAATAAATGTTTGTATTTGAATTTATAACTTGTTTATCTTATGTTATTTCTCGCTTGTTTGTTGATTGCTTTTCCTTTACTTTCACCGGTGTCTTAAATTAAAGAACTTATCCACTGTGTTTTTATCCATATTTAAATGGGGCTAACACTTAACATATTAAAGTTCTCCTTTACTTGTAAAACGTTGAGTTGTAAAGAAGTTAAGAACACAAATTTTCTTCTTCCCCAATTGACCAGTTAACTATGTTATAGTATATCATTCCTGTGGTCTCTTGGTCTTACCGGTTTCCTTGACAAGAATTCATCTAGTCTGGTGGAGTATCCAGCTTCAGGTAACATCACTAGGAGAAGTTACACTATTTCTCGTATATGGCAGTGTATGGCTTTACCGAAAAGATCTTATATGTGCTGCAATTACTATGTTATTTTGAATATTTGGTTAGGGTTTACTTGTATCATGTAAGGTTGTCCTGACAAAACCTTGTACAGAGAGACTGAAGACACTTGAGGGTAGTGTCTAGTAGGTAATTTAAACTCCCCAGTAGGTAATCCTAACTCCCCAGTTGGTAATTCAAACTATATATATATATATATATATATATATATGATAAGAAAATGGAAATAATATTTCAACGTAATGGAAAATAAAAATAAAACCCTAAAATATTATTTCTGTATTCGTCAACGTTTCGTCTTTATTTCAAGACTTCCGAGGGGTGGTTGATTTGAAGCAATAATACACAAGTCCAAATATTTGAAAAACGTTTGGTCCGTTTGTGACGTGAAAAGAATGTTTTTTTCGTTTTTGGAACGAAACATAGCCGTTAGAATTTAATATGTGTACAGTGTCTGTGAAATAGAATGATTTATTTTTGTTTTGTTTCATTTTTTCAACGAAAACATAGTCGTTAGATTTTTAAAAAATATGTATATATATATATATATATATATATATATATATATATATATATATATATATATATATATATATATATACTTGACTTGATTTATTTAAATGCTACAGACAGCTTCATCACATGCTTGAAAACAAAATTCCACCACTTATCACATTTTAGAGCTAGTCTCTCAGTTGTCAGGAGCGACATGCCAGTCTCAATCCTAATCTGGTCGGCCGATCTCTTTAGGTGATTGTCATTTTGATCTTTCTTGAATCAAATATTCTTTGATATAATTTCTTTACATAGATGAGGACTGATAACCGGGAGACTTCAAATAACGTTGTTGGTAGATCTATTAATATTAACCATTTTCTTATATCTGTATATATTAGTTTATCTTGCAAAGTTACTCCATGAATAGTTCTTAAACATTTCAATTCGAAGACATTGAGTTCCTATGTTCTGCAAGTATAGTACATGTTTCACTTGCATAGACAACAATAGGAATTATCATTACATTGTAAAGTCTTAACTTCAGGGGGTTGATATGTTCTTTCCGCTCCATATTTATTTTCTTTTTGATGTCCAAATGTAGAAGTTGCTATTCCCACTCTTCTGCTAATATCAGAGGAGGATCCCGGAACCATTGAGCCAAGAAACAAAAAATCTTTTCTTTTTTTTCTTTTAACCATGCTGTTGTCTATTGAAATATTATCGCCAGAAGAGGAAACCATTTTGCATTTGTCTAGGTTCACTTTCATCCTCGATTCATCACGAGGTTTCAAGTTCAGAAATGAATAGATTGAACTCGTCGAAGGCAGCTGCAACGAGCGTAGTGTGATCAGCATAACGATTATTAGTAGATAGCTCATTTCTAAGCATCTGATTGCAGACTTAAAATAAACTTGAGGGCATAAGATAAAAGACAACCTTGGCGTAACCTTACAGTTACTTCAAACCAATGTGTGATATGTCAGTTAACAACAACTGCACATTCTGTGTGGTTGTATAAATTGTCAAGTGTTTACGTTTTTCCTCTTAACTGAGCATTTTCCATGTGACCTTTCGCTACACCGTGTCATAAGCCACTTAGAAGTTGATGATGTTGATGTGGAGAGCAATTTTTTCTCTTCCGTCTTCTGTCATAAAAATGGCATTAACCGTTAAAAATACAAAACAACTGAGGGTTATATCATTATATACTTTAATAGCAATTTGAAACAAAATAACTTTACACGTGTTTCTTGGGAAGTTAAAAGCAATGATAGTTAAAACATGTTGTTATAAACGACTCCCCTTCATCAGAAAGACCAGAACAGTGATAGATCCTAGGCAATTCAAACAGATTCACATGAAAATAGGAAGGTTGGTGATCATAGATCACATAAACAAATTAAAAGTTCGGCAAATTCCGTAAGTAAAATATGAAATGTCAATGATATTTTGTTTATCGAGAGAAACCTTTTCAAAGAGTTCATGTTAAGTCTTCGAAATATATAAACAAATGTATAACATGCAGGCGATGTGTTCTCAGTGTAAATTGTAGTTTGCGCTTACCACTCACCTCAGCTATTACTTAAAAGTATGCGTAATTCGAATGTAATAAATGCCATAGAAAAAAAACGAAGCATTTTGTTCATATTTATTTTGTCTGACCAAAAAGGTGTATTCGTTATTATGTAATTTCAAAATAGAGAACAAAGTTAAAAACACAAAATGAATGTTTTCTAATTATTAAATCTTAATCTCTCTCTCTCTCTCTCTCTCTCTCTCTCTCTCTCTCTTTCTGTCTATCTATTTATCTATCTATCTCTCATATATATATATATATATATATATATATATATATATATATATATGACTCATATATATATAGTATAAAATATGTGTTTCAGTATTTACTATTACTTAAACAGTGCTCAATTAAGTGTAAAGCTTATTCGTAATATAAAAATATACTTATAACAAGTAAGCTACACAGAAACGTTTGTGTGTAGCTTACTTGTAAAAGGTGATCCAACACGATTTTTTGTTGTTAGATCACTCTTCGCCGCTTGCTGTGAATACTCGCCGACTTGGTATTTACAAAGTTAAATTCCTCCTAAATTCTGAGCTGATTTCTGGTGACCAACCGATAACTCTCCTGAGTTGCGAATCAGTGGCGATTTGTAGTCGGAGTTCGCGCCCGTCGACCGTCGGGAATTAGCTTCCAGCACTGAAGATTGTGTAAGCATGAAACTTCGATGTCTGTAGGTAATAAATAATAAATATATATATATATATATAGCTGTAATTTAGGTAGGAGGTTTGTTTTTATTTCAGGGTTGATGGAAGGTATCTTTGTAATGATCCGGTTTGACTTTAAAGGTAGTACGAAAACGAACAGCATCGTGCATAACAACAGGTTGGCAGCTTATAGTCCGCACGGGATTCTGCGCGTCATGAAGACCAAGTTTCCTCAAACTGTTATAGTCTTTGGGTGTGTTTCCAGCTAAAACCACCTCATTCGACCCCACATTTTCGAAAATGGACTCAAGCTCAATTCTAGATGACTACATGCAGTTGCTGTGCACTGTTGTTAAAAGTTGGGTTTTAGAGGGTGGCTGCGGAAAATCCATACGTCTGACATAATGGCTAAGCTTCGTGTCACACCTCCGCGAAAACCCAAAAGCTACTTCCACAGTTTCACCAGTCCTTATATCTGGCCCACAACTCGCCTGATTGCAACCACATGGACTATATGATAAAAACAAGAAGCGAACCGTCCGCAACATCAAAGTTCAGATTCCACCCTGGGTGAGCAATATTAAGCAAGGGTTTCTCTAAAAGATACACTTTAAATTTTGAAAATACATTAATTATTAGCCAATTGTATTTCATGTCTGTTTGTTCACAAATATCTACTACAATTTTGGACGTCGACACCTCCCCCTGCATAGCTATGTATATTCTGAAACTATACTACCCAGGGTAGTTGAATTAGTATATTTCATCGTGAGCAAAGGGAGCAAAAGATAATTGCGGGGTCCGCATTCGCGCATCACATCCATAAAAAGGAAATAGGACTTTTTTTACTTTTTTATCAATTAAGTTGAGTTATATGTAAGAATATATGTACTACTGGAAGTAATGGGGTTGAGTGTCATGTAAATTAAGTTGTTCTCTGTGTGACTATGCGAGGGTCCCTCCTATTTTGGGGGGAATAGGTTTGTAATCTCTCTATGAGATATTTTTTTGGGGGAAAGTCGCTCTAGACAAGTCATAAAGTCACTTGATGTAAGGAGCTAAAAGGAATACTACTTCAAGGTCAAAAACTAGCCAACGATAAGTGTTAGATGGATAGATTCCGATCCAGAAAACAGCAATTTTTCCCCCTTTGTTAGAAACATCGCTCATGGAATGTGAGGACTAAATGCCACAATAAGAGAAGCGAGAGATACGAGGCTGTAGAAAGTTAACCCAAGGTACACTTTCTACTCGTCTTTAATGATAAAGATAGGAGTGTGTTAAATTTTTCTGTGGAAAGAAATGCAGAGCAGCTTTGTGCGAGTCTTGTGTGACCCGAGATGAAGAATTAACTATAGCAAAACCGTAACAATATCTTCGAGGGAAAAAAGGTCCAGAAAATGTACTTTGGTTTTTGGTTTTTATGTGACGTGGAACCGCAAGAAGGACGCTTTACATTTTTGTGTAATCGTGATGTTACCTATCGTAAGCAGTTAATCAAGCGATATCGGTAGTATAAGATAACTCCTAAATGCGAACAGGGGTTACATTTTTGCTAATGCTATTGGCTATAAGTTTACAATATGTGATTGTTCCTGACCAGTTTTCTATAAGGTGTCCAAATAATCCGTATCTCACGGTGTTGTGAACAGACATTTTGGGAAGAAAGTAAGGAGAGAAACGACATGTTCTCAAGGCCAAGAGATTAAAAAAAGACCCGATCGTGTTATCTTATTTTTATTTTTTTATCATTGTCACTTTAAAAAGTCATCATATTTCTCACCATAAATTCGAGTAATTAAATGCCCAGCTGGTCGGTAACAGATATGCGCCCCGTCTGTAATAAGTAGACCTGATATTGTACAGCCAGCATATCTGCAAGTGTATATAATATTAACAGCTGAAAGAATTCATTTAGATTTTTTCACAGAAAAATGTTATTCTAAGATCAGGTCAATTTAAAAGTACGTGTGTTTTTAGGTTTGACAAAGTGTAACGTTTCAATATCGTCAGATACGGTTTCGTGTTAAACGCGTACTTTTCAGATGTTTTTCTGAGACCAAGTCAATTTGAAAGTACGTTTGTTTATTTTTAAGTTTTACATAGTGCAGCGTTTGAATGTCATCAGATACGGTTTCGTGCTAAATACGTACGTTTCATCTGCTCGCATCATTGTGGTGCTAAATCTACACATCAAATAACCATCAAAGAAGCTATAGCAACTTGAACCTATATGGCTAATTGTGTTCGACCTGTCAGCTCTTTTATCTATCAATCTTTATAGTTCATCCTTCTATTCGTTGGTTCATTCAAATGTGCAGCTTTGACTTGCTAGCTTACGCTTTATCTTAATCCTATTCTGTTAATCCATTTTCTGCAAAGTAAGAATTCTATTCTATTACTACCTCAAGACAATTCTTAATCCATTTTTGCCATCCATTTTTAATAACAAGTTACTACGTCTCATGCTCGAAACGTTGGATAATGGCCCTGCGAGAACGGACGCATCTTGAGGTGGGCGTATGTGTTGGAAATCGTTTGGTTCGGCTTGCGCAATTTAGTGCGGGTGGACCCGTACAGTCGAGTGCAAAATAAACTATTCTCACAGTCGGAGCTCACAAGCGTTGACAGGGTCACCACGTTGACGAGACCTCAGATCAAGGGTCAATGTGCACCTGCGATATGGGCTCTGTGACGTCACAGGCTTTTGTGTGAGAAACAGAGATTTTTAGTCTGGGTTTTGGAAGCGAGCCGAACAGTCGACTTCTCTATGTAGTCTTCAAATGAAATAGGGGATTTAAATTCCCTAAGAGAAAACAGGCAGAGATTTCTTCCTTCCCCCCTCCTCGAATGGCTAAGGACTTAAGTAGGAAGTAATTACGACAAAGCAGTAATTTGGTCTCTCCCTCGACGTTAGTGAATATCTCCGGCGGCGACGATAACTAACGCCTAAAATAAACAGAATTGAAAGTTTAAAAGATTGTTTGTATCCTGAGTCAGTCATGAAGCTTTTTGTTGTAGCGGCGCTGTTCACGGCAGTACAGAAACGAAGAAAGAATTCAACCACTAGACGACATTGAGACGGCGACCCATCCGCGACGAAGAAGAAGAAGGTACGAGAATTAAAGGTATGCAACATATTCCTTTTTGGTGTAAAATGACCAGTTGCTTAAGTGAGAACTGCCACGGCCCGTTCCCGGACGAGTATACAAAACGAGAACTGCCACATCCCATTCCGGGACGGGTATACGGAAGGAGAAATGCCACGGCCCGTTCCGGGAGGTATGCAACAGAAAGCCACTCGAGGATAAAGATTAAAGAGATAGAATAATTGTCAGTTGAAAGATGAAGAATATTGTGAGGGGATTGAAAATTATTAGTGGAATTAACTGTTAATTGCTTATGGGGACGGTTTATGACAAGTATTTGTTGACGGATTAGAAGACGACTATGTTATAATCTGCATGGAAGCAGTCCCGCAGTAATGTTTTCAAAAACAAGAAGCCTTGAAAAGAAGCTCTGTTCCGCCTGGCGCTAGACACATAAAAGAAGAAAGGAAAGTTTCTTTCTATTGTAGTAATGAGATGAGTTCTTGCTGTGAATGTCGTTTGTGGTATCGGTGTGCCTGATTTGAAAGCAATTCATAAAGCAAGAACAAAATAATGACACTTGTATGAAAATAAAATTTACATGGCTGAAATTATGTATTTATAGAACGTGCAATCGTATGCAGTTACTGTGTTGAGATGATTGGAATTTATTCGAATTTTCGGAAACATTTAAGGTAATCTGTGTGAAGTTTCAATTTCATTATAATCAGTCTTAACACACATTATATATATATATATATATATATATATATATATATAAGTATTTTACTTAAAAACTATACATTACAGTGTCTGTTTGGTGTACCGGGATTTCATCGGTCTTGACATACGGTTTCTGGGATAGAAACAGTCTTATTATTGTCAGACCCAATCTTCAGTACCGTTCAGCGGTCGGAGATTTTCAGAAAAATAGTGAATAAACAGGGAAAGAAACATAATTGCCGGTTTTTGTTGTTCCTCCATAACAGATAATCCGCACTTGTAAACAAATGAAGTTTTTGATAAAATACTATATATAAACTTTTGAAGAATCTACGATCGAGCACTTTATTGATTTTAACTAATTGATAATATATGCTATATATATATATATATATATATATAGAGAGAGAGAGAGAGAGAGAGAGAGAATGAAATAGAGCAACGTTCAGTCTGGCTAGTACTAAAATGGGTAACTATTTGGGATGATCAGTTGCTTCATGTAACAATTTTCTTTCAAAGTAATCTACAAATCAATCGTATACAAAAACATGTACGATTTTGGCCCAAAATGACTCAACGATTGTTGACGTGCTGTAAAATCTAACTATCAATGTTAATACGTGTTGAGATTTATCCCTATTATTTTCTCTGTAGATCATGATACTTGGGTTACAAAAAATAGGTAATGTGATCCGGCATTAAAATAACATCAAAAGGGTGTATCTACAGTAAGAGCGACGAACCAAAGATGTGGCACAATGGGTAGTGACGTCGGCAATAGAATTGGCAAACTGCTTTAAAATCCTGTCGAATTTATTACTTTATTAGAGCATTAAAACAGTTGGAAAGGGTATGAACTCAAATCCATAAAAATATAGCTAAAACAGCAGTTCGATCAATAAATAGGCATTGTGTTTTACATAGCTCGAAAGTGTTGATACGCCGTAAAACAAATTAAAGCAACCCGATAGCATTATATTTCTATTCATATCTCAGTAACGTCGTCAATGCCAAATTGAGGGGAACGTATTATGTTAACGCTATTTTTGAAAATGCCGACACTCTACCTTAATACCTTGAAATACACCGTTTGATATCAGGTTATTCTTTTTATGTATACCAACCTCACAGTTCGCTAGTCTATTTGTATCATAAGGTTGGCATCTGGGAATCAATATTTTGAGATCGATAATTTTTATACTCCCATCATTTTATCTAACATATAATTTCCGTATTCTATGCTTGAAATTAATATTTTTACAAATTTGAACAAAATGAAGATTATGTACCGCAATTCAGTGAACCACAAACGGATCTAGCATCAGACTATCTGACGTCACTAAAACTCGACGCCTTTTCAGACGTAAACCAAACATGTATTTTTCATTGACTTTGTTTCATGATAAAATATAAAAAACATTGTATATATATATAGAGAGAGAGAGAGAGAGAGACAGACAGACAGACAGACAGATAGACAGACAGACAGACAGACAGAAAGACAGAAACAGAAAGACAGATAGAGACAGAGAGAGAGAGAGAGTCAGAGAGAAAGAAACAGAGACAGAGAGACTTAAATTAACTTGTTGGGTCACAACCACTGCCACAATTTGTTTCATTTAGATTTCATTCGAAAATTCATAAACTATGATATACATGTTAAACGACTTATTCGTGGATCACGAAAAATAATAAATCTCTTTACATCTGTAGTATTCTTATGGATGAGATAGATGTAAAGAGTTCTATTATTTTGCTATCTAATTTACATACGCGTTTACGGTGTGTACGAACCGACTATGTAAATAGGCTGAAAGTAGTTAATTCTTTTTACGACATATATATATATATATATATATATATATATATAGAGAGAGAGAGAGAGAGAGAGAGAGAGAGAGAGAGAGAGAGAGCAAGATAGAGCACTTTAGTTAAGTTGACAACAAGCCGTTATTCTGCGAAATGCATAACTCTGGGCCACACCTATTGAGTTATCTCTCGACTGCTTACTGGATAGCCGCCATGTTTGCTATTTAGATATTAATTTACTTCCCATTTCTAGACGATGTGCGTTGGAGCATTGGTACGCGCCTCGGCTACTGAGTCAAACATGACGTTCGTATCGAGGTTCAAACTGTATGACCGGTAGAAAGTGGCTCCTCCAATACTGACGATTGCAGGTTTGGCATGAAACACATGTGTATATAGATTTATTTTGATAATAATATTTATTTATAATAAAATATATATATATATATATATATATATATATATATATATATATATATATATATATATATATATATACTGGCAGGGTAACCCGGCGTTGCCCGATGCCATAAAACAAAATAGAAGAGGTTAAAAAATGTGTGTAACATCTTTATATTAAAACTCCTATCTTCTACTTCTCTCAATCTGCCTATCTATCTTTCTTTTAATCCCCTTTTCTTCGTCTTTTAATATTCCTCCTCCCACTCCTTTTTCACCTTCGAACATCCCATACCTCTCTTTCTCTTGTTTTAATGTATTGAGAAAAAATTTAAAAAATTAAAAAATAATAATAATAATAATTATTATTATTATTATTATTATTATTATTATTATTATTATTATTATTTTTATTATTATCATCATCATCATCATCATCATCATTATTATTATTATTATTATTATTATTATTATTATTATTATTATTATTATTATTATTATTATTATTATTATAATGCAAGCTATTCACCTGAACAGTCAGTTTTAAAGTTATTGCTTCCGGTCAACACCAAGCTTCTCTTCCCTCCATTTCTCAAAAATATAATGAAATCTATATTTTTTTAATTCATTCTCTTCCCTGGTAACACCCAGTTTTTATTTTCCCCTTTAATAATATAATGAAACCTATATTTATTTTAGTGTATTCTCGGGCAACGCTTAGTTTCTTGCCTTCCCTTCTCCGTCAAACATATACCACATAGTAAATGTACTACTGTATTTCTACACACACTTGTTCTATCTAGAATATTGAGCACTGACTCTCGAGTAATGCAGAATACCTTTACTGGTATACAACAGCCTAACAAAATACAGTGAAAATCTTTCTCTCGGGCAACGCGGCGTTTTAAAACAGCTGCTCTATGTAGGGTTGCTCGATCTAGGATATTGATAACTCTCGGGTAACACTGAGTTAACACACTTGCTCTATCTAAGATATTGAGCACTTTGGATTAACCTATACCACTTACTTAATATAATACTGTATTGTTGCTATTATGGCTCCAGGGAAACGCCGAGTTAGCAAAAGACAGATAAGTTATTTCTCCAGAGATACACTGCATTTAAACACACTTGCTCTATCTAAGATGTTGAAGACTTTTGGATTACTACTAAATGTAATACTGTAATCTGACATTTATTCCTCTTGTTTAGAGCGCTTCTGAAACCACCCAAATAAAATTAAGGATGCCTTCAGATCACTACTAAAACCCACTCTTTCAGAGTTTCTTGACCCCCGAGTCCGAAGAGAAGCGTAAGAAACGTTGAATAAATAAAATACAGTCATTTCCAAGAGGACTACATTGAAATTATAGTGTTTTCTTTCTAAATTATGGCTGAAAAACTCTAACCCCTCACCCGACGAAATCTGCTCCATAGCCTCCTTTAGGGATGCACTTAGAAATTCGGTTTACACTGTTAATTTTACATAAGAATACACTTTTAGATTTTTTTTTTAGATATTCTAACCTTACTTTCTATAGGGCACACACAAACGCACACACATATCCACAGAAATTGAGTTATATTTATATCCATAGACACGTGTTTTCTCGTCTCTACGACTAATCAGTTTGTCATAGATGCTTAGAAATCGGCTGACAACAGTACACACGAAAATATATATATATATATATATATATATATATATATATATATATATATATATATATATATATATATATAGCAGGAGAGTTTGAATTACATACTAGACACCATCCGTGAGTATCTTCGGTCTGTCTGTACAAGGGTTTGTCAAGACAACCTGACATTAGGAAACTTCTCCCTACAAGTAAACCCTGCCCAAATAATTAAAATAACATTGGATTCGAAGCCCAAATAAGATCCCCTTTGACACGACTATACACTGGCTCATATGAGGAATGGTGCACCTTCTCCAAGTAATGTTAGCTCAAGTAACAGTACTTAGCTGGATACTCCACCAGACTAGATGGATTCTTGCCCTGTTATCCGGTAAAACCAAGAGACCACAAGAAATATATACTATAACATAGTTCACTGGTCAACTGGAGAGAGGAGAATTAATGTTCTTTACTTATCTATTAACTCAACGTTTAAGAGGTAAAAGAGAACTTTAGTGGAATATTCAAACATCTATGTATCCCATTCAGAAATCTAGTGTTAGCTCCAAGAAAGGGGCCTCTTGATTTCTTGAGAACTTCGACTGAAGTAAGTAAAATGAAACAAAAAGTCAATATATATATATATATATATATATATATATATATATATATATATATATATATTAAGAAAATTACCCGTCTTAGGATGGGTAAAATTAATTACCTGAACAGAACAGTTTTGCATTGATGTTTTTTCATCTTACGAAGATTAAAATCAAGATATAATACTACTAAACCATCATGTATAGAATTCTATTCCCATGTTGATCGAAATCATTACCTGATTTTGATTGTGGAAAATGTCTCAAATTTAATGCTTATGTCCAAGAAGTCTTAAGAATGAATTGCTTGATTGGTGTCTAATAATTATGGATTAAATTTAATGTTAATTTGAAATATTTGTATTTTCAAATAGGAAGTTGTGGTCATATATAAATCCCCCCCATTAAACCTTTTAAAATACTCCAAAGAAACTGAAATTTGGGGAGTATTTATTAATTGATGTATTATCCCTATTTTTAAATTTTCACAATAATAGGGGGTGTCTTAATTTTCACGAAGAGTTTCTACCCACTGTTTACCTCTTTGCATAGAACTATAGTAAACTAAATATATCCCACATTATGACCACTTACACCTAGCATAATGATCGGTTAATTAGTTTAGGAGTGAATCATATACATAGAAATAGATAAACATATACACATACCACACTTTATGTATACTAGTAAAAATACTGGGCGCTTTCCGGATAGATAACACAACATAAGAGAACTTTAGTGGAATATTCATTGTGTGTCTAATGCATTAAACTTTTAATACAGATGCATGAAAAGGAAGAGAAAACAAAAGCCTACGGAATTGTAATGGTGTCTACTGTCTAATAATGCGTTAAATTGATTGAACTCTTTAACACTATTGTCTAATACAGATTATTCCAAATGCACTCACAATAGTATTTATGGTACCTGCTATTAGATATTGACAAATAATAACAATAACGTTTAGAGGAAAGTAAGAGATTTCTGACCGGGTGTCACACACGTGAAGCATGATTTCTTTGTTAAATATCCGTAAAAGAACCCTGGATTTGCAAAATCAACAATCATTTAGGCAAAAAGTAAAAATGTGCTAGCGGAAAGTATCCAACTATTTGCTAATAATATGGAATTAATTCATAAAAAGATGGGTGAATATATAAACAACTATGTTGGTTTCATGTAAAACGATCGTACTGATTGAAACTCCGATAAGACGTTTGTAAAGAGATTCTTTTCTCTCAAGACCTGTCGAAATATTTAATAGGGAGACCATTTTACGCTAAATTTGAAGAGGAAACGGAATCCATAGCTAAAAATTGAAAAAGTTGTATTGTATTATTGTCTTATTAAGAACCATTAAATAACATTATTAAATCATAATATCATTAAATTTCATTAAATCATAATATCATTAAATAACATCATTAAATCATAACATCGCTAAATCATAATATCATTAAATAATATCATTAAATCATAATATCATTAAATAACATCATTAAATCATAATATCATTAAATAACATCATTAAATCATAATATCATTAAATAACATCATTAAATCATAATATCATTAAATAACATTATTAAATCATAATATCATTAAATAACATCATTAAATCATAATATCATTAAATAACATTATTAAATCATAATATCATTAAATAACATCATTAAATCATAATATCATTAAATAACATCATTAAATCATAATATCATTAAATAACATTATTAAATCATAATATAATTAAATAACATCATTAAATCATAATATCATTAAATAACATTATTAAATCATAATATCATTAAATAACATCATTAAATCATAATATCATTAAATAACATTATTAAATCATAATATCATTAAATAACATCATTAAATCATAATATCATTAAATAACATTATTAAATCATAATATCATTAAATAACATTATTAAATCATAATATCATTAAATAAAATTATTAAATCATAATATCATTAAATAACATCATTAAATCATAATATCATTAAATAACATCACTAAATCATAATATCATTAAATAACATCACTAAATTATAATATCATTAAATAACATCATTAAATTATAATATCATTAAATAACATTATTAAATCATAATATCATTAAATAAAATTATTAAATCATAATATCATTAAATAAAATTATTAAATCATAATATCATTAAATAACATCATTAAATCATAATATCATTAAATAACATCATTAAATCATAATATCATTAAATAACATCACTAAATCATAATATCATTAAATAACATCATTAAATCATAATATCATTAAATAACATCATTAAATCATAATATCATTAAATAACATCACTAAATCATAATATCATTAAATAACATTATTAAATCATAATATCATTAAATAACATTATTAAATCATAATATCATTAAATAACATCATTAAATCATAATATCATTAAATAACGTTATTAAATCATAATATCATTAAATAACATCATTAAATCATAATATCATTAAATAACGTTATTAAATCATAATATCATTAAATAACATCACTAAATCATAATATCATTAAATAACATTATTAAATCATAATATCATTAAATAACATTATTAAATCATAATATCATTAAATAACATCATTAAATCATAATATCATTAAATAACATCATTAAATCATAATATCATTAAATAACATCACTAAATCATAATATCATTAAATAACATTATTAAATCATAATATCATTAAATAACATCATTAAATCATAATATCATTAAATAACATCGCTAAATCATAATATCATTAAATAACATCGCTAAATCATAATATCATTAAATAACATCATTAAATCATAATATCATTAAATAACATCACTAAATCATAATATCATTAAATAACATTATTAAATCATAATATCATTAAATAACATCATTAAATCATAATATCATTAAATAACATCACTAAATCATAATATCATTAAATAACATCGCTAAATCATAATATCATTAAATAACATCATTAAATCATAATATCATTAAATAACTAGGTAAACGACCCGTCAATGCTGGGTTTCTCAACCCTTTTTCTTTAATTCAAACGAAAAAAGTTATTTTTAACATTAAATCGCGATAAAAGTATATTATTCAGGTTTATGATGATGATCGATATCGACGAGGAAATAATTGGAACGCTATCGCCAAAAACATAATTGTTTTTGGTGAGATTCGAACCCTGAAAGACAACATAAAATATACTACCCGTAAACGAACACTTTGTCCACACAGCAACCGATCAAACTAAAATACATTGTCTTTTTAACCTATTAAACTGATTATGTTTCGGCGTAGAGATACAAAGGTAAACATCTGTTTTAACGCATAGATCTAAAATAGTTCAATTGTCTAAAATGAGTAAAGAAATATAAAGAAAAGTTCCATTTTTAACAATAAAATGATGTCAAATACATACGATGATTCGATAAATAAAGCAATTATCACTTATTTTTGTGTTTATTTTTTTTTCTTACGCGGGTAGTGAAACGGTAGCCGACTGAACAATAAACTTATAATAAGTATGTTGTTGAGTCAGTTTATAATAGAAAATATTAAACTAGAAAAGAAACGCTCAAAATGGTTGAATATTTGTTTCTAATGTTGTTTTTCTGTACTTTTAAATTTGAATAATGAGGGGGGGTTTAATGTTGAAAAACGACTGACATCGATATGGACATCGGGCCAAAGGGGCTGATTCCAAATCTACGGTTAGTTTGGTTCTTAGATCAACTGTTTCACTGTGATGCCGCGACACACATACACACATAGAGACAACTTTAGTTTATGTATATAGATGTTACGTTAATGCGTAAATGTCGATTGTTTAACCGAGACGAACCTTTAGCCCGCCCGACGAATAAAAAAGAAATTCTACTATCACATGTAAACAGCCTGTAAAAGTGTCTGCAAAATAGTAATTAAAAAACATAATTAATACTTTCGACGGGGGATCACTTGTCTATATAAATTCAACGTTGAATAATCACACAATTTCTGACCAGAAATGTTTGATAATTTTATTTATTTTTTTTTTCAATATTATTCAAAAAAGAAACACGGGGATTATTCCTACAGAAATTACTTATATTTAATTAACTTTTACTGTTAATTTTTTTTTAATTTTACACAATATGTCAATCAAATATCTATTTTCTTTCACGTTTCAAAATCAATAAACTAATTAGAAAGTAGTCTAATTACTGAAAAATAAGTAACTAATTGACTTTCTGGAAGAAACAATTTTTAAAATGTAAATAGGGAACGAATTCCGACTACTATTTGCCAATAAGGACCAGCGCTCAAAGATTATTTAAGAGCTACTTTTTGGCCGCGACTATTCATCACGGGTTTCCATTAGAACGAGGCCCAATAAGTAAGATAAGTATAATTGTTTCATTATCAAATAGGCAATTATACGGTAAATAAATTGTACAAATATATTTAAAAGTACACACTGTTATATGAAACAATAACAATGGAAGACTTGAGAAAGTTTCATTCTTCTTTAAATGCTGGTACATGTGTTAGTACAGACTTTTATAGCGTTAGAATTTACAGAAGAGTTCTTTAAAGAAGAGGTAATCACAAATAAGGGAGGTTACTCTCAATTACTTATTACATTTAGTCATTTTATTTTAATCATACGGAATAAAGGCATTCCATCGACACGGCTTTTGCAGGTTCTGTAGGAATATCCTGCGAGAGGATTCTGGAGTATATATACGCTACTTTTGTGTGCAGATAGTTGTGGTTCTGAGAACAGATGTTCCGAATTGGGTTGGGAATGGTCTCGTTTCCGAGCAATTAGACCTTCGTCCACATCTAGCTCGTTCTCAGCATTCTGGGATTCTAGAGACGATATGATCGCAGTTAGTTCGTAGATGAATGATATGATGCCATGCGGACGGGTTGACTTTTAGTTACAGTAGAAAGAGTATTGAGATGTAGGAGCTTCCTTAGAGGCTATATTGGATGAAGGAATATGCCCTGTGTGTGAAAGGTCTCTGAGGGAAACAGTGAATTCCTTTCCTTTAGAGTGTCGTATCAGGATATAATGTGGATTCGCTTTGATCAGTTCCATTACATTTGTTAATGGGTCATTCTTATCATGACGTCTCAGGAGAACAATTCAAGGTTTCAAGAGCCATACAGGAAATGAGGTTCTCGCCGAATTCTTCGTTGCAATTGGAGAAACCTTTCATGAGGCGTATCATTTATAGTTGTATATATGATGTTCTAATAACGAACAGAGATTCAAGGAGGAGATGTTCGTCGTGGGTGATCGGACATTTACGGTTCGCGACAGCCAGTTGTATGCTTTACCATATTATGTCATTATAACGTTCATATTGGACATTAATCCGAAGGTGGTAAGGCGTAATTCGGCTTATGGACACTCTTTGTTCACGATGAAATTGTTTAAGCTGCTCAGACATAAAAGGGCTCCACAATTTGAATAAGTGTAGTATGGAAGCCCAGAAATAGAAAAAAAGAAGAGGATAAGCACTGCATCCCCGAGTTTGCAAATATGTCCGGACAAGAAAATCCGAATGGGAATAACGAATATTTATCGATGACGGTTAGCATGTAACGATTCCCTGGTTTAGACGGTAGGAGACCTTTACCCTTGAAATCCATGTTTATCCTCTGAAGTGGTTGCGTGGTTTTTATCAGCGCCCTGGTTTAAGTCTTAAGAACTGTGTTATATGTTTTGCACATATTCTATATGATCTCATCATGTTTTACATCGTCCGTGGAATATAGTATATTTTTGGTCCGTACCACGTGTGTCATTCTTGTTATGCCTGGGTAGCACAATTCATTGTGTACGATACGAAGTTCATCCATGTTTGGTATCGAGCTACATACCCTCGATAGTACGTCAACTGCAGCATTCTTTCTTTTTCATGTCGGTAGATTACATCAAAAGAAAAACAGAAAAGCTCTATGTTCTAGCTCGCTATTTTACCATTTTTAATTTTACTTGTTATTCTGGCGTTAAACCTGAATACGACATATTTTTGACTAGCAGGGCTACCCGGCGTTGCTCGGGGTCATAAAAACATAAAATAGAAGGAAAATCGCGTGTGTAACATCTTTATATTAAAACTTCTATTTCTCTCCCTCTCTCTATAGCCGTCTATTTATCTTTCTACTTTTCTCTTCCCTGGTCGCCCCATTTCACCGCTACTTTCTCATTTTGCCTTTTCCGAAAGCTGTTTCTTCCTAACCATTCCTCTTCCGTTGCCCAGGGCAAAAGTATGACATATTTCTATAAAAAGTAGAACCTCTGTCTGCACCTTTTATATAGGTACTTATCTCCGCCCCGATGCGCATACTATATACAGACCTATCGCCGCCCCAGAACGCATGCTAAATACGTACCTATCGCCGTCTCGGAGTGCATGCTAAATACGTATCTATTTCCGCCCCGAAGCGCATGCTCAATACGTATCTATCGCCGCCCCAGGGCACATGCTATATACGTACCTATTGCAGCCACTGTGCACATGCTATATACGTACCTATCGACACCCCTATGCACACACTATATACGTACCTATTGCCACCCTGGTGCGAATACTATATACGTACCTATTGCCGCGCCGATGCGAATACTATATACGTACCTATCGCCGCCCCGGTGCGCATACTATATATTACTTATCTCTTCAAGGGTGCGCATACTATATATGTACCTATCTCCAGCCCAATTTGCATACCTAAGTACCTATATTAATGCGCCCCTGTCGTAGCAAAGAACCAAAATCGACATATTTTTGATTAGTAATTAATCTAAAATATCGTCCGATCAAATTGTGTCTGTTTTCTGGGTGACTCTACTGTAGCATAAGCCACTTTTTCAATTGCTGAATGTCGCTCTTCTGAACACGACAAACTCCTTGAAAATAAAAGCGGCTGGGCGTCCGGATTGCCTTTAAGATGCAGCAATAGCACAATCGGATGCATCTGTCTCCAGCACCAGAGAAATACTAGGGTCCATAGCTGTAATCTCTGTACTGACTGAATCCTTTTTAAGATTTTTAAAAGATTTTTAAAAGCCTTCTCTGCAAATGGGTGTATTTTATCTGAAAATGAAGCAATTGACTATGGGTAATGAAAAAACATGCCCATGTCTCGTTTTAGGGTACGCATATTATTAGAAATTGACATGCTTGAATTGTTCTGGGTCTAGTGACATAGAACCTTTGCTCACGATGTATCCCAGTAAATAAATGTTTTCTACACCAAAGGGCATTTATCGCTATTTAGTGTGAGGTTGTATTTTTTCAATGCGCGCCAGAAATTGTTTTAGATTACGATCTTCGTAGTTCTTTCTACATGCAGTTATATTATCAATGTAGGCAAAAGTACCTTCCAATCTTTATAGTTGGAAATTGGCAACACCATTCGTTACCATTCGTTACTCTGAATGGTATTCTTTGTAAACATATAGATTCGATTTTCAGTATTTACTTCAACAGCGCTCAATACGTGAATAGAGCTTGGTAGTAAGCTGTGAAAATATATTAATGGCAATTAAGCTACACAGACGCTTCCGCGTATATATATATATATATATATATATATATATATATATATATATTGGCAGCAAATCCTTAACGATACAAGTCTGTTTAGAGTACAAGGAGTTTTTATTATTTGTATTTTTGTTATTGTCTTATTGGCTCTGCACGCTATCTTTCGTATGTTTGGTGAAGTATCGCGTCGAAAATTATTTTTGGTCAATCTTCGTTGAAAATCGATAGAAATTAACTCCTGATAACGATCACGAAGATCGAAAGCGTTTGAACGGGACCACAAAACCTTTTCCAATCAATACTCAACCAATTACAACCATAAGCACGGACAACAGCTCGCAGAGTCGAGAAGACAATTAAAAAATACAAAAAAAGAAAAATCCATTGTCTATAACCAGACTTGCCTCGATATATATATATATGCATATGCATATATATATATATATATATATATATATATATATACAGGGTGGGCAAAAATAAGGGTCCTATTTTTAAAAATTCATAACTTTTTTATTTATTGATTTTTTTAAATTTTTTTTTTAGAATAAGTAAAGGACCCCTTCCGAAGCAAGCATGAGCCGTATTAGCCCTAAGGAACGTACCCTCATTTAGAAAACATTATTTTTGCTTAAAAAACTCAAAACAGTGTAAAAAACAATACTTTAGTTTTTGTAAGTTTTAAGAAGTGTTTTTCGGCTAAAATTTGTTTTGTTTATTTCAAAAAATCTCGGAAGGGTCAGTCTACACACACATAAAGTTTGGTGAGTTTAACTTTTATTTTGTGGAAGTTATTTAAATTCAAGTTATTCAAATTTAAAGATAGGACCCTTATTTTGGCCCACCCTGTATATATATATATATATGCATATATATATATACATATATATATGCATATATATACATATATATATATATATACATACATATACACATACACACATATACACATATAAGGTAAAGGTAAATGTCGCATAGCCTGGACGCGCACGAGTGTCGTTGCCGACATCGCACACTACCCATGGCCGTAGCGGCGGTGATTTGTTAGGGCACAGCATATGGAAGGCGAAGCCCATCCCTCTCCTTCCGCTGCCTTGAACCTTCCCAGTTAGGTACCCATTTACTGCTGTGTGGACAGAGGGAGTTTTCAGACCCGAAAATTCGCATGCCGTGAGTGGGATCGAATCCGGGTCGTCCAGCTATAACCACTCGTCCACAGGCCCTCCCTTATATACATATATATATACATACATATATATATATATACATATATATATACATATATACATATATACATATATATATATACACATATGTATACATATATACATATATATACACACATATATATATATATATATATATATATATATATATATATATATATATATATATATATATATATATATATATATATATATATGAGGGAGAACGAGATTGGTAGACAAAGAGAGGGTGAAAATAAACCCAAGAGAAAACCTAAGAAAATAAATAACAATAATTTTTTTTTTAAATGTAAATATAAAAAGTTTTTGTTTTTTTTACTTTAGTTAACCGCCTGTGGCATGGAAAATACATTGCCATTTTGTCCCACGGGTGCACGTGTGTGTATTTCTTATACTTTTTTTTTATTTTAGGCCAAACTGCTCACGCATGTAGACGAGGCATGCGCGACAGGAGTCGAGCTAACCCGACCTACCCTTCGAAGAAAAAAGATTAATCGCTTTGCACGAGTTTTCGATTCCGACTTCATTTAGTAGATAAATAAACTAAAGTAAAAACTAAAATAAAGCAAAAAATTTAAAAATTAAAAATTAAACAAGAGTGAAAAACATCCAAGCAGAATAACATCTAGAAGAATCTATGCGTTTTGACTAAAAAACAAACAAGCCCTTCATATCGGCTTTCGTACACGTGATAACGCCATATTCTACCAAGACTGAGAAGAAAAACGAACAGAAAAATAAAGGCAAGAATTCGGATCTTGACTCTCTCATTACCATGGGAAAAAAACATGTTTTATTTTTTCTAAAGGGATTGAAAGGGCAATGACACTTTACAACTTGCTCATGTACAAGTTTAATTGGATCTTTCACTCCATAATGTACAGACAATCTTTAAAGTTTCATATGAATACGAAAGTAAGAAATAAAGGCACTTCTTTAGTTTAGCTGTGAATAAGAAATCAATTTTGAAGAGTTACATTCACTCCTAACTCAATCAACTAGAGGTAAAAATTATTTTTACCATTATTTTTAAATGATATCTTTTCGTTTTATAAAGTTTAAAATTATGCAATAAAAAATCCATCTTGACTGTTTGTTTGATAAAAAAAATCAGACAACCTCTTCGTTTTTAAAGAGTTTTAAATTATACCTCCCACCTCCAAAAAATTACTGTTGACGTTTTATAAAATTTTACATTATTAAATAAAATAAAACACTATTCGCTTTATTGATTTATTGATTATTTTGGATTTTAGAAAAAACTTCTAATTCTATATTACTTCCGATTGATTTCCTGTCCCTGTTTTCAAAATTTAAAACAAATAAATTCTGATTCACAGCTAAATTAAAGAAGTGCCCAAATAAATTAAAACTTATACTGGTAAGTCAAAGTAGATTCTGGTAAGAAACATATATAATATAAAGAATGATTTACAATAAGACCACTTACTAATAAGACTACTTATCGAGGGCAAAAGCCACTCGATGATAAGGGTTAACAAGATAAATAAATGGTGTGTTCAATGGGGAAGAATACTACGAGAGGATTGAAGACGATTGATAGAATGAACAAAATTTAGTTACCTATGGAAACGGTTTTATAACAAGTATTTGCTGGCATTCGATTGAAAGACAGTCATGTTGTAGTCTGTGGGTAGTAATTACCGTGGTAATGTGTTCCACAGATGAGAAGTTCTTGAAAAACAACTCCGTTCATAAAAATTCTGCCTGGCGCTTGACATACGGGGAAGAAGGGAAATGATAATTAAGGTACACAATAACAAAATACTAAAAGAGAATAGTACGGAAGAAAAAATAACAAATTGCGTAAAAAGGTGACCAATATCGCAAAAATAACACTAAGAAGAACAAAAATATAAGAACAACAAATAGTAATAACCCAAACCCTAATAGCAATCATCCAAATAGAAATGAAAAAGTTAGCAATGAAGAGAAAAGCTGTAACTGCATAACTCGTACACTTTCTCCACTACAAAATAAATGCCTAACCAAAAGTATTGTTTACCAAGTCACAACATTTTCCAAAGAAAGACTGAATAACAAGAAGTACTACGCGGGTATGACCTCCCTAGATTTTAAAACCAGATGTTACGACCACAGCAGCACATTTAAAAACAAAAAAATGTCGAATTATAACAGTACTAGTGAACAATTATTATCAAAGAAAGCGGACGCTCACCAATAATCGAATGAAAAATAATACGACAGGCCACCACATGTAGAAACTTAGACGACCCGTGTAGATTATGTCTGAATGAGAAATTTGAAATCCTAAACTTTAAAGACCCCCAAAACCTATTAAACTGTAGAAGTGAAATAGAAAACAACTGCTTACAACTGAATAAAAATTACCTTAGGTTAACAATACATAATAAATAAATAAATAAATGGACAAATAAATAAATAAGTAAATAAAGAACTAAACTAAACTAAAACCTAAAATAGAAATACAGGCAAGCACGTGTAAAAATAAGTTCACTCAATATTTCGACACAACAAAGAAACAGGGATGTGTCACCCTATAGAAAACAAGACAATAGAATAGAAAGTAAAATCAACCGAACCTTTGTTTGTGAAGAAGCCAAACGATTGGCTAAGAGAATAACAAAGAATTGGTTAACTAGTGTATATACAAAAACACCCGGCAACACAAACTCCATGCATTTTATCCTGACGATTTCGCTACGGGGATGAAACGCAAAAGCATCTATGTAGCTTAATTGCCATAAATATATTTTCATAATTTACTACCTAGCTATACTCACGTATTGAGCATTGTTGAAGTAAATACTGAAAATTGATACATAAAAGATTATAACCCTTATAACATTTTATGTGGATATATATATATATATATATATATATATATATATATATATATATATATATATATATATATACTATGAATATATATTTTTTTAATATTAAAGTGTTTTTCATCTATAGACGACGTCGTTTCGGGCTCTCTTATCCTCATCAGTGTAGGAGTGGCAGTTGCAGGCAATCGCATGGGTTCGAACGCAGTTCGTAGATTAAGTCTAGAATCACGAGACAAACGCTCAGGGCCACACTACCGCGAGAAATCGACACAGACAGTAATTGAAATTAAGTTACACTTACCCGGGAGGCGAGGGAAGCGTCTTATCTACAGTGTTTAACGCTTGAGCGGAACTTGCTTATGTATATATATATATATATATATATATATATATATATATATATAATATTAATTTAAATAAATAATATTAAATTATTTTTACCTACATACGTCATCGTTTCAAGTTTTCGCTCTCATCAGTGTAGGGGTGATAATCTCAGATGGTCGCACGGTCCGAACCCTTGCCACAGAATCAACCTAGACTCTGTAAGCAAGTGCTGTATCCATTAGGACACAGTTAGACAGAAAGCTAAATAGAAAGGAAAGGCGGTCGTGAGTATCAAATTCCGATGCTTGTGTAAAGGGCACGTGATATAAATGATGATTTACAATATTTGAATTGTAATCCCAGATCACAGGTCGTAAATGGCAAAGCTCGTGTCTGACAACAAACAAAAAGGCTAAGAAAACATTGAATCAATGGTTTCAGTAGACGTTGGGAACACGAGCTTTCACTTAGATTTACCGCCATTAAAAGTGACGGTTCTTTCATACCACAAGGGCGCCTTCTACAATTCACGTTTATTTGTCGGTCATGAGCATAAATAGACCATAATACTTGACTTTTGCCATTAAAATTTCATTCAAGCCAAAAACTAAATTTCTATTCGTCATTTATACTGTTCTTCGGTACGACAGATGTGCGTGTTAAAGGGCATGTTTTCCTTTCGTTTAGAAGCACAAATAAACCATAATACTTGCCAAAATTCAAGCCAACAAATTACTTTCTTATATCAAAAGATAAGCTTAATAAAAAAAAAACGCTGTAATATTCCATTTCGCGAATTAATTATTTTAATTGTAAAAATGTTTCCCCTCAATCCGCAACTTTCATTATTTGTGTGTTCACCTGATGTTTCAAAATGAGACAAGAATAAGATTAACAGTTAAAAATGGAAATTCTTCTGTTTTATTTTTTTTTTCAGAAACAGCCTTCATGAAATGTTAGGACATGTTTTCTGGGTCGATTGTTGTTTTAAGTCATTGGTATGTGGAAATTTTAAATCACCGTTCAAAACTGCTACAAAATAAAGTTACTTGTGAAATCAGTTGATGTGGTTCCCAATCGGCTTGAAAAGCTGGTGGCGAATGCTGGCACTCATATTCAATTCTAAATAAAACTCTATGCTATACGCTTTCTTATCATATTGATTTCGTGTAAAATTATATTTCAGCAAGAAATTGCGAGGACTTAATAATAGGAGGTTAGTTTCCACGCCCAGTATTAATACCGACATCAATTCATAGACATTAGAGATTGCTTCTAAATGGTCAAGTAAATTCGTATGAATCAGCATGGTATGACTTTTGGGTCGGTCTGTGTCTCTGTTTTCAGAATAAACACACACAGACACAGAGACGTTCGCTTTTATTTATATAGAAGAGATATCCAATTTGGGGGTGACTTTGCCTTACCTAAAAATGTTCTTACTGAATTTTCTCATAAAAATCAAACGGATTACTATCGATTAAGCAACAACTTGTCAGATTATTTACAAACAATTAATAGAATAAGGAGGTGACGTTGCTGAAGTGGTTATCGAGGTAGATTGTCGATCTGAAGTGGCAAGTTCGAATCCTGTCGATTCCAGGGTAACACTTTCACAATGGATGTAGACAACCTTCATGTGGTTCCTTCTGTAAGTACCTGGTTCTAGGAGGAATTGGTGGGGAAACCGATGCCAACAACAGAATCGAGTCGGGCAGAATTTACGTTTAGTAATAACATATGTTTTACTTACATGACAATAATATTTTGCTATTGAATTAAGAATTATTGATGAGAACAATTCATGATTGTTTAGAGAAAATAAAGAACGCATCATATTTATTGATTTATGTTGACGTAAACTCAATTTCAGATTTTATTGATTTTTACTAATGATTCATCATTTACCAAGGTCAAAAGGCACTCGAGGATAAGGGTAAATTATATAGACGGGTGAGTTGAATATGGTGAGAGGATTGAAAATGATGAATGGAATAGACAACATTTTTTACTTATGAGGGAGGTTTATGACAAGTATTTGTTTACATTGCATTTGAAGATGACCATGTTATAGTCTGCAGGGAAGCAAGGATTATAAGAAACATGCTGTTTGAAAATGAATAACAGTAATCAAATTGTGCCGGTTTCTTAATCCATAACTTGAGTCACGTAATAGTCTCTCTTGTCACACAATTTTCGACTACTTTGATCTCAGAATCTGACTTATTTGTAATATTTTTTACTTGCTTCCGACTTTTAGCAAGGTTAGACATGAAGTCAGTTTAACGTGGGAAGGAACTCCAGCTTCCCCGATGAAGGGCATTCTAGAAAGATACAAAAATATCCGAGAACAACCCTTTGGCATTCCTTGGTAGGGGCGCCCCAAGCAACTGGCTATAAACGATCCACCACTTTCCGAAGGAGGGGGAGGGTCCTTGCATTACCCGTTCTTTCGGGGTACCCGGTAAGATCCAACAAGAATGACAAAGAACAGAACGTATATGGAAAAACTTTGGGTTTCTTTATTTCCCATCACACATATAAAACAAAATCTTTTGATATACTTTTGTCTCATGAAAGTCTTTTTCTTGCTGAGGTCACAGACTTGCTTTCCGCTAGAAACTCGTTCATATATACATCCGATTGGAAAGCAATTTGCTGTGCATTGTCTATCCGAGCGTGAACTGAACCAATTGTTCCACAAGCACTTCCAATTGTCTGTTTGATGAAATTAAAGTATGGGGATTTCTTCACAGTACCAACTTGTTTATCAGTCGCATTTTTAGTCAGCGGACACGAAAGTCTAACAGCAAGACGGGCTTGGGTACCATAGCCAATAAACCTTCATCGGTGCCATAAACATCGGTAAACTCCCATTCTTCCGGTACTTCGATACTCCGATCACCAAGCGCTCCGGCTCTTCGCGTTTCTGAAACCCCCGCCTTTCAAGTCTCGCTTGCACTGCGGAACCTTCTCGTTTTTAACAGTTATGAAGTCGCTTTCTTTCTCGGCGTCCCACTCACCATGAACTCGTCCACGATTCATTTTTGCCACTCTTCATTATCTTACACTAGGACCGACCCGAACCATAAGTCATTTAGACAAAAGAGTCGGGCCCACTAGTGGACCAGACACTAGAATTAGAATCTGCTAAGGTTTTCAGGGTCCAAGTGTGTATGACTATTATGAATCCATCTTGAGTGGGTACTACAGCTAGTATTCGATAATATGTAGAAAGTAATTGTGTTTGTTTTGTTTTGTTTTGTATCTGTGTGTCTATCTGTCTGGCTGGCTGGCTGTCTGTCTGGCTGGCTGGCTGACTGGCCCACGTGTATGTGCTTTCGACTGTGTTTTAGATGATTTGTGTGTTTTGTTTTGTTGGGTGAGGGATTATTTTTCATATCAGCATAGAGAACGAATGTGTTATGTTCCAAGTTGCTTCGTCTTCTTTCCGGAGTAAGAAGATTTCTTTCTGAAATGGCCCCTTTGGGTGTGGCGGTGTGGGACGGTACGATTTAAGTAGACATTTACACATGTCAATAAGTAGACATGGAATGAGAGTTATTTCTCTTGACAGCCGGTCCCGCCCCTATCAATGTTGATGGCGGAGTGAGATGCTTGAAAAACTGAGAGTGCCCACGTGATATGTAAGTGGATCTATCAGTTAAAATGAGGAATGAAATAATTAGACGAAGTTTTTTGGTTATCTTTCTTTTGTATTATGTTTTAGGATGACGATGGGTAACGAAAAAGAGAGAAAGGAATGCGTTTCCAGCCACGTTTATCACTTACAGAAAATGAATATGTTGTCCAGTCTGAGTAACTTACAAAAAAATGGACAAGTATATTGAAGATTTTGACTTCTTTCCAACTGGGGAAATAAAGATTAAATAGACTGATGTATCATTTGGAAAATAACGAATTAAAGAACGGGCGTACCAGAAGAACGTCCGACTCGAAGTCCGTAGAAAACGGTATACGGTCAAAATGTGTTCCTCCTATTAACAAATAAATCAAATTTATTATGTTTATTATACCTATGTAGATACTTAGTTTTGTAAAGAAAAATATTTCAGATAAAAACTTCCATAACACTTTTTTAATTACTTATTTTTAGCCAAAACAGGAACTCTTTAATGGGAGGAAAAATTTGTGACCTTACACCATTTTCTGCCGACTTCGAGTCGAACGTTCTTTTGGTACGCCAAAAACGTCATATTTACAATAGTTTTTAAACGAAAGAACTGCATCAGAAAATACTTTGATTTTTTTATATAATTTGTGTTTTTCTGCTGTTGTTTTCTTTTGTTTTGTTTTTTTACTGTTGGGTCACCACTTATCAAAGACAAACCCCTAACCCTAACCCTAACCCTAACCCTAATCTGAGGATAAGGATTTATGGGATGGATGGATTGTCAGCCGGAATTGATCAATGCAATAAACTAAGTTTGATTACTTATGGGAAGGTTCACGACTAGTACTTGTTGACATGGGATTTGAAGACAACTGCGCTGTAGTCTACAGAGAAGCAGTCCCGCGGTAATGTATTCCACAGACAGGAAGCCCTTGTATGCTTTACGGTATAAATATTAGTAAGGTGTCTAGCTAATGAACATTCCTGTCTCCGCTCTCAAATCCGAAAACTTCTCGTAGGCAATACTAAAATCTTAGAACATAATACTAATACACAAAAACTCCACATACTAGAAGCTTTACTCATTAAAACAAAAAAAACTGCTATTAACAAGATTAATTTTAACACTAGTACTAATATACTTAAATGCTTATAATACCTAATAAATATAGTTTCATATTTAAAGTTTCCCACCATAATTAATTATAAATCTCACTCCAGGTCTTTACCTGTTTGTCATTACTCCACTGACGATGGATCCAGGCGAGTCAGAAAGTACTCTGGACCAACATGTATATTACGGCAGTTTCATCAGCCAATTTTCTTCCGAGATTAAGATTTTAATCCGGAAAATTGAAGGGATCAATACTAAAATTACCAGACAAAAATTGTCGGTTATTTTTAATAATACGTATCTTAAGGAAAAAATGCTGCCTCGATATACATATATATATATATATATATATATATATATATATATATATATATATGTGTGTGTGTGTGTGTGTGTGTGTGTGTGTGTGTGTGTGTGTGTGTGTGTGTGTTCATCATGTCACACAAAAGTTAACGAGTAAAACTTGCCGGACGAATTACATTCAAGTATTTAATATTTTTAACTATGCGGACACCTTCCACTTTATAATAAATAGCTATGTGTATTTTTTGTATATATGTATATATAAATATCAACCCGGCACACAAACGTTAGCGAGTAAAAACCTGTAGGACAAATCCATTACTATAATGAGATGTTTACTTTCCTTTCTTTTATTTATGTTTTCTATACCGATTTATACGTTTCTTTTTTTATAACTTTTCAGTTTGAGACTGAAGTAAAAAAGAAAAAAGAAAAAAGAACTTTTTTTCTTTTTTTTTTTTTACTTCACCGATTCAGGGGTTATTTTATCTGAATATGAATATTAGTGCGAACACTGGAGAAGAAAACTTTTCTCAGTCATTTTTGACGGACGGTGTACACTGTTATTGCTCGATCTGGACATTTCCAGATCGAAGAGTAATAATAACATGATAATAAAATTAAATCTATTAACCAATTGAGTTTTGTTGCTAATAGAGGAATCTATCTTTCGAACAAATTGCTAAATTACATTAGAAGATTTGGGGAACTATCGGATTAATTCTTTAACAGAATATGATATATCCATATAATGCTGGTACAAATTTATATATATATATATATATATATATATATATATATATATATATATATATATATATATATATCTATATATATATATATATAGATATATATATATATATATATATATGGGAAAACCCAAATATGATCTGAGGTAAAGACCGGATTCTAACTCTGCCTGACGATCAACAGCGGTTATAACAGCAGTTGATCGATAACATCGACATGCCAGCGTCGCAGATTTTGTACATGTCTGTATGAATAAAAATAATCATATTGTTGGATAATGTCCCTATGGGAATGGACGTATCTGTTAGAAATCGTTGGTTTGACTTGCGCGAATTACGCGGGTGGACCCGTGCAGTCGAGTGCAGAGTGAGGCCTCTTCTCACAGTCGGAGCTCACAAACATGACAGGGTCACCGCGTTACGAGGCCCCAGATCAAGGGTCAATGTGCACCTGCGAGAGGCTCTGTGACGTCACGGGCCTTTACGTGGGAAGCAGAGGGATACGTGACGTCACTCGTTCTTCGTGAGAAGCGAGTTTTAACAGTCTCGGTTTTGGAGGCGAACCTATCAGACGTGATTTTTTCCACGTAATCTGCAACTACATAGGGGAATTATTTCCCTAAGAAAATACAGGCTAAATATCTCTTTTTCCCCCCTCCACGAATGATTAAGGACTTAATTGCTAAGTAATTACGAAAGCAGTAATTTGCTCTCTCTCTCTCTCTCGACGTTAGTGAATATCTCCCAGCTGATTTGATAACTAACGCCTGTAATAAAAAGAATTGAAAGTTAAATAGATTTTTGTTTAGTGAGTCGGTCAGGAAGCTTTTGTTGCAGACAACAAACGGCGTGGTTCACAGCAGAAAGAAAGAAGAAAGATTTCAACCACGAGATAACATCGAGACGGCGCACCCTCTACGCGGCGAGGGAGAAATTTAAAGGTATGCAAACTATATGATTTATGTTAAAAAAAATGACGAGTGTTGAAACGAGAACTGCCACGGCCGTTCCGGGACGAGTATACAGAACGAGAAAATCCGCGGCCCTAAGTAGGGGTATGCAACAATATATATAAAAGCTCTATTTGATATTGAGCACTTTTATAAGCCCGGCTGAAATTCGTTGAATTCCTATCCTGTGGAATCTTACCTTGCATGGATTATTATTATTATTATTATTATTATTATTATTATTATTATTATTATTATTATTATTATTATATATATATATATATATATATATATATATATATATATATATATATATATATATATATATATACTTATTTATTTATTTATTTATTTATTTATTTATTTATATGTAGATATATATGCGTATATATGTGGATGGGTGTGTATGTATGACGAGTCACACTCATAGACAACCCCCAGATATATAACTCTATTTTGGTTGTCTATGTGATGACGAAACGGTTCGTCAAGAACTGGATCTTTTTTTAAATAAATAAAGACACGTTTACTGGAATCTAATTTTCTAATGTTTATTTATATATGCTTTGGATGTTGAAAAATCAACATCTTCTAAGCTTAAATCTTGTAAGTTTGACTATAAAAAATATATATTCATATATATTTTTATATATACATATGTGTGTATATATAGTAGTATGAACATGTATATTTGGCAAGTAAGCTACACAGAAGCATCAATGTTTCATTCTCACAGGAAATCATCAGACTAAAAGCATTTAGCCTGATGATTTCCTGCGGGAGTGAAACATTGACTACTCACGTATTGAGAACTGTTGAAGAAAATACTGAATAAACAATATATTATATCACCTTATAATATTATATGTGTATTTACATGAAATAGTAATAAATTATATATATATATATATATATATATAGAGAGAGAGAGAGAGAGAGAGAGAGAGAGAAAGAGATGAATATATATCTATATACGTTTCTAGCCGTCATTAACCAAACCCTAATTAACAATAGCTTTACAAACTACATCGTCTACTAGAAGTTTAAACACTCCTTAGCCGCTATAACAAAAATAGTAACATTTATAATATTAATAATATCAATTTATTTTATTGCAATCAAATGCACCGCAATTACACAGTAGATAAAAAATAATAAAAATATTATACATAAACAAATAACCCCTATTAACAATAATTCTAAACTTTAATTCATTATATATTATAAAGTAATCTAAAACGGCTAACTTACTAATACAAAATAATCCATCGCCCAGAAATAACCTACTTAAAGCTATATGTGTTTTAATTCTCTGTTAGGGAATGTGTCTCTAAGACTAATACATATATTGGCATGACTAGGACAGCTATCTCTAACCACTTAACCTTCCACATCACCTCGACACAAAGCCCTATTTACCAACATTTAACAGAACACACAATTTTCAAAACAAGCTTCCATAGTATACTAACTCAAAACACTTCCATCCTTGCTGTTCCCAACTCTAGTCTACGCATCCCCATCCTCGAAGCACCATTCATCCGGGCGCAAAAACCTGCCATCAACCTGGTTCAGTACGAGGGTGGGGAAGAAAACTTCAAATCTTTTTAATGTGTTTTTTTTTCATATGTTCACCATTTTTTTTAATTTGTACCAGCATTATCACGTGCCTCCAGATGAATCATGCGAGTCGAAAGTATTTGCAAGTATGCCGAGTTTCTGCATACATTGGAACATGGCATCAGATCGATGGTCCGGTCCGCCAGTGGGAAAGGAGGCATTACAAAAGGGATAAACAGAAGCTTTCACTTCTATTCAATCAAACTTGCATGAAAGAATACTGGTTATATATATATATATATATATATATATATGTATATATATATATATATATTTACATATATATATACATATTTACATATATACATATATTTATATACACATATGTGCATATATATACACATATATACATATATATACACATATGTAACTATATATATATACACACACACACATATATATATGTATATATATATATATATATATATATATATATATATATATATATATATATATATATATATACTGTACTAATTTATTAATAGTATAAATATTCTGCGCATTGATCTTAATGTTTAAACGGTTGAGTTGGGAAGATGGCTACAAAAGGGGAGATGTCCAATAAAATAATAAAACCAACATTGCTCTACGGTAGACGCCCAACTGCACTATTTCCATGAATGTTTATTGTTATTGCGTCATCGCCGTTTACGAGTCAATGATTCTCTTTGCCCCAGGAGGCTATGTAATAGTCGACCATCTGCTGTGATGTCAGCGGTGCAGCTGTATGGGAATATGCACTCTCTCCCACCGCATCGTCTGTCCCGCCTCTTTTACACATGCCCATCCCTGGCACTTTGTATTACATCTACCCAGCAAAATAATCTCTCAAGTTGAGGTCGGGTCGTATTCGCGAAATAAGTGCACGCTAAAGACGGGGTGATTTTTTCTCGAAACTAGGCTACCGTCTTTCTTCCTGAAATTCAAGATGGTGCTTGCAAAATGGCTGGAATTCTTTTTGAGTAGCTCCAACAAGCATTTCTTTCTTTTTTACATAAGATTTGCATTGTTACGGATGTACCAAATAACCTATAATCGTTCACCAGCTATCCCGATTACTAGCTCAGTCTAAAAATACTAAACCAGCAGTGAAATTTTGTTTGTTGGTTGGTTTTACGTCATCTCAACGCTCGCCAAGTGATGTTGTGTCGCAAAACTGCATGCGTGTTACGCATACGAATGGTTTGTAGATTAATTTGTTTTCTAGGTGTATATTTTGAAAATACAGGATAAAGCAAACGACAAACCAATAAGTAACACATGGGAAGCAACACAAAGGCATGTATGAATCGATATTTCGCCTACAATTTTAATAGGCTTTTTCAAGATACATGCTATAGTAAACATGTGAAGTATTCATATAGAGAGCGGTAGGTGGTTGGGGCATGATCCAAAAATTCGTATCAGTGGGAGAGGGGAGCAGGACGTGGTATGTAAATAGTGAGACAGTAGTGGCTCTGTAAACGGTACATTTAATCAATAGATGGAATCCTGGCAGATACTACCACTCCAGGCCAGAATTAACTTGTGAATAATGGCAAATAATTTGTTACTCCACACTCTCCAAATGCAATTTCATTTTATACCCAGGACAAATTCAATTTAATCAATAGATGGTCACTGACATGATGTATTACTACTTCAGACCAGAGTAGCACTGAGACTAATGACTACTATCAAATCGTCATTATTATTAATGTTACTCACTTGGACTTCTCACACCAATTATTACAAGTTATGTATCGTTGATAACAAATGGTGACTTTCCCTGGAGTCTAAGTGATAACAAGTCTCCCCACATTTTCAGTAGTCTTCGCTTCTTTCAACCGTCATTGCAGTTCACATAGTGTTCTCGCACTAGCCGTTAACCAGTCGTTCTTTTTCGTGCTATTGTTCTCTTTGTTCTTTCTTCTGCTGTCGTCTTCTCGACGCTCATTGTTTTTCTATCTTAAGAATTGTTTACTATAAGCATTGTGTTTCGGCATTAAATACCCTCAAAAGTGTTGGTATGCCGTTAAACAGATAAAGCCACATTTAAGAATGAAAACTCTATAAGAATTTAAACGAAACAAACGAAATAGCTTATAAGTGAACGAGTGGTAAGACGATTGCATGGATGTGAAACTGATAGTTACCATGGATTTTTTATGTTTTTATTCTACACCAGGGGTTCCCATCTCATACGACACGTTATTTCTGGGGATAACAAAACTTGGGTTTGAAAACTTTTAAGCTACAGTGTAAATGCATAATTCATTGACGTTAATTCAGACAGGACTGCCATCTTGAAAGAGTGCGAACACACAGGCCTGATTTACTTGCCACCATCAAACACACATACACACGTTGGCAAAGTTAGACACAGGGTCGGTTTTTAATGTGAGAAAATCCAGCTCCCTAAAAGGGGCATTATGGATTGATTTCTCCTTTTCTGGCTAAGGACAGAACAGCTGCTATACTTTTACAAACGCTCGAGTTAGGTAAGCATCGATCAGATGATATAGTCGCTGAATAAAAAAATATCTCAAAGTTTATACACTAGGTGTCTTTATCCTACTTGCGGTGACAAGTCAAAATCCAGTTCTCATTTGTCAGGCAAAATTGAGAAATTTCTTTTATCAACAAGACATGCAAATCCCCATTAAAAAAGGTGCCGATTTTGACAAAAGAATCCACACAAAGCAAAAACGAAAAGGTAATTGAATTCAAATGTACTGTTTGTTCATTTTTGAATTATTTTTTTTATTATTTTAAAAATTAGCTTCAATAAGTGGGTGTCTCAAATCGAGCATATATTTGCTTTCTTAATCTTCAAATCAGATATTACTATTGTAGGGTGCAAGGCTATCTTATAAATGTTATAGAGGTGCGAAATACAGAATAGTTAAGGAACCGTTTGTTTACATTAATTAGATTTAAATTTAAATATTTACAAAACGAGCTGTGGCCCGTTGGGTCGACGTTGGTACATTGTACAATCATTCATTCATTTACTGTCCTTAACCGATTGCGAAAGCAAATAGATAAATATTTTTAAAGTACATTTATGGATTCGGTAGTTTATGGAACATTTATTAGATTTTAAGAAAGTGTATAACTATTTACAAAACATTCTTATTTACAATATTTTTACGTTTCCCATTATTAAAAACGTTTAAAATCTGCGTTCCTTCGCCTCAACGCAATCAATATAACAGAAAGTTTGATATGTCAGCTTAGCTTCTATTCAAGTCAAACTTTTAAAATCTCATAAGATAACTTCATATATTTTCTTGAATTAACCGTGAAATGTACGCTGACTCTGCAAGTATTGGTTGTCTTTGGTTTAAGCCGTGCGACCCTGGTTATAACATACATAAAACGTCAAAACAGCCTTCCATTTCCACTACAGGCACTTCATATCACATAATTACGATGACAACCGGTTCACTTTAGCAGCAGCGAAGTTAAGCGACGTTGAACCTGATCAGTATTATAATAGTTGATTCTTTGGGAAAACCAGATGCTGTATGTTAGAGGACGACAACACCCTTCCTGCAAAAACTAACATTGTCAACCGGATTGCGGACGGAAAACCGCAAATAGACGCTATTTAATGTCTATATTTATCCATCTGAGAAATCACGAGGTTGAACTGCAAATGATACATGTAAAAATAACATTTCACGTTAACAGTTCAGCAGAAAGTTAAATCTAAGAAAATAAACAAATTCGTAGCCACTGGTTCCTATATACTGGTCTCCACACGAGGACAGAGTTAGACACAAGGTCGATTTTAATGTGGGAAAATCCAACTACCCAAAATGGGGCACGTTGGATTGGGACAACAATTTTAATTGCCTCAGTCTATAATGATTTCTCCTTCACTGACCGAGGATAGAACAGATAAAGTGTATTACCAGAAAAGATACTACACTTTGCTCATGGTCATGGTTTTGATGCCTATCATTCAAAATAGATTCCTCTACTCTGACAACCTTCTAGAATCGATACATATCAATAAAAGTTAGCACTAGTTCCAAAGCTTGGGGTATCGATTTCCGATAACATTACATCGAGAAATGAACCCTCACTCGTAAATATAAATAATCGTTTCATCTTCTTTTATAATCCTAAAATGTGTGGCTAATCGATAATAATCCGAATTTCTTCTTCGAATCAGTAACAAGGATGTTAAGGGCTGGGGACGGGGGGGGCGTGATAACTTTCACTCACTATTTGGTGCATAATAATAATCGATAGCCTTTTTTGTTCAATTTGAAACAAAATATAGAATCGCAACATCTTATTTCAACCATGTTATACCTAATCGCTAGTCATCCAACTAAATTATGCAAAAAGGAAAATTAATTAAAACAAAAACAATATGATAGAGGAGTGTAACATCTCAGTCAATGTTAAAATAACACCAGCAAAAAAAAAATTAAATGATGATGATGATGATGATGATGATGATGATGATGATGATGATGATGATGATGATGATGATGATGATGATGATGATGATCAAAACAACCGAAATATCAAGGAAAATGAGGAAAATCACAATAATACTAATTGTAAGGGCATTACGAACAGTCTTGAAAAATCTAGAAATAAGACTAGGAGAAATTAAAATCAAGAGGAAGATTGGCACCGTGCAGAGAACGTTAATGATGAAAACAGCTTAAATCTTAATGAAATTAGAATGTGGAAACCAAACCATATAACCAACAAACGCTAACCATCCACAGATAAGTTGAAATAGAAACAAAACAAAATATATAGAAAAAACATCACACGCACCCAATGGAAATAAATTGCCAGCAATCCCATAAACTGAACATCCCACCCAGAACAAACACACACACGAGGTAAAACATTCCTCGGTTGACACTGAACAAAAGTATCATGAAGGGTCAAGGAAGATGGAAAGACGTGGGAGGGAGAACACCAACCAGATCTCGACTGAAAGGGTACGGAAAATACTGGAACCATAAGGAGGCTTATTGCCACTCAAAAACCAGTGAATACCAACGGTCGTAGCCAACGAGAAATCGATGTAAACGACGGTTTCGATAACACAAAATCATCTGCAGTGGTTATCGATAGAGGCAAACAGTGCTAGAAATCTACTAAGACTTGTTGTCACTTAGAGTCCAGGGAACACAACGTGCTATTGACAATGAGTAATCACTGATGATGACCTGTGTTAAAACTAATAATAATAATAATAATAATAATAATAATAATAATAATAATAATAATAATAATAATAATAATAATAATAATAATAATAATAATAATAAGGGCATGCACTGCGGTGTGCGATCGTTTGTTTGATGCAATTTTGACAAATAAAAATCCGAATACTTATTAAAACTCAGTTATGACATCAGTCAACGGACAATATTTAATGAAAATCCGGTAAATAAAGAAGATTCTCAAAGGAGCTCGGATAGTTATTAGAAATGTTATTAACAAATGGTATTCGCAACGAAATATCCGAATCAGTATTAATTCGAAAAATGTGTATGACCTGAATGATGGCTCAAAAGTTAATGCGTTTGGTTTTGTCGTATCTAACCAAAACGCTGGGTTCTGATATCAAACAAAGTGTGGAGGAGTCTTTGTCTCTGTTTTCTTTCATGTGATTCGGCACCGAAACAGTCTTTTTGATCAAATGGTAACGATCTTCAAGAATTTGTGACGCAAGACCTTTAGCCTCCGGAATGCGCTAAATTTTGTTATCAGTTATATACTTACTTGAGCCACTTGATTGGAATTCCTCTGAATTACACCAATCTTGATGGAATCAAGCTTATTTCAGCAAGTTTATAGATCTGTCTTTTATATCTTGAGATGTAAGTTGTAACCATATTGGCGCTAAACGTTTGTACGGGAATGCAGATTGAGAAATATCCTTTCCAGAATACCGAATGCGACCGATGACGCAACGGCAAAGTCAAAGAAACCATTCTCCTACGTAAACTAGAAAGGTAGTTTAGAATTGTCTAATGCCAAAATTTCTTAATTCAAATATAAGTGTATTGTTTAGCTGAGTTTTTGGTAAAGTTCTCTAATAAAAATCGGTGTCAGATATTTAGCAACGCCAGTGCTTGCCATATGCGCTATTTTCTGTAGATACGCCCCTGTGGAACAAAATTCAATATGGCTCTTGAAATTAAAATGACAACAATGTATGAAATGTATATATTAATGAAGGGCTCGGCCTTATGCAAGAAAACAAGTACTTACAAGAGAAGTCAATTCTAATGCGAGGGAATCATGGGTCCGTCCCAAACCTATGGTAATAGGCAGGGGAGAGCAGTGGGTAACTACTCTTTGTAAACAAACCAGTGTGTTATTTTTTTTTATCAAAAATCAGATAATTATCCTATTTTAATTTAAATTTCAGCATTTATTTATTCAAAAAATTATAAGTCTTTCTATATATTTATTATGAACCGATCATTATGAATTTCGGAATATATTGTCTCAGCAACTCGATGAGTAACATGGGCACATTATTATTTTTGTAAACTTGCACCCGCCCTAAAAAAAAACTTTTATATTCTAAAGATATTTAGATACAAAAGTTTTAATAGTGAAAAGAATTAATCTGCGTCAAATTTTGAGTTTAATTAATTAATATATTTTTAAAAGGACTGCTTCGCTCGCGTGAGCGTCAAGAATATGTATGTGCATGATAAAATGCTAAGCTATTGAAGTTACCTTTATTAATTATGGAGTATGTATTCTAGGCAACAGAGTGAGTAACATGGACACATTATTTTTTTGTAAACGTCACCATTTAGTGGAGAGCAACGAAACCGTACCATATTCCTTCTTTAGCACTCATGTCTTTAGATCTCCCTGTCGGTATTATACTGTCTACTACATTAAATGTTTCTTACCCATCTACGTTCGTCTCCGACAAAATTTATATATGTAAATAAATGTATATGAATGTGAATCCAACTGATTTTTTTCACTATTGTCCTTTTCTCTTTCTTTCAACACACGTGTGAGTTATCCACAATAACACCACACAGAAAAATGGCGACCTCGTGTACGAGAATATATTTCCGAGCACGTGGCACGCTAAAATTGTAAAAGTTAGAATATAAAATATGTGTAGCTTGTCACTGTGAACGGGTAGTGACATTATTGAGTCTGTCCTCGTATGTTTCAATATTTTATTTGCTAATAGTAGGTTTATTTGTTTTGTTTTTTTGTTGTTTTTTTTCAGTATATCGTTACCGTTCAAATCTATAAGAAAACGATTATTGCCGAAACTGATCTTTTAAAGAAACATAAACAATGTGTTAGTACTTATTACCTCTGCTAAGGCGCCGGGGGGATGGGTATGTTTTCGGCCGAATTTGTCACTAGTTTTGCTTGGGTACAGCTTAGCATTACTATCACATAACCAAATATAATTTGAGTCGTGTAAGATTTATTTTCACACATTTATCACAATGGTGATATGTTTTTGGTTTCTCTGAAGAATATTTGGGATCTGATCTTTTGAAATAACTCAGAATTGTTTGCAGACGGAAGATAAATTTTTTAAAATCATTTCGACTTCAAAAGAATTCTTGAAACGTTATATTTTTACCCCCAACTTTTTATTTTGTACTCTAAAATATCGTTAACTTAGAACTAATTTAATTTTGAGATGACTAGGTCAAAGATTACGGTCACTGCAAAGGCAAAAGTTACACTTTTGTCGATAACTTCGGTTCTGTTTATCTTAGAGACTCACTACTTGGCCCATATTATAGCCAATGACGTTTCGAATCTTATATGACCTTTAGAAAGTTCGGTCAAGGTATGAATTCTCAGCCTGATCAGATAAATAGTTATTGCGTTATAAACGTTTCCATGGCATAACATCGGTATTACTTCACACGATATGGAGAAGTAGGGCCCACATAAGACTTTGGCTTTATTTTCACATACTTATCGCCATAGTGGTATGTTTTTGTTTTCTCTGAAGAATGTTTGGGATCTGATCTCTTGAAATAACTCAGAATTGTTTGCAGACGGAACAGAAACAACAAAACATTTCGACTTCAAAGGAATGCTTGCACAATATGATGTGCATCCTTAAGAATTCTGCGTTCGAGAAACCCGTATCTCCCGCTTCCATGAGCACAGGGGCCGCGTGCTAATCTATCTATGTTGTGACTATACTAAACTATAAATATTTCTCATCGGAAAATGCATGTTCAGCACGTGCTTTATACTAGAGATTCAGATAACGAACAAGTATTCAAACATTTGTCTCCCGATTTACTTGCTTCCCCATGAGGGCAGAGTTAGACACAAAGTTGGTTTTTAATGCGAGGAAAATCAAGCTCCCCAAAAAGAGACATTCTGGATTAGGATAGAACTAAACATCGCCTCAATCTAGAAGAATTTCAACTTAACTGAAAATATGAAGCATAGTATCAGAGCAGATACTACACTTTAAATGTTGGTGCCGATTAAGCTTTAATTATTTGTAATGTTGTTTGTTATACGGCATCATCACGTTGACACACCGGTTCTTGTTAGATCACCGAAGTTAAGCTATGTTAAGCCTGGTCAGTACCAGATGGGCGGTCACTTAGAAATACCAGGTGCCGTATGTGGGAGAACCATGACACAGTTTCCTGCAAAAACTAACGTCGTCAAGTTTATCTCCTCTGACAGGGATATATATTCGAATTATGTGGACTTTTGAATTCAATATCCCCTAGAATTTACATGGCTCTAGCCCTGTGCGAATATAGTAAAGTGAATTGAATAATAGTTTTTTTAAAAGATTTTGTTTGAAGTACCGATACAATTAATATGTTTTTATTTCATCGACGATGGGACGATTCCAATTTTTTCTCGATTCAGATAAAATTACCGATTCTGTTCAAAATTCCCGATTCCGATACAATTACTAATTCCGATTTTGATTCTTGTAAAATCTCTAAATATTTTGCTACACAGTTTTTTTTAGTTTTTTTTAATTTTCGGATTACCGTAAAACCCCATGTAATATGTGCCTATATTTTCGAAAACGTAAAAATACACTTGTGGGGGGATTATAGATTTTAGTTTTACTGGTAGATAGAAATCAATAAATAGTTATCATTAGTTTATCATTAGTACCAGCGATGGAAAATTAAGTTTTTTAAAAAATTAAAAGAATCGTTTTTGAAATCGGAAATTAGGCACAATTTTTTCCGATTCTGATACCCCGAAAAGTTCCGATTTTGACGATTCCCGATTCCGATTAATCGTCCCAACACTACTATTTACATAAACATTTTCTTTTTGTGAGTGCATGTTTCGTTTTTTAGTCCAGTTAGTTTTTAGGGATGAAGGAGGAATCCGATCCTGTGGGTAACACCTGATTTTTTTATAAGTTAAATTTATATACGAGGGATGTTTTAAGGATTGACGCTGTCCATTTTAATGCAGTTATCTGCACTTCGCAACAGCTTCATTTATCAGAGATTGTGTTTAAGTGCGGGGTTTTTTTAGATTTTGCTTCATTATGCCAGTTGCCCCAACCATAAACGGTATAACGTTTCTTTCTTTAAGGGACCACGTTGTTTTTAAGTCATTTTAGAGTCTTGCTATTTTGTAAGGTTTTCGCACTCGGCTCTATTTAGCAGGTGGTCCAGTGAACTGATTTGGTCGGGGTTGTTGAGACGACAAAGCTAATGAAGTTACTGACGTTTTCCACCTAGTAGTTTATTTAATTTATTTTTAAATAAATATGATCGTTCATGTTGATATACTAGCAGAATAACCATTCCAGGACAGATATTCTGCTGAAGTATAATAAAATTAATTCCGAAAACAAAACAGTTTTGCACTGATTCCATATCACCTCAAAGATCCTTGTGCTACTTAACCTAAATGTCAAGTATCCGTATTGCAATTTTAATCAAAATGCATTAAATGATTTTGATTCCAGAAAAAATGTCTAAAATTTGGGTCTTACATTTAAGGCGTCTTAAGAAATTTAAATTCAGATAATCTTGAATTATTTTTGTGTAATAATTATGTATCAAATTCCATGCAAATCAAAAGGATTTGACTTATCAAATGTGAGATACTGCCCATATTATGCCTCTAAACAACCGAAATTTAGAAAATAGTTATTAAGTGATGTCTAATATCTATGGTTAGAAGTTCATCAAAAATCTGAGATGTTTACGAAGAGCTTCCAGACTCCTTTGTTTCCTTTATATAGAAATAAATTCAACTAAATACAGTCCACATTATCCACTCTTACGCATGGCAGCTGTGTTCTTAATATTCGTAATAATCGGTTAATTACTCTCGGAGTTTCCCCCACACAAACATATATATATAAACATATTAGACGTACCCGTGACGTGTTCGGACACAACCACCACCACTATCAATAATAAATCTATTTACTTCTTTATTGTTATAATTCCTCACTAGGAGTTATCACACAAGTCATCGTCAGTGATTGCTCACCGACAACTGCCGGTGGTGTTCCCTGAAGACTGAGTAACAAGAAGCCTCCCCAGATGTCCAGTACTCTCCATCTCTTTTCGATAACTACCGCAAATTTCTCGCTGGTAACGACCATTGGTCTTCTCTGGTATTTGGATGGCAATAAACCTCCCCAAGGTCCCAGCACTCTCCGCACTCTTCCAGTGGAGGTCTGGTTTGTGCTGCCCTTCCTCGGTCTTCTCATCTTCCTTGACCCTTTACAAACATTTTGTGTGGTGTCAGCCTAACTCGGCACCATTTTAGGAAGGAGGAGCTTATGGTGTTGTTTCTTGCAATTTTTGTTCACTGGTTCATTTTTGGATGGTGTCAGCTGAGGCCGGTGTAATTTATTTGGGGTGGGGTGCTTATAATGTGATATTTCTTGCAGTTTTTGTTCCTTTATTCGTGATGTGGTGTTTTTTATGTGGTTTTGTTTTCTTCCTGTTGTAAATTCTATGTGACTGGTTACCCTTCGTAGCTTATGCGGGTTGGTTTCCGCATTCGAGGATTTTCCTTAATATTGCAGCTGTTTGATCATTGCCGTCCTTTGTATGATCTCAGTGATCCCTTTGATTCCAATTTCTCCCAGTCTTTTATCCAGGTTTTTTAGACTGTTCCTAGTGCTCCTATGATTATTGGTATTATACTGACTTTCTTCATGCTCTATATTCCTTCCAGTTTTCTGGCTAGTTCCGTGTATTTGCTTCGTATTTCCGTCTCCTTGATCTTCACACTTTGGGCTACTGGAACGGTGAAGTCTGCGATTTTGCAAGATGTTTCGTATTTGTCGATTATTATAACATCAGGTCTCCTTTCTTGTATGAGTTTGTCTGTTTGTAAATCCATATCCCAACGGATTTTGTGTTTTTCGTTTTCCAGTACTGTTTCTGGTCTACGTTTGTACCATTTGTCTGCGTATTCGAAATTCAATCGTTTGCACAGTTCCCAGTGTACTGCTTTCTCCACGCATCCATGTCTGTTCTTGTATTCTTTTGGGGCGTTTGCTGCATTCACTTATAAGATTTACTGTTTCGTCTCTTTGTCCACACAGTCTGCATTTACTGTTTTCCTGGGTTTTATCTATTTTAGCTTTGCTGTAGTTTGTCCTAATTACATTGTTCTCTGCACCCATCAGTAAAGATTCCGTTTCTCTGTTCAAGTGTCCTTTTCTTAGCCATGCCCATCTATTTTCGTTGGTTTCTTCTCTTATCAGCATTCTGATAAGTCCATGTTGTTTTTCTTCCCACTTATTTTTTGTTTGTTTCTGGTTTCGGTACTTCCCGAGTTGCTCGTTGGAACGGTGTCTCTTGCTGTGGTGATTAGACTTTCCGTGTTCTGAGGTATGTATTTCTCCAACTCTTTTTTTAGTCTTACACACAATCTTCTATACTTACCAGTCTTCTACCTCCCCCGTTTCTTTTCATCTAGAGTCTGTTCAGATCGTCTTTTGAGTGTAGTAGTAGTAGTAGTAGTAGTAGTAGTAGTAGTAGTAGTAGTAGTATTGTTATAAAAAAGTCAAGAGACTTATTATTTGGACATCTAATTTACATACGTGTTTGTGGTGTGTATAGAAACATGTACGTTAACTAGATAGTATGCGGTCTACTTTTTAGAAAGGATTGTAAAGGTTTTACTAACTTGTTTTTATTTGGTTTCTTTGGGGGGTTTTCTTTCTATTTTTGCTGTTCCACTCTCCATTTTTTTTAGGAAAATTATATTTTTTCTACATTCAATTAAACTCATTGGGGTTACTTTAAGTAAGTAAGTCCATGGCGTAAATGCAGTATTGTGATGATTGTTAAAGTGAACCTGACGGGCTAATGGCGAAAGAATGAAAGAAACAGTGCGTGTACGAATGGGTCAAAATGCGTCTAGCAAAGAGTAGGGTACACACACCCACACACACACAGACATCTACTCGCACTTTTGATGGCCTTGTACCTTATTTGTAAATGTAATTTTATTTTATTTGCGAATAAATAAACATATTAATTATCATTTTTCACTTTCTTTTTTATCGTGAAATAGTTGTATATATTCAAACGAGCAAAACACTGCTTTAATAAACACAAAAAAGGACAAAAAACAGAAAATACAAGAAATCGTCTGTCACAAAAAAGGTAATTACATGATGCTGTGTCTCTCCATTCATTCTAAAACTTTAGATTAGTCAAACATGTACATTCATTCATTCTGACAATAATAAATATTTAACAGGTACCTATTTTAACACTTTATGCAGTTTCACAGTAAATCCGACCGAATTTACCGTGAAACTGCAGTGTGGGATAGAAATGCACATTGACGATGACGATGACAGTGACGACGACAGCGACGATGACGATGACGACGACGATGACGATGACGACGACGATAGCGACGACGACGACGACGACGACGACGACGACGACGACGACGACGATGATGATGATGATGATGATGATGATGATGATGATGATGATGATGATGACGATAGCGACGACGACGACGACGACGACGACGACGACGACGACGACGATGATGATGCTGATAATGATGGTGATGATGATGATTATGATGATTACGATGATGATCATCATCATCATCATCATCATCGCCGTTAGTAGTAAGCGTAACAGATGTAGATTAACAATCAGTTCTAAGGGACGGTTTTCTGGGGTTGACAGTGCAAACCTTACTACAGGCGATAATAGCAAAGAATAACATTAAAATAATTGACATTTCTATCCGGTTACGGGTGGCGGGACGAGGACAATCTACTCCTGTGGAATAAATAAAGGGTTCAGTTTGAAATTCCACATAGGTTCCTGAGTTAGACATAAAGATTCCCAAGATCGAAAAGATGCACTTGAAAAAGATTGCAGGTTACATCGGCCGAAACGTTGTGAAAATAACAACCAAGATGAGAATAAATTACATTGACCAATTCTAAAAGTTTAGATTAGAAAACATGTCGATTCATTCATTCTTTAATATAATCATGTTGACACACCGGTTGTGATTAGATCACCGACGTTAAGCGATGTTTAGCCTTGTCAGTACCAGATGGGTGACCATTTGGGAATACCAGGACCGTATGTGGGAGGACGGTAACACATCCTTGCAAAAGAACTGCAAACATCAACAATGTCAACTCGCCTGAAAGGGATACACGTGCGACTGGGAACAGCTTGTGAATTTGATATTCCCTAGACACTTTCTCCTTCTGAGGAAGTCGCCTGAACCAACTCAGGACAGGATTTAGTAATTTTAATTCAGTGAAACAGTTATAGGATTTGTTCGTTTTTGTAATAATCTGAAAACGATTATTGAAAGCGTTTTTATTCATTCACAAATGTACACCCTCCGTCCAAAATGAAGGGGAAAATAATGTGTCGCCAGTGTTCGCACTAATATTCAGATTCATATAAAATAACGTCTAGGTTGGTGGAGTTAAGAAATAAGAAAAAACCCAAAGAAAACGTCTCAAACTGAAAAAGTTTTTTTAAAGAAAAAGGGAAAGAAAAACGTATAAATCAGAATAGAAAGTAAAAAGAAAAAGAGAAAAAAATGTCTCTTTATGGAAATAGTTTGAAGGCGGGAGTTTCTCTGACTTGATATTTGCTTTCTCAATTCCCCTTAAATACATGGCAGTTTTTTTACTCGCTAACTTTTATGTGACGGGACGGATATATATATATATATATATATATATATATATATATATATATATATATATTACTCTTTATTACAGAAGTGTATGATCCTGTAAATTTAGATTAGTAAATAAAAAAATATATTCATTCATTCGCCAACCGTACGCATTCATTCAGTTTAGATTTGTAAAAATGTTTTCATTCATTCATTCCATAATTGTAAATTAGTTGTTTAAAAAAAATTAAGAGTGTCAGAAAGGCTAACGTGCCAGATTAGAGGGATTAGAAAATGCTAGTTTTCATGAGGGTTTGAACGCTGGTCGCTAAGTAAAGAAAAAACAGGAATGTTTTTTTGTTGTTGTTTGGCGACAAGTGCGTGTAAGTACTCTTTAGGCGAGTGTGCTATCTTTTTTATATTCATGTGGGTTTGATGTGAAATTGCTGACAAAAACATTGAGTTTTTTGGGGGTTTTTTACGAAATGAAAAGTTTTTAAAAATATATAATGAAAATAATGATTAAAATAATCAGTGTTGTTTACTTACCTCGTTCAGTGAGTCTGCTCGGAGTTGATTTGACGATTATAATTTCCCCGGTAATTTGTAAAAATACAAATATAAATATTGGTAAACCAGACATGGCAGAATTCTATATCGTCTTTTGTTTTTTGTTGTTGTTTTGTTTTTGATTTTGTTTTTTTGTTTTTTGTTTTTCTTTTTTGTTGTTTTTTTTATTTACTTTTTTTTGTTTTTGTATTCTTCCTCTTATTACATTTCTATTAATTTTTGAAATTATATATTTTTTTATACTCTTTGTTTTTCTTTTTACACTCGTAAACTCTTTTTTCCCCAAGTCCGTTGCCTTCTGACTTTCGTAAAAAACTGAACTATAATTTTTTTTGTTGTCTCTTAAAGACAACTCTTCTTTTGTTCTCTCTCTCTCTCTCTCTCTCTCTCTCTCTCTCTCTCTCTCTCTCTCTCTCTCTCTCTCTCTCTCCATCTCTCTCTCTCACACACACAAACACACTTTTCCGCAGTTCAATTTTCAGTCGTCAACCTCCACCTCCTCTGCATCTTCCTCCTTCTCCTCCTTCCCACATACAAAGTAATTTTTAAATCCTAAATATCAACCTCTTCCTTACAACATCATTCTGTATTTTTCTCTCTCTCTCTCTTAAATTTTATTCTACTTATGTTTAGACATTTCAAAAATTCCCAAATATCCTCTCATTTTTTAAGTACGTCGCTCTCAGTAAATCAATCCATCTATCTTTCTGTATGTTTATCTATCCACGCATTGTTGTACATTGTACACGGGCTTAAACGACGCGCACCGTGCGGACTTTAAAACTTACTTCTGCGGAGGGCTACTTGGACTTTCAGCCCAATACATATATATAATGCGTACATACATGCATACATACATGCGTACATACATGCGTACATATGTGCACACGTACATACATGTATACATATTACCACAGATAGATAGATAGATAGATAGATAGATAGATAGATAGATAGATAGATAGATAGATAGATAGATAGATAGATAGATAGATAGATAGATAGATAGATAGATGTACGCATGTATGATGCAAAAATCATTATACATACGTATATACATGTACACACACGCACACACCCAGATAGATGTATACATAGATACAACACATAGATAGATAGATAGATAGATAGATAGATAGATAGATAGATAGATAGATAGATAGATAGATAGATAGATAGATAGTTTAATCTCCTAAGCTAATGAACGGACCATTATGAATTTAAGAATATATATTTAAAGAATCATCATACATGTGTGCATTCATACATTCGTACATATATGTACACACACGCATAGATAAATCATACATGCATACATACACACACGCACATATAGATAGATAGACATCAAATGCACACATAGCTAGCTAGATAGATAGATAGATAGCTAGATAGATAGATAGATATATTCTAAACGCTTACAATAATAACCAACGAATTTGAAGTATTAAAATGAACCACATTTATAATTTAGCCTAGTTAAAGGATATCGAAACTTTGTGTGAGCTCTGCTATATTAAACCGGCTCTATTCCGATGTTGAAAGTTGGATTTTCACGTTGTATATGACATGAAAAATAATTTTCTCGAAATCAAAATGGATCTTGCACATACAAAAGGCTCGATTTTAAACAGCTTTATAACAATAATAAATGATTAAAGTTAAATGTTAAAATCAGCCCCTTTTAATTATTCATTATTGTTTATATATATATATATATATATATATATATATATATATATATATAGTTAGGTATGTGTATTTATATATACAAACTAATCAACGGATCATGATGAATTTTGGAATACATATTCTGACAAATACAGTGAGTAACATGGACCCATAATTTTTTTGTAAATGTTAAAATTTAGTGGGTACATATATATATAAATTTTTATTTTTATTAATTTTGGAATATATAGTCATCGGATGATTAGTAACGTGGACACATTATTATTATATTTTTTTGTAAACCTTACTATTTATGGGGGTGCGCCCACCCAAACTAACCAAAAAAACGTTTAATCTCCTAAACTAATGAACGGATCATTATGAATTTAAGAATATATATTCTAAAAATCAATGAGTAACATGTGCACATTTTTTTTATTGTAAATGTGTATATTTATGGAGTGCATACATATATATAAAGTTTTTTGTTGTTATTTATTTATTTATTTATTTATTATGAACCGATCATTCAAAATTTTGGAATATGTATTCTCGGCTACCCGGTGAGTAACATGAGCACATTATTATTATTTATTTTTATTTTTTTGTAAACTTTTCCATTTAGGGAATGCACCCACGCATACTCGCGTCCGCTATCAAAAACCTTTTAAAATAAGTTAGATACAAAATTTTAGGGAAAAGAATTGCTCTACATCAAATGTTGAGTTATATTAAGTAATGCCTTTTTTTAAAAGATCGGTGCGCATGCGTGAGCGTCAATAACATTTAGGTGCTTGGTAAAATCTTAAACTATTTAACTTATTTTTATAAAATATAGAATATGAATTCTAGACAACAGTGTATGTTGCGTGGGCTTATTATTATTATTTTGTTTAAACTATACTATTTATTGGAGTGCCACTGAAACCGTACTATACCTCAAAAAGTAAGAAAAGAAACATTAAAATTTAAAACTAATCTTATATCTATTGTTTATACCCGTCCTGGGACGGTTATTCTACTAGAAAATTTATATATATATATATATATATATATATATATATGTGTGTATATATATATATATATATATATATATATATATATATACACACATGTATATATATATATATATATATATATATATATATATATATATATATATATATATATATATATATATATAAATAAATGCAAAGGTAGACCAATTTCTCGCACTGACGGAAAAGTAAAAACGCACTATTGCAAGTCAATTCAACTTTACACAATAGTTATTTAACACCTACCCACAATAGATGTATGTGACACAAGGTCGGAAAGTGGGATTTGAAAAGCCAGCGCTCGAGAAGGTGAGCATTCTGACCATTAAAAATAGCCTGGGCAGCTCCGTCGGCATTCCCCGGTAGGGGCGCCTCAGGCAGTAAGCGATAAACTTACTCTGCCCCAAAGAGGGGAGGCAAAGCCTGGGAGGGTGGACCTCCTAGAACTGCACAGGACAACCCCACAGACCGGCGAAATCAAGACCAGAAGGCTAAGACGAAACCGGTCTATAGGGTGTAGTATCCATCGGAACAGATACCACACAGTAATATTTGCAATAGAACACAAAAGACACACTATAAAAAAAAAAAATTTATATATTGCTTATGTATATGCGATATCAGTCGCAAGGTTAATGGATTTGCATATTGATTTCGAAAAAGGACATTTTATTAATTAACTATTATATTTTATTGTGTTTTAATTCAATGATTATTTTGATTTTAAGGAAACAAATATTTCAAATTCGCAATATCGTTTTATTTTCTGGAGAAATATTTTTCATCTGTGTTTAAATGTTCCTTTTTCTAGTGAAACCGATCTAGTTTTCAAAAAGTTGCGATCGATTTATAAATTGCAAGTGAAAAGACAAATTGATTTCTTATTTCTTTTCCTTTCTTTATGGTCACATTTAAAAGATAAATAAATTTCTATCGAAATTACCAAAATGTTAATCTATCCATATCAAGAATTGAGAAAGATTTTATTTCGTGTTTCCTAACTGTAACAAAGTCTTTTTCATATATATATATATATATATATATATAATTTTAAAGTGTTTTTATACCTAAAGACCATGTTATTTCGGGTTTTCTAGACTCACCAGTGTAGGAGTAGCGATTGCAAGCGGTCGCATGGGCTCGACCGCAGTTCGTATATTCAGCTTAAACTTACGAGCCGAACGCCTGTGCTCATACGACCGCGAAAAGTCGCCACAGGCAGTAATTGAAATTAACGTACACTTACTCGAGAGGCGGAACTTTGCATAATCGCGAGGATGACAACAATCTTGTAATTCCAAGCAGGGCTCTACTATTAAGACTATTAAATCTTAAAGGGGCATTAACTATAAATATATTTTTTTAATATTAAAGTGTTTTATACCTATAGCCGACATCGACTCGGGTTTTCTACCTTCATATATATATATATATATATATATATATATATATATATATATATATATATATATATATAAGCAATAGAAAGTCGGATTCCAGTAACCATGTCTTTATTCACATTTAAAAACGCATCCGGATACTTGATGGACCATTTCGTTGACACATGGGCAACCATAATATCGAGTTATATATCCTGAATTTTCCATTAGTTCGGCTCTTCAGATAGAAAACCCAAAAACATCAGAAAATAAAACCAAAAATAATAATTGTTAAAGCATTTATATATTAAGGACATAGTTACAAAAATATAACTTTTTGTTGTTTATTTATACATGCCCTGCTGTTAAAAAATGAACATCTATTGATCTTAAACCTTGACAGTTCGACTAATAATATATATATATATATATATATATATACATATATATATATATATATATATATATATATATATATATGTGTGTGTGTGTGTGTGTGTGTGTGTGTGTGTGTGTGTGTATTACAGAAGATCAGAACAACATCGGTACCGTCGGTTTCAAATCCTAAGAAAAGGGACTTATAATAGGCCTCTTTACCGGACTCTTTTCAGCCTCTGTTTATGTCTGTCTCCCCGGAAAATGGCGGCTCGCGCGTTATGTTACTTCTAGACAATATTTCGATTCTTTGTATAATTTTAATTTTCATAATTTTTACCAATTCGGTATTTCTACCTGCCAATTCTGCCGATAATTTAGTCGTTGGTTAGCAAAAAAAAAGGGTATTTTCCTGATCTGTGAAATTTATGTCGATGCCATGCTAATGTCATGCGGATCTCCAAATGCCTCTACCACACCACCGACCTAGGAGAATTAAAATTGAAAAATTCAGAAAAATCTTAAATTCCCAAAATCAAGATTTAAAAATTAAAACAAGAATCTAAAATTTTAAAACTTAAAACCTTACCGCCGAACAGAGAAAAGGGGGAAATCAGAACTGGGAATTTATATGGGTTTCAATAGCCAACGATAAATTATGGAAAAAAGACCAAACACAATCAGACTTGATTTTCTGTTTTTAAAATATGGTGAAAGCGGGTTACTCTTCATCGCCAGAAAAAAAATAATTGGATTTATAATTAAAAAATAACAATATTAATTTATTTTATTATGTTAAGAATATTAGAAATTATCAAAAATATATTAAAATATAATAATAAAATAAAATGATTTAATTAAAAATATTTTAATTGAAAATAAGACAAAGAAATTAAATATAAATGAACAACGTTACCCCCTTCTTTGTGTGTGGGGTTGTGTAGTATCTGTTCGTTCGTCATGATACCAACCTTGCAGTCATTAGCTCCATGTTTGGGGAGGGCAGTGTAGTATCACAAGAATGTAATCTAAAAAAGTAACATTAATTTTAATTAAATCTGATCACCTGATTGATTTAAGGATAATTCAGTGATATCTAACCAGAAATAATTATTAAACGTCCTGTTTTGATAGTGTAGTGTCCATGCGTAGTCATATCACTTCGTTAAATTTTATTTCATGGATGATCGGCTTCGAAAAGAAAACTCAACTACATTTCCAAGTTTTCGTTTTTCTTTTGTTTTTTTGTTTTGTTTTGTTTTGTTTTTTTTGTACAAATCGTTTTATTTAGAATCACTTTTGACGTTAAAATATGTTTTAGAAATACTCAACTAATCGATACTTTAATACAATTCTATAAATGTCAGACTGAAAAAAGAAGGAAAGTAAAAGAAAAAACACTTTTAATTCACAGGTTTTTCTCTCATTTATTTTTTTTTAAATCTTTAATGACTTTTTTCGTTTTGAGTGGCGAATGTCCTTTCTGGTTCTTATCTAAATTTCTACTAATGAGCTGAGGATTATCAGAAGTTGTGTTTATTAAATTTACCAAATGGGTGAAACAGCTGTCTAGATTGAATAATAAAATAAAGATGTAATAAGAACCCAGATTTAATTTCCTTATATTTGAGCTTCGGTTTTTCTCTGCTAAATAATATTTCTCTGGATAATAAATCTTACAATTGAGCTTTTAGCTTGTTTGTGTGACTTAAAAAATAAAATATAACCAATATATAGATATAATCATCCACAGAGTAACTGCATTAATACTTTTCAGGGTGTCTAAACAGGCAGACTCCTGTTTTTCGGGAATTGACGCTTCTTACCATTGGGATATCAACATCATGATACGAGTAAGTAAATTCTTAATGTTTATATATATGAGAGAGAGAGACAGACAGAGAGAGAGAGAGGGAAAGAGAGAGACAGACAGAGAAAGAGAGAGGGAAAGAGAGAGACAGACAGAGAGAGAGAGGGAGGGAAAGAGAGAGAGAGGCGTCCCTATTTACTTACCTCCCTGCGCTGATTTTATTTTTCAATTTTTTTTTATAGTACATCATGACGGCTGGCTGCGGAAAAAAACTCAACCTGAAAGCTAGAAATGTTATTTAAATCAGAAGTTTGCATGTTTTTTATCACGTCGGCATCATCAATTTGTAGAAGTTCAGGGTAATTTATGTTTGTCAAGGATAAACATTTCGTAGTAGGGTCGCTGCATCTGCATTCATCTGACTGACCTTGTTTGATGAGAAGAAAAAGGGTCATTAAGTTTTCGATGAAAAAGACAAACATCTTATCTACAATTTAAATAAACCTTTATTCGATAGTTTCGTCAACACGGAAAGAGTTAGGAACGCAAGAATATTAGACACGTTGGTTCAGTAGTCATGTATTTACTAGAGAAGTGAAATTATTTTATAGAAATATCTCCAGACAAGGCATGAAGCCACTTGATGTAAAGAGCTAAAAAGAACGAAAGATGATATCACGAAGACAGAAGATGTCTATTGACCAAGGCTATAGATAGGAGGAAAACAGTCAGCAGTAAGATAGTTCCACAATTCTGCAGTTCTTGTTAAGAAGCTGCTGGAATATGAAGCTGTGGTATAACGAGGTACGAAAACAGCGAATTGGTGAAGATCACTAGATCAACGAGTAAAACGAGCAGGAAAAAGAAAGCAGGGAATAGATCAGACAATTCAGAAGAATATATGCCATACTAGTGTTTATAGAAAAGACTGAGACAAGCAAAATTACGTCTGTGAGAGAAATGATACAGAGAACAAGAAAGGATGGGGTCAATCAAATTACAGATACACTTCTGAATCTTATCAAGAACCCTAAAATAATACTGAGATTCACGAGACCAAATATGACAACAGTACTCCATACGAGGTCTGATAGTAGATTTGTAGAAATAGCCTCATGTATGAGAAAGTGTTTGCGGCGATAGAGAGAACCGACTTCAGAAACTGAGTTCATGAGTCGAGTAACAAGAAGAGGGGTATACGACTGGTGTCTGTGATGTCTTCGAAAAGACTGTTTTCTCGCCTAGACGCGAGCAAGGAAATATGACGTCTGTTCACATTGGCATCTTAACTGGAACTGTTTATATTTGGGCGCCAAACTGTTTGGGCAGATATGGAAAACGGTCGCGCATGCGCAAAATGGTATAATCGCCCGATGTATCACTACGCGAGTCTGGACATGACTGTTTTATCTCACCGAACCACGTACAAATCACTACGCGAGTGATAACATGCTAGTGAATAAGAAAATAGATCTTACTTATTTAACAGCATCAACCAAAAAGCAGCATAATACACACACGCACACACACACACATATATATATATATATATATATATATATATATATATATATATATATATATATATATATATTAGTATTTCATGTATCCATTGTATTAGTTTCTGTAAATGTAAATCCGTTGAAACTCCAGTGTTTATAAAAAGTGCTCAATAACAAGTAGAGCTGTTCTTAATATATATATATATATATATATATATATATATATATATATATATATATATATATATATATATATACATATATATATATATATATATATATATATATCATATTCAAATGGGATATTATAATCAAGTATGACTAAAAAAATGTTAAATAAATTAGTCTAGATGAGATTCGTCTTTGGAGTTCGTCTTGTTCAGGTTACACTAAGGAAAGTACAATTTAAAAAACATCGAAAAATTTTATTTTTAATTTTGTTCCATTCATTTTTTAACTGATAACTATCCTCCCTTAGTTTAGTTTTATTTAACCGTCGTTGTTTCATATTTCAAAATAAAATACAACTCGGGTAACGGAATCTATACAAAAATCTTTCAAACATAATGCGTCATTATATGACGTAATACTATTAAAGAACGCTTCTTTGTATTTACATAATAACACTGAGTAATAAACAATGCTATTCTTATTGAATAGTAAATGCGTAGAAAACATAATGCAGATATTCATAAAAAAAGGGGAAAAATGAACATGTGGCACTTATTGAATATCAAAGATAACGCAATTATTGCTGTTATTATTAGTAAAACGATTTATTTATATCAAATCCATATATCTATATATATATAAAGTAAATACGTGTTTCCTTTGTACAAGCAAACATTATAGAATAGCACACACAGCGCTAAATATAATTTCTACATGATCAGGCTGATGCGTGTTTCCGGAAAATCCAAATCAGTTTCATTCAATTATATAATTTCCTACATTTAATCCTACTGAAGTTACTTTCACAAAAAAAACATAGTTAAAGGAAGTAAGAGTAAATTTTACTCACACACAAAAATCTACTAACACTTCCACATTAACCACCTGACCTTCATTTCCAGTGGCTAATTTATACATCTTCCACCGCCATATCTTCATTTTTCATTTCTTTACATTAACATTCAAAAATTACAAATTACCTGATCAAATACGGATTGCTCCCTTGAGCTTCTGCAAATACTTTTACAGCGCATTGATTGGCTGACTACAATGATATTCTTGGAATATACGAATACATTTGCCGAACATAAACCCAACATGGTGTCATCTATAATTCTATTCAAAAAAACGACTTGGATTACAAAAAAACATTTCTAAAACAACAATATTTCTCTATTAACAAAATTATTACTCTTAAATAATACTTTAATACAACAAAACACAACCATGTTCAAATCATGATATACTGAACGAACCCTCCCTCATGCCATTATCTTTTTACAGTAAGTTAAGAATACATTCGAGGAATGAAGGAATGAAAGAATATTATCGAAAATACATCATACGCTTTTTTCCACAATTTCTATAAGGTATTTCATTTTGGTGAGTTTTGCCTGTTAAAACAATTTTTTTGAAAAGTGCCTCAGTCTAAAAGGATTTCCCCTTCCCGACCATAGCAGTAAACATATGACAAGCAATAACACAACGGAACACAAATAGGTCACAGTCTGCGTGCCAGTCGTTGACTGAGGGAAATATAAATGATTGAAGGATTTAACTTTATGAAAAAAAACATATCATAGCACGAATCCAATGTCAGTACTGTACGAGAATAAATTATTATTTACATTATTAATCACCTCCAAGAAAAAATTTCGTACGAAAACATCGCTGATTAACTGCTAAATCGAAAATGGTGATGAATCAGCTGGCACTTTGTGTTTCTATTTAGGAAAATACAGGTAAATAATTTTCTTTTTTTTTCCATAATTTAAGTTGCTTTTTTTCTGTTCGAGAACTTTTCTTTCGACGATCCCAAACAACGTTCTAAGTTTAATTTAGACGATTTCAAACCGATATAAATGATTTTGCACACTAAAAATAATTAATTTGAAATAAAAACTTTTTTTATTCGAATGGGTATTTGTTACTGAAGTCAGCAACAAAAAAGGGGTAAAAAACGAATGTGCAACAAATAAGTTACTCCTCTACCTATATGGATAAGTATATTTGTGGTTTAACTTATTTTAAAGCGTTTTTTGTTAAAAACTAACATAGTGTCGATTGTTCAGTTAGAATGAAAAAATATGACGTCGATTAGCCCTCCACGAGGACCCCTGATAATTGCTCAAAAATCGAAAATTAAACAAAATATTGCATTTTGCAATATTGCATATATTACATTTTCGTGCAATTACTGATATTTATTGGATGTGTTTCTATTAGTATCTTGTTTAATTTTCGATTTTTGAGCGATTATAAAGGGCCCTTGTGGAGGGCTTGTCGGCGCCATTATTTTGGTTCGTTCTAACTAAACAAAGTGAACACTGGTTGTTTTCAACAAAATAAAACGTTTTAAAATAAGTTAAAACAAAAAAAAACTTATCCAGGTCGGTAGAAGAGTAACTTATCTGGCCTTTGGTAATATTTATTTGTTGCGCATTTGTTTTGTTTTTTAGCCTTTTTTTGTTCTGTTGACTTCAGTAACAAATATCCACAAAATATACCGTAAAATTGCATTAAACTTGAAAATCTTATTACAAAAAAATAGCACGGTCCGTAAACTGCAGAAGTAAAAAAAAAAGCCTAGCTTTATTTGCGTAAAAAATCCCACCACCCACCAAAGTACAAAAGATGAAATACAAATAAGAACAGTTTCGAAATAAGTAATTGACTATTTTTACTGTTATATATAGTAAGCAATCGCTCACTTTAGTGCGAACTTCTGCAGTTTACGAACCGGACTGTTTTTTTGATATGATTTTCAAGTTCAATCTAATTTTTACGGTATCTTTTGTTTATTAAATGGTTAGGTGAAAGTACAGTATAGTTAACATGTTCGTAAAAAAATATACAGTATCCCCACCCAATTTATCTATAAATGTAGACGCGTCGGCGGTACTTCTGTAGTTTACAGACCGTGCTGAAATAATAACATTATTATTTAGAAAACCATTCTCTACATGCTAACTATTCTGTACTTTCACATAACAATTTAATAAACAAAAGATACTGTAAAAATTAGATTTAACTTGAAAATCTGGTGCTTTTCACGAATAAGTATCTCGGGTTTTGCATGCGTAACGTAAGCAGTTCCGACTACGAACAGAGAAAACCGAATCCAGTGCCGCCGTTCCGAATTTTAGCAAAATTTACAAATACAAAAGGCGCTTACTTTTCTCATACCAGGTTTTATTGAAATAAAATGATTAATTACCAACTGTAATTCTTCTAACAATTTAAATTTTGAAATTGTTAATACCAGACATTTTTAGTCAATTAGAAAATTCAATTTATTTTTGCTTTTTGCGTGTACTTTTGCTTTTATTCTTATTTTACTGTGTTACAAACGTTTGTTTTGTGTGGGTTTTTTGTTATGTTTTTTTGTGTGTGTGGTTTTTTTTTGCCCGGCTGCTTCATTTACTTCTTTGTTTTCGTAAACTTGCGGGTTAGGGTTGGTTAGTGTTTGGAAAAGTACAAACTTAGCCTCTTCTGTGCATTTATGAAAAAAATACAGACTAATATACGGTCATAGCAAAGATGAAAACAATTGATATGACAGTTTGCGTAAAAAAACGCGCGCAAAAAACATGTAGGATGTTCACAGGTAGGCTCCCCACAGTGTCTACACATATTGGCGCCAGAAGGTAAAACATCAAACATGGTTTATATCCAGGAGCTATAAATACCTAGGAAGGACCGGTTGGGTCCATGTTAAATACTTTTTTAATCGCCTTAATTACTGACAGTAAAATCGTTAATATTTATTTTTTAATTAAAATCAGTATTTTATATTTCCCCCAGTCAACGCAGGGACGCGGGTCCTTCTAGTAAAATTAATAAAATGATTACGTTTTTCTTTTAGGAAACCATTTTTAGGGGATGTATGTTATATAGAAAACAAGACAAAAATAAGGAGTACGAAAGACACATGTTCACGAAAAAGTATTTTATATATATTTAAAACTGGAGGCTTACATAGGTAGAAGACAAAGACTGCTTGTTCAGAGTTTACGTGTCTTTGCAGACCAAAAGAGATTTGTAGAGGTAGTGGAAGTGATGAGAAACTTGTCGTAGATAACCATTTTGTAGTAGGGTCGCTGCGTCTGTATTCATCAGATTAGCCTTTCTTGAGATGAAGAAGAGAAAAGGGTCGCCAGGCTAAAAAGACAATCTTTTTCTCTACAATTTGAATTAAATTTATTCAACAGCTCCATCAAAACAGAATAGGTTCCAGAAGGAGTTAGGAACACAAGAATATAAAACAGGTTGGTTCAGTCGGCATGCATAAACTTTAGAAATGTAATTGAGTCCGGGTCTTTAGTCTCGCCTCATCGTTCAAATCATTACGAAAGGCGAACCAAGAAATATTACGTCTGTTCAAGTTGGCATCTTGACCGGAACCTTTTATATTTTGGCGCCAATCATTTGGGGCGGAAATGGAAAGGGACGCACATGCGCAAAGTGTTCTCATCACCTAACGTATCACTAGGCGAGTCTGAATATGACTGTGTTATCTCACTGAACCACGGACCAATAACTACGCAAGGAATTACATGTAAGTGCAAAAAATAGATATTAATTATGTAACTGCGACATATGCTAATGAGGAATCTTTAGTCGACAAATTAAGTACTGTGAAATATCCACAGGACAGAACGGTAGTAACACAAATCTTCACTCAACTACAAAATTATATTTGGTCGAAAGTTATTTCATGAAAGTAAATGTTATTTTGTGTTTCATAAGTGTTAGAGATTAATGTGTGTATGCGTTTGTTTTTAGTTGGTGTGTATCTGCGTGAGACAGTGTGAAAGAAGTCGTCGTTTGTCAGCATGCGTATGACTGTATGTACATGAGTTTTGAATTGTGATTAGCTCTCTCTCTCGTCCCACAAGGGGCGAGAGAAGCTGAGCGTTATATCGTTGTTAACACTGTCCTGATTTTTTACTCAACTGGATGACTGATGAAAAATCTGGCCTTATATATGGCCTAGAATCCCCGAAGCGGATCCCACACAATTCAACAACTCCACACAGACGCTTCTGATTGGCGCAAAATATATTCATCTGCATTTTTGTTTAATTCATCCGGAAATATGCACGTAGCCATATGCGCTCGAACGATTTTAGACACTTTCATTTTGTGCCTCAAAAGAATTAACATCTCCCGCCACATTTTAACTAAAAAACTAGCGTTCTCTTTTTTTACAGCATGTTATTGCTTCTCCAGTTTAGAAACATTTTTTTGAAAATGATGTCCTTTAACTAAATGGTACATAGAATAAATGTAGTTACTGTGTCCTTGAATGCCCCTATTTATTTACCTCCCCACAAGGGCAGAGTCAGACACAAGGTCGGTTTTTAATGTAGGGAAAATCCAGTTCACGAAAAAGAGGCACTCTATATTAGGACAAAATTTCAAATTACCTCAGTCTAGATGGATTTCTCCTTCACTGACAGAGGACAGAAAAGATGAAGTGTATTATCTGAACAGATACTCCACTTTGTTCCTAGCTATCACTTAAGAGAGCGACTAGACAAGCATGTTGTCGTCTGTAGGGAAGCAGTCCCGTATATATTTTAATTAATTTTGCTTTAAAGATAAGTTAAAATATACACTTGTAGAGTTTACAGGAAATATGTAATAAGCAAATATTTTTTAGGTTTTACTTGTAACTGAATTTATAAAAAAAAAATTCAAATCCAGTATTGTTAACGGAAAGGCTTATAAGCTTTTATACAGGAAAACATAACAAGAAATAAGAAATAGAAAAAAAGAATGGGTAATTTAGCTATAAAACGACTAATGTTGTTTGCAAGGCTATCACTCCTACTACTGCTACTACCACTACTTGGAGTCAGTATATGCAAACTTTGTTCGTCAGACGAGTCCAAATCTTGTAAGGAAATATTCTCTCTCGCACCTTATTTCATGTATTGGCCCAAAATTTTTCCATTAAAAAATAGCTGAACAAAACGTCCGCTGTCCTGAACGTTTGATGTCCAGAACATCCAGTGGCTAAAACGTCCTAGATTCGAAAAGTACGTTAAGAAGAACCGACTAGAGTCCGCTCCTCAGTTGAAGTTGGAATTATTATTCCTCAGCTGCTTAGAAGAAAGTAACGACTGGAGAAGTCACGACCCCAAACCTAACCGACATGCACTCGCTCAACAGATTATATCGGTTTCTTTTAGTGCGGTAGTTTTTGTTTTTTTACTGAAGAGGTTGGGGTGGGACGTACTGAGAACTCGAGAACTTAAATGCGTCAGTTACAGAAAATCAAGGATGGAACGATCGAAAATTGTCAAAATTCTTCTTTTTTTCTTGGGATAACAATCCTAAGTAACCACAGTAAATACCATTGTAATTTCATGTTATGCAAACTTGTTATTGTGTCCGGTCTTTGGGCTAGGATCAAAGTATTTTATTTTTGTTTTTTTGTTATAGAGTTCCTCAAAGATGACCACGCCACACTTTCATTTATTCTTTCGTTACCCCAATTGTTGCATAATCCACTTCCAACTTCTTCCCACTTAAATACCACTCCCATCTTGATATCGACTTGCTTGATTTCGGTTCTAAACAAACTGAAAAAGGGTGTGCGGTCTATTTTTAGAAAGAGTTGGAAGGGCCTTACGCACCTGTTTTCCTTTCTTTTAGGATGTTTTGTTGTTTCAGTCTCCATTTTTCATTCACGACTATTTTGTGTGATATCAACAGAGGCTGATGTCATTTTCTGGACTGGAGCACAGTTTATACGATTTCTTGCGGTTAGAGTTCCCTTTGGTTCATGCAGTGTTCCTTCCATGTTTTTGTTTTATTTTTGTTGTAATTTTCATGTGGCTGGTTAGTGTTCGTAGTTTATGTGGGTTGGTTTCCGCATTCGAGAATTTTCCTTAAGATTTCAGCTGTTTACATCATTAGCGTCCGTTGTATGATCTCGGTCTTCCCTTTGATTCCAATTTCTTGGAAGCGCCCTCCTCTCCTCTTGGTTGAGCAGTTCCATGCCATCTGCTGTCCCAGTTTTCCCGTTTTAATCCCTCGCATTGCACACTTTTCTATTCCGAATTACATTTAAATGTTCTGGCTGAAGATTTTGGTCATGTTTATCAGTTTTTCTAGTAACGTTTTTTCAAATAGATTCAAATCGCCTATATACATGAGGTGATTTATTTATTGTTCTGTGTCTTTAAACTTGTATCCAACATCACACTTTCTGAGTATGTAGTTGAGTGACATCATGGATATGATAAACAGTAGTGGTGATAGAGAGTCTCCTTGGAAGATGCCTCTCTGTATTCTTATCTCAGTCAGATGTTGTCCCCCAGCTGTCAGTTCAAGTTTCCATGTTCCCATTGTTTTCGTAATAATAATAATCTCGTACATTCTTAAGCATTCAATTATTCATGCTTGAGTGATTCTGTCATAAGCTTTCTTGTAATCAATCCATGTCATGGCCATGTTCTTTTTTCTGCTTTACCTCTTTCAAGATCTTTGAGCTATTATTATTATTATTATTATTATTATTATTATTATTATTATTACAATAATAATAATAATAATAATAATAATAATAATAATAATAATAATAATAATAATAATAATAATAATAATAGTAATTAATAATTATAATAATAATAATAACAATATTTTACTTACATAAATAGACTATTTAAAAGATTCATTTCTACTAACATATATTAAAATTATTTGGCTGACGATTTTATACATAACAACAATATTTAAAATCAGCAACCTGTGTAACTACAAATTATAAAATCATATTTTTTACAGCTGACATTAAACTTAGATCTATAAAGAAGCAATATTTAATTTAACAATATATTTTTTTATGGAAATCGCTCCAGACAAGGCATGAAGCCACGTAATGTAACGAGCTAAAAAATACTACTTCAAGGTCAAAACTAGCCAACGATAAGTGTTAGATGGATAGATTCCGACCTAGAAAACAGCAATTATCCCCCCTTTATCAGAAACATAACGCATGGAATGTGAGGACTAAAAGACAAAATAAGGGAAGCGAGAGTTACGAGGCTGTCGAAAGTAACCTGAAAGTTCACTTTCTACTCTCCTAATATTGTTTCTCATTTTCAATATCTATGTGCATAGATATCGATTCCTTTGAAGGAATTAATTCGATATATATGCAAGCGAACGTAAGCATCAGCAGTAGCGGACTGAAGTGTTTGTAATGAAAACATGGCGACAATTGTTTTTTGTCAAGTGATTTTAATTATAAAAGTTTTAGGGAAGTTGGAATCAAACATTTGTAGAAAAACGCGAGTTTTGTTTGGTTTCACATTTTAGACATTTTCTAAAAATAAAAATCATGTTATGAATTTCGATAAAAATCGGAATAAGTATTTCAGACCTGGGTCAGTATCATCATATCTGGATTTTAATCTTCGAATAGAGGCATACAACAGGTGCAATACGTTTACCTTTGGAGAACATACTTGACATTTGTATTGACTTAATCAATAATTGTTTCTAAAATCCGAAAAAGTGATAAACAATTAAATCCAAATGGCGGTATATTCGAACAACTAATTAATTTTGATAAATGTTTCAATGGTAATAATAAATATAAAGTTGTTTTTTTCTGTCAGTCAAGTAAATTCTCTATTTGAATATTATGTGGGTGAGAAAACATGTTTGATGGTGTTGCGGCATATTCTTCCATTGCTTCCAAAATGGTCTACAGCTTTTATAACAGTAGTCACTTGGAAAAGCAATTGTTTTTTTTTTACAAACAGTACTACTAATTCACGTTAGCTGTTGCTGATGATTGGTATGATGTCGCTTGCCGAATAAATAGCTTACCTACAACGTGTTGCTTGCTGAACAGATAGTGTACCTACAAAACAACTTTTATAACTGTAGGTAATTTTGAAAGGAATGAAAAAGAATATGTCAACATATTTCACGTAACAGTTTCACAAGTATATATATATAATATATATATGTATATATATATATATATATATATATATATATATATATATATATATACATATATATATATATGTATATATATTATATATATATATTTATATATATATTATATATATATATTTATATATATATATATATTTATATATATATATTTATATATATATATATTTATTTATATATATATATATATATATATATATTTATATATATATATATATTTATATATATATATATATTTATATATATATATATATTTATATCTATATATATTTATATATAGATATATATATTTATATATTTATATTTATATATATATATACATATTTATATATAGATATATATTTATATATTTATATTTATATATATATACATATTTATATATAGATATATATATTTATATATTTATATTTATATATATATATTTATATATAGATATATATATTTATATATTTATATATATATATTTATATATATATATATTTATATATAGATATCTATATTTTTATATATTTATATATATATATTTATATATAGATATATATATATATTTATATATTTATATATATATATATATATATTTATATATATATATTTATATATATATAGATATATATATATATTTATATATTTATATATATATATTTATATATAGATATATATATATTTATATATATATATATATATATATATTCATATATATATATATATATATTTTTTTTTTTATATATATATTTATATATATATATAGATATATATATATATTTATATATTTATATATATATATTTATATATAGATATATATATATATATATTTATATATATATATATATATTCATATATATATATATATATATATATATATATATATATATATATATATATATATATATATATATATATATATGAAAAGAGAAAAAATAAAATAAAATAAATGAACACTGAATTACATAATGACCGGTTAGATCATTTATTTCGACCCTATATATAGTCTAAAGAAGCTTTGAGTCATTTTAAACTATATATATATATATATATATATATATATATATATATATATATATATATTTTAGGGTGTATACGTTTGATCTCTATAGATTAACTAAAAGGGGTGGCAGTTACTAAATGTTCTTTTAGTTTTTACTACTCGAAAATATATCATGGAAAAATGTAGCAGATTGGCCGAGGGAACGTTCTCCCTTTCACGCATACTCTATCTTATGTATTTGTTTATATAAGCAATAATTATGACTGATCTCCTGGTAATGGTAATTGTTGGCCAACTTTGCTGCCAGGCTGGCGCATCATTGTCCTAAAGATAAGACGTAATTTTATTACTCTGTGTAAAAACCAAAAAAATACGACACTAACCGGTTCTTCAAGACGTTTTTTTTTTTACGCGGGTATTTTAAAGGAATCCGAGACTACAACTGACCCCGATTTCATCGCTGTGGGCAAAAACCGTCCTTGTTGCGTCTTTCAACCAGCTGTTAATCTTAAGATGATTTACCACATATGTTAATTGACGTACACCTTGAAATATTGTCGTGGTTCAGCAGACTGGTTTACAGTAATAGACAAATAGATATGTACAGTCTGATATATACATATATACATATACATATGTATGCATATCTATTTCTGGTTGTTTATCTATGTACGAAACGGACTGTCACGCCATCGAACCTTTTGAATCTTGAATAAAATTAATAAAGACTTAGTCGTTGAAATTTAGCGTAATATTGTTTACTCATATATGCTCTGTTGTTAAAAGACTACATTCATCAAGCTTTTACTTTGGAAAGTTTGGACTATTTATTATATATATATATATATATATATATATATATATATATATATATATATATATATATATATATATATATATATATATATATATAATGAATAGTTCCTGTAAGGGTGGCCTGGGCAGAAGGTCTATCGTGTCGCAGTCACAATGGTTGCGCAATCAGCAACCGCCCCTCTCCTGAACTAACAGTGATTCAATTCAATAGCAAGAAGAAGTACAGGACGACTGAAATAATGCCGGGATAAGAAGCAAAAAACTGGGTTTATTTCGGAATTTTCCATCTCCTAGACTAGTTGCATAACCAACCTTTGACAGTTTAGTCTTCCCTACTATGTAATCCATAGCTAGATGGAGAATATATGGATTCCTACTTTGCTCAACGGTATTAATGAAAGTAATGCAGTAGACCAGACAGTTCGCCCCGATAAACACTACACCACGCTACTTTCAGGCAACTTTCAGGCAACTTTCAGGCAACTTTCAGGCAACTTCAGCCACTTGGCGTTATCAAGAATGTGAAAACATCTTTTCTTGGTGTTTGTATATATGAGGAAACGCAATAATATCCCGAAATATGGAATTAATAAAGCATTTTTCACATAAAACAAATTTGTAGTAATTTTTATATCATATATATATATATATATATATATATATATATATATATATATATATATATATATATATATATATATATATATATATATATATATATATAACTTCTTTGTAATATAGGAAAAATCGAAGCAGAGTGCTCTTTTAATTGAGAATTAAAGTTAAAATTTAAAAATTAAGAGTGTCAAATTTATTTTGGTACAAAAAAATTAGTACAAAATTTGTACCGTCGGTTTCAAGCACAGAAGAATGTAGCCATCCGACTCTCTTCAGCTTCTGCTGTCATCTCAGAACATATGTAAAAACTCATCTCATCTTGAGATTACAACAGTAGCTGAAGAGAGCCGGATGGCTGAGTCCTTCTGTGCTTGAAACCGACGGTACAGATGTTGTACTCATTTTTCTTTACCAAAATAAATAAATATATAATATAAGAGAGAGAGAGAGATTTCGGTGATTCAAAACATTTTATAAATAAAGTTCCAAATAAAGAGCATACACCAAGATATTGCGGCTGTTTACAACTATTTCAAAGCTTTTTTAAGTCATACAATGAATCATAAAATTATGAATGCGAGTTCTCCCCAGAAAAGTAATCTATTTTCAAATCAGAAACATCGTAAGTACAATAGAAAACAAAAACATTCAATATAAATGTCCCTAAAAGTTCAAAATTTAACCCATAATAGAACCAAATCACAAGAAAGAAGTTCTACATAGATACTTCAGTGGTTACCATCAATTAAAACTCAGTTCTACATTTAAATACATAATGAATACAGAACGGAGATCAAAAAGCACTTATTATCGCCATATTGGCTGAAAAAAAGATCGTTAATATCAGGGAAAGTAATTACAATAGAAGGGCAATGACTCTAAAAACAATAAATTAAAATGAACGTAAAATAATCTCTAAATGCACCCGTATGTAAAAACCCATATAAAAATTCATTCAAAATACGCAACTCATGCAATAATCCGTACCTCCCACATACAAACAAAACGATACATGCGCAAAAAATAAATCAAAGTATATAAAATATATACAAAATAAAAATACACACATAAGCATTAATACATATATACATTTATATATACACACATACATATATATACATACACATACATACACATATCCATACATAGATACATACACACAGACACTGATATACATATATGTATATATATACACATTCACACATATATTAATATATATTAACTCACATCCTATACATACATATATACACACATCCATATGTATATACACACATAAATATGCATACATATCTCGATTGCCCATCATGATAACGGATTGCCTTAACTTTGTCCTCGACCGTTCTCAGTACATTTACTGTTTTTCCTTGCATTACTTCGTAGAATTACTTTGAAGGCCAGTCACTGACCTGCAAGGCTGGAAACACTTCGACTAGATTGATGATATTGCTTTGTGAAATGTTAACACCTGGTGCTGACTTACAGATCTGCCCACACATTACACACATCAGAATGTTTTGTCTTGGAGGGGGGTATATAGTGACCCTGATCTGGCATGAGACTTCAAATGATTGACATAGACAGCCTTTGACAGAAGAATACGGTCACATTTGTCACACTTCCAACTTACTGTGCCTTCATGAAGCGTATTCTACCAGCTTTTTCGCAATATGCGCATCAGTATTTCATGCTCTATGCGATTATTTACCAAGATTGCACAACCATTCTGTACATGTTCTTTACGACACTCTTTCTAAAGCCAATGTTTCCCAATTCTTAGAGTCCAAACCGTGTCTATTCAAGAACTGGTGCATGGGCACATGTTAAAAGCACACAGACGTTCAAGCGCCAAAACAGAGCTTCTCTCAATAAAACCAATTCCGCGTGCGCGTCGTGAGCACTGCTTCGCCAATGGAGCTCTGGTGAACGACGAGTGTTCAGCGCTGCAGAACTGGAACCCACTGCCTTATGGGCTAAGGTTATTGAACCGTGACGGGGGTAAGCCTTTTGGCCCCCTGGGGCAGACGAGACTTTTGGGCCCTTAATTTTTTTATACAACATAAAAAACGTACAAAGTTTTTTACATGTGTTCGATATATCTATAACCGATTCATATAGTACTTCATATTATTCTGCGTAAAAGACTCCTATACTGTATAATACTGTACAAATGAACAATACCTGTAACCAATATGTAACTAATAATTGTAACCAACAAACCAAACAAAAATGAGGAATATATGACTATTTACTTTACAAAATAGACATAAAAGCAAACAAAGATATGAAAAACGAAACAAAAATATGAGAAACGAAACAAAAATGAAAAAGAAAGTGTTAAATCAGTGTTACAAATGAATAAAACAAATAAAAACAAACTAATTAAACTAAATAGTATAACTTATTACTGAGCTATTGAACACCACCACGTCGCACTTTCATATTCGCAAAGTCGGAAATTGTTTGTCAAATATCGACTGTTTTAGCGATTGCGGATTCTATTTCCAAAATAGCCAATAAATCCAACCTTTGTTGTCCCATAGTTGATCTCAAATAGTTTTTCAGCCTCCTCAAAGTGCTGAATGTTCTTTCCACACTTGCTTTGGCTATGGGCAATGTCAAGAAGGGTCGCAACAATATTTCACTCTGCACAAACACGTAAGAGAGCCCATTTCTAATAGAAAAGTTCAAATATCCGATCACACCAGCCGTTTGGTATTGCTCCAGCCTATCAGCCTTATCAAAATACATATCGCGGAAATACTTAAGTTCACCACATAAATCATTAGTAAATTCACCAGAAACCTGGACACAAAAAGAGAAAACAAGGTCCATAAGGTCGTCATCCGTAACTTCTATAAACCGTATTAGATGTAAAAAAAAACAGTTGTGCAACCACTTTAAAGCCATCAGTGCGAGTTTCTAACTCTGCCACCATAACGTCACATGTGTGAAAGTAAATTTCAGTTTTATACTTTATTTTTGGATCTTTCAGACATTCATCACAAGATTGCTCGCCAGGCATACATTTGGTTCTGCGAATGCGAACCTGCTTGAAATCGTTATATTGTTCGCTTTCAGAAAACAGTGACATCCACAAAGAATTGACCCTTTTTTTCAAAATTATCAAACACTTCATCGAACCTGAGATTTTGTAACTTTTCAGTAGCAGCTTTAAAAAACTTTGATGACAAGGAATATATCATTGGTTTTGCTTGCAGTATTTGATTTTCTACATTTGAAATGTACAGCACTTCATTCCACCACAACAAACTAAATAGAAATGTCCAGTTCATCTGCTTTTGAATGTCAACTGCTGCCTTCGCTTCATCTGCTTTGTGATTTTCATCTATTATTTTGCCTAAACAGTCAATAACATTTCCAAAATCCCACAAACAAGTCGTTGTAGCTTTTTGTCGAGCGCACCATCTGGTGAAGGAATTGGCTTTTAGAACTTCTCCAAATGCTAATCTTGCATTGGAAAACGAAAACCCAGCTTCCTCACACATCTCCTTTAGGGCAATGTCGAAGGTATTTACAGCTTATTCTGCAATACTTTCGAGTAATTTGTCCCATCGTCTATTTGATGGTGGAAAAAAATTAGAATCTTTGGACAATGTCAAAGAAGTTTATAATGTCAATTGGTTGTTTAGTTTGACGATACAATAATTCTTGTTATGGATGCGGTCAAATACATTTTATAAGAATTGTCCATTAAAAAATAAGGATGATCATAATTGTGGCCATAAAGAGCATGAGTCACAGAATAAAAATAATCTGTAATTTAAAAATACGGTTACATCTATGAAAAAAGAAAACGCATCTACTGCGATTAAAAGAAAAGTTGTAAATTTAAATACGGAAGACACAAATGTTAAACTTTAATTAGACCTAGCGTCAGATGTAGCTGTAATAGATAAATTAACGTGATTGAAAAATGAGAAAATTAATTACTTCAATATAATTGCCTGAGGAATAACCGGTAAAAAAAATAATTTTAGATGAAATGCTATACTAATGTATCATTTTTATTTTTAAATTAAGCTGGAACTATTCATCATGGATCTAACTCGACACCTACTCCGAACGGACTAGATGGGGCCAATTGATTCATTGAACGTACCAATAAATACGATTTTCTAACGTTTCAAAAAGTGCAGAAAATTTTAAAAGCTAACTTAAATTAAATTTTCCCGACATTTCTTCTGGCGGTTTATGAATGTGCTTAAAAGCCAAACCTACATTTGAATAAAAAACAAACAATGCACAACGGATTTACTAGATGCCTTTCTGTAAATACGATTAGATGAAAGATGTACATAATTTTTAACTATATACACACACAAAAGTTTGTTCGAATTTAACACACTGCCTTTTTGTATAAAAGTAAAACCAGGAATATTTTACCAATGGACGCCATGTTGAGTGACATGTATTTTACAGTAGCTTATTTAGACAACACTTTGATAAACTGCGTAAATAGGAAACAACACGCTGAACATGTGAAAATAGTATTTTTTTAATTGACGTTTACAGTTGTAAACTAAGAATTTATAAATACGGATTTTTAACAAGAATTAAATAATTGAGAAGTGAATGTCAAAAAGAACTTGAAGAAATTGTAAAGGCTTTAACATCTGACTTATCTTGTGTGCATTATAATCCTTATAAGGTATACGTTGCAACTGATGCTAGTAATTTGGGGCTAAGTGCCATTTTACTATACAAGTGAGATAAGGGGCAGCTGAATGAAGTCGAACACGAAGCACGAACGTTATTGCCAGCATGAAAACATGAGTGTCAAATAAAAAAGTGGCACTGTACAGTAAAAAAATATAAATTTTTACATAGAAAGATTTAGTTTTGAAACGGGCAATTTCCATTACTATCAATATTTCGGTCTAAAGAAGGAATACCGGTTCATACCGCGAATCACCTGCTATAATGGATAACTAATTTTTTTAATTATACATTTATAATTCATTCCATCAATAAAATAGCACACACAGGCGAATTGTCAAGGCTTGTTCCGAATCTTACTGAACCTCTAGAGAAAACAGCTATTGCTTAATAAAATACAGAAATGGCTATAAAAACGTACTTTGAAATACGGCAAAAAATGTCAATTGGTCTCTAGGAGATTAAATTTAAAGTTAGATTTGATAAATGTATTACAGTAAAAAGAAATCATGAGTTTGTAAAATAAAATTAAAAAATCACAAAAGCATTTTTGTGAAGATATTTTGTTATACGGTGAGTGTGTGATGATACTGGCGTCACTAAAGACATAAATATTATTGGTTTCATACGCGACATTCCGGAATCAATAAATGTATGTTTATTGGCCTATTGGATAAAGAAATTGATGATCTTCTTAACTTTTGTAGATTCTGTGCAATTGCAGCAAACGCACCACCAGTAAAAGACAGACCATGGCCAAGACTACACATTGACTGTGCAGGACTAATTAATGTGGTTTATTATCTTATTGTTGTAGATAGTTTATGAAGTGGTCAGAAGTTGTTAAATGTGAACAATCTACGTGCAAAAGCACTATAAACATTTGAACATCATTTTCGCAAGATTTGGTATTTCTGACATTGGAACTAAAGTTAAGTGACAACCGCTCCGTATCACCCGAGATCCAATCGCCAAGCACAACGCTTCTTAGATGCGCTAAAGCAAGCGCTAAGAAAATAAAATTGAATTTAAACTAAAGATAGAGTGCTACAACAGTTTCACAGAGTGTATCAGATAACTCCAAACCCAAGAAAAACTCAGGAATGTCACCAGCTAAACTTGTGTCTGCAAGGAGGATTCAATCGGTATTTGATAAACCGATTTCAAACAAATAATGAATAATATTCATATAAACTTTTTAAAGCCTATTAAAACAGGTTATTTTAAAGATTATAACCATGTAAACGTTATTTGGTAATAAGACATTGTTAAGAAATATAACAAAAGACTAGTGTGTATCATCAAACATCCGAAATGGATTGTTACATATAATCAGTTTAAAAAGAGAAGAGCATCTGAATGGTAATTTATGATTTATTTGATGTACCGAAATCTCAATTACGACCAAAGCAAGAAACGCTCTTGAAAGGGAGAAAGGCAACCGTCTTAAACTCTGGAGAAAATCCCAAACGACAAAAGTATGACGACGAAGGTGAAGTGACGATAATTAACTGATCCCGAAAATTATCATGAATACTATGTGTATTGTATTTATTATATTTGTAATGTGAGCACGAGGAAAATATATACGGTTTATTTCCTAACCTCGTGTTCGAGTGTATTTATTCTATTAACTGTTAATGTACGATACGACAATAGTATGGATCGTTCAGTGATGGGTATTGTTTCAGTTTGTGCATATGTGTATATATATATATATATATATATATATATATATATATATATATATAAAAATTTATAGTGTGCGCATATATATGTATATATATATGAATTTATATATATATATATATATATATATATATATATATATATATATATATATATATATGCGTCTGTGTGTGTCTTCAGATATGATTTTTAAGGCATGAAGCCTCCTGATGTAAGGAACAAACAAGAACGAAATACGATCATCGCAAAAAGGGGAAATGCCTATTGGCCCTAGTCTTGAAAAGGACGAAAGTCAGCAGAAAGAGAGTTCAACAAGTCTGCAGTTCTTGGAAAGAAGCTACTGGAATAGGAAGTTGTATTACAATGAGGTATCAAAACAACGAATTGATGGAGACCATTAGACCAACGAGTCAAACGATCTGGAACAAAATAACCATGGAAAAGATAACACAATTTCGAAGAAGTACATGCAATAATAGTACTTATAGAAAAGACTGGGACTAGCAAAATCTTGTTCGTGAGAGAGAGGTTGTAGATAAGAAGAAAGGGCGGAGCCAGTCAAATTGCAGATTCGTTTCTGTATCTTATCAAAAACTCTTTAATAGGGCAGAGATTTACCAGCCCAAATATGGCAACAGTTCTCTCTGTATGTATGTGTATGCCCAGAGGGATGAATGGGTCGGCGGGGAAGAAAGGGGTGGGAGAGGGATGGGAAAATTGGGAGAGAGAGAAGTTTTAAAGTCTTAATGGAAATATGTTACGCTTTTGTCCCGGGCAACGCCTGACAGCCTGCTCATATATATATATAAACTGTGTTTCTCGCATTATTGCAGATTATAATATTGTTAATAACTTCAATAATATAAATCGCACAAGTTTGAAATGTTGCACACTGAAAGAGTGCTCCTAAGTAGGTAAGATACCAAAACATTCTGCAAATCTATACCATATTTCTAAAGTTATAGACATTTATGTATTTGTTAGCCATTTTTACTGTTTCTCGCTTTATTGCAGGTTTGTTAAAATACAGTCCATAGGTGATAAAAAAAAATTTGACTTAGCAGGGTAAATTATTTTAATCATTTAAATCATAAGTAACAATATGAATTGTAAGGAAGAAATCACCAGATAGGCACCACAAAATTGAATCATTTATCAACAAATCTCCCATTTCTTGAAATTACCCTCTGCAGTCTTCCATCAACAGATGAAGTCAATCTGTTGATTTGGGAAGGTGTTATGCCACTAGCAACATCAGCAATTTTATTCCAGAGGGCATCTTTTGATGTAAATTGTTGTCCTCCTTCATAAACCTTCCTCTTTAAAATTGACCAGAGCTGCTCAATCTGGTTTAAGTCAGGAGAACAAGCTCGCCAAGTCATGAGACTCTCTCCCTTGATGCCCAGAGATGCGAGGAAGGTAGTCGTAGCCTTTTCTGCATGAGATGAAGCATTGTCGTGCATAAAAATCAGTTGACGTAGACGAAGTAAAGGCAGGTCGTCCAGCCAAGGTGACAAATGCTCATCTAAGAACGATATGTATGCTTGGCTTGTGAGTTTTACACCCTCTGGCACTCGGAAAGGTCCAATTAATTTATCACCTATGATACCCGCCCAAAACATAATTCCGCCGCCACCTTGTTGGCGACGAACGCGATATGACATAGCAGCTCCGGTAGGACTCCAAACTTTAGCCCATCCATCCGGACCATCACGTGTGGCTCTAGCTTCATCTGTTAATAGAACCTGTTGGAAGTCATATTTCATGTATTTTTCTGCCCACGCAATGCGTTTTCCCTTATGGGTGTTGTTCAAGGGATGCCTGAAAATGGGCTTCACGTTCCAGGCCATCTAATTCAGGACACTGCATCTGGTCTTCCTAGACATCGGAACAACTACACCTTTGCCAAAAATGCAGGCGCTAGTGCGATTTGATTCCCTAATGATCTGTCTGCGTATTTTTTGCATATCGCGAGGAGAAATGTACCTTCTTGTACCCTTATCTTTCCTTGGTGCAGTGTTGGGCTTCTCCACAAAAGAAACCAAGGTTCTCTTATCCCTTCCCAGTTCCTTGGCTAAATCCCGAAGTGTCAGTCCTTCTGCAAGGCCAGCTACAACCCTTTGCCTTTCAGTAGCAGTCGAACGTCGATTTTTGGGCATTTTTACAAACCTGCAATAAAGCGAGAAACAGTAAAAATGGCTAACAAATACATAAATGTCTATAACTTTAGAAATATGGTATAGATTTGCAAAATATTTTGGTATCTTACCTACTTAGGAGCACTCTTTCAGTGTGCAAAATTTCAAACTTGTGCGATTTATATTATTGAAGTTATTAACAATATTATGATCTGCAATAAAGCGAGAAACACAGTTTATATATATATATATATATATATATATATATATATATATATATATATATATATATATATATATATATATATATATATATATATACACACGCTGATTATTTGTTATTGTTTTGTTTTTGGCGTTACCGACTGGTGTTTTTTTACCGGTGCGTTTTTATTTTTCGCTACTCTGAGCGGTTTGTTTATTATTTAAGAATGTGCAGAGGAGCGCATGTATTCTTTCAATTCCCCCTTCAATTGGACAAGTCGTCAATTTTTGTATATATAGATATTTTAATTAATCAATTAATTTATAAACCAATTTATTGTATACCGATTTTTATAATTAATTTACAAATTAATTTTTGCGTGCATGTCTACCTTTTGTGCACGCAAAGATAAATTTGTAAATTAATTATAAAAATATGTGTGCAATAGATTGGTTTATAAATTAATTAATTCATTAAAATATCTATCTATCTATATATATATATATATATATAATTTCAACTCATAAGATATGAATATATATGCACTTCTGATTTAAGCTGATATGTATATCGTTTCATATATTAAAAGAATAATTTTATTAACTTATAATTTAAATTAATTATTTCATCAGGTTTCTTCCCAATCCGTAATTTCACAGGTGGCCTTTTACAAAAACGTCAGTTCTGAATTACCTTAGCACAAATAACAGACAAACATGATACTTTAACATGACACTGAGAACGGGAATGGGGCGATAAATACTTGCTATGAATAGATGGGGCTACAAAACTGACCCAACCATCTGTGAATGTAGAGAGGAGGGCCATACGATGCAACATTGCCTGGTTTGTCCCCTACTGCCCAACCGGTGTAGCTTGAAAGATCTTGCAGAGTTCAACACTATTGCAAATGGACTGCATAAAAATGTGGGGAACTGTCATATGACCACATGACACTTCAAAGAAGAAAAATGATACTTTCAATTCCTACCGGATATGTGCAGAATTGTGACTGTCTCCAACAGGTTATATCTGGACACTTCATCACTCTTTCATCACTATGTAACTTTTAGTATAATATTGTGACCGATTAGATCATAGAGAGACATCGGTACGTCGTCGAATTATAGTGACAAACACTTTCTGAGCTGCCATGATTATAAACCGGTGACTTGTAAAGGCACGATGACTCATAATAACTTCATCTATCTACATAACATTTACATATATAGTAATCCAGGTAAGGTTTGTATCCACAGATTAAAAATTCGGAGAATCTTTACTGTGTTTATATAATAGCATTCGATAATAAATAGAGGTGTATATCTATATGATGAAGTAAAATCGATTTTCCCCTTTTTCATCAGTCATTATAAGTCCGTAGACACAAGCGATATATAGAATTCTGTTATGATTACGCTTTATGCCAAGAATTGACTAGTGTTTTCGGAAATTATGCGTCCGTTTCGTTCGCTTTCAGTAATTTCTACATTTTTCCGGGTTGCCTGTCGCTTCTTAAATAGTTATACATACAGGGAGGCGGAGTAATTTCCACTCATATGCTGAAATCTACTTCCACTGCCACCAGCTTACGTCGGGAAATAATCTTGATAAGATAAAATGACCGTCATTATTTTATTTTTTTATTTCTTGCTATTGTCTTTTACCTATTATACTTTTACTAACATACGCTTTCTGCTTTTACAGCGTTTCAATTGGCTTTACTCCTATTCTGGAATAAACAAATACGATTTACGAACTTAAACAAACAACCATTGAAATTAAAACATGGCGTCTCATATGAATTAATTCAGTAATAGCAATTATTACAACGAACTATGATGCTTTCCGTTCAGAAACGTTTCCTTTCTTTATTTCTTTCTTTTACTTTTCTTGTCCTTTATTTTACTTGCATCGTTTGTTTGGTTTTTTTTTTCAGTCTCATCTTCTTCCTTATTTTAAGTATATTTACTCACCTCCTCTGCAGGAGGTTAGACACAAGGTCAGGTCTGCATTTCACGGGTGGGGTGCCTCATGCGGTTAGCTATAAACTAACCTAAAGAAGGTAAAACTTGAACAGAAACATACATCAGGTTGATAGCAACAAAGCCGTTGTTGAACAGTCCCTTAAACCTACCACTAAGCCTAAGTGTGGCAAAAAACAGCCTCCAATACAAATGAAAAGAAAAAATTCGCAAAAAATCAAAAGAAAAAATTATTTGATAAATACTCTTCATTAATAAAATTTTGGTACTGTTTTAGATATTGACCCTAATTTCCGTGACTGCCAGGCAGCAGCAAGCCGACAGCTAACGGAAGCGTCCGAGACCTGCCGAAATCGAAAACGAGGCTGGCCTCCGACGCTTGGCACTTGTTGACAATGAATTTTTGAAGTGTTGTGTAGTTCAATTGCCTCTCCGGAGCAGTGGATTAACTTTTGCCAGCAGAAAGCTCTGCTGGCAAAAGATATGCGATGTATGCGATGCGGCGGCGGCCGACTTTGCCGGCTAGTACCGCGAAAGACAGTTACTGAAAAATATGCCTGGAGATGCCCCACCCAGGAATGCCGGGCTTGGATTTCGTTGCGATCGGGGACGTTTTTTTCGCGGTCCTCCTCTTCTGCCTGTATTTCGCTAAGCCCCCCTCCAAAAACGAAAAACAAGCCCTTACCCCTCCAGCTAAAATAATGGGAAAAAAAACAACAAAACCATGCGTAATTGCCAAAAAAAAAAAAGGTTTAAAAAAGTTATTATTTTCGCGTTCTAAAGTTTATAAAAATAGTTCATTTCAGTTACAAAACAAATGTTTAAAAAAAAAAACAATGCGTAATTGCAAAAAAAAAAATGGTTTAAAAAAGTTATTATTTTCGTGTTTATAAAAACAGTTTATTTCAGTTACAAAAAAAATGGTTTAAAATGTTAGCGTTTATAAAAAAATTTCTTACATAAAATGGTTAAATATTAATTTTAAAAAAAGTTTATTCATTTCAGCTATGGGTTTGTTCATTTATTTCATTTTTTGTATAAAAATATATGCATTTCTTTTTCTTTACGTATATTCATCGTCTTACATTGTTGTCGTCTGCCGACTCGGCAGGTCTCGGACGCTTCCGTTAGCTGTCGGCTCGCTGCTGCCGGGCAGTCACGGAAATTAGGGTCAATATCTAAAACAGTACCAAAATTTTATCAACAAATTTCATAAAACAAATTTGTATTATCGACATAGATTGTTTTAGAACGAACAAATACATTTGGGATATTAGTCACAAACAACTTTTTACTTTACCTATCCATGTGTTCGCTATTTGTGTTAAAACAATTAATATTTACTAGAAGTTATTAGCCTTTTAAAAACAGTTTGATGTTTTATTTGTTTCTTGCAAAACATTTTGTCTCTTAAACCTACCACTAACCGTAAGTCTGTGTGTCCAAAGAAAAACAATCCCTAATAAAAATAAACAACAAAAAACATTCACAAAAAATCAAAAGACAACTTATTTGCTAAATAATCTGCATTAATACAATTTTATCTACAAATTCTATGAAACAAATTAGTATTACCGGCATAAATTGTATAGTTGGGTTATTCGTCAAAAAATGTTTTCTTTACCTATTAATTTGTAACCTTGTTGCGTTAAAACAATTAATATTTAATAGAAATTATGAGCATTTTAAGTTCGCGTAAATATCGATTTCGAGAAAAGTAACCATCTTTGTTGTCGTTTCTAACTGAGGAACAAAGATGGCTACTTTGCTCAGAATCGGTATTTACGCTTATAACTTCTATTAAACATTAATATTTAAATCAGATAAGTCACAAAGGCGTAGGTAAAACTAAATAAATGTTTTTTTCAATAATTTCACAAGTCAATTTTCTTTAAATTAATTGATGATGGCAACAGTAATGATTACACACAAAAAAATATTTTCAAAATAAAAAAATAAATAAACACCAGCACACTTCACACAACAAATTACTAAGGTGGATTATTTTTTCTCGTCACCGCTGGCAAAGTCAGACGAAACTAATCGCTAAAATTTGCAAGCCATTATTTGATCTATTTTGTTTGATAAAAACAATAAATATTTATTTCTGGTGAGGGGGGGGGGGCTACTCTTTAAAACTAGGCTCCATACTTACGGTACGGAGCCTAGCCCCCACTGCAAACTTCGATAAATAGTTTTTGTTAATTTATTTACAAAAAAATGTTTACAACAATTATTTTTTAGCTTCATATAAAAAATATGGCTAACTCCTATTATAATCACCTAAATTACTTACAGTGAAATGGGTTCTATTTAGTTTTTTAAAGTTAAATCATTCTTTAAATTTCCCCCGGGAAACGCCAAGACACGGACCTGCTAGTTTATATATATATATATACAGGGTGGGCCAAAATAAGGGTCCTATTTTTAAAAATTCATAACTTTTTTATTTATTGATTTTTTTTTTTTTTAGAATAAGTAAAGGACCCCTTCCGAAGCAAGCATGAGCCGTATTAGCCCTAAGGAACGTACCCTCATAATAGAGTGGTACTTTAAATCCAATGAGTCGATTTCGGAGACTCAACTCATCTATCGGCGTCATTACAACACCAGAAACTCTCCTTCGGCAAAAGCAATCCGAGGAATTATTGCTCGTTTTAGGGACCAACAAGGAATATCCGACATGGCGAGAAGTGGTAGGCCTCGTACTGTACGAACAGCTCAAAATTTCGAGGAATTGGAGAGAAGTTTGGAGGAGGATGCATCCACATCCACAAGGAGGAGATCAAAAGAACTTGGCATTTCTCGAAGCTCACTTCAACCTCGAGATAATGAAAAAAGACTTGAGTACGCTATGCGACTCCAGGATTTGGCCAATGATGATCCCGATTTTCTCAAAAAACTAATAATGTCGGATGAAGCCCATTTTCATCTTGATGGGTTCATCAATAAACAAAATTGCCGAATATGGGGTACGGAGAACCCAAGGATAATTCAGCAGCACACATTACATCCACTCAAGTGCACGGTGTGGTGTGGCGTTACTGCTGAAGAGATAATTGGCCCCTATTTCTTTGAAGACGATGCCGGAAATCAGGTAACAGTAACGGGTGACCGCTACCGAGAAATGCTGCAAAATTTCTTGCAACCGTGGGTTGCCGCCAAACCTGACAGGATGTGGTTCCAACAGGATGGAGCCACAGCACACACTGCGAGAGATACCCTTACACTTTTACAGGGTATATTTGGAAATCAGATTATCTCTCGCAGTTGTGAAATTCAATGGCCTCAACGATCACCCGACCTTACAGCACCTGACTTCTTCTTATGGGGTTACCTCAAAGAAAAGGTTTATGCCAATAAGCCAAACAATATTGAGGAACTGAAAGCAAATATTGAAGCAGAAATAAGAGCCATAAGTCCTCAGATGTTGCAAACTGTTATGGAAAATGTTTTAAAAAGAGCCGAAGAGTGTGAAGCCGCCAACGGCGCCCATTTAGAAAACATTATTTTTGCTTAAAAAACTCAAAACAGTGTAAAAAACAATACTTTAGTTTTTGTAAGTTTTAAGAAGTGTTTTTCGGCTAAAATTTGTTTTGTTTATTTCAAAAAATCTCGGAAGGGTCAGTCTACACACACATAAAGTTTGGTGAGTTTAACTTTTATTTTGTGGAAGTTATTCAAATTTAAAGATAGGACCCTTATTTTGGCCCTGTATATATATATATATATATATATATATATATATATATATATATATATATATATATATATATATATATATATTAGTGCAGTTCCAACGAGATCAAAGTATATATGACAAGGAGAAAGGCTACCAAGATTTGTAAAAAGTTTTTTTTAACATTTGTTCATTATTTTGTTATTTTATCATTTTATAATTTTATAATTTTAACAAAATAATAAATAAATGTTGAAAGAAACTTTTTACAAATGTTGGTAGCCTTACTCCTTTACATATATATATATATATATATATATATATATATATATATATATATATATATATATATATATTCTGTAAATCGAATTGAATCAAGACATATAGAGAATCGGCAATATAATGGGCTTAATAAATTTTCGCATAAATATTTATAACAGTAATAAATAATTTATTCTGATTTATCTCCATACTTTGCTTCAGGGTGTTCGAGATAAATTTGACACGTTTTTTCAAGGGAAAAAAAACGTAATATCTTGGCCAGTAATTGATGTATTCACAAAATACAAAATAAACAAAGATTAACTTTTGTTGAATGCAGTTAACTCTGAGATACCGCTCTAAGCCTTCACCACGACCTCAGACGAGCATTTCACGTTTTTCTTTTCAAAAGCTTGATCTTGGCAGTCAGCACGTCTTTGGTGTTGCAGACGGTACGGTTTGTATCTTTCTCAACTGCGCTCCACACATAGTTCATGGAGATACAATCAGGCGAGTTGGGGAGGCAGATGTTGGGACTGGTGAACTCGAGTAAGTTTTCTTTTGGGTTTTCCTGGAGGTGTTCAAGGCGAACTGGGCTGCAGCTAAGATTTCCGAATTTTTGAATCCGGCGAAAATCATCATCATACAGGTCAATCTCTTTCAATATTCCTGTTCTTTCTAGTCACTCATGGTCTCCAGCCCTCAAATCCAACTATAGTACACCGGAACAGCTATCCGTTGCAATTTACCGCTATTCAAAAGTTCAAATGATTCTGAAATAAAAGAATATCAAAACATATATACACATACATCATGTTTCATTCAACTTTATCATATCGATAAAGGAGTATAAGAAAAACACTTCCGGTGAATGTATTTTCATGAAACTGCAGTAACATATCGAAAGAATTCGCAGGGAGGGGATAGTGCCGTCGCTGCATACGTAAATAATCATCCGCACAACAGAAAGTAAATATTTTTTTCTCTGGAGACACGTCTTTGCATTTTCTTAAGATAATTTCTCCGTCAGTCGATCGATCAGACTTTAACTTGAAATACAATTTTATTTCGTCTGTCACGCTTACTCTTTAAATAGTTTTTTTTTTCGTTTGTCATGTGCACTTAGGTTTGAAATAACATTTTCTTCAGTCTGCCACGCTTATGTTTGAAAGAGCATTTTCGCTGGTCTTTCACGCTTAGTCTTGCAATAGTATTTCATTTAGTCTGTTACTCTTAAGCTTGAAATGGTATTTTCTTTGGCCTGTCACGTTTCGGTGTTAAATAATATTTTCTGCAGTCTGACACGATGCAGTATTTTTATTTTGTCTGTCACGCTAAAGATTCAAAAGGCATTTTTCGTTTGTCTCTCACGTTTACGCTTGCAATAGTATTTTCTTTAGTCTGTCGTACTAAGTTTTAAATAACATTTTTTCGGTCTGACACTCTTAAACTTGAAATACTTCTTTTGGTCTGTTACGCTAAAGATTGAAAACGCATTTTCGTTCGTCTCTCACGTTTAAGCTTGCAATAGTATTTTCTTTAGTCTGTCGTACTAAGTTTTAAATAACATTTTTTCGGTCTGACACTGTTAAACTTGAAATAATTTTTTGGTCTGTTACGCTAAAGATTGAAAACGCATTTTCGTTTGTCTCTCACATTTACGCTTGCAATAGTATTTTCTTTAGTCTGTCGTACTAAGGTTTTAAATAATATTTTTTTCGGTCTGACCCCCTTAAACTTCATATATATTTTTTTTTTAGTCTGTCACGCTGTTATGTTTCAAATAGCATTGTCTTCAGTCTGTCAAGCTTAAGATTGAAGAAGCATTTTCATCGGTCTGTCACTCTTAAGTTTTAAATAGCATTTTCATTGCTGAACGAACATACTGAATTTTAGAATACGCGTCCTTGATTTCTTTTCAAAGAAATTGGAACGTTAAACGCGAAATACCCATGAATAATCCAGACACCTGTTACAAGAATTATGTCCAAAAATATATCAGATGTGTTCATTATCCTTGTCCCCCACACACATTTCTTTTTCTCTCTTGCTTCTTAGATAATTGAAAGTAAATTTATGAAAGCAGTTTGGGGAATTGGAGCTGGTTGGATACCTTGAGTGTCTGCTGCCGGCATCGTTGAACATTGGACGCATAAGTGGTTGGGAAAAGAGGAAAAGGAATCTCAACAGAGCGAAATGAATTCTAAGAACCTTATAACTGGTTATTTAGTGCTTGGCGGGAAAGTGTTGAAAATGCATCAAAGTTTCTCAGGTTTTCCCATTACGGCCCCTCGTGGCCCCTCGTATACAATGGGGACTTAAATGACAAAGAATCACTGCTTTGTTTGTTGTTTTATTTTCCCATCCGCATCTGTATTTGTAAGGCATTATTTAACTGTTGGCGAGACGAATTTTATGTTTGGATTTATGAAACACTAGCAGACGTAGCTGTTCTATGACAGGTTCATAATACTGAAGAAATATTGAACTCTTCAACAAGTGCAGAAATGTCAGACACGAAATTAATTTTTAAATCCTTCAAATTTTGTTTTAAATATTTATATTTTACTAATAAGCCACTACTACTCAAGGCCCTAAACCACTCGAGGATTAATGTTAATCAAAAAGGTTGGATTTCCAGTTAAATGATATAGAATATTATGAGAGGATTGAAAATGATGAATGGAATGAACAAAATTTAGTTATTTAGTTTTTCTTTTGGCATAATGGTTAGAGTGTTCGCTAATGAGCCAAGAGACCAGGGTTCAATCCTCAGTCGAGGCATAGCAAAGACTTAAAAATGATATATGATGCCCCCTTGCTAAACACTTAGCATTATAGGGTATGGATCAAGGGTAAGTGGAATAATCCTGGGAAAATGGTTGTGCCCTCCCCTACATCTTGATGTAGTAGCTAAGGAATAAGGAGTCTTCAGGTCACCCTCGACTATCATCGACCATTTTATTTTTTATTTTATTTATTATGCTTTTTAAGGAATCTATTATTTTATTTCGAGTTTTAATTCAGATAAAACTCACACAATATATAACATGAAATAACAAGAAAACCCGGCGTTGCACAGGATCGAATAATAAAATCTATGTCCTTTTGTCAATAACATAACATTACTTTGTTTGTTCTACAATTCTGGGGGTGTGGTGTAAGTATTTACTCAGCATTCCTAGGTTGTGAAGAGGTATAAGTACACTGACATTGATTAAAATATATTTCGGTAATTTATAGTATTTAACTCAATAGATGCACACCTAGCGTTTCCTGGAAATCTATGAGGACTCGTCTGTACTTGTACTTAAAGTCCGGGACCTATTGTTAACATTTCTGTTTATACTTTTTCATTTCTATAATTTTTAAGTTATAAATTAAACGTCGTATTTTTTATGGATGTCAAGAGCGAACGCAAACCCACGATAATATTGTACTCTTTTTATGAAAATGAAATATACTTAACCAAGTATTGTTTCATGTAGTTTCAGAATATATAAATATATATATATATATATATATATATATATATATATATATATATATGGTTATGTGGGTCATATATATATATATATATATATATATATATATATATATATATATATATATATATATATATATATATATATATATATATATATATATGGTTATGTGGGTCTATTTCCAAACCATAGGAAGAGTTCGTTAAAAAAGTCACAGAAACTACAACCGTATGATATAGATATACAGATCAACTGCTCTTAACTGTTACATCAGATAAACCCAAAATGGCCGTTGTAAATTCGTTTTTCCTATTATTCTTGAATTCAAACATTTTATTCTTAAAATGGTTTACATTAGATTTGCTATTTTAAACCAAAAATGTATTCGAAAAATCTAATTGCGTGGTAGATTTTGTTTTAATCTTTCTTGCTGATAAATTTCCAATGTGAGGAGAGATATTAAAAAAAGTGTTTCATATTTAGAAAAAAAATATTATTGTGATGGTCTCAATTAAGTAAGCCTCTCCTTCTGCTCCCTAGTAAAGTAGTTAAACCTCAGGATTCCAACCTAATTTTATAATTGAAAATTTCTAATCCTTTTATTTTATTAGTTATTTGTGTATGTCTTCTAATATTCAATTATGTTGAAAAAATGCGAGTATGAAAAATAATATTTTGAAGATTATGAACTTGGAAAAGTAAAGGACAAGTTATTACTTTAGCTCGAGTAAAAAATAAAAAATCTTTTTACTTAAAATATTGCAACAAAGAATAAAAGCAGTTTGAAATTTTGTTCAAAACTGAACTAGATATTTATTTTTAAATGTGCAGTGACGAAAATGTGAACTTAAGAATATAATGAACCACTATTCATAGCAAAAACATACTTTTCCACCAATAAAATATTGAACATGCAGTCATAATGATTTCCATTAATCTAACATTATCTCAAATAATATTTTGATGACGTTCTAGGAATATAGAAATGAATAAAACTTGATTAATAGTGTGTTTAGTAGTTATGGAAATCGATATGCTAACAGTAATAAATTGAAATTCGTTTCAATAATGTTTCAATATCTCAAGTAATTTCATGACACCATTCAAATTTTCTTCATATTCCAACTGACGTCTTTACAGTCCAATTAGTGATTCCAATTATTATTTATTAAGATTCAAATTGAAAACAAAACCCTATATTGAAATAAAACAGTGTTCTCGTGTAAAACTTTGCTAGGGATCCAATTGTTATATTAATTTTTGTATTGAATGTTTCCAATTCCCATGTCTAAATATTGGTGTCCAGAACTGAGTACAGTATTCTATATGATGTCTTATTAAAGTTTTAAAATGCTACAAAAATAAATGCCGCACTTGAAATAAAGTTTCTAATCATCCAACCAATCATTGTATCTTAGGAGAAAAAAGATGTGAATATAAGGGAAACCACATTTCTTTTGCACTTCTTTCTTTTGCACTTCTTTCTTTTACACTTCTTTTACACTTCTTCTATTACATTTCTTTCTTTTGAACTTATTTTGCACTTCTTTTTCTTGGACTTCTTTCTTTTGCACTTCTTTTACACTTCTTTCTTTTGAACTTCTTCTTTTACACTTCTTTCTTTTGAACTTCTTTCTTTTGTACTTCTTTTTTGCGCTTTTTATTTCTTGTTTTTTTAGTTCTCAGTAGTTCCCTTATTCGTTTGTAACGCTGTCTCCATTGTAATAACATATTTGGAGCTTGAATTTTAAATATATTAACAAGACATAAATTATATTCAATACTGTTCTCATTTTTCTGCGTATATATAATGAAAACTATAGCGTTTATGTCTTTGTTTACATTCGAACTACCGAGTGCTTAGAAAGTTGAATTCAACTCACAGTAGAGATTAAATGTACTCATCCAGAGACAACTGTTTTGCCGTATCACGACACTTAAGTGTGGATGGGCGTAGCCAATGTTTTCACGTTAAAATTAAAAACACGACTGCCAGATTTTGTTTACATTAGCATTATATATACATATATATATATATATATATATATATATATATATATATATATATATATATATATCCAGGCTGGGGAGCAGTACTCAGCGGCAGAGACGACCAATGCCTGGGTAGATATGCGCAATGTCTTGGTTGAGGCACCCCAGGTGGTACCAGCTAGACGGCGTATTAGAAGGACACGAACCGATGTCTTGGCAGACAGGTTTTCCCGGTTTTGCCGGAACGTCAGCGTGCGATCAAGCTTGACCTCGATGTACGTCGGGGCAGCATGGAACTGGAGTCTTTTGTTGTCAACTATGATGTGAAGTTCGTGGCTTGACTCTCGGTTGTTTAGATAGTATGCGGTGGGCGTGGTCTTGGCCACCGAGAGCTTAAGGCGCCAGTTTGTCAGGTAGCTTGACAGGGTGTTCATATCAGCCGTAAGCCCCAGTTCGATCGTCTCCCAGCTCTTGTTGGACAGAAGGATGGCTAGGTCTTCAGCATATCCATATTTCTTGGACAGCGTGCATGGGAGGCCGTAGATGTAAATGTTAAAAAGCATTGGGGCAAGTACAGAGCCTTGTTGGACACCATTTTTTAGTCATCGGAGCATGCTGTATTGGCCGTTGCTGGTGTGAAGAGTGAAGCTGCGGTTGGTCAGCATTTCTATGATGAAGTCCGCCATGTGTCGGTCCGGGATTATCTGTAGGAGCTTCAGGTGGAGTCCAGAGAGCCAGCCAGTATCGTACGATTCTGTGAGATCGAGGAGAACGACGCCTGCCTTCTCACCTCGTTGGAAGGAATCCTCGATATCTTGGGTGAGGAGGGTTACCTAGTCCACGGTGGACGTTCCGTAGCGGAAGCCAGTTTGCTCCTTTGGCAGTATTGGGTCGATTACTGGAGGAAGCGCTCCATGATCTTGTATGGCACGCAGAGGAGGACGATGGGGCGATATCCCTCTGGGTCATCCAGTGGCTTGTTGGGCTTCAAGAGTGCGATGACCTTGGCTCGTCGCCATATCTTCGAGAGATTGGACGTACGGAAGCAGAGGGAGCAAAAAATCGAAGCCACTCTGTGGCCTTGCTACCCTGGTGAAGGATGAATGTTGTCGGTCTCAGCTGCATTGTGTGGCTGCAGGTGTTTGATACCCGATTTGATCTCGTCCTTGGTGAAGTCTCCAGAGAGGTTGGCATCAGCACTGGGGGCCCTGCGTAGGTCGTTCACTTCGCTTATAGTCTTCCTGGTGAACTCCTTGTCGGGATTGGGGAACCTCCCGTTGGTGATCACCTGCGCTGCAATGGCGTCGGCAGTGATGGGGTACGGTTTTGGTTTTGTTGCCTGGCCTGTCAGCTTCTTGATGGTCTGCCATGCTTGACGGCTGGAGTGGGTGAAGTCGCTTGATTCGATGGACTCGGTCCACCTCTCTCTCCGTTTGTTGTTGAGGCGGGTCATGAGGTATGTGGCAGCTCTGGCCCTCTCAGCCTTGGTTTTGGCCTCGTTGTGGGCGTACAGGAGTTTCTCGCACTCTTCATCCCAGCAGGGTACATAGTTCTTTCGGACTCCCCGTGGGACGTGTTTCTTGGCGACGGCGGTCAACATCGTGCAGTATGCCTTGTAGGCTTCGTTTATATTAGACGTGGTATGCACTGTCAATAATTCGGTTGCAGTGTTGATGCTGCACGTGAATTCCGACCAGTTGACATTGCGGAAGTTAAACCTTCGGACTTGTTTCCCGTCCGTCGGCTGGACGAGCGATAGTATTGTGATAAGTGACGGATGATGTTGTGAACGGAGGAATCGGTCCAAGACGCGCCGATGACTTTGGCAAAGGTCAGGTCTGGGTTGGTCTCGGTATTCCAGCGCCTGGAGGCAAATGAGTGGGGCTCCTTCGGGTCGAACAGGAGCACGGCGTCTACTGTGGATGCCCAGTCTGTCGGGTACGCGCCGTCTAGGTTGGTGATCTTATAGCCCCAGTCAGTGTTCCAGCAATTGAAGTCACCTGCCTACACATCAAGGGCTGGGGCATGTGACAGTGAGCCTGGTTGTAGTTTGCTTGGTGGTGGCTTGTAGACATTTACGATAGTCGTCTCCTGCACTTTAGTGGCGGTCCACTCAACCTCGGCATCGGAGCGCACTGACAAGCTGGTGACTAGGGTACGTCGTCTCTGATGAAGGTTGACAGGCCGTGATTTCTGCTCTTGGTGTGACCAGCTAGTGTGTACCCGTGGAGCTTCAGGATGGTTTAATTTTCCTTGTGAGTCTCATGCAGGAGCACGACGGTCGCCTTGTTGTTTGTGGCAAGCTTCTCTAGGATGTCAAGCTTGGCGGTGGTGAGGCCTTCGACGTTGAGCTGTATGATGGCGAGGTTTTCGACGGATAGGTCCGCTTGTCTTAAAATGGGTGCGTGTTGCCTCGGACGATGGGGTCGTTGAGAGTAGTGTACAGTAATTGGTTTCGCCGCTGTTAGTGGGCGTAGGGGGTGTTGAGGGCAGTGTAAAGGACGCTGGGGTCGCTGGAAGCGGTCTAAAGTCATTAGTTTCGCTGTTGTTAGCAGGTACTTATGGAGGAGGCCACGAAAAGGCTTATTTTATCTTCTCCGAAATAAAGTTGATAAATTATGTTAGAAAATTTTTTTTATAAATTCTCTTATGACTAAATATTTCTTCTTTTTTTTCTTGCGGAACCTTAGGGATCCCGATTGAGAAACGCTACTATAGACGATGACTCGATTGTCAATTAACTTAGATGATACACTGTCGATAATTTTATCCATGAAGTCCAGATTTAAGGACTTTGTGATCCTATGTCACAAGTTGCAACTAGTTGACGATTTTGTTTTAAGAGTTAAGATATCAACCGTAAAGTTAAATAATTCCCATAAAATTAATATTTTGAAGTTAATTGAAATTAAATGAAGAATTAAATCGAGTATTTATTGAATGATTTTATTATCTAAAATCTCCAAAGTTTTTGTGAAATCTCCAGCTTTTGTATGCAACTTTAGAGTTTTGCCCACCGAAGATTGGCAGGTTTGGCTCATCCAACAATAAAAATATAACGAGAAAAGGAAAAAAAAATATGGTTTGCTGCTTAACTCCCCACCTAAGTTGTCTCCTATAAATCTGGCCCGTATCACAATAGCCAGTAGTCTCTTACCTTTTAGTTGCATCATGCTTTGTTTGTGATGAACAAGGAAAGGAAAATAATAACATTTATTCAGAGAAAACAAAAAGCAGTGTTTTGTGTGTGTGTGTTTCATACGATCCGTTGTTAATAAAACATATCTATTATATAAAAGAAAATCCTGTTTTCGTCTACATGTGTGTGTCCGTCTAAAACCTAGAAACTGCCAAATATACACTCACAAACTTTACATCATCGAATTTCGTATGATCATAATCTGATTATAGAAGTGCATGAGAGGTCATAAAAATACTTTTTTCGTTCTTACTGGTAATTGTTTCAAAAATAACACTGAAACTAGGTCAAACAGTCAGTCAGCTGTTAATGACTTTTTCACTTTCTTTTTGCCTTCTTTCTTACTATTATATTGAACCAGTTGAAAAAAAAAAACAGAGAGAGAGAGTGGCATTTGCGGAGGTGTTTCAAAAGTATCCTGAATGGGGATGTGTGTTTTTTTTTACTAAAAAGGATCGCCACTTATAAGAACTAAAGGCCGCTCAAGATTAAGGGTTGATATCGAATGATTGTCAGTTGATGGAGAACCTTATGAGAGGATTGGGGAATATTGATCAGATAGACTAATCTTGTATTACTAGTGGAACGCTTATGTACAAACAAGATTCAAAAGAAAGATGGTGCACACACATTGTTAACTCTTCTCTTTTAATATCCATGCCCCCAGGCAACGCCAGGTTCCATTCTAGTAAATATATAGGAGTGAGTCTGTGAGAAAAGGGAATTCTCTATATTAGTTTGTGTGTGAGTAGTGTCTCTTGATTTCCAGCTAATGTTCGTAGAATTGTGAGAAGACAGGGCTTGTACTTTAGTTGGTATTTCAAGTGAGTTTTGACACTCAGCTAACGTGCGTCGATTTGACACGGTGAATTTAAGTTGATTTGATCGTTCAGTTTGGTTTGGTTATACGGCATAATCGCGTTGACACACCGCTTCTCGTTAGATCATCGAAGTTAAGCGATGTGGCCTGGTCAGTACCAGATGGGTAACCATTTGGAAATGCTAGGCGCTGTATGTCATCTTTCCATGACTGGGATATACATGCAGCTGGGAACCGCTTGTGAATTTGATATTCCCTGTAAACTTCTTCCTTCGAGAGAAGCCGGCATAGCCCGCCCAGAGCTAATACCATACCAGGTATTACTGGTTCGGTCGGTTTTTGGTTTGTTTTTTTTACGGTTTACAGTGAGTCATTTAATGCCGGCCAACACTATTCTTTATAATCATTCTCTTTGGTCACAAATATCTGATTTTGTTAGAAATGTTTGTAGAATTTTGTAGAAATCAGGTGAAGGGTTCATATTTATTTTGTACAATCTTACTTCAAAAATCCAAAAATGTCGTTCGGATTATCCTGCTCAAAAAGTCTTTCAGATTACCAACCTGGTAATGTCTAAATCAGATTTAATTCAAATTAGTGCATTTCTCTAATCAATGTTCTAATGCAAATTGAACAAGACAGCCAACACAGAATGGAGGGTGTTCTTATTCAAGCAGATATTAGTGTATTACATATTTCTAGCCTATGTGAAGTCGGGTAAGATTTGCCTTCTTCTTTTTTCACTCTTTATAACTCTGGTAATTCTCTTTGATCGTTGGTTGGATTTTTTATTTTTTATGCCATTTATTGGTTACGAGTGTACATCCTCCGTCAAGGAATGACCGGAAAAAAATATGCTTCGCTAGTGTTCGCACTAATATTCATATACATATAAAATAACGTCTCAGTCAGTAAAGTTAACAAAAAAATGAGAAAGATAGCAAAACGTCTCAAAATAGAAAATCTAAAAAAAGAAAAACGAAAGTAAAAACCTATAATTCGTTATAGAAAGAAGAAACAAACAAACAAACAAACAAAACGTTTCATTATTGAAAAAGAGTGAAAGATTTCTTTCCGAAATCATTTTAGACGGTTGGGAGCGTCGGACTTGCTATTCTCTTAAACATTTAAAAAGACAGGATTTTTTACTCGCTACCTTTTCTGTGATGGGATATATATATATATACATATATATATATATATATATATATATATATATATATATATAGTCTCGGAAATTTTTTAACCTTCAAAACTGGAAAAAAAATGTTTTTCGTTGAAAGATTTTTGTCTAGTAAGTCAATCAATCTACTGCAATCACTATATTAGTTAACTTCCAAGAATTTACTCTAATATAAATATATTTTATATATGTTTTTTTTATATAAGGGATCGTCATTTGTTTACCATGAAAACTGTTTCGGGATGTTAAAAACAAAACAGTATTTCTTTACTATGGCATCCCAGCAGTGTTGATCAAACACCACCTCCCTATTTGATAATTATTTTTTAATTAAAAAGTTTACAAATATTTGATTTAGTTATGCCCGCAGATTTTTTTTTTATATAAGTTATTAAATATAGTTTCTCCTTACCTGTGTTGTTCCTTTACTATTTTACAGAACATCTATTTTATAGAGTTAGATGATTCCATTATAATAACCCTCTTTTTTCCTCTTGGTTATTTTATTTATCTACAAATGTTTTAAAATTAAAAATATATATTTATAAAAATATTTCATATATACATATATATATACATTTATTTATTTATTTATTTCATCATGGACTATTTACATATGTTATACATTTTTATAGTAGAGTTTTGGATTTCTTTTATCAATTTCTTTTGATTTATTTCATATAATTTAAAAGCGTCAGGATAGCGTGTTATTGCCTTATTTAATTGTCTAAACATTTTATTTTGATCTCCACCTTGTTTAAGCATTCTTATTACTAATGAAGTGAGTGGAGGTATAAAATCCATTAATCTTAAAATAACGCGGGCTATTCTTAGAAATTCGGACATTATACTCCCATAAAATATATACATAGGACAGGTACTACTTTTATGCGGCATACGAACGATATGAAAGGGAAAAGAATTTCTTTTATCAAACATTTTATAAATAAATCTACCATCCTCAATTTTTATATCTAAATCTAGAAAGGTAGCATGTATTCCTGTATGTTCACAATTTAATTTTCACTCCCTAGGATATATTAAATGTTTTGTATTTTCAAACTCCTCTCTATCATTTATACAGACAAGGTCATCAATAAACCTCCTGCAGCCGTGGTAATTATACGTTCTAGATATATCATTTTTTATTTATGATGACATATATATTTATTCATATCTATGTAAATAGAGATTTGCCCAAAAGGGGGCAGGGTCCAAACCCATAGGAATACCTATTGTTTGTATTAGTGTTTTATTTCTCTATTTTAAAATAACTTTCTTTAATCAGGTGACTTATAAGTATTTTAAGGCCATTTTTTGAAGTACTAGTTTTACTGTTTTTAGTCTTACACCAAAAGGCTTTAGATTTTGAAAAATCTATGTATTTACCTTTACCTCCGGCAAAAGCTAAATATACATGCCAGTGTCGCAGATTTTGTACATGTCTGTGTAAATAAAATTATCATATATATATATATATATACATTGAAGGATGAATCTTTTAATTATTAGTTTTAGATCCGTATATGAAATTTGGATGTTAGTTTTGATAAAGTCTAGCGATTGTTTACAGCGTTGTCGACTTTTTTATTACCATGAATGCAAATAGAGATTAGTATCGAATAGCAGATGATTGTTTTTATGTTGGATAGATTATTATTCTGTTGCAGAGTTGAATAGTAGGTGAGTTTTATTTTGCAGCACCTCAAGTGAGGACATTGAGTCTGTAAGACTATGAACATGCTTGACTAGCTGTGTTTGACTATGCTCAATTCAAGACCAATGCCTTTTATCTCAGGAGAGAAAACTGATGAAGTCTTTGGCAGTTTCTTGATGTATTATTTGTTGCCACAGATGGCAGCATTTTCACTGCATCTTAATCCTTAGATCTATCTTTGTATGTGTATTTTTATGTGATGAATCATCTCAATGTGACCGGATTGATACAAAATGATAACTGGTTTCTTTACATCTTGTGATCTTAGTGTGGCTGTGTTAGTTTCTCTGCTCTTTTTATATCTAGGCTCCCAAAGAGGTCTAGTTGAATTGGTGAGAGAAATTTCTATTTGATAAAAATTCGAATTAATTTCTTTTTAATGTTGACTTGGTCATTTGAATTTTTTGTGAGGCGTAGCTGAAGACACATCACGTGATCTTCTTATTCAATCAGAATTGTGGATATTTTAACTTTGAATTTTATTTTTCGTTTATCTCTTATCCCACTCACACAGGATTCGCTTGGTATTACTGTATAGTTACTGAGTACAATATTTGCATGAGGAAGGCCGTGGCAGATAGAGTGCAACCGAAGCGTCGCAATATAAAAACAAAGTCACCGGACCAACAAACGCATCGCAATGGTATGTTGTTTTATTAGTTAGCGGCAATTTGCGAAACCACTTATATTTATTTATTAATATATTTATTTCATTTATTTTTTCCGCTTGTCATATTTTTTTTTTAGTCTGTCATATAATTAAAAAAAAAACATTTCTTTTTGGGAGAAGTGCGGCTGGTGTTCTTTTAGAGGGGATGTAATCTCGGGATGCGGGTTAGATCTGAGATAGACAGGAACAGAAATATGACAGCTGGAATCTATTTCCGGGTTAATTTATGACAAACCTTGAACTTTTCAGTCCGAGGACTTTTGAACTTTGCACTGCACCAATTGACCTGTGCAGTAAACTGGTTGACATTCAGACATGCAACTGCGATAACAAAATAACTTGAGTACTCTTGGCACACACATATTCACACACATACACACACTAATATATATATATATATATATATATAATGTGCGAGTGTGTACTAACATCTACGTACACATAAATGCTTCCAGTTTTATGACTTAAATATAATCATATAACAACGTTCATAGTGTGTTCATAAACGAGGCAATGACCGAGTTCTGCGTGAACGTCACATCTCGCGAATACGCGAGATTAGATTACTCAACTCTCCATTTGTAATGGCGAGAAAATTATTTTATTTAATCTTCCATTTATTTTCGTGAATTCTTATTTTAACATGAACACGTCACTTCGTGAGGATCGAAATACTTTATATTTTACTAGTATGAACCATGAAAATCCGACATTGAATGCGAAATAAACAGCTAAAAGTTATTAATTTGGACATCTCTTACACGCGAGCAAACATATGCCTCCTTTGAACGCTACTATTAGTCATTTCGGTACCGTTAGATTGATGGGAAACATTTAGAATTTTAGTTTTAAGGATTAAAAATTGTTTTAGCATATTTTTAATAATTCCCAGTTTTTTTTAATCAGTTAAAATATTCATTCTGTAGGGTGACTCACTTAAAAGTACCCCGATCTCTGAGCCACGAATTGAATATGTTGAATATGTTGTTTTCCGATAAAAGTGTTAGGGCTGTTGTTGTTTGTCTCATCCAATGCGTCTTCAAATAATACCAAACAAATACATAATAAAAGACTTACTTCCACTGTCCAATTCTTACTGTCTTCAATTAATATCAGCCTCATCAAACGATCTAACATTTGTTATTGAAGGGGGTGTTGGTCCCTTCCTTACATTTATCGCACGAAATTGATTGAACGAACAACAACCGAGTAACAGGCAACAAAAAAGGGGTTTATTTAACAGAGGGTTACCTATACCGTTTGGTATAGGTAGAAGAGAGTGGGACAGTGTCCGGTTGAGGAAGAGGGAGAATATAATAGTTTTTAGGGCTGCCCGTGTGGTTTCTTCAAGTGAAGATGGTAGTAGTCTTCGAGTGAGGCGACGGCGGCAGGAGAAAGAGCGTTTCCTCGTTCCTCGCTGGTGTTCTCGGCGATGCGTCCAAGCTGGTGCCAAGAGGTCGTATCTGCGATGTGTCCAAGCTGGTGCCAAGAGGTCGTCTCTGCGAGGCCGATTGAATGGAGAAGAGAGTGATGTTTCGTTTACACCGGTTTTTATAATCAGAAGGGCAGATAACTCTGGTGTCGCTTTTCAGCGCCACCTGTCGGTGAATAAGCGACACCTAACGGCCAACCGGCGCAGTTATGTGTGAAAGGAGGAGGTAACTGCTACACATTTACGTGCAATCAAATATCGAACCGGGCGTTTCACCCGGTGGTATCATGTCGTCTAAGACGTTATACATGTGAGGAAGTAAAAGGGCACTGAGAACATTATTTTACCGAACTTTTTCTCATGGAAATAATCTTAATCTTGTCTCATAGCTTGTCTCGTTATAAATAATGGAAATCTCAATCCACACCAACGCCTTTTTGTGTTGTGCAATTTTTTTAAGATTAAACATAGTGTTAAGAGGCATTTCTTTCCGGGAAGTATTTTACATATTGAATAAAAAACAGGAGAAATTCATTACTTGCCGTCTGAGGTGCTTTCACTTGTGAACGAATGCCGAGGGAAACGAAGCAATTTTTAACTAAACGTGGGGGTTCACAAGGTGCTACCCTCTCTCCAATAAAGCTGATATTTTCCTTTTATGTGGATACCTGTTGCATCGGGTGTTTATTCTTGTGGAGACATCCCAATAAGACTGATGAAAACAGCATTGTCGTATCTTGCCTTCATGTAGAGACAAGTGTATAGCACTTAGCATAAACGCTTCTAATTCGCGTTTTTTTTTTAAATTAGACCAATTCAATGTATCATAAAAGAACTACAGTAAATACAAAATTATGATTTCATTAAACTCAATTAATTGTTAAATGGCGTTTGATAGTGAAAGACCATGGTAGTAGAAGTTATGAAGCATTTTCATATATTGTTTATTACCATATATTTTACGTTTTTGAGACTAATAATTTTCGGATTTACCTTTTTGAATATTAATAATTTTCGGATGAGCTTTCATTTTTTTTATCCAGTAGTGGAGTAGCAAGTAAATAGGGACTTATTTAGAAATGTGTTAAATGTTTCAACACGTTATTTTAAGGTGCAGATGAAACGGGAAAAGCAGCGGCTCGTTTTTTAAACTAGTGGACCGGATAATGCCCTGGATGCATATATATATATATATATATATATATATATATATATATATATATATATATATATATATATATACATATACATATACATATATATATATACATATACATAGATATATACATATATATACATATATATACATATATATATATACATATACATATATATACATACATATATATATGCATATACATATATGCATACACATATATATATGCATATACATATATATACATATATATATAGAGATAGAAGAAAAAAGATTGATAAATATGCGACGATTGTCCAAATTTATTTCAAATTTCAATTGTTCAATGCAAGGTTGTCAGTAATAAACTAGTGTTTATTTTCCTTTCCTTAAGCCAAGGCTTTTCAAAGATCGAAATCTTATCATCAGAGGAGAAATACAGATGGATAAGTTGGCTTTCGAAAAAACCAAAGTTCAAATATTTGAAAAATATGAGAATTATTTTTAAAAATTATTAAAATAATTTTTGTCAAAAAACGTACTGAATGAAAAGAAAATTTCGTGAAAAAGAAATACAATTGTCCGGGTGGTGAGTTTCCGTTGAAAAGCTTCGGTGAAATTGTAGAAAGTGAATAAAAACACTTTGCATGGGAGCAGGTTGGAAAAGGTGCTCAAAAGTAGATAAGTCCAGATGTACTTAAAAGAGGCTTTGAAGAGGAAAACAGGCCATTTTTTGATTTTCTTCCGGGCCTAGAAAAAACGGTAGGATCTCATACAAGGATTAACTCAGAACAATTGAAATTTGAAATAAATTTGGACAATCGTCGCATATTTATCAATCTTTTTTCTTCTATCTCTACTATTGCTCTATCTCGTATATTGAGCTTATCCTTTTCACAATAGGTTCCATCTACTAAAAGTTTTCACTTTGGTTTATTTTGATCCTACATATATATATATATATACATATATATATAAATACATATATATGCATATATATATAAATATATATATATATATAAATATATATATATATATGTATATATGTATATATGTATATATATGTATATATACATATATATATATATGTATGTATATATATACATATATATATACATGTATACATGTATATCTGTATATATACATATATATGTATATATATACATATATATACATATATATATACATATATATATGTATATGTATATATGTATGTATATATATATGTATATGTATATATGTATGTATACATATGTATATATGTTTGTATATGTATATGTATATATGTATATATATCTATGTGTATATATGTATGTATATATATATATATGTCTATTTATATATGTATATATATATATGTACATATGTATATATATGTACACATGTATATATATATATATATTTATACGTATATATATGTCTATATATATATGTATATATATGTACATATGCATATATATGTATATATGTATATATGTATTTATATGTATATATATGTCTATATATATATGTATATATATATATATATATATATATATATATATATATATATATATATATATATATATATATATATATATATATATGATGAAAATTATGGAAATAATATTCCAACGTTCTGGAAAATGAAAAAGGAAAAAAAATTATTCCTATATTCATCAACGTTTCGTATTTATTTTAAGAAGTTTTCGGGGCGATTGTTTTGAAGAAATAAAATACAAGTACAATATTTGAAATATTTGGTCTATTTGTGATGTGAAAAGAGTGTTTTTGTTCTTTTTTCAAACGAATTCAATTTCATAAACACATCACACATTATAAATTTAAACAGCCCTTGTTCGTTTGAGAAGAAAACATAAACATTTTTTTCACATTTTTTTTAATTCTAACGGCTATGTGTTGCATATTGATCATTTTCAGATGAGCCTTATGTTTTTCATCCAGTGGTGGAGTAGCAAGTAAATAGGGGCTTATTTGAAAAATTTGTATTGGAAATGTGTTGAATGTTTCAACAGGTTATTTAATATATAGGCAACATGTATTCAAAGTAAGTTTTTTTGTTGTTGTTTTATGGTCTTTTGTTTGCTACCTTATAATATATTTTTCTGGGGGCGAACTTCTGATTTCTGAAGAGCACATAGTCGAAAGATCTGGAATTGACATATTAATTTGGTTGTTCGTTTATAGACGACATGGTCAGTCAAAATGTACCGAAGTTTTGAATTTAGAAAAAATGAACAGTAAAATGAATAAAACCTTGGTCACTGGAATATTTAGCTTAATATTGTCTATATATATATATATATATATATAATGTGTGTGTGTTAGAGATTAATTCATTATCTTCGTCCAAGGTTTAGTCGTAAAAATTATATGTGAACTTTATATTGACTTTATATAAGCGCTGCTCTTTTCAAATTACAAAATATTTAATAACAACACTAAAAATAAACAAACTAATACGGCGGCGTAATTTCAGAATTCCAACAGTAGAGGTAGACAAATAAGTGAATATATTTTAGATCTTAATTAAGAAGTTGTATACTGTTCATACTATATATATATATATATATATATATATATATATATATATATATATATATATATATATATATATATATATGAGCTTATTTTTGTAAGGGTATCGTCAACGGCCATTAGCTTTAAGGCAATGCTCATTAGGTAAAACTAATTTCGAGCTCAGGCATTTGCAATGTTTACATTTCGTTACATTGAGATATCACTTACATTCAGTCAGTGTCGCATGATGGCGTAGGGGTTAGCATCGCCGACTGTCAGCTCGACGGTTGCGTTTCGATCCCGGCTTGAGACACTAACTGGTCTAGCCGCACTGATGAGCTGTGAAACAGGCTATATGTGGATGACTATATATAGGGTGGGCCAAAATAAGGGTCCTATCTTTAAATTTGAATAACTTGAATTTGAATAACTTCCACAAAATAAAAGTTTAACTCACCAAACTTTATGTGTGTGTAGACTGACCCTTCCGAGATTTTTTGAAATAAACAAAACAAATTTTAGCTGAAAAACACTTCTAAAAACTTACAAAAACTAAAGTATTGTTTTTTACACTGTTTTGAGTTTTTTAAGCAAAAATAATGTTTTCTAAATGAGGGTACGTTCCTTAGGGCTAATACGGCTCATGCTTGCTTATTCTAAAAAAAAAAAAAAAAAATCAATAAATAAAAAAATTATGAATTTTTAAAAATAGGACCCTTATTTTGGCCCACCCTGTATATATATATATATATATTACTTGCAAATAACTTATACCAAACTTAGCTAATTATAAGATGGATAGGAGTTATATATATTTCACCCGTTAAAGTTTCTATTGTTAACGATTAGATAATTGTTTAGTAATATAAATAATACTAATGTATTGTTTTTATATAATATCCAGTCAACGCTGGGTGGTCCTGTCATTAGAAAATATATAATAATGTGTTTTAAATGATAAAATAAAACCGTAGAATTTTCATGGGGCCAACTTATGTAAAATAAATCTTTCAATAAAAATAAAGAATCGCACTTAAAACAAATCGGAAGTGAAAAGGATAGTCAGCGTTGCTGTATGCTAAACTTAGTTTTGTGTATCGGTCCATGTCTCTTATGTTGGTTCTTTTCACTCCGATGCCACTTCTATACGGAAACGGTTTCATCTCGGATTCTCTGATGTCTAGCTAGACAATCTATTTATATTAGCAGTGACTGTGTGAATGTGTACACTCCCATAAGGATGGATTCATTTTCTATCACATTTCAGAGTCGGCATTTACCGGGACAGGAAATTGTCAAAAGATTGTTTCCTAAGAGCCGTATTTTTAAATATTGGTTTCCGGAGCAGTTAAAAATAGGATTTTTGTTAATCATGAATGTAGCTGTTTTTGGTTTAGTCCAAAAATAACAGAACCCAACAAGACGAATCTCAACGAGACAAATTCTCATAATTCACATTGGGAGAACGTTCCTTTTAAGGTTATTCCAATTAGGGGTTGTCACTAATTACACCAAGAATATTAATTGCGTTTATAGCATCGAGTTTCTAAAATAAAACCAGTTGAATGTTGTAGCTGCATATGCCGTTATCTTAATATTAAGGGTAAATTACTCTGTTATAAAGTGCTCAATCGAGTCTTCTAGTTGCAGATAAGCCCTGGTCTCTATAGCGAAATTGACCGCTTGCTTCTGTTGGATTCTGCTTTTATAGAGGTTTACTTATTTGCATACCATACTGCATCTTGAACCGAAGAGGCTTCATGTCCTTCGTTTATCTCATACGAATTATTTTAGTCGATCTAAACTGTTTTTCTTGATGTGCATCTCGGGTTGTCTTATATGGGATCTAGGGATGCAGTTGTTTTCCTTTTCAGCTTCCAAATCTTTAATGGGGAGTCAATAACACCTTACCTGAGAGTCCAACGTTCAAACTCCTCGGCCTAACATTCACAGGTAACATGAATTGAAACAAATACATTGAAGACATTGCCAAGACTGCTGCAAAGAAAGTGGGCTCCCTCTACCGTGCTAGAAAACGTCTCACACCTGACAGTATCATATATATATCTACAAAGCCACCATCCGCCCATGTATGGAGTATTGTTATCACATCTGGGCTGGTGCACCAGCCACTAGTCTTTCCCTCTTAGACAAGGTCCCAAAAGAAGTTTCTAATCTAATACGTCCATCACTATCTACCAAGCTCCAGACCCTGTCTTCTCGCTGCAATGTTGCATCCTTGTGCTTGTTTTACAAGTACTTCAATAGAATGTTCTTCGATGAACTTGCTGCTCTGGTTCCCCCGCGACGTAAATACATACGAACAACCCGACAATCAGCTAAATCTCATCCATTCACTTTGGAGGTCTCCAGATGCCGGATAGCCTTCTACTCCAATAGCTTCTTTCATCGTGCTGTCGACCTTTGGAACTCCCTCCCTGCTCTCAGTTTCCCCGACTGCACCGACATGCAGAAATTAAAAACTAATGTGAGCAAGAATCCCGCTGCACAGCTCCCAATTTAGGATGACCCCAAAAACTTTCATCCTAATAATCAGTAGCCCCTTATGTCTATAGTGGCAACTTGCAATGTTTGAGGTGAACTATGTTACAAAAAAGTGATACTGTGTAACCATGTATAGATAGAGAGCTGTGGCAGACACGTCTGGCCCGCTCTAGTAAAAGGCATAGAAAGACAGATAAGCCGTCAATATTCAATCACGCACTGTCCATGTGCGATTCTTTTTTGTACGTTAAAAACTTCTTTTAAAACCCTTTTCATTAACGGGATGTGCCTATCGTTTAGTCCGTGCCAGACTTATAAGTGCCTTTCCATAAAAGTCCTCATGGCATGCATACACTAAGTTACACTCCCCGTCAAACGGTAGGGTCACATTGGTGCCGTGACCAGGATAAGAGCCAGGGTTACTACGAACACAAAAATTAGAGGATCACAGCCACATTTGGTACCAAGAAATCATCAACGGAAGAATCCAGCCATCCAAAGAACAGCCATAAATACCCGGAAAGGCATCAAAAGAAGAAAACACAGAACACACCGTAAACCATACAAGTGAACATTTTCTTCTGCTCTCATTACTCTGCAAGAATAGTTGGCTTAAATAATTTATAAAAAATATTAGTAGATAGAGCTTTTATTTAACGTCTGCTACTAAAAAAAAAGAAAAAAGCGACAAAATGGCTGACACTTACCCAACTCCCTAAAATAGAGTTCTCACACGTGGGTCGAAGATCCCAATTTTTACTGGAAAACTATCCGATCTAAAACCCTGGCCAGCAGCTTTAAAAAGGAAAAGACGGATTTATAAACTGATATATCCAGAGCTGATAAATCTAGCCTATGATTTTACGGACGGCATGGAATTGTAATGGATCGGAAAATATTTCGACGACCATTAAGACACTACTAGTAAAGAGCTGCTCGATCAATTAATGGCTGAGTACGACGAGTTTATAAATGCCGCCGATGCCGTCAGGGCTTTAATTAAAATAAAGCAGAATCAAAGTAGAATACTCGAGGACTTGGCAAATAGGATGAACAGACTTGCTAAGTTAGCATACAGGGACGCCGAGATAATGGAAAGTTCAGCTGTGCAAGTGCACTTAGCTGAATTTTTTATAGATGCTATGAATAACCCTTCATTTGGGAGGATGTGACCAGATCCAATCCGGCAATTTTATCGGGGACCTTGTCTGCGGCGAGACAAAGCGAAAAGTTTTATGAGCGACCGATGAAGCCACAAAAAGGAACAAGCTATCCTAAATGATAGCTTATTAAACGGGACCTAGTGGGATCTCAAATAGATTTAGGATAGCCAACATGAATTCTACAGCGGGGAATAATCGGAGAAGGTTGCTACAGTTGTAGTAAAGCGACTAACGCTGTAACGAGTAGGTTTTGTGGGTACACTTCGGCAAAATCTAAGAGACCACAGCGAGAGCATTTTAGCAATCAGAGGCGAGAATGGGAATGTTCATAGTCACTTGAAGGAGAAGTAAATAACAAACACAGGAAAAGGAAAGACCAGGGTACCCTCGAAATCCACTCCTTACCCGCGGTTTGGTTAGAAGCTTGGTACCCGGATGTAACCATGCCAAGTCCTCCGAGAAAGTAGAACCCCGGTGGAATATGAACCCCAGAGAACATGGGTGTCAGGGGGGGGGGGGGGTAAAGTGGTTCGAAACAGGCCCACTGAATAAAAAACAAAACGGAAAAAGAAACTTGAAGAGACACACACCCCCCACGGCTCCGGAATGGGTATTATGGTTAAAATAAGGGGTCGACCGATATAGGTACTGATCAACATTGGATCACATGTTTCGCTCCTGAAAAGATCAGTTTTTGAGGAGTCAAAATGGGAAAAGGGGGAACTGAGGAATTCTAATCGAACAGCTATCTTGACCAACGGGCAAAAGATGGTACTAAATAGTATGCTACATTTACCCGTTAAAGTGGGGAAGCTAAAAGCTTCGTCGAGGTTATACATCACTCCAGACTATGATCGGGAGTCGGTATTGGGCGCAGACTGGTTAAAAAGAAACAGATCTCAAATAACTTTAAACCCGAACCAATTGAAGGTAAAAGGGGTGAATATACCACTTGGTATTAATACCAGTGGTAAAATCGACAATTCCTCACGGGAAAAAGTGGATTTGTCGCCATGCATTGCTACTGTTAGATCTGTTGATAAAAAAATGCAGCCAAAAAATAGTTCACCCCGTCAGTATTTGACCCCAAGCCAAAATGGGAAACCGGTGATCGAGGCAGTTTAAGTGAGCTCGTCCTACTCATACCACAGATGCCTGTGGGTCGTTGTAGCCCCAGAAACACTATCCCCTTTCTACTGGATTTGGCCGAAAAGGGGACTAAAATGAACAAAATCCCATCAAAAAGGTCAATAACATCCGAACCCGGATAAAATATCTGGAAATTCCCGAAATTACCTCCCACAAAATTAACTTTACAGTAGCAGATGGCACAATGAAAAGGCTTCTTCAGACAGTCGAAAGATCACTGAGGTGGAGGGAAGAGATCACCAACTAACCACTGGTTAAGACCGAGAAAATATTAAAATGAATGGCAACAGAAAAACTATAAAAAATGAATGACAAAAAATAGAATTAATAAAGTCAAGTTAAATGACTATTACAAAAAGGGGCAATTTATGTTTATTTTTTTGTTTTTCAAAAATATAGATAAATAAAATAATAAAGTCGAAAGTTAAAAATGACAATTACTTATGAAAAAAACTGACGACTGCACGGATTGTATCGTTGTGCGAGAAAGATGTTATGACCTTTGCTAATTGGAGCAAGGTCACAAAAAAGGCGGGACGATTGTGGCACAACGAATGATCTTTTTTTGAGGAAGCTGCAATTCCTCACACTTGGGGGCCATTTTGCCTGACGTGGAAAACTAAAGTTCGATGTCAAATTAATTCAGTGGCAGATGTGTGTGATGGGGGTAAGAGATCAGACAGATTGTCTCCCGAGATATGTTGAAACTCGGAACAATAGCGGCTTTATTTTATTTCCCTCTCTGTCTCTCTCCCCCCCTCTCTCTCTTTCTCCCTCTCTTTTTCTTCCCCTCCCTCTCACTTAGTCTGCGGCGAGGGGTTTGAATACAGTTTGGTGTATGCATTTGCAACGTATCGGTCGCACACGCCAAGCTCTTCGATTTTTAAAATGAACATATATTTTTCTATATATAAAGTAATGTGTTGTTCCCTCATTGAAAGTCTTGATTTCCAGAAGCCGATGGTCCCAGCCAGATTATTAATTCTCTGGAGAGAATTAATGTAGCCAGCCTAATGACGCCTTATGACGCCGCCGTGCAACCGCCGAAATATCCAACCGGGTATAATTAACCCTTTCATTAAAGGAATATGCCTATCGTTTAGTCTAGAGACCTAGTGTGGTACCGTACCAAGATTATCAGAGCCTTCCCAGAAAAGTCCTCACGGACACACCAAATTACACTCCCCAGCAAACATACCGGACAATACTAAAATTCTTCGCTAGCCAGACGCTGTTTACTGCTACATTTTTTCACTTCCTTATAATGTCTTACATAGCAGTCATATCTTGTCTCAATGACTTGACCCCTTTTCTCTGCTATCATAAAGACACACACTATATGGTACGTTCGTCACGAACACGCGATCACACAGTTACTCAGTTGTAACATTTTCGATGACGATTTTGCTTCAGGGAATTCCTACATTAACACAAACGAATTGCATTACATTCACAAACTCAAAGACGAAAACGAAATTTTCACAACAGGTAGTTCTCTCAAAGACTTCGTTTCGTATTCTGTGCGCTACCGTCGAATATCTTAACTAATTGCCTGATTACATCAGATTAAATGCACCAATCAGCAACTAATTCAACACTCATTCGACGTTAAGACACTTTTTTTCCTTACGTGTCTTAGTTGCATATCCAGATCACGTCGGGGTCACCATTGTATGATAAAAGACATTTGGTCAAAAGGTAAATTAATGGCAAAGTCCATTCTAACACATTTTATCAACTTTATTTAATGTATTTGCTCAAACAACAAAAGAAAGAGGTTAAGAGGAGATTTTGCGTCAAATGTTATATAAGGTTTCGATGTTGCTGTGAGTTGGACGGACGTGCTTCACGTTGACATCTGTCTTAGACGCGGGTAAATGTATAAGGAGTCAAACGGAAGTGCATCATACGCAAAGTGTTTTCATTCGATTATAGATCAATCACTCCGTGTAGGAATATTAGCTTACATGGAAATAAAAGTCCATCAAAATGGAACTTTGAAAGTTCATTCGACCATTGAACGCTTTTTCCGACCCACTAGAAAAAGCAATCGTTCGACAATTCCCTAAGACACTGGAATATCTATTTCATTCTTCTGACCTACTTAAACGTAAGAAAACAATCGACTTCGTCTTCTAACCCATTGCGAAGACAATGCAACCACTTATTCAAATGTTCTATCGTGGAATATTTGCTTAGAATAAACATTCACACGACAGGAACCAGCGTAGTCTAATTAAGCTTTCATTTTTTTAAAAACGTGACATTTCGACATTTATATATTTCATAAAAGATTGTCTGGAATCTTCAACTTCTTTGCAACAATATTTCAATTTCCTTTTGTTTTATTCATGTCACGTGGTACAGTAATTTTGTTCGACTAGTTTCCAACTTATCAACTTGAAGCAAATAACACACAGTAACACTGTTTTCAGCAGACAGAGTTTTTTTCGACGCGAGCTCAGAACAGCTTAATAACAATTCTTACTCCTTTTTTATTATTTCAGCTCTCTTGCATGTTTCTTTCCTTTCCTATATTGTTTTTATATCGACCTAAAATCAACTAATTTGAATTCAACTTTGGCAACAAACAATACAAAAATACACACAAGTTTAAATATCAGGCACCTATCTCTGGATGATGTGGCGTAAGTCATGTGGATCTGTAGTTCTCTCTCTTTCTATAAGACGAGAAGTTTATTCTACATCCTCCCCTTTCGCTAGGTTCTTTTGACCTGACAAGATATGACATTATCACGTCCTGTGCATTAAGTATTTTACTCATCCTATCGATGCTCCCTATGTATCCATTCTCTAACACACACACACACACACATACATCTTCCCTCTCACTTCTTAACAATTTGCCCAAACTAAAATATATGTAACAACCTTTCTATTTCAATTCTTTATACACATCTTCTCTATCTACGTATACTCAATTATTGTCAAGCCTCGAAAAGTGCGGGATGGCAGGAACTTTTTCAAAAACTTAGCTAATATAAACTACTTGTCCAGTTTTAATAAAACCTTCAGTATATGAAGTAATGAAAGAAGTGCATTTATTTAAGTAAATGTTTAGTGTAAATTTAAAAGGAAAAATGAGTTATTTCTGTGTGTTTTGGACATTGAACCCCCATGTTCTCCCCATAGTAAAACAAAAGATACATTTTCTCGTAATTGAGTTGATGTACCAAAATTAATTTTATATCATTGGAAACAGAATCAAAATAAATAATCGAGTAAATAATAAAATCGATAGAATTCTTAAACTTTTATTCTGTATTAAAAACGAAATATTTCCCGTTTGAAGTTTTATTTTGTTAACGTATGTTTTTAGAATGTGATATGAAAAAGTTTAAGTTATTTATATTTCTTATTCATATTTTAAAGATGTTTTACAATTAATAATTATAAATTAAATTAATACAAATCAGTGTAATGAAAATGCATATTTGTTTGATTAAATAAAATGTATATTAAGAAAATTTAACTAAAAATACAAACATTTCATTTGATAATTCTATATGAAAATGTTATATTATTAATGAGCGTATGGTGACGAGAAAGGCAAACACAGGATGGACTTTTAACTAATTGTAATATTCAATCATTTATTTTCAGATAAAATTGGAAGAAAAATTCTCGTTCGCCTAATGATAAAGAGATTTTGTTAAAAGAAAGTTTTCTTGATTCATATCTTGATGAAGTAGTAACAATGATAGTTTGTGGTTCGATAGCCCTTCATCGCTTATTTTTTATATGTGGCGAACATGATGGTCCTGAGCCAGGATCAAGAGACTTGATTCGTCCCCGCCATAAAAAGTATACGTCTTTGCTTGACATGTAGTTTGAAAAGTGGAGAAAAGTCAAGCAAAGAGGTTGCCAGCAACGATCGAACTCACGACCTATGAGAAAAGGCGCGATAGTTTGTTGCACTGAAGTGAGCGTCACAACAGTTGAGCGGTAAGAAGCCAGGGTTCATAATACTTGGATCCGAGGTTTGACTGACGAATGTTAGGTAACACAAAACACATATATGTCTCTGGATATTAAAAAAAAAAATTTTTAATAAATATAAAATGTGGAGTTGGTTTGTGAACTCTGCGCCATGGACAAACTCGAGCATGTTCTACCATTACAGCTACCATGAAGTGTTTAGGGTAAGGAAAAATCAAGTTGGTTGTTGAACATGGTCAGCCCGTGAATATTGAGGCCTTGGTTGTGGACGAGGATTCGATCTCCTTGGAATTGATGCGATTAAGGGGCTTGGAGGCGTGCACCTGACTGAATCGAGTGACGTACGCTTCGGAAAATTGTGTGGGCTTTAATCACTAATAGCCAGCTCTCGTATTTGTCTCCACAATATGATCATAGTCCTTTCAGAAACGATTGAAGGGAGATAAATCTTGCCGAGAAAATTTTATTTATTACCTCTCTTGAATATTAATATCTGATTCTTTGAGTATAATTTTTACGAGTAAAACCAGGATTTCTAAATTTTCGTGATTCCAAGAACTGAGTTTAACAAAAATTCACGTTTTCAAATTTTTTGTCTTGGAAGCACTATTGTAGGAAAATACGAAACTCGAAACTGATTATTCAAAGAAGATTAATCTGACACAAAAGTTTTTAGAAATGTAGAATTAGGCAATATCGTATGTTCGTACGTCGGAGTGACCAAATATGTGAAATAGCTGAAAGTAAGTAGAACAGTCGAAAGTGAAAAGTTATTAAGAGAGTTTGGGGCGAGACTGAGAAAAAAAATTTCAATACGTATGTGTGGGGACTTGTGAGTGAATTCCTGAAACTGACAAGCTGTCGCTATATTTAGAAGTCCATGACTGTGACTAGTGTTGTTTTGCCAAGATGCCGGTTATCAATATGTGTAGCCGTGTTATGACTGACAAAGGTTCCTGTGGAAAGTCAGGGTTCTCACTGGCTCTGACAGAGGACAGCGTATGGGCACTCGCTTATATAGATAACAGGAACAGGTGATCGGCTCCAGTAGGTAACTGTTTCTGATTGGTTGATGTCCAATATAGGCAACTAATCGAGATTAAGTATTTAGATCCAATCAGTATTAAGTATTTCAACCAAATAGACATCGAATGATTCAGAGAGGATTTTTCTGGTGCTGTTGTTGTTACTGCTAGAACAGGGGTTCCACAGAAAGAACTTAGTTTATTCAATAAATTACATATTTTATGAAGTCAAATTAAAAGTTAAAAATAATAATTAAAACAAACTTTGATTCATTAAAAGCTTTGTCCTTGTGAAGAAAAAGTCATTAAGTTTTTAAGCACAATTTGCAAAATAAATAAATGTTTAGTTTTGCTTTTTTTCTTCGTCTAGACTTAAAGATTGCGAGACTGTAGTAGTTACATAATTGCGATCTTTTTTTTCTTTTTTTTGCATTTGCATGTTCTCACTCGCAGAGTGATTGATGCTTCGTTCGGACAGACCACTTTTGTGCGGAATGGCATTTTCACCCAAATCTTTTCCCGCGATTTATGAAGTCAGACTCTGAACGTCATGTTAACAATGTGTCAGATCCTTTTCTCGCATCTCGCCATAACTTGGGAACTTGGGCGAGTTGCGAAATAAAAGCCCTAAACCGAATCTTACTTCTATAGTATATGCATGTCTCCTGACTCAGCATATTTTGTATTCTAGTTTTTTCATAACTCTTTTCGGGCTGTTTCTTTTGTTGATGAAACTGCATTAATGAAATTGATTTGAATTGTAGAGGAAGACGTTTGTCCTTTTAACCAAAACTTGGTAACCCGTTTTCTTCATATCCAACAAGGCTAGAATGATGGATATCTATGCAGCAACACCTACTACAAAATGGCGATCCCAACATCTTCTATCCAATTCTACAAATTGGAAACCCAGACATGATATGAACACACAACCTTCTGATTCCAACAGGACTTCCATTCTAATTTCTCCACACTGTACAAGACGACGTCATAATGGACATGGCATTGCCTCGGATAATAGTTAGGGAGATGCGCTGAAACATTTAAGTGGTCTGTTGGGTCTAGTTCCTGCAAGGGGCTATCATCCGTCTAATGCCTCGTATAAATCCGGTCGTATCAGGCATGGGGACACTTAATGTTTTGACTACGATGTTCTTAAACTTTGAACAAGTTATGGCGAGCCGTATAGTTAAGAAAGTGTTATTTTTTTATTTGAAGCATTCCGTGTGTATTAGAAATTATTATATATGTTATTATAGAAACCTTTCCGATTAAAACAAAACAACACACTTCAAACCTTAGTATCATGGTTCTTAAATATATTTCTTATTCCATGAAAAATGCCAGTATACTGAAATCATATGTCCTTAATAGGGTTAAGATGAAAATTCATATACACTAAATGTACAAAAGTAAGGAAGTTCCCAAATTTTTACACTTTTATTGTCATTAATTAAGGGTATGACTACATATCAACAAAACCATTTCATTATCACATCACTACAGTATAAATCTCTATGCATGAGTGGATGAAGTGTGTGAGGTGCGCTGAAGAAAAATTCCTACCAGTAAAATACATAGCCTTGTTGTGCTCGCATACCCTTAATGACAATAAAAGTGTAAAAAATTGGGAATTTCCTTGCTTTTGTACATTTAGTGTATATGAATTTTCATCTTAAACCTATTAAGGGCATATGATTTCAGTATACTGGCATTTATCATGGAATGTCACTACTTTTGTAAAGGCTATGCCTCAATACAATGGTCATTTTTATGGTTTTTTGGAATTTTCTGGAAAACTAAGATATATGGTAAACTGAAATTAAAATGCCATCAACTAGACCCTAGAACCTCTATCTCTGCCAAAAATCAGCTGAATCCATCAAATAGTTGATGGCACATACGTACGTACGTACGTACGTACGTACACACAGATAACATGATTTCATGATTGAACTTTCTGGATCTCTGGGTTGCCTTGACTAATGATGCTGAAATTCTACACACTTATAGAACCTATCAAATAAAAATGTTGTGAAAAGTTTTAACTAATTTGGTTTATTGGTTTTTGAGTTATGATTGATCAAAGAAATGAGATTTCCAGCATAGGCCATTCGTGTAGTCTATTAAGGGATAGAGCGCTCTCGCGCCTCCCTTGATTCTTTACAAAAATAAAAACCGTCTTTCAATGGAGAATTAAATATCAAAATTATAATATTGAAATTAAAAAATACAAAAACTTTAAAAAGTTATGTACCTTTAATCTAAAAAACAAAAGTTTGGTCTTTTTTTAGAATACTTTAAGATTAAAGGGAGATAACATTTGTATATTGTATATGAGAGTAATCTCCCTTGGACTATCAGTTTTTTGGGGTTTTTTCACTCCATTTTTGTTTTGTATTTTGTTGTACAATAATCTGTGTTTTGAGGTTTGCTAAAAGTAATTTGGATGCTTATTTACATTGAGATAGATGCAACATATTGCAGTTAAAAATAAAATAACAGGTAAACGTATGGATATACTTACTTATTAGTAAAAAAAATATTAGTGTAAACTAAAGATTACTAAAAATAAGCGAATAGAATTTTAATCAAAAATAAAATAAAATAAATTTACTATTCGAAATCAACGAACTTCGAACAAGACCGTGTTGTGTCGCCATATTAGAAGAAGGGGGATAATCTACGACGCGCTGGCTTGATACGAATGTCGTTCGGAGTTCGTTAACTCCTAATAGTAAATTAATTTTATTTTTGATGCTTTTTTAGTATAAGCTCCATGCAGAACATTATTTTCATGTAAAAGCATTATTTTGTACTTACTCAGTCATAGTTTCTCACTCACGGCACGAAAAAGAATTTAAAAATATCAAGCAGAACTTTAATTAGAACGATTTTTCCATTTCGATGTACAACCTGTATTCGCTGACATTTTGGGTGTGAGCCGACATTTTGGGTGTGAGCTGTCGATGGAATAGCCAAGGGCAATAACTCCTTTTTATTGTTAGGATTTTAAAAAGAAAGAAACACATAAGCAATAATAATATTTATTAAATTAAAAAATAGAAAATTAAATAATTATTTTTAATTTCTTCACCGGACTACTTTCTACGATATAATTTTCTTGTTTTTTTTTTTTTCATATTGTGGGAATAAATCCAAATGTAAGAAAAGATCCACTTCAAAGTCAATACCCTGAAAAGGGGCCGAGGCAGCAGTTGGGGTGGGTTGCAAAAGGAATTGCTCCCTTAGCGACCCAACCAATAGGTCCGGTAACAATATGTAATGGGGCAGAGAACGGATTTCTCTGCAGGAGTAACGATCCAGTGTCTGGTCTATAGTGAGTCGAATTCTGTAATAATTCTGTTCTCCACCAAACTCTGAAACACAATAACACTTCAGCTCTCATCAAAAACTTTTGAACTCCCCGGTGAGAGGTAGAACCTCTATTTATAGGCTTGTAACAACCTGCCACCCCCATCTTAACATATATAAATATCACCTCTTTATTTATCCATAAGTTTTCCTGTTATTTTATTTTTAACTGGTTTGCTAAAAGTAATTCATAATCTAAATAGAAAGACCAATTTTGAATTTACCCATTTATTATCTGTATTAATAGAAATTAAAATAAATAAACAGAAAAAGATGTGTTAAATAAATATACTAAATTTTGTTAAGTTTATAAATTATTGTTCCTAACTGACATTCATCTTAGATTAGTTGTGTTTACTATGTAGGCAAAATGGAGTGGCAGTGCAGTGCTTCTAAATTAATGATGCACTCATTTGGCACCTTTTTTTGTTTTGTTTTTTCAGAAAAATAAATTTGAAACAAACAAATAAATCATTTTATGACTGGTTGGGATTCTCCAGCCTTACTGACACAGCTGGCAACTCTACGTATAATTTCTCCTTAGCTCACTCTCTCTCTCAGACTGTTGATTTCCCGACCCTCATCCCTGATCAAGCAGACCAGCAAGTCTCATTTCTAGACCTATTCTTGACCTCAATGCCCGAAGCTTATGTGACGAAAGCTCATAGCCTACTCGGTAATGCTGATCACATTGTGCTAATGATTCATATCACCCTAAAAAGTCGTCCAAAAGCTGATGAGCCGTTGCTCAAAATAACGAGATACTATGAGCAGGCTTATTTTGAGTCAATCAGAGATCACATCAGCGACGCCTCATGGGGTGAAACCTTCTCACTCCCTGCTGACCAGTGTGCAAATGAGTCAACTGAATGGGTCAAAGCAAGCATTGAAGCCTATGTCCCCATGCGAAAATTCTTTAGCAAGCCCCCCTCTCCCCAATGGTTCACCTCGAAATGTGCAGCTGCCATTGCTGAGAGGCAGCAAGCATTCCGTAAATTCGGCCGCCATAAGTCAGCTACTAATAAACAAAAATTTATAGAGTCAAGAAATAATTGTAAGTGCGTGATAGGTGAAGCAAAGAGAAGGTATACTGAGTGAACAAAAAAACACATTAAGTCACAGAAACTAGGTACCCGCGACTTCTGGAAAATCTACAATAGTGTAGTGAACAATGGTCAATCAACGATTCCCCCACTATCAAACCACAATGATGGCGTTTGCACGGCAACTGATAAGGCTGAACAACTTGCCCAGCCTTTCGCCTCTAACTCCACTTTGGACTCAGAAAACCACCCCCTCCCTGGATTCCCATTACGGACCGAAGCCACACTTGATAACCTGGTCATCACCCCATCCCATGTAAGAGACATCATAAAAACCTTGATACCTCCAAAGCTTGTGGGGCTGTAATAGTAATAAAGAAATGCTCTGCTGAACTGGCCCCTGTCCTCTCCAAACTCTACAACAAATGCCTAGCTGAATCTTGCTTCCCCGATAGCTTGAAAATTGCCTCTGTGGTACCAGTCTAGAAGAATTCTGGGGATAGAACCGATCCTTAAAATTACCGCCCGATCTTTGCTAAAATCTTTGAATCCTTAATCAATCTAGCGATAGTCCAGCACTTAGTTAATGCTAAACTTCTTTCTGACCGCCAGTATGGATTTAGACAAGCACGATCTGCTAGACATCCTAATAGTCATCTCTGAACGCATGTATCATACACTCGACAGGGCAGGTAAAGCTAGGGCAGTAACGCTTAATATATCCAAGGCCTTTGACAAGATATGGCATAAAGGGCTTCTTCTGAAAATACACTCATACGGTATTACTGGACAATTACTTAATATAATTAGATCCTTTCTATCCAAAAGAAAGATCCAGGTTGTCCTCGATGGCCATTCATCTAAGCAACATGAATAAATGCTGGTGTACCCCAGGGATCTAAACTTGGACCTTTATTGTTCCTGATCTTCATAAACGATCTTCCTGATGACATTGTCTTTGAGATTGGTATATTTGCTGACGACACCATGCTTTACTCTCGTCATGTGGACAAAACAGACGCGATCATACCCTAGGCAATGGCTGAATCCTTAGAAAATGACCTCTAGGCTGTAGTGGATTGGGGTCATAAATGGTTGATAACTTTAATGCCGCAAAGACAAAGCTCCTTTCCTTCAATAACTATAAGAAACCTCTCCAACTACCGATTGTCATGGCAAATAACACACTACCTGAGAGTTCCACATTCAAACTACTCGGCCTAACCTTCACATGAATTGGAACAAATACATTGGAAGACATTGCCAAGGCTGCAGCAAAGAAGGTGAGCTCCCGCTACCGTGCTAGTAAACTCCTCACACCTGACATTATCCTGTATCTCTACAAAGCCACCATCCACCCATGCATGAAGTATTGTTGCCACATCTGGGTTGGGACATCATCCACTAGTCTCTCCCTCCTAGACAAGTTTCAAAAAAGAGTCGTCAACTTAATAGGTCCCTCACTGTCAACCAAGCTCCAGTCCCTGTCCCATCGCCACAATGTTGCATCCTTGTGCTTGTTTTACAAATAGTTTAATGGATTGTGCTCCGATTAACTGGCTACTCTGGTGCCCCCCCCCCCTCAACGTAAATTCACTAGACTAACTCGACAATCAGCTAAATCCCATCATTCACTGTGGAGATTCCAAGATGCCAGAGAGCCTTCTACTCCAATAGCTTCTTTCCTCGTGCTGCTGGCCTCCGGAATCCCCTCCCTGCTCCCTGTTTTCCCGACAGTACCGACATGCAAAGGTTTAAAACTAATGTAAACAGACATCTCGTTACACTGCTCCCAACTTGGGGTGACACCCAAAACCCACACCCAGATTCTCAGTAATCCTTTATGACTACAGTGAAGGCATGCCTTGTTTGGGGGGAAATATGTTAAAAAAAAATATTTTTTAAACGGCTAACGCTCCCATAAATAAAATACAAATAAAAATCGAAACACCATGAATAAATTTAAATTCAGTGACTTTTCATCACTGATATACATTGTAAAGTCGACTACACTTAATTTGAACTGATTTATGAAAGTATTGCCCGTTATAACGCATCGACACAACGATGGCGTTGCTTTATATTATGCAGTTGTTCGGAAAATAATGATTGATTCCAGAAACAAACGTTTATTTATTCACCTCATATGGGACCGATTTATCCAGATTTTTCACCTTATCAATTTGCTTCAGATAGTTGCACACCGTTGAAATACTGACATCAAGTGCCACAGACATTTTCGTATGAGTATTGTTCAATACTTGTTTTGAAAGATTCATTATTAAGAATGCATGACTGTCCTCTACCTTCTTCACCTTACCACTACAAAATTTATGAAACCACTTGTGGACCCTTCGTTCATTGCTATGTTATATTAGCGGCTGTTTGGGAAGTAGAGTAACCAAATTTTATTTGTGCATGAAAAGTATATTCATTTCTTCTGTTTTCATTATTAAGAGATTTATGCTTCAAAATTGTATTCAGAATTAAATTATTTGAAATTTATTAAAGTGTATATGTAGCAGCCGTACAACTAGCAGCAACAGCCGCCATTATGATTTTGAATCTGTGCTTATTTTCTAAGCTCAGCGCTGAGTGGTGCAAGCATTTAACTTCCTTCTGGCTTGCCCAATCAGGGGCCATCTCTCATGCGAGCTGACCACGTAATGAGAGATCATAAAAGGGGTTAACACAGGATTAACTTCCTCTTTTCTTTCCCACATGCAAGGACTGACAATAACTCAACATTGCTCATACCATCTCCGAAACATCTCTCTTGGCACTCAACAGTAACCCACCCAGGCCTTTGGTCCGGGTTTCGACTTCGACAAGAAGACTTAAGAATTAAACATGGCTAGTTCTGCCGACACACGTGGACTACTTAATTCAACACGGACACATACGTGGACATTGCTTGACATCCACACTTGTGTACTGTGCAAACATTCTTCATATATGAACTCTTTTTTTATTACAAACAGGACAAGAAAAATAATTGAGTCAAAAGATTGAAAGGAAAAACAAGATAAAGACAAACAAAATGGTGAAATTTTAAACAAAATGATTTTTTTTTTTCATTTTATATCAAGACTTAAAAATAGAAAAATAACAATTCCTTTTTTTCTTTGAGGAATAAAGTTCTTTGTATTCTTCCATGTTTTAAGAGCAACAGAAAACAAATGCGCAAAAAGTTTGGACAAAATTTTGTTTCATGCAGAAAAGTAAGTCTTTCCTTTGTGCGTTCGTTGTTTCAATTTCAAAATATTTTGTTTTTTTGTTTCATTCTATGGAGAAGTAAATATTTAATTTTCTTTGTTTTCTTTTTCAACAAAGTAAAAAAAAAAAACTACTACCATTTTTCTTTGCCAATCTCTTCCCCACCCTCGATCACTGCCCGACACGTCTGAAATTTCAAAAGTTATGTTTCGTTGCAGTTTTTACCAAAGTCAACTCTAATTTAACTTTTTAAAATTCCCTGCTCAGAATCAAGTTTTCCTGATTGGTTCAGACATTCTATTCTCCGGCCTTCTCCAGGTATGAATTTTCACAGTCGAATACCTTCTCGCCATGATAATTGTACACGATTAGTTGAATACAAATCACTATTTTACCCTAGCTGGACTAAATTGTGGGTTCATACCTTAAACACGATAGCTCGATAGGATTTGAACTCGCCATAGTCAATTTCACAGTCTGTGATAGTATTCATTATGACACCACAAAGCCAACCATCTTCACTACTTAGATTTTTTTTTAATTCAACACTTACCAACAATGTTCAAATTTTTTTTTCTTTTTATTCCAGTTTATAAGTTTTTAGTTCAGTAAGAATTAGGGACAGAAAAACTAGTTTCTCACCAGTATTGTTTGGTACTTGAATTATTCAAACTTACAGGTTCTGCTTGATGTAATAATAGATCATGAAGTCAGCGAGTTCAAACAACACCAGACTGTGAGAAGCTGAGCACACCTGTTACTTTCTGCATTTACCTCTATGACTTGGCATGCTACATATGACTTGGCATGCTACATATGACTTGGCATGCTACATATGACTTGGCATGCTACATCAGAATCAAGTTTTAGACCGACCAGATTTTGTCCAGCCAGAACTATTACGTTCACATTCAGACAATTACCCTTAAGAAAGGTATGTATCCCTTAATTCCCACCAAATTATTTGTCACTAACCTTGTTTTACTAACATACCTGGAGAGTGATGAGCTACGCCAAGTATAAGACCACCAAAGATCCATCTGGGATCATGATTGAGGGGAGTCTATGAGAAGAAATTTACAAGGAGGGAATATAGAATCATTTACTTCTCTGAAACAGCAGTTAAAATATTTTGTGATGGGGGGGAGGCGGTGATAAATATTCTTTTTTCTATGACAGGGGCTGTGTTAAAATTAATGACTGATGGTATTTACCAATCACCCTCAATTACCATCAGCACCCAACCACCCCCAGGTAGGATGCGACACAAGATAGGTTTAATGTGTAGAATCCAACAACTGGGTAATTTTAAAAAGTTCCTTGTCACTTAAGTATTCCTCCCCCCCCCCCCCCCCCCCAATTTGGAGTAGGCACCTAAAAGAGATGTAACTAAATTAGGGGAAATCTGAGCCTTTTGCCCTGGATAATGCTGTGAGAAAGTAATGTTTTTCTTTGATTTAGGAGCACAAATACTCGATTTTTGCTTTTAAATGTTAACTGAAGCCTAAATTTTGGTTCTTTGATACTACAGAGGTGCGTAAGAAAATTAATCTTTTTCTTTGTTTTCCATTTAAAGTCCGAAAAATTGATTTTGAATAGTAAAATCACATGATAGAAAAGACAGGTCAGCCAGAATTGATTAAAAAATGGCTGACTTGTGTTTACTATCGTGTGACTTTATTACTAAAAATTAATTTTCTTTGACTAAACTGCCAATTGGAAAGTAATGTCTGGCTTGAATTAAAATTCTTTATTTGTGCTCCTAAAAACCAAAGAAAAATATTAATTTTCTCACACGCCCCTTTCATATCAAAGAACCAAAGTTTTTGTATCATGAAATTCTTTTTTGGAAACTCTAAAGAGATATTTCCTGAACAGCAACCGATCACAAACATTTTCATGGTTCAATCTTTAATAAAAATAAATAAATAAAAATTCAACTATTTACAATTATCTATCTAATATATATATATATATATATAGTCTCGGAAGTTTCTCAACCATTAAAACTATATAAAAAAAATAAATAAATAAATAATTAAAAAAATAAAAAAATAAAAAAATAAAACTTATAGTCTCAAGTCTTCCAGTGGAAAATCACTCATGTAAGTCAATTTATTTTTTACAGTTATTATATTAGTTAGTTTCTAACACTATTTTAAGGGATCATCAGTTGTTTACCATGAAAAACTGTTTTATATATATATTCAAAACGAAGCTTTTTACCAGTTATCTATACATGAAAAAATACATACATATATATTCAACTTTAATAATACAATGCAAGCCAAAAAACACTAATTTTATATAGGCCATCCACAAGAAATGGTTTCCAAAGAAACATACCTCATTGCTAACAATACAGAAGCATTTCTCTCTTCCATATTCCTAGTGACGGTGGTACTATCCTAATACTAATAAACGGCCTTCAATGGAATTAAACTCTAGGGATACCAACTAAATCCGCATATTACAGACTTTAAACTTCCATAAGCATTATATATATATATATATACACACACACACACACACACGTGTGTGTATAACAATAATAACACTTTTCTGCAGTTTCAAAGTTTACTTATTCTTCAGAAGTGTATTCATAATCTTGATCGATGCTTATACATTTGAATAAAATTTGTATTTAAATGTTCAATCAGGATTATATTCATACACTTCTGAAGAATAGACAAACCAGTGTTGCATTATGAATGCTCTTTGAGCCAGACCCACTACAGACAGCTGACACAGAAAATGGCAAAGACAAAATTCGGCCGTCACAGGAATCAGAGTTCAAATGTGAGAGGCATGGGAATGTGCGAGCGATAGGCCCAACTGAAAAATAGGAACCACATGATCGCATAGCATTGAAGTTTAGTCAGATAGGCGAGAGAGTCGTTCAGGTGCCAACGACTAAATGTAAAATTATCTAGGTCTAAGAAAAGTTAAGTAACCAATTCTCTTTTTGCCCAAAGCATGTATACTAGTATAATAAAGAAAGCATGTATCCTAGTATAATAAAGAAAGCATGTATCCTAGTATAATAAAGAAAGCATGTATACTAGTCTAATAAAGAAAGCATGTATCCTAGTCTAATAAAGAAAGCATGTATCCTAGTCTAATAAAGAAAGCATGTATCCTAGTCTAATAAAGAAAGCATGTATACTAGTCTAATAAAGAAAGCATGTATCCTAGTCTAATAAAGAAAGCATGTATCCTAGTCTCATAAAGAAAGCATGTATCCTAGTCTAATAAAGAAAGCATGTATCCTAGTCTAATAAAGAAAGCATGTATCCTAGTATAATAAAGAAAGCACGTATCCTAGTATAATAAAGAAAGCACGTATACTAGTATAATAAAGAAAGCATGTATCCTAGTATAATAAAGAAAGCACGTATCCTAGTATAATAAAGAAAGCATGTATCCTAGTATAATAAAGAAAGCATGTATCCTAGTCTAATAAAGAAAGCATGTATACTAGTCTAATAAAGAAAACATGTATCCTTGTCTAATAAAGAAAGCATGTATCCTAGTCTAATAAAGAAAGCATGTATCCTAGTATAAAGAAAGCATGTATCCTAGTCTAATAAAGAAAGCATGTATCCTAGTATAAAGAAAGCAAGTATCCTAGTATAATAAAGAAAGCAAGTATCCTAGTATAATAAAGAAAGCAAGTATCCTAGTATAATAAAGAAAGCAAGTATCCTAGTATAATAAAGAAAGCATGTACACTAGTCTAATAAAGAAAGCATGTATACTAGTCTAATAAAGAAAGCATGTATCCTAGTCTAATAAAGAAAGCATGTATCCTAGTCTAATAAAGAAAGCATGTATACTAGTCTAATAAAGAAAGCACGTATACTAGTCTAATAAAGAAAGCACGTATACTAGTATGATAAAGAAAGCATGTATCCTAGTATAATAAAGAAAGCACGTATACTAGTATAATAAAGAAAACATGTATCCTAGTATAATAAAGAAAGCATGTATCCTAGTATAATAAAGAAAGCACGTATCCTAGTATAATAAAGAAAGCATGTATACTAGTATAATAAAGAAAGCATGTATACTAGTCTAATAAAGAAAGCATGTATACTAGTATAATAAAGAAAGCATGTATACTAGTATAATAAAGAAAGCATGTATCCT
>OY744520.1:153521606-153726606 GCA_963556195.1 Sepiola atlantica | reverse complement strand
TGCATCTATATATATATATATGCATCTATATACATGATTTTATATATATACATGCATCTATATACATGCATCTATATATATATATACATGCATCTATATACATGCATCTATATATATATATATATATGCATCTATATACATGATTTTATATATATACATGCATCTATATATATATATATGCATCTATATACATGCATCTATATACATGCATCTATATATATATATCCATCTATATACATATATATATGCATCTATATACATGCATATATATATATATGCATATATATATATGCATCTATATACATGCATATATATATATGCATCTATATACATGCATATATATATATGCATCTATATACATGCATGTATATATATATATGCATCTATATACATGCATGTATATATATATGCATCTATATACATGCATGTATATATATATGCATGTATATATATATAAATATATATATATACATACATACACACATATATGGATACATAGAAGAGTCAATTTAAAAGTGAATTAAGAACAGAAACTTAATATTCAGGTTTCACTCATAGAATCATCAGATGAAACCTGAGTAGTAAATTTCTGTTAGTAATTTGACTCAGCCTGATTATTTCCCTCAGGAATGAAACACAAACATTTCTGTGTAGCGAATATACCCTAAGTATATTTTTATACTACTAAATACTATACATTATTGAATAATTGGACATTCCATACCTCAGGTTTCCTGGATTAGCCACAATTGAGATGAACAGGTCAGAGGCATGTTGTGCAACGTCTCAATTGCACCTATCCAGGAAACCTGAGGTAGGGAACGCCCAATCATTAAATAATGTATAATATTCAAATGAACACATAATGCATGCTCTTATTTTATTAACTGAGCACTCTGTCTTAATTTATTTACATCATATGTAAGTTATATAAATAAATGAATAAAATATTAAATGCAAAATTATACCATTTGATAATGTAATAACAGTTTTTGAACAAAAATATTTTTACACATATTTCTAAAAATATTAAAAACTGTTATTAAATTATCAAATGGTATGATTTTGAATTGAATACTTTATTTATGCTAAGCTCTATTTAATATCCTAAAAATTGAGCTTCAATTTGGCATTTGAAAATTGATTTCTATTCAAAGTTTGCTTTTTACATATTATTACATGTTTATTTATATAATAAATATATATATATATATATATATATATATATATATATTTGTCATTCTTTATTAAATTAATGTCACAAAAAGACACGAAAATAAATCTTGTAGATGTAAATTGATCTGGAATCAGGAGAAATTATACAAAGATCCTAAATTGAATTTTTTACTGTCGCTAAGGACATTTTTGATGATTTTTCCTTGAAGTAATTTTTGTCCATATTCTGAAGATTCTGTACTGTCTTCAGCCAAACCAGCATTGATAAGCCATTTGCATAGCATTTTACCCATGAAAGCAGAATGGTAAACATTGGAACTGCCCCTGCAACAACAAGAAATGATTTACTTTTAACTTTAGAAGAAAAACAAACAAAATCCAATGTAAAATAAAAATTTTTATATTATATTTTGGAATAATGTGTATTATCTGAATTATTTGTACTACTGTTCTCATCTTAAATGTTATTCTCACAACGTTTCAGCTGAAGTAACTTTCGAACTTCTTCAGGTGTGTTCTGTCAAACTCTGGAATGTGTACGAAATTTTGAACGGAACACTTTATTTAATCCACGGGGGGGGGGGGGGGGGGCTTGCTGTCACTTCATCATCAATAACTGGGTAGAAGTCTTAAGTAATTCGTAATTGTATTCTTAGTATCACCCGTATTGAGGATTAGACATTAAAACTCCAGAAGACTTTACTTAGAAGTGATTATACTTAGTACCTGCCACAGGCTAAGTAGGTGTGTTCTTACCAGTCAGGGATACGTCCTCGACATCAGTTCGACAGTGACTTTGTTACTATCTGGCTGAGGTATGGTTCTGTTAAGGCTCAGAAGGTCTACCCTCCCAGGCTTTATCTTCTCTTTGAAAAGGGGTTAGTTTATTGCTAATCATCTAAGGCGCCCCTACTGGGGAATGCCGACAGGGCTGCTCAGGCATTTTTGTCAGCCAGTGCGCTAATCCTAGTGTGATGGCTTTCCACGTCTGACCTTGTGTCTAGCCTTCTGGAGAGGAGGTAAATAAAATACTTAGCATTTATATCCGTTGCACCATCGGTTCTTGCCGAGAATAACATCCAAAATAAGAACAGTTGTCTGAATAATCCAAATAACAATCTAATGAACTCATCATTATGAATTATGGGATACGTACTCTGGATAACACAGTGAGTAACGTGGACATTGTTTCTTTTGTAAGTTTAAGCATTTTAAGGAAGTGTGCCATCGAAAACGCACCTTACTTCCCCAAAATTAAAACGAATTAAAATTTTTAAAAATGTTATAAATATTGTTTACACCCGTCATATGAAGGATAGTGTGATAGTTTATATATTTTCATCTACACGCATCTAACAATTTTAATTAAAAATTTGAATTCATGAACATGGTAATGTGATCCTTTCAAAGAATTCCGCGAATGTGATCCTTTCAAAAATTATTGATAGCGTCCAAAGAATTTTACGAATTAAACTGTTTTTAATTTGTGAATACAAAAATAACCCGAGTATCTTTGTATTGCATCAACTTTTCTTGCTACAGGATACCTTAGCTTTTTCTCAACCACCATAAACATACATCATCATTTATCATATTCAGTTTAACATTTGTTTCATATTAAACAGCTGTTTCATGCCGGTCCTTTCCCCCCCTTTTCTTTTAAAATCGGATTTCTGTTAAATTCAATTGAATTGTTTATGGCATCGTTTGGTCATTATATTAATTGAATAAAACTGCTTAAAATTATAATAAGGAAGCTATCTAAATGTTAATACAACAAGTCAAATCTCAAAAGTCAAACACTATAAGGTAGATATTCAAAGCACATGCATTAAACACGAATACTGAATACAAAAACTCATGCAATCGTTCATAATGACAAGCTTTTACGGGTATATGTTACGAGACTCAGCAGAGGCGCGAACGGGGTCCAAAAAAAGAACGAGAAAGGGTTTAAAAACATAAATTTGCAACAAGTGAAGTTGACCTACGACGAGAATAGATATTTTTCTACTTACCTATGTAATTTGTTTTTATTTTTACGTATTATAAATGGGTTTTCATTAGATGTAAAAAAAAAAATTCTTGTTTTTTTTTTCCCACCGTTTTCACAAAAACAATATGGCGCTCCTAGTGCATTTGTTAGTAATCCCCCCCAAATCGGCCATGTTTTTTTTCGAAGATACGGTGTCAATACTATTGATTTCTAATAAATAGCACTTCAAACGGGTTTAAAATACAAACAAATAGCACATGCAAGTTTGAAACTAACTTTTACAGCTTACAGTTACTTTTATTTGTTGTAATTTGTTTTTTTTGCGTTTTTACTCTGCTGAGTCTCGTAAAAGATTCCCGCTTTTACTGTAATTAAGCCATCAATGATTGATAAGGAACTACTTTTCTCGTAGCATTTTCTCTATATAAGCGAACCCATTCAAGCTTCCCATCTGTGATTTTGCCGGCAGAAGATGCATGCAACACAAGGTTGCTTATTTCGTTTTGGTAAGCTGCTATTTTCTTGTTCACCAGAAAATAATCCGTTACAGTTTTGCCAAGAGAGAGTTACAGGAATTTGGTAGAATTACAAGAAACAGAAAGAAATAGAAAAACGGAGACTTACCGAATATCTGTGGCGATTTCAGCTTGGCAATTGCTTTTGTGATATTTATTAAACTGGTCGCATTTTTTATGCACATTTTCATTCTGTTTATTTTTTGTGTCAGCAAAAAGTGCACAGCAAGTGCTTATGCAGCGCAACCGACGAAATCTGACAGAAGAGAATAAAGTAAAACAAATAAGTTATACAGAAATTAGGATAATAAATAAATAAATAAAATAAAAAATAAATAAAACGAGAGCAATGAGAGAGCGCAGACCTCTAACGCTTAATAATATTCCACGTAACCAGTTGAGTTGAGAAAAATATTATCGTGATTTTGTTTTATGGCATATCAACCCTTTTCGGATTATTTAATGATGAATCCAATTACTGTGTTAAAAGTTTTTATGCTACAAGTTCTTAATATCTTGTTTCCTTTAACAACTACATGAAACCTTTCGAACCACTGATTGCTATGGCCGATAGCACTCTTCCGAAGAGTCCAACATTTAAACTCCTCCGCTTGACATTCTCAGACGACATGAAGTGGAATGAGTACATAGAAGATGCTGCCAAGTTCGCGACAAGGTTAGAAAACTTCTCACACCTGCCAGTATCCTATATCTCTAGAAAGCTACGATTCGCCATACATGGAGTATTGTTGCCACATCTGGACTGCTGCACCCACCACTAGCCTCTCCCTCTTGAATTTCTAACTTAATAGATTCTGCGCATTTGGTGTCAAGCTCCAGCCCCGGTCATATCGCCGTAGTGTTGCACCCGATGAACTTACTGCACTTGTACTCCCTCCCAACATAAATAGCACCGATCCACCCAACTAGCAGCAAAATCACACCCCTTCTCTGCAGGGGTCCGCGATGCCGGAAGATTTTCTACTCTAATAGCTTCTTTTCCCAAACAGCTTGCCTTTGGAATTGCCTCCCTGCTCCCCCGACTGCACTAACATACAGAAATTTAAATGTAATGTGAACAAACATCTTGCAACCCAACTCTCCACCCAGGTTGCTCTCTATCATAGTAGCCCTTTACACATGTGGCAACATGCCTTATTTGAGGTGAACAAAAGTTTTTAAAATATATATATATATATATATATATATTTATGGGTTTTTTTGTTTCATTTTTGTATGTGAATGGTTTCTCGCTTACCTTCATTTGTTAGCATGTAAACATGTATTTTGCAGATAAGCATTCTGTAAATGATAGATTCTATAGATGGAAATCCAGACATGTACTATCATTCACCCTCCGAATGAAACTGAGGGTAATGGTGACTAAGAGGTGACTTTGAATATCTTTTACTTTTTAATGACCGCATGTTCAAATTTATCTTTCCCACACAGGTGGTCACCATTTTATATGTTGTGTTATCATGAATAACACACAAGGTTTGAAAGAAATTGAATATTGTAAAATGTAAAAAAATAAGAATCAAAAAATATAATAAAGTATTTGGTACCATGACCAGGATAAATAGCATATGCAACATTGTGGGACCTATCATCTTTAAGGGGGTTCCACTTAAGTTTGTAATGTAGATGGACATTCAACTCTTCATAGTGCAAGGTCAATGTGTGACATTGCCTCTTATGGTTATGTGTCATTGATCATCTAGTTATTTCGGGCAGCATTTTCTCCAGCAGTTTAGAACACAAAGAAAACTGGATTTTCGCTGTTTAACTTTCATTGTTTACTCTCACACTCATTTCTCGATGTACGGCGGGCTCCCTAACTATGACCACTAGGGGACCAAAGCGCTTGACATCCTCACTTATGGAAATCAAATAAGCCTTTCTTCCATTTTCTGATCAGAGCACCGTATTTATCAAAACACAAATGTTTATTCTAATAATTCACCTACCAAATTTCCTAAATCATAACCTGTCCAAATAACCCAGCCTTTAATTTCAGATGCCACCAAATCTCACTCCACACATTCCATTTGCGAACCTATATTATGTGTAACCTAATTATCTCATGTTAAATATGGTTACACATTGAAATAAAAAGTAATGTGATTTATTATTATTTAATAGATTTCATCTTCATTATTCAACAAAAAAATGCCAACAAATGTGTATATTAATTGGTTGTTTTGAACAAATCTTATCTTACCGTGCTACAAAAGGGCCAATCACAAATTCTGCATCTAAACCAAAAAGGAGGAAGAGAAGAAAACCCTGAAAAGGTAAAAGGAAAGAAAATATTTTAATAATAATAATAATATTAATAATAATAATAATAATAATAATAATAATAATAATAATAATAATAATAAATGCCATAATCTGCCCCCCCCCCAAACATACAGATGTACACACACACACACAAAGATGTGGTGGCACCAGCTTCGGTGTGTACCACAAAAAATGATCATGAAGAGTCAAGGAAGATGGAAAGACTAATGAGGGAGGGCCCCAACCAGACTGCCACTGGAAAGGTGCGGAGAATACTATCATTTTCGGAGACTTATTGCCAATCAAAGAAGGCCAGCGGTCGTCAGCGAGAAATCAATAATAAACGGCTGTCGTGATAATGAAAAATGAACTGCAATGGTAATTAAAAGAGGCAGAATGCTAAAAATCTGGGGAGACTTGCTGTTAATCGGACTCCATAGAACACCACTTGTTATTACCAGTAAGCAATCACTGATAATGACTTGTGTGAGAACTCCTAGTGAGTGAGTAAATGAATAATAATAATAATATTCCTCATTCCTCTGATAACAAGGAAAATGGAGGAAAGATTTGCCATTATGGAAATGAAATGCCCCGCAGGATCTCAAGAATTACACTGTTCGTTTACATCTGTAATCACGACATCCAAAAGCGTTACGGCATCGCACCGATCAATGGCAAGATGAGAGAATGACAGCTTAAACATGTGCTAAAGGCTGCTGACAATACAATCGCAAAACTCGCTTTTTAATTAGAAATCGCTGTGAAGTAACCGAGGGGAAGGCCGATGATGAGATGGGCAGGCACTCTACACAATGATCCACGTAAAACCAGCCTTCACCCGAACCAAGCCTGTATTTGTGCCAAGTGGAGACAAAACTCCATTATTGCAGACTACGCCGTAAATCAGGACTAATGCAAAGAAAAATTATAATAATAATCTAATACTCATCACGTGTCTGTTTATAGAAATTCTGTTTTTGTTCATATCATCTAAAATATTCTGTTATGGTTTGAAATAGAAGAAGAGAGTGTCACATTTTTTTTTCAACGCTAACAGTCAAATTCCATTTTTCATATGTGAAAAGAAATTTTTCTTTTTTCTCTTTTGTAATTTAAAATTCATTTTTATTTGCATTTGTAGAGATAAAAGTCTGTGTCCAGAAAGTAATCATGCTAATTAAACAGTAATTCACAATGTATTTTTTTTATTTAGCAATTTTATCTCGGTGATGTTTTCAGGAAAAAAAAATTATTATATATTTGTTTTCATAGTAGTAAACAAATACACAGTAACAGAGGGAATTATTTAAGTTTTGAAGTTATTTATATATACATTAAAAAATTTATTTAAATTATTTCATGGTAAATTTTAATTGAAAATGTTAAAAAAAAAATATGCACACACTAGTTAATACTTAATTAAGTTTTGAAGTTATTTAAATATACATTAAAAATGTTATTTAAATTACGTCATAGTAAATTTTAATTGAAAATGTTAAAAAAAAAATATGCACACACTAGTTAATACTTAATTATTTAAAGTGCAAAAATCTAATTAAAGCATACAAATAATAAAGAAAAATGTCCTGGAATTACAAGTAATAAAATGTGATAACACACTAATTCATACAAATTACATATTTTTACCATCAACTATTTTAAACTTTGGTTGAAAATGAAAAAAACTGGAACATACAGTAGATTCCAGTTACATGAAAGGTCAGTTCATAATGCATTACATTTAGAATTCAAAGAATTTCGAAAGAAAGACATAAGAAATACAGGTTGATAATAAAGATTATGTTTTGAGATTTTTAGAAGAGGATTAATGATTTGTCCTACTTGGATTATTCAAACTTTTTGGCAGGCATGTGTGTGCGCAGTGTGACGATGTATGTAAATGAAACCTGGCCAGTGAGGGTTGAGGGCATGTGTTGCATGGAAAGAAATGATGTGAAAATGATATGATGGATGTGCAATGTGAGTCTTAAAGTCAGGCTTAGATCTGATGACCTCAAAGTAAGATTAAATCTAGATAGTATAGGGAGATGTGTGCAGAGCAGGAGACTTCGATGGTTTGGTCACATTGAAAGAATGAATGAAAGTGTTTGGGTTAGTAGATGTAGAACAGTTGATGTAGCAGGGTCAGTTGACAGAGGAAAGCTAAGAAAGGAGGAAGTGATAAGAATGGACTTCAGAAAAAGAGGGATAAATAAAGATCTGGCCAGAATTAAGTTACTTCAAAGTCAATTTCTAAAAGCTGTCCAACACATGCCAGCATGTATCAGGTTGGAAAGTAATGTCGTTTTTGTCCAACACATTTATTTCATCTGAAACATTCACATTAGGGCATTTTTAATCTTTACAATAATTTTCCTCATTTTCTATGATTTTTGTCCAACGATCAACTAGCTTCTTGATGCCTTCTTCAAAAAATTTCTCTGATTTTCGAGAGAAATACAAATTTAGGCCATTTTTTAGTTGGTCGCATTTTCATAAATTTCATTGTTTAAGTAATGCTGCAACGACCGGAAAAGATGGTAGTCGGATGGAGCAATGTCAGGTGAATAAAGCAGATGAGACAAAACTTCCCAATTGAAACTCATGACTTTTTCCTGAGTGAGTTATGCTGTGTGAGGTTTCGCGTTATCATGCTGAAGCACTACACCCTTCCTATTGAGTAATGCTGGTCGTTGTTTGATCGAGCAATTCTTAGATCATTCAGCATTCGAACAATATTTTACTGCTGTGATTGTTTGATTACACTCTTGTAACTCATAATGAATCAGTCCTCTCATGTCCCACCATAAAGAGAGCATAAGCTTCTTTGGGTTTAGTTTTTGTTTTGGAACAGGCTGTGGACTTTGGTTTTGGTATAACCATTATCTTCTCTGTTGGGTATTTTTGTAAAGAACCCATTTTTCATCTCCAGTGACAATTCTTTGCAAAAATGGTTCTCAATGATTCCTGGAAAGCAAAGATGTGCAAACAGTCAATCTTTGATTTCGTTGAGCGTCAGTCAAATCGTGGGGAACCCAGAGTCCAAGTTTTGAAACTTTTCCTAACTCGTGAAGGCATGAAATAATTGTGGTATGGGTTGTATTGAATTGTTGAGCTAATTCTCTGTTGGTTAACTTTGGATTGGCCTCCACAGCATCTTTAATGGTGTCTTTATCAATTGATTTTGGTCTTCCCGAACGTCGCCAATCTGACAGGTTAAAGTCTCCAGAAGAAAAGTTTGCAAACCACCGTTAACATTTTCGTTCATTCAGAACATTTATCCCATAGACTATTCCAACATGCCTTGTAGCTTCTGCAGCTGAGTTTCCTTTTTTGAATTCATAGAGCATGCAATGTCTCAGATGCTCCTCACTAATATCCATTTTTTGACGGCTGAGATAATTAAACTTCATATTTTCCAACTAATTAGTATATCTGAAAAGCAAAGCAAGATATTAAGACACCAATTCACTAAAAAATCTAGAACTGTGTACAACTTAGGAGGCTGCAAAGTGATGAAGTAAAAAATACGACATTACTTTCTTTCCAACCTGATAAAACAGACATAAAACCGAATATGATGATGATTTGGACTACTTTTCTCATCTTCGGCTGATGTAACCTCCAATCTTCTTCAGGTATATCTTTTCGAACTCGGGAACCTGTATGGAATTTCAACCTTGAACCTGTAGAAGGTTTGAGGTTACATCAGCCAAAACGTTGTGAATATAGCAACCAAGATAAGAATAGTAGATATTTTGAATTGCAATGCAACTGACCTGTCCATTAGTCAGCACACAGTTTAAGAACACAACTTCCACATAAGTTCCAGACTTTTCTATATCTCCAGAAACTCGCCACAATGATAAAAAAAATTCCTAAAACGAAAAAAACAATTAAATTACAATAAAATGAAAAACAACTATGATTATTTGTCTTCAAAAGATACAACCATTGAATTATGTATGGAAACAAACTCCTGAGAAATTCAGTAAAGGAATAGGAACCAAAACTGCGAAGTGGTTCCTCCTGATCGTCGTGGTATTGGATCCAATTGCAGAGCTGTTAGTTGCTGTGCACTCTAGGTGATGCAAACAAATGCTATGATATCTAAACTCCTGCAGGTGTCTGACAGTCTGCATGTCACAATTAGTACAGTTCGGTATCTTTAAATGTTCACCCACAGCAGTCCTCTCGAACTGAAAACTTCTTAGTTGTCTCAGACTGGAGACTACTCATTCTGGAATCAGTCAGCACAACAAACACAAAGGAAAGAACACTCACTTTCAAAATTGGAAAAAGATCATTTTTATTCACAGCCCTTTGCTTTGTTCATCACTGATTCTTAAGTCATGTTAATTAGTCCATTCTCATTAGATTCCAATCCTAAACTTGACATGCTTTTTTTTTCTTCTTCCTCTGATGTAATTTCGAAAAACTACGGTCTTAATGTTAACTGTCTGGACCTTTGCTGAACCTTACATCCTGCCTAACTTGACAACAATCTCTCTGCAAACCTAAATCCTCAAATGAATACTAGTTGATGTACTCGCATATATTTAACACAAATTACTCTGTTCAGCTTGTATCTTTTCTTTAGTAAGCCTTCTTTCCTATTCTTAATATTTTTTGGTGTTTATCCCTATTATTTTATCAGTTAATTCTGATATTCATGTTACAACAAAAAAACAAACAAATTATGTCGAACTATGCACACAATAGTGGATTAAAAATGTACTTACCACACAAACAGTGAATAAAAGACAGATTATAAGGATGATGTGTTTTGAGATTTGAGATTGTTGTGAGGTTTCATTATCAAATGGTGCATCTGTATCTAATCTGTCTGGAGATGAATCAGTATTGGCAAACAAGGTATCAGACTCTTCAGTATTGAGCAAATGGGCCTCAGATTCGTTCAGCTGTTGTAATGTTGCATGAGAGTTTGCTAATGGTGCTGGCAAGATCAAATCTGGAAAAAAAATGTATCAAATTACTAAAAGAAATAAAAACATTTAAATACCATTCTCTCTCTCTCTCTCTCATTATACACATATGATAAATAAAAAATGCATTTAAGTTTAACACTTTATTGTAGTTCCATGGTTTTAACCGATTATCAGAAGTGTATCATTTTGTCTCAAATCAGGTGAGATCAACTGTAGTTCTTGTTTGTTTGTATAGAAACCTGTAACCATATATATTCTGAAACTACATTGTCCAGAACACTTGGATAAGTATATTTCATTTTGATCAAAAGGAGTACAATAATAACACATCACTCAATTGATCCCGGGTTTTACATATAGATGATGCTACTAATAAAAAATCTATATGATTTTTTTATAAAGTACTAACCTTCAAATAGAACATATAAAGATTTCAGCCGAATCAGATTACAAATTAGTTCTTTAAGTGAAGCTACTGTTGCAACTTTTGAAAACAATGAAAAAAATCTGAATTTTGTTTTAATAAAGCATTGCTTTCTGGTGGGGAAAAATTAATATTCAAGCCAAGAAATGGCTTCATAAGCGTTATTATAACTCTGTTCCATCAGAAACAACGGTTAAGAGGTTGTATGCTGACTTTGAATGTGGTTGTACAGACACAAATGATGCTGAATGCTCAGCTCGCCCAAATTCGGCAGTTGTCTCAGAAAATATCTAAAAGGTTCACAAACTTGTTTTGGACGATCGTAAAGTGAAGTTGCGTGAGATAGCAAAGGAATTGAAGATTTCAGAAAGCATATATACACCATATGGCATGAACATTTGTCAATAAAAAAGCTGTGTTCAAAGTAAGTGCAGCAGTTGATCAAAAACAAAAACGCATCGACGAGTGTTGTTTGCAACTGTTTCAAGGCAATAAAAATGATTTTTTGCATCAATATGTGACAATGGATGAAACATGGATCCACCACTTGACTCTGGAGTCAAATCGGCAGTCAGCTGAGTGGACAGCAGCAGGTGAAAACCGTCCAAAGATGCAAATATCAGCAGGCAAGGTTTTCGACTGCATATTTAGGGATGTGCAATGGATTGCATTCATCAATTACCTTGAGAAAGGGAGAACCATCAATAGCAACTATTATGTAGTATTTGATTTGAGGGAAGAAATTAACAAAAAATGGCCACAAATGAAGAAGAAAAAAATGCTCTTTCACCATGACAATGCACCGTGTCACAAGCCAATCTCAATGATGGCATAACTACATGAACTGTTTTTTTAATTGCTTCTGCACCAACGCTATACTCAAGATCTGGCCCCCAGTGACTACTGGCTGTTTGCAGACCTCAATAAAATGCTCCAGGGAAAGCGATCTGGCTCCCATGAAAAAGTGATATAAAATACAGAGGCATATTTTGAGGCCAAAAACAACTCGTTCTACAAAAAAGCATCAAATTGTTAGAGAAGAGTTGGAATCAGTGTATCACCTTAGAAGGAGACTATGTTGATGAATAAAGTAAAATTATTCCTAAAAGTTGTTGCTTTATTAGTTGGGCCTGGGACTTATTGAATGATGTGTTATAATGGGGTCAGTGTTCGTGCTTGAAATCCATAAAAAGGAAACATTTTACTTTATTTTATTTGATTTATAACTTGAAAATTATAGAAATGTAAATAAGAGTTTCTGAATTTGGAAAGGAAGGCCTCATTTAATTGCATTTAAAATGAAAATTAACTAACAAACATTGAATTGAACAAAAACAAATAAAAAATTTGCATGTTTAACCATTTTGATTGAATGGAGGCTTTTTCTTATAATCCTTTTAGATATTGCTTATTTTCTATTGCCAAATGTAGTGTGGATTGGGGATATTATAATAATTGCAGATAAGGTTATTAACTATATTTTAACATAAACTAACAAATATATGCTCCCTCTGGTCACATATTTTTGCTAGTCTGGGAGGACGATATCATGCTGAATTAACATATTCTACACTGACCCCCGAAGAAGGAAGTAATGACTGAGAGCATAGTGTCATGACGAACGCCCCCTCCCACCCACAAAAAAGGGAGAATTAATTCCTAGGAGAATAATATCATGACAATAGAACAAATAGTACACGAACCCCCCCCCCTTCCAAACATAGAAAATAATCATAGAAAGATGGTATCATAAGGAACGAACATATACTATATTGCCCCCCAATAAAAGAGGGTAATACATGAAAGGATCGCCCCCATAAAAAAGAAGGTAACGCCTGTGAATATTGTATCCTGGAAATAGAACAGATACTACACTACCCCCCTCCAAAAAAATAAATAAATAAAAGGAGAAGGTAGTCCCTGGGAAGATGGTTTTGTGACACCAGAACAGATATTACATGACCCCCTCCACCAAAGAAGGATGTAATACCTCGGAGGATTACCCCACCCTCTTAAAAAGTAGGAGGTAATTCCTGGGAGGACAGTCTTATGACAACAGAACCGATACTACACTACTCACCCCCATTAAAGTATACTACAATAATAGATTAAATCTTTTTTTTTATTTATTTAAAAATGCCTAGCCATAAAAAAACATTATTTTTATGGTTACTTGGCCTTTTGGCTAAACTCTGATGCAGATGACTATAAGGAGGTTTCTAGGCATCTCTCGGATAGGTACATTGGAAAATTCAAGCACACGGATGGACGTATCTTGGTACTGATTCGGGAGATCTGCGAGGGATTTCGGGAGCATTTCAAGAAGTTCTTCACCCAATTGACTAACCATCCGGTCCAGGTGTTTAGCAAGTATTTGGCTGAGTCTCCCCGCCTTGATGTGGCTAGAGCAGTTGGTTGCAAAGGTAGGGTTATGAAGCGCAAGGTCTTGGCCGTGTTGAAGCAGGTCGGTTGCAACAAATGACAGGGACTTGGTCTTCCCTACGAATTGTATTTGAGGCTGTCACACATGTTTGTACCGATTCTGACAGATGTGTTCAACCATTGATTTGACGAAGGTTCTATTCCAGGTCAAAACACATTGCTGAAAAAGCGGGACAGGTATGGTAGGGAGGAACTAGACGATTACAGGCCCATAACTCTGCTAAACACAGAGTTAAAGATTTGGGCCAAATTTGAACGGGTTGCAAAATGTTATCGGAGAGTTTATTTAACTCGAGCAGAACTATGCTGTGAAGGGGAGATTGATTTAAAACAACTTGCATAAGACGACATGGAGATCGCACTGATCAACTTTGATCAGTCCAACGCTTTCGACAGGGTCGACCATCACTTTTTGGCATTTGTTTTAGAGACTGTCAGCTTTAAACCGAACTTCTGCAAGTAGATTCTCATTTTGTATCGCTCGCCGATGGCAGTAGTGCAGATAAACGGAAAGTGTTCACAATCTTTCGCTATCTCCCGGTCGGTGCGTCGGGGCTGTTCGTTGTAGCCCCTGCTCTACATCCTTGCATTGGAGGAACTACCGCACAAGCTAAGGAGTGGAGAGGCAAGTTCAGTTCTACGCAGAATCGCTTTGTCTAGCGGGACACGAGACAGGGTTTCAGCATTCGGCGATGACATCACCGTCTTTGTGTCGTGCTTCAGAGACATCAAGAAAGTGACAGAGATGCTCACACGTCCTGAAACAATCACAGGAGTCAAAATCAAGCGCAGCAAGTCAATCGATCTATGGTTGGGTGTCTGGAGTGGTGACACCACCCTCCCGGCTCCTTTCTGCTGGACAGATGGCCTGGTTTGAATCTTAGGCGTGTGGTGAGGTGCGGACCAGGCCTCCAGCTCGAGAGAAATTAGTTGAAGGTACAGACTCAAAGGTCAAAGCGTCAGTTAACACTTGGCTTCGAAGAAAACTTTCTTTAAAAGGGTAGAGCCGAGGCGTGTGCCACTTATGTCTTTCGTCTCATCCTTTACCGACTGGCCGTACTTCCCTGCCTGCAAACCGCCTAAAAGTCCTCCAGCGCCTTCTGTACTCGCTTCTCTTGAACAGGGAGAGGCACTGGTTTTGCAGGCAGGTCTGTATTCAATGTCTGTGTGAGGGAGGCTTGGGGATGCCCGATTTGGCATGTCATCAACATGCCGAGAGACTGGCTTTCCCAGAGTCAAACTTTGAAACGAATCTATGTGGAACCCTGTGGTCGATAGCGTCTTTCCCGACCTCATTCTCAACCATTCGGTCGAGGGCTATCGTAGGCTGAGGGGTGAATCACAGTTCTTCAGACAGTGGCGAGCCACACTCAAAAAGCTTCCTCGGTCCAGTGACCTTTCTCCATCTTCGAGAAAGGAACTCCACAGGGGATTAGTGAGGGGAGCAGCTGACAATCCATTCGTCGAGCAGTTCAGGTGGTCAGAGGAGGAGATCTGAGTGGAGTTAAGCGCCTGGTATGAGTCATCTCAACAACTCTAAGTTTTCTCTGGCCTGGTGATTGGCCCAGAATGTGTTACCCCTCAATGCCATATAACAGTTTCGAAATAGAAGACTCGCCCAGGTGTCCGCGTTGTGACACGCTCGAAGAAGAAACACTCAATCACACTTTCTTCCAATGCTGTGAACTCTGGCGGTTCTGGAAGTATGTCAACGAGGTGACGGCTCGTATCAATCCCAAGATTCCTCTGCTGCTAAACGTAATTGACAATGTTGGGCCAGCGTGGGACAGGGAGAGACAGATGGTATTTCTAGTAATCCTGACCGTAGCGCAAATGTTGGTGTGGGCGTTGCCTCTGAGAGATGATCAAAGGGTTGAATCTTTTGATGATCAGGATCTGATCGCTTTCTTCAAGCACCAGCTGAAGGTCAAGATCAGATGTAATAGAAAACGATTACATTTCTCAGTTTTTGATAAAAGGTGGATACAAGTAGTCAGCTTGTGTGTACGAAAAGGAGACTTTTCTTCCCACTTAAATCCCACTCCCATTTAGAGATTGACCTGCTCGTTTTCGGTTTTGAACAAACTGGAAAACAGTGGGCGATCTATTATTTAGAAAGGATTGGGAGGGTCTTACTAACCAAATTTTGTTTTTATTTTGACCTTTCTCCACTCCCCGTTTTATTCCAATTAAATATTTATATATTTGTTTATTTATGAACAATAAAATTTCCAATCAATTTGGGGATATCTTAAGTAGGACGACCCCAAGTGTAATTGTGATGACTGAGATGATTCTAGTTACGAGTAGGATAGACATTGTTATCACTATAAACCAAGGATGGCCAATAACACCCATGTTCCCATCATTTTTAATGGCCTTATGCCTAATTTGTTTTAAATGTAAATTTTTTTTATATTGTCTGCAAATAAATAATTCAAAGTGTAGTATCGGTTCTCAGCATCCCAGCGACCTCAGGCATTTTACTACTGACAAAGGTATTGCGTATATATAAATAAATATGATAATGGAACATAATGTAATGGAGGTAACTCTCTCTCAAGAACTAAGGAAGTGTATCACCGTAAGATGGCTAATATAAAAGCTGTTATTATAGCCAATATATATATATATATATATATATATATATAGATATCATTTATTTGTTTATTTTGTTTGCGATACTTTTTAACTAATTCAATTATTTATACGGAAAAGCATTTTACCTTAATACTAGTTGGGAATAATTTTCTCTTCACCAATGTGATGCCCCTAGATGGGAAGCAACATATATATTTTTTAAAAATTTTAAATAAGACTCTGGGGTCCTGGTTTTGAATCTAACTAGGTTCAGCCACGCTGATGAGTTGTAAAAAATAAAACATGTGTCCATGAATAATTAAATTTTATATATATATATATATATATATATATATATATATATATATATATGTATGCATGTATGTCACACCTACACACCTATATACATACACATATTCTAATAGGATGATACAATGTCGATTAGGAGAGCAGATAACGTATCAGCTTATACATGATCACAAACAAAAATGGTTAAGTGCACATTAATAGGTGGTGTACATGGTTCGGGGGCGTACAAACTATTTCACATACCATCATCACTTGGATTTATATTCATGAGATTGTTTGGACGGTTGACCCTCAATGCTGCAGTAGAAGCCGATACATTCAGAGACGATTGAATATTCTCAGAGTCTGGATCAACAAAGTCAGAATTTGTTAAAAGTCCATTATTTATCGAGGGGTTGCCTCTTGGAAGGTGGCGACTTTGAGAAGATTGCTGAAACTGATCGGCCACATAACGTTGACTATAAACCAAAGAGGTTACAGTTATGATGATTGACAGGATCGTTATAGAGAGATGTACACAGGCCTGAAATAAAAAGTGAACAAAATATTAATTCAGGTATATTTTTCATAAAAACTTGGAATTGTTATCAGAAAAATTATATAACTTTAATCATATTGAAATAAAAAGTGAACAAAATATTAATTCAGGTATATTTTTCATAAAAACTTGGAATTGTTATCAGAAAAATTATATAACTTTAATCATATTGAAATAAAAAGTGAACAAAATATTAATTCAGGTATATTTTTCATAAAAACTTGGAATTGTTATCAGAAAAATTATATAACTTTAATCATATTGAAATAAAAAGTGAACAAAATATTAATTCAGGTATATTTTTCATAAAAACTTTGAATTGTTATCAGAAAAATTATATAACTTTAATCATATTGAAATAAAAAGTGAACAAAATATTAATTCAGGTATATTTTTCATAAAAACTTTGAATTGTTATCAGAAAAATTATATAACTTTAATCATATTGAAATAAAAAGTGAACAAATATTAATTCAGGTATATTTTTCATAAAAACTTTGAATTGTTATCAGAAAAATTATATAACTTTAATCATATTGAAATAAAAAGTGAACAAAATATTAATTCAGGTATATTTTTCATAAAAACTTTGAATTGTTATCAGAAAAATTATATAACTTTAATCATATTGAAATAAAAAGTGAACAAATATTAATTCAGGTATATTTTTCATAAAAACTTTGAATTGTTATCAGAAAAATTATATAACTTTAATCATATTGAAATAAAAAGTGAACAAAATATTAATTCAGGTATATTTTTGATAAAAACTTTGAATTGTTATCAGAAAAATTATATAACTTTAATCATATTGAAATAAAAAGTGAACAAAATATTAATTCAGGTATATTTTTGATAAAAACTTGGAATTGTTATCAGAAAAATTATATAACTTTAATCATATTGAAATAAAAAGTGAACAAAATATTAATTCAGGTATATTTTTCATAAAAACTTGGAATTGTTATCAGAAAAATTATATAACTTTAATCATATTGAAATAAAAAGTGAACCAATATTAATTCAGGTATATTTTTGATAAAAACTTTGAATTGTTATCAGAAAAATTATATAACTTTAATCATATTGAAATAAAAAGTGAACAAAATATTAATTCAGGTATATTTTTGATAAAAACTTGGAATTGTTATCAGAAAAATTATATAACTTTAATCATATTGAAATAAAAAGTGAACAAAATATTAATTCCGGTATATTTTTCATAAAAACTTGGAATTGTTATCAGAAAAATTATATAACTTTAATCATATTGAAATAAAAAGTGAACAAATATTAATTCCGGTATATTTTTCATAAAAACTTGGAATTGTTATCAGAAAAATTATATAACTTTAATCATATTGAAATAAAAAGTGAACAAATATTAATTCCGGTATATTTTTCATAAAAACTTGGAATTGTTATCAGAAAAATTATATAACTTTAATCATATTGAAATAAAAAGTGAACAAATATTAATTCAGGTATATTTTTCATAAAAACTTTGAATTGTTATCAGAAAAATTATATAACTTCAATCATATTGAAATAAAAGTGAACAAAATATTAATTCAGGTATATTTTTCATAAAAACTTTGAATTGTTATCAGAAAAATTATATAACTTTAATCATATTGAAATAAAAAGTGAACAAAATATTAATTCCGGTATATTTTTCATAAAAACTTGGAATTGTTATCAGAAAAATTATATAACTTTAATCATATTGAAATAAAAAGTGAACAAATATTAATTCAGGTATATTTTTCATAAAAACTTTGAATTGTTATCAGAAAAATTATATAACTTTAATCATATTGAAATAAAAAGTGAACAAAATATTAATTCCGGTATATTTTTCATAAAAACTTGGAATTGTTATCAGAAAAATTATATAACTTTAATCATATTGAAATAAAAAGTGAACAAATATTAATTCAGGTATATTTTTCATAAAAACTTTGAATTGTTATCAGAAAAATTATATAACTTTAATCATATTGAAATAAAAAGTGAACAAATATTAATTCCGGTATATTTTTCATAAAAACTTGGAATTGTTATCAGAAAAATTATATAACTTTAATCATATTGAAATAAAAAGTGAACAAATATTAATTCAGGTATATTTTTCATAAAAACTTGGAATTGTTATCAGAAAAATTATATAACTTCAATCATATTGAAATAAAAGTGAACAAAATATTAATTCAAGTATATTTTTCATAAAAACTTTGAATTGTTATCAGAAAAATTATATAACTTTAATCATATTGAAATAAAAAGTGAACAAAATATTAATTCCGGTATATTTTTCATAAAAACTTGGAATTGTTATCAGAAAAATTATATAACTTTAATCATATTGAAATAAAAAGTGAACAAAATATTAATTCCGGTATATTTTTCATAAAAACTTGGAATTGTTATCAGAAAAATTATATAACTTTAATCATATTGAAATAAAAAGTGAACAAAATATTAATTCCGGTATATTTTTCATAAAAACTTGGAATTGTTATCAGAAAAATTATATAACTTTAATCATATTGAAATAAAAAGTGAACAAATATTAATTCCGGTATATTTTTCATAAAAACTTTGAATTGTTATCAGAAAAATTATATAACTTCAATCATACTGAAATTAGATTTCTTAAAAAATGTTCTGAAAATATTAAATTCTCCAGACATGAAAAATGTTAAAAAAAAGATTAAATTTCAACAAAAATAATCCTGTAATAATATATTAGCAAACATATAGGTTTGTATAAATTATATATTTGTAAATTGGCTTACTGGTGAGAGTGTTTTCTAATGCACTGGGAGATTGGGGTTTAATCCTTGGTCGAGTTGTACCAAAAACTCAAAAAAAAAATGGTACTTGGTGCCCTCTTGTTAAACACTCAGCATTATAAGGTGTGGATCAAGGGTAAGTGGAGCAATCAAGGGAAACGAGTGGTGCTCTCCCCAACATCTCGGTGTAGTAGCCAAGAAGGAAGCCTTCGGTTCGTCCTCGACTATGGTCAAACCATTTATTATTTTATTTTATATAATCATTTACAATAGTTTAAGATTGCTCTACTAGAATAAAGTTATTTTCATTTCTTATAAGTAGCAATGATCGAAATAGTGTAATATATTGAATGTTGGTACGTTAGGTAGCACGCGTCAACAAGAAAGTGTCATAATTAGCTGTTTATTAGCAAAATCAAGATTTACATTTTTTATGCTAGCAAAAATATGCGACCAGGGAGGGGACATATTTCTGCTAGTATATACTTTGTAAATGAGATCTTATTATTCACCCGAACGATGCCAATAATTACCTTCGTGTTATAGAGCCTTTCAATACACTAATTCGATATATCGACCCGCCATTTGATCCATAACAGATATCGAATAAAACTCTCGGGTTTTGAAAATAGCTTCGGCTATTTATTATGTTTCTAAAAAAAATATCAAACTTATCCCTGTCTCTTCATCTCGTTCCAGATTTTATTTATATCTTCTTGGCAATTTCTTATATTTCTTTTATTTGGAAAGAGGGAGGGGTGCTAGTCTTTTGTTCCTTACTCGCGAGCATCAACTCCCGTCTTTTTATAACATACGGAGGTCCGCCTTTTTCATTTCCTCTTTTCATGGGCTTTCTAATTTGGTGGGATTCTCTTTTAATAACAGGCCGGTACTGAATGAACGCCAGACGGGCCACTGCTTCATCCATACAAGACAGAAGGCCGTAGACAGATATAAACGTTTTATACACATACTGATACGGATGTGGCAGAAATAGCAATACATTACGAGAATAAACGCATATTTTTTCGGATTTACTTTTAAGTTATTTTCCATTTTGTTCAAGGATGTGCTGTCTGGCAGGGTATGAGGTTAAATCAGCTAAACATGGGAAATGAATTACATCATCAGAGTCATAGTGGCATGAAAACACACACACACGTTTAAGTTGTCTTATAATTTTATTAATATAGAGATAAATTATTTCATTTGTACCAATGTATTATTTTGAGACGGGTTAAGAAATTCAAATGCCGGTATTAAGCTGTGTCACTCTATATATCATACCATCAACACCAATACAAATATAAATTACATATTCAATACACGTTTATAAAAAAGCAACGGTTCCATATTTACCTGAATTGTCCCATATTGAAAAGACGGATCAAAAGCAGACAAATGGTTATCCCAGTCGAACAAAAAGAGGATTCCGGTTAGCATTAAAGGAAACCTGAATTAAATTTTAAAAAAACAAAGTTTATTCATTTAATTCTTCATAGACTGTGTTCTCTCAAATGGAGTTCTCAATAAAAAAAAATTCTTTGTAAGCATCGGCCAAATTTTATTTATTACTTTTTTTTAATTACACCAGCATATGCACATACTTTTTTAGAGGCTTCCTTCTGTCTTAAGAAACAATGGATAACCTCTGAAAGGACGTCTGTGTGATGAGAAGTTTGAAAAGGACAGAGCTTTACACAGACATCTGTAAGATAAACGAATAAAAAAAATTGCCCTCATATTCTGCCACTATTTTTATGCTTACGTACCAAGTTTGTAGATTCTAACTTTCTCTTTTATTTCCGCAGATTGTTGATGTGAAGAAATTGATGCATTTCTAGAAACTTCAGTATCAAGAGAAAAAATGTGTCAATATATATTTCTGTAAATCTGAAATAACATCGCTCCTGTTTTTTCTTTCTTATGAAGGTGATGTATTAAACGGATATTTCATGTGTTCGCCATTGGGAATTTTGTTACTTAGTAAACTTTTTTCCAACAACACCGTTTTTTATACTGATCTCTATCACTCAATGATCTTAGTCCTTTGTGTGCTAAAATGCCATGATCAGTAGGTATAAATACTCTCGTTCCAACGTGTACCTGTTCATTGTACATCAAGGTTCTGCATGCTAGGCAAAGACAAGCTCTTTTATAGCAGCAATAAGGTTGTTGGCATCAGTCTGTCTCAGGAGACAAAGGAGTTTTGCATCTTAGATTTGTTCGTTGCTGAATTGCAGCTTCTGCTGTGACTGTGCAAGCCTATCCTGGATCGACAGATTCTGTTGCAGTTGCCATAGATGTAGGTGGTGTCTGGTTGTGAGAGCTCTGTTGCAATCCTCTGCCGTCTGTGCTCTCTCCTCTCCCTCCACTGTTAGTCTCTCCTCTCCTCACCCCTCTTGCAGCACGCCTTTACAGCTCTTCTCCAGTGGCTGCCATCTTTAGTCTGTTGGGTCGATGCCACCTGCCCTCACGTCTTGCTTGCAGACATCTTTGTTGCGTAGGACAGGTCTTCCTACTGGTCTGGAGCCAGTTGCGAGCTCATCATAAAGAATATCCTTTGGGATCCCAGCAATAAGGTAAGTCAAGACTATTTCCATCACTCGATCCGGGTTTTCGCTCATCACATTCAGCACAGTTGTTTCTCATTAAAGCGATCGTTGGTCTCTATATATCTTTCCAGTTTGGTTCACACTGATATAATCAAAAAATAAGGTGGTTAATTTATTGATCAATCAGTCGTTGAAAACTATTTACATGGCTCGGTCGTATGTTCACAAATACAAATAAGCAAAGAAAGAAAACATTCAACTCACCCAATTCCAGCCAAGAGAATAAGGAAGAGTTTCCTCAAAATGTGCGTTCTTCTCTGTGTACGAATGACACAAATAACAATACTGAGGAGTGAAGTCCAGCAAATGGAACTCAAATTTCCAATACTGATTAAAGCAAATTCAACACGTGATGACCAGATGAAGCTATTATTGTTTAAATGAAAAGAAATTGCTCCAATTGCACCAACCATCTGGAAAAATAAAAGAAAGAATTTTATTTATCTCTATTATACGAAAGCCGAGTTCATCAATCTTTGTTTCTCTAAGGCTTTTCTTTTATATATTTGATAATGACACAAAATACATGTATAAATATTCCTTATTTCTGGGATTGAGTTATGTTTGAAAAAATTAAATTCTAATTCTTCTACTTAGCCGTAAATTATAATTAAACTGAACATGTCACCCATCTCTCACTTAGATATCTATGTATTTCTCTCGTCCTCTCTCACTGTATGTTGATTCAACCACTCTCTAATAGTTTTTAATGCCTTTGTGAATATGTAAAGAAAGAGTGACTCTCTTTTCAGCTAATTTGCATAGTGTGTTTGTGCACACTGTAAACACATATGTAAATTAGACGGCAAAAGAATAGGACTCTTTACTTCTATACTATTCACAATTAAAATATTGAACTAGATAGACTTATTATTTTTAGTTATGCAAGAAGAATTTCTTAATCGTTTCATTTTACTTTAGTGTAAAGTCTCAGAAATCAAGGGACCCCCTTCTTGGGACTAACACTTGATCTCTATGTGAGATATATAGATATCCGAGTGTTCAACTAAAGTTCTCATTTACCTCTCGAGCGTCGAGTTAGTAAAGAAGTGAAGAATATTAATTTTTCTTTCCCACATTGACTAGTTAACTATGTTATTTACGGAGCCCTCCAAAAAGGAGTGCACTCCTTTTTCCTGAAGCGAAGGGCTCATTTTATATTCAACGGGAGCAACTCAATTTGGAACTAAAGAGCGGTGGTTTTATCGCTCCCGCTCCAAAATCATTTGATGTTTAACATTAGTTTTTTTATTCAGCAATAAAAAGAAAATAGAAAATAAAGTAGTCTCAGAGTTATCTTTTTTTAAATTATATATCTGATGAGAGAGAGAGAGAGAGAGAGAGAGAGAGAGAGAGAGTATGTGAGAGAGAGAGAGTATGTGAGAGAGAGAGAGAGAGAGTATGTGAGAGAGAGAGAGTATGTGAGAGAGAGAGAGTATGTGAGAGAGTGTGTGTTACCATGAAAACAGATGATTTGAAGTTCTCAGATTTTTACATGGACATGTTAAATTTTTGATGGGACCAAATGTCTGTAAATGCGCCAGTGAGTCTATAGATGTCTTTGAAGTTATTTTCTTATAGATTTGAACTTTTTTTTGTATTTATGACAAGGATGTTCATTGCTGATTGAATAAATAAGCTAATTTTTCTTTTAATTCGTGTTTTTAAATAACAAATTTTAGGTTCAATTATACTATAAGGGCCATTGGATTATTATCATCCATTTCGCTTGGTATAAACCCAAATGTTCGATAAAATCGATTTTGGGGGTTGAAATGGTACATTTTGTCCTGACAAAAAATTCTAATTTATTTTTTAGCATATATCAAATTGAACTTTTATGCCACATTTTTACCTGTCATCTTTTTGGCGATATTTTGTTATTCTTAAATTCACGACTAGTATGTTTTAACCTTTTCATGTTTGCTTTTAAATTCGTTAAATTCCGTTAAAACTTGCTTTTGTAAATAGAATGTTCAAAGTTTGTTTTTTTGTGTGTAATAAAATGTTAAAGCAGTAAAAATATCTTTAGTCCAAGGAAAAAATATATTTAGTCCAAGGAAAAATATCTTTAGTCCAAAGAAAAAAACAATAAAAACCAACATGGCCGCCAGCGATTAAAACTTGGAATTAAAGTTAGATTCTAAACACTTTAAAAAGTAAATGAGAATTTTATTTCAGGACCAAAAATACAATTAAGACCAACATGATTGTCAAACAAAAATTCCATCCAAAATTTGGGCGAATACCAAGTGAAATGAGCAAAAGAAAACAGCGGTCCCTATTCTACAATTACACCGATTAAACTTAATTAAATTAAAGAAAATATCTTAAATTTTAATTTAAAAAAGCAAATAATTAAACTTTCGTACTAATTTGTTGTTTTTTTAGAACCGAAAGTAGATTAGATATCTTTCTTTATCTTAAAAAATCTATTATCGAATATTGAAATTGTAAATAGTTTGTTTTTGTAAGAGATTTCAAATATAGACGTTTTCACCTTTTTTATTCAAATTTTTAATTTTAATAAATGTTTTTGCCCGACCTAGGAAAACTTGCTCCAGTTAATTTTTCGGGGGAGGAAAATTTGACCCTATACTTTTTCAACTCCCAAGGTCTAGGCCAGATATTTTGTATGAAATTTTAAGATATTAAATGGATCTCTGAATTGTTTGACAATTTACTGATATTTTTGGCCAACTAATGAAAAATATTTTTTTTATTCAATCTTTAAAAAAAATAAACTTCATTGGGTTTTTTTTCGCCCCAAATTGTACTATTGAAAAAAAATGGATAAATCGATTTGTTTGAAAGTACTTGCGTGTTTCTCTGTTGTAAATAATAATATACATTATACAATATATTTACGTTCGTAAAACAAACAAATATTAAATAATAAATATTAAACAATAACACAACAGATAATGTTGCTCTGGCTGTCTCTCCTCTCTCAGAGAAATGTTTTCTTTAAAAAGAAAATAATCACTAATATGTTTAAAAATAAAATTTTATTTACTTACAACAAATCTAAATTCCCTTCCAAAATAAATAGAAAAAATATCAGGTCAAATTTTCCTTCCCTGAAAAAATAGGTTGTTAATATAATGAAAATTAAAATTGTTTTAAAATACTTCAGGGATTTTCCTATTTCTATTTTATACCTCAGGAAACGAAAATTTACATATAATCCTATACTTCGTCCAACATGTTCTCCTATAACTCTCAAAATATTAGCAAGATTTTGTTAAATATTACCTTACGGTCTTACACTTAAAGTGACATCCCTACCCATATTGACGATATCCTTTGACGCCCACCCCATATCTTTCGACCACTCATTAGCAGAATAGAACGTTTATGAAAGAAGGTACATTTTCATTTTGGAGCGCTGAAAAAGAGCCGCTCCTTTTTTATAGAAGTTGGAGCAGGAGTGTCTCCTTTTTTAAAATAGGGAGCGTGAGAGGAGCCAGCTCTAATTTTGGGCGTTGGAGCAGGAGCAGGAGCAGCTCCAAAAGTAGTGGAGCGCATAAAGCCCTGAGTATATCTTCCTTATTGTCTCTTGGTATTAATGGATTCCAGGACAAGAATTCATCTAGTCTGGTGGAGTATCTAGCGTAGTGTTGTTACTATAAGCAACATCACTTGGAGCAGGTGCATCATTCCTTGTATAAGCCAGTATGAGGTAACCATATCAGGGAAATTTGGGGGGGCTTCGAATACTATGCTATTTTAAATATTTAGTCAAGGTTTACTTGTAAGGGGGAAGTATCCTCATGCCAGGTTGTCCTAACAAACCCCTGTATAGGGAGACCTTAGACACTTGAGGACAGTGTCTAGTAGGCATTCAAGTTCTCTTAACATATATATCACATTTTATGAATTTTCAAACGAAATCAAAGTGGAACAAATAATGGTAGTTGGACCAGAAATAGATTACTTTCCAACATAATCTTTTAATAATGTTTTACATTTTCTCAATTTAATTTTATAATTATAATAACCATGCACTGGTACATCTTTTACCGAGTTGTCTATATTCATATCTTCCATTTTTGTTAGTTACTGTTGTTAAGGACTGAATATTAGTACAAGCATTGCAAAAAACAGATCTTATCAAGAGCACAGTAACATACAAGAAAAATAAATCTGACAATCAGGGAAAAACTGAACTGAGACAGCAGATCTGGCACAAATAAAGTGCTCCATATCTTATTGGATAGAGCTGTATCAATAATGAATAATTAAAAATGCACTGAGCTTGAACACCTTACTGCAATTTCATGGTTTTCACCTATCATCAGAAGTGTGTCATGGGATATTTGGTATCAAACAAAGTGAGACTGGAAGAAATAAAAGTTATCTAAACATATTTTTGTGTATTAATTTATAAATATTTTTTAACCTTATTTACTTTTTTTTTTAATTATTCAATCATTAATAGACAATTATTTTTTATTCTACAATTTTTATTTATCTGCTTTTGTTTTATACATTAATTGCAGCAAATAATGAAACTATTATATTTTTTATAAGATTGTATGGTGCTTATATAGATCAGGGCACATATAAAAAATGCATTTCCAAATAAAAACTATTAAAAATTATTGAGTAGAATTTTAATTAAAAATAAAAATCAGTTTTATCGTATTTTGCCAACCACTATTCATTTACTACTTGTTTATATGACAAACTTAGTTATGCCCCCTGAATCCGCTCGTATCAATGGTGGTTTGGTAGAATACGATAAAACTGATTTTTATTTGTAATTAAAATTCTACTCAATAATATTTGCTAATTTTTGGTGTAGATACCTATTTTTGCCTGATACATAAGTATATCAAAGAGTTTTCCGGCTAATTTATTTGGAACTGCGTTTTTCATATGTGCCCTGATCTATATAAGCACCGATTGTGTTGGACTTTTTCTTTCTTAACAACAACCTGATTTTCTAATAAGTCGAATATTTGTAAAAATTAACAAAAGGTTTCTTAACCTGAGAAATTGTAAGACACAAAGTCAACTGATGTGGCATTTTTTTCCAACGACTGCTAATAATTAATACAGCAAGCACCCACACCTGAAAAAATAAACAAATAAAAATAGAAAATAAGCAATAATAAAAACAAAATATCAGGTTGGAACAAAAGTTTTGTCCGTTTTTTAAATCTCAATAAAATAATAAAAACACTACAATATCAGATTTATGTTCCGGAATTTTCTAGATGAGGATAGATAATTTGTATTATTTAGATTATTAGAACTACTGTTCTCATCTTGGACGTTATTCTCACAACGTTTCGGACGATGTAACCTCCAACCTTCTTCAGGTGTATGTTAGTGAACTCGGAAAATCTGTATGGAACCTGTACGGAAATTCGAACAGAACACTCTATTACATCCACAAAGGTAGCTTACTCTCAATCTGTCAACCATAACTGCAAGGATCATGGCATAACGGATAAAGTTCTAAGTAATAATCAGTTCTTAATGATAGTCTTCTGAAGGTTGAAGGTTCAATCCTCAGTGCAGGCGAGACTAAGAATAAATTATGAATTACTTAAGACTTTTCCCCGATCATGGTTGACAGATCAAGAGCAAGCTACCATCATGGATTAAATAAAAGGTTCCATTCTAAATTCCATACATGTTCCATACAAAATCCCTAGTTCGACGAGATACACCTGAAGAAGGTCAGAGGTTACATTGGCCGAAACGTTGTAAGAATAACATCTAAGATGAGAAGAGTAGTCCGAATAATCCAAATAATCCAAAATATTAGATTTATTTAATCATTAATGTAATCCATATTCTTCTCTCTGAGCTATTCCTATTTGTCAATAAGATTTTTAATTCCACGTTCATCAAAGTCCTTAATTTACTTTTTCAGTTCAAAACCCAATTCATTTTTTACTTTTTCTCTTAAAATAAGTCTTAATCCACTCAAATAATTTTGCAAACTTCGAAAGAAATGGTAATCTGTTGGTGCAAGATCTGGAGAATATGGTGGGTGATGCATAATTTACAAGACATATTTTTTCTAGTAGATCTTTGGTCTTTTGCACAGTGTGAATTATAGCCTTATAATGCTGACACTAGACATCACACTGTACAAAAGACATGGCATTGGTCAACTTTACTAAACACTGGCTGTTAACTTTTACGCCATTTAATAATTTTCTTTCAAATTGAATTGCTTATTATTAAACGGTTTATAACGAACTATGGGGAAGATGAAAACTTAACATCCATGCAATAATTAATGCTAATAAAATCTTTAATTTGTCTTTTTTATAGATGTTTTTATAGTCCAATCATTATGAGTATTTTAGTATTTGATGTGGATGACACTTTAAAATCTCATTGGTAAAACTGTTAATTTGATACAATATGCAAGCAATATTTTTATTTAAGTAAATAAGAAAAAAATGTGATGAATAGGGTTTACTGTTGATCCTGAATTTTTTGATTATAGAGTGAGTTTTTTTTTCAGATAATACACGGGCAATGGCAGGTAGCTTTGTTAGTTATACTTGGATTTACTCTGCAAAGGATTTCGTGAGTTATAAATGATGAAACAGCTGTCTGTGGATGACTATATTTTATATATATATATTAGAATACCTGTCCCAGGATGGGTAAAATTCATACCTCAAACAGAACAGTTTTGCACCACTTTTATGCTCCCTTATGAAGATTAAAAATCAGGATAAATGCTACTAATCCTTATGTCTAGAATCATTATTACAATTTTGATCAAAATCCATTATATGTTTTAATTCTAGAAAATGTTTCAAATTCAAGTTTAAGGGGTCTTCAGAAGAAATTGAAATTCAGGGAGTCTTGCTTAATTGGTGTCTAATGACTATGGATCAAATTTAATGGATATCTGCAATATTTAAATTTTCAAATAGGAGGTTGTGCTCATATTACGCACCCTTCAAAATACTCCAAAGAAACTGAAATTTAGGGAATACTAGACCACCCGTGACCCGTTGGGTCAGTTTGTTATATTAGCTATGGAATTCATGTATGAGCGTGACACTTGTGGCATAAAGAAAATAGGGTTTTTTTTCATAACAGAAGCATTTCTATGAAAGTATATTAAAATGAAAAAAGAATATAGATAGATTTCTATGAGTCGTTCTGTTTATTATAATTGTTTTTTTTTTTTGGATGTAATATGTGTAAAACATATGATTCAAATATTTGCTGTTTAAAAAATAACAAAAGGAAACACTATTTAATGTAATAGAAATGTGTGCATTTACCGATTCAGCTTTCTCGCGTACGTAACGAAAACAGAGGGAGTAGGAGTGGTGAAATCTATGAGAGGGAAAGTGGGAGGTGATTTCGTTCACCGATCGCTAGTATCGCTGATATTAATAATGATTGTTGTTGTTTTGTTGGTTTGTTTTTGTTTTTTAAAAAGGAGGAGGTTTTTTGAAACTGCGACAGACTTTACGAAGTGCTCCCGTTGAATGTTTTTAGTCGTGAAGAAAACAAAAAAACTATTTGATGAAATTAAATGAAATTGTTTATATTAAAAGCGATATAAAAATTTCCAGAATGAAAAATTTCATGCGTTCGTTAATCATAATAGAGATTAACGGAATTGGAATAACAGATTGAAGACGATGCTATTTACGCATGCGCAACCGGATGTTGAAAACCGGAAAGCTGAAAGCTGATTGCAAACATACAAGATCAATAGAGTTTTAGTATTATATAGATTTATTCATTGATGTCTATTTCCTATTGTTAATATTTTACAAGAATCGGAGGTATCTGAATTTTCACAAAGGGTTTTCCACCCCATATTTGCATGGGAAATAAATTAAACTAAATATAGCCCACACTACTCACCCTTACGCCTAGCAGCTGTGTTCCAAAATTCATAATGATCGATTAATTAGTTTAGAGGTTAATCCTTTACATAGAAAAAACATGCACATACCTAACTTTATATGAATAGAGATATGCTCCCTAATTATGGGTGGAGCACTCTGGTAAATAAAAAAGAATGTGTAAAAACTCACGCAAGCAATCAAGGAAAGGATGCTGATATCAAACATGGTATCATGGATGAAATGAGTGTAATCAATTGAATGGTGACACATCATAGTTCTCATTTTAGCTGAGATGAACATAAGTGGAGCAGACAAGATGGTGCACAAAACCAATGAACTGGCAATCTGAAAGGAGGAAAAGGTAAACCTCATTTGAATAGAAAACTAAGCATTCAGCATTAAACGGATTCAATATTTAAAAACAATGTGTAGCATTCACATGCAAAATTATATTTGTCCAGAACAGAATCTCCAAAAAAGTATTAAGTTAAGACGCTTTATTATTAGTTTGTTAATTTACATTACATCTGAAGACTGGATATTTGAAAGCAAGATATGAAAACTGAAATTCATTTTACTTTTATGGGAGGTGGGCTTTAATGAATATGATCATATATATATATATATATATATATATATATATATATATATATTAAAGTGAAATATTTTGAAAATCAACAATCATGCAATTTAAATGAAAAATTCATTTATTAAATTTTTTTTTTTTTGCTAGCTTTCGTTGCTGAACAACTTTGTCAGGCGAGACTGTCTTATAGTTTGTTTTTTTCTTATTTTCTTCCTCCTCATTTTGATGTTATTAACCCCGAGGGGTCGAATCACGATATGAGCAGAAAGAGACGTCAAGTTCTTAAAGACATTAGGATAAGTGTAGTCCTGGCGATGTTATGCGCAGATTGGCGCTTTTTTTAAGTAATGAAATTGACAACATCTTTGAAGCACGCATTAGAATGTATTAAAGTGAAATATTTTGAAAATCAACAATCGTGCAAATTTTTATTTGAATTGCACGGTTTCATACTTTTTTTTTTTTCTTAATATTTCTTCTTAAGTGTGAAAGTCTGACCAGAAAAAAAAAAAAGCTAAAAAACCGAAAAATATTTAATTTTAATAGCAGGAATGTAGGAACGAGCCCCGAGGGACCACTTGGATGTTCCAGAGCATCTCCCTCACTATCATCTGAGGTTATGCAATTTCCATTATGACGTCATGCTGCAACATCTAAGTCTTGATTAAGAAAACAAAAAAAATTTGCCCTCTTGTGTAGGCAAGTAAATAGAGATTTATTGAAATACACTTTTATTTTTTTTAAATATTTGACTTTAATTCGTCATAAATTGAAAGTTGGATGTGCATAGTAAGTAAATGGGTTTAGATTGCTAAAAAAAAAATCAGCTGCAGCCATGGCTGACATAGCATCATGCATAAACAATAAAATCTCATTCTTTTCTCCCCATTCTTTTTTTTTTTTTACTCATTCTTTCCTGCTATTCTACTTCTGTTAAGCTGCTGCCTTCAAACAAGCAGACACATCAACAGACTTTTAGTATTAGACTAGCAAATATATGCTCCCTCCAGTCGCAGATTTTTGCTAGCCTGGGAGGATGATATCATGCTGAACGGACATATTCTACACCGACCCCTCAAAGGAGGAGATAACAGCTAAGATCAAAGTGTAGGATCTGTTCTCAATATCAGAAGCTGTTTATATAATAAATATGCAAATGAAGAAGATCTAAATGTGTTTGTGGATATTTACAGTTTCCACAGTATTTCAAGTTCTTATTTAGAACAACCTGTTTTTATGTTACTATAATTACGATAGATGGAAAAATATTTCACATTTATTCATTTAGATGAGACCTTTCCAAGGGTTTAGAGATTCGTTTAGATAAAGGATGTCCCCCTCCCACTTTTCTCTTCCTGATTTAATAGATGATGTCATCATTTTATGACGTTATCCACTGTGCTACTTATCCTCCATCTTTGTTTTAATGGATGACGTCATGTGATTTTGTTTGAAAGAAAAATCCTTTTATTACAGCAGTGAGGATACCATAAGATTGACACTATGGCTATGGTAGAGATCAAGCCATGAATTCAGACGAAGACTATGAGCAGACAATCACGACAGTGAACGCACACAAAAACAAGTTAACAATTCGTCACCCCTGATGACTGGAACAGGATGATCCTTTTTTGTTGAATATAGAAAAAGATTTGACAGTGTATTTTATGAGTGAAATTTGTAGCCATATTTCCTTAAGAAAAAAATATGTTTGGTAGTTATCATTCTGGGAAACTTATTCAGTACAATATAAACAAAAAAGAAATACAAAAACTTACAATATTTTCAGCCACTGAATATTGACTTGCAAAAATAAAAACTGAAGGAGCTGTTGGAAACGTGCCATATAGAAAACCATACATTCCAAATGATTGTGTCTCGTTAAAAGTTGAACCCGGTTGAATAGCACTGACAACTTCCCAAATTATCAACGGCAAAAAAAGACTGGAACAAAAACAAAATTTAAAAAAACATTAAGAAATTAATAACACTTTTTTAAATGCCTATTGTAATATCCGAAACCAAAATTGTATTTTCATTATATCTAAAAAAAAAAAAAAAACTTTAAAAAAAAACAAAAAACTTTTCATGTGAGCACATAGATCTTTGCAGAACATAAACAATGATACCAAATTTATTTTGGTAGCTCAATTAGTCACCGAATTATGATCGTTCAAAATCGTTGAAAATGAGAAAATTTGCAGTCTTGTGTACTATTGGTTCAGAAGCCGATTATCACAATATATAATAAAAAATGCTGGTTTCAAACAAGTGAAAACTCCTTACAAATTTAATATCATTTTGTGGTTAATGAAAATTAATCATGATGGAAGTAATAATTATTAAATCAAACTGGCCTGAGACATTGGACAAAATCCCATGACTCTTCGAAAAAACATGCAAAAATGAGACAGAAGTACGTCCTTGACTGTTCATATAAGATACTATAACAGCTAACACATTGAATCTTGATATCAAGCTAGATTTTTCTTAAAACACTATATTATGATCATCATATTGACAAGTGGCTTTTTTTCTTTAAGATGGGATTATCTTTACATGTATAGAGGTACACAATATTGCGCACACCAAATTTGAAAACATCAACATAAAAAATAAACTGCTCGTCACTGAAAACAGTAACCTAACTTGAAGCAATCTGGAAAAAAAATATTAATGACAACAAGAGAAAGATTTGTACATTTGTAAAGAGAAAAAATTCAATTTTGCTTATAAATAAAATAACCAGAAAGTAAATAAGTTATCCCAAGTTGAATTTTAAGGGAATTTCACTATATTTGCTTATTTTCACACACTGGTTTGTGAAACCTAATATCAGTCCTTTAAATTGGTAACTGTTGTGATGGGATAACCTGATTTCCCCATTCACGAAATAGATGGACTTGTCATACTATAAGTATGACTACAGCAAGCAGTTGAGACATTCGAGTTAAGACATGCAAGGCTGGTTAGTGTTTTTCTTGGCGAGAGTTGTTTCATAAGTTTTATTATTTGTTACCGTTATCGTTATTTCTATTGTTATTGCTATATTGTTATATTGTTAATGGACTCACGCTATTTTTATATAGTACCGGCTTTATTTTATTTTTAAAAGTGACTTTCTTTTTTTTTTCCTCTCGTGTTATCGTTTTTGATAACTTGTTTTATTTCCGGCGATGACGACGCCCTGCCACCTGCCACAAAAGGAAATAGAGACCAACAAGGGGTCGGTTGAGGCCTCACCTCCCCCCTCCCCAAAGTACTGGCTGGACAAAACACCCAAAAGTAATCATAAACGTTCCAGAGTTTATGGAACAAGCAAAAAAATGTCAACACCTTGTCACAGAGCAAGGACTGTTAATAGATATGCCACGACTAGAAGAAATTTCCAAAAGGACATTACAAATGTTTGTCGTCGAATGCAAAACAAAGAAAGTGATAAGAGATACAAGCGACATTGTCACAAAATTAATACTTACAACCGGTAAAAGAACACTGGGTATTATAAAATGTTGAGGTTACCACACCTGGAATACGTTATTTTCAACAGTCGAGGATTGTCTGTCGCTGTCCAAGACTGAGATAATTACTCAGGACTACATTCTTCGGACGGAGTACCTGAGATGCCGAAGGATCTCCGTCTCTGTATTTAACCTACCATTTCACGTAGACGGGGAGCATATCGCTGCTTTCCTTATGCAATACAGAGACATTACGTCCATTGCCTGCGATGAACACTTATCTATATGGACCTTTGAAATTCCACTCGACAAGAAAGCATTTGACACGATCCCCTATTACTTGGAAATAGGGGATGAAAGAATTCCAGTAATCGTCGCAGGTAGGAGGCCTTTGTGTTAGACCTGCGGGGAAGTGGGCCACCTCACCATTGAATGCCCCAAGAGGGCAATAAGAAAAGCAGGTCCAACGGTGAACCACAAAAACAGGATAGGGGCTCACCTGGGTCCCAAGGTCGGGGAGCCAATTCCAGCCAGAGTCGGGGAACATAAAAAACCACACTTAAATTCATTATTCGAAGATGAGTTCCCATGTCTTCCCGACCTACGTGGGTGCGATGAGGAAAGTAAACAAAACGAGTGGGTATTGGTTCAGGGTAAGAAGACACCTGGCAAACTTACCCTGGACCAGATACGAGAAGAAGAGGAAAAAATTAAAATGTCAAAGACCCAGGCAAGGAGAAATTTGTTGAAGTGGTTCAACTTGAAAAGAGGTTGAGACGCGAGAGAACCTCCAGCCTCAACTCTCCTTCAAAGACACCCACGACAAACGCTCCACCGAAGAACCCTCCACTGACTTAAACCCACCCTCTTCTGAAGAAAATGCCACCTCCTGTAACTGCTCCTATAAAGGATCGAGAATACAAGTTGATAGCTCTGAGTCCCCCAAAAAAGAAAAGAAACTACTCTCCAAGACCTTCCCCTTTCGTATCGCCAGCACAAACTCCCAAAAGTACACCTCCTGCCTCTTCTATGAAGTCTCATATGCTCCACTCTCCTTCTCCTTTGGTAAGCAAACCTAAAGCCACCCCACCCCACCCCACTCCCCAATGAAAATGGGCATTTTCCCTCCACCTCCTACTTCAAAACAAAGAGACGAGAGCAGCCATTTTGTTGAGAAAAGGAACAAACGCCCCACGCACCATCTACATGGACAAGACATATGCAGGATCAGTTCAATTACATGCGAACGAGCAAAAGGGCACAAGCTCAGTGACCTGCAAAAGATGGTAGCATTCACAGAGGTGGAGGGAAAGTCAGTGGAGGACACTGACAATTTCCCTGATGCTATCAGGATCTTAACAGTGATAAGACTCCGAGAGGATGCAAAGGCAGCTTGGCAAATGCTAGAGTAGGTAAACTTATCATTTGACACCACATCTCCTCTATCCATATTAAAAGAAGCAGGGTTCCGAATTTTACGGCAATCTTGTTTGCTACACCCCTCCCTGTATAGGACAGCAAAGTTAACATTCCCTCTGGATGTTGGTGGTGTGTCCCCTGATGGTCTCATCAGTACTCCGATGGGGCAATATTCCATGGGGCGTGCCATCGGCACCCTGTCACCATTAATGTTCGTTGGAGAAACTCAACCCTAAGATACCACAATGGCACTCTTTCTAGCAAGTGTGAATGTCCGAGGGTTGAGGGCCGGTTCTCGGAAATTGCGAGTGGATATATGCTGTGTTCAGGAAACTCACTTAATTCAAGGTGATTATTTAAGTGCACTGTCTAGGGATTTTGATGTCTATTCAGTGTACATCAATTCTAACTCGAGGGGGGTTTCCTGGCTAGTGAAGTGAACTTAAGATGTGTCGTGTGACCCTTGTTTCATAGATTCGGAAGGAAGGCTTTGCGTTCTGGATGTTACCATAAAAGATAAAGCATTTCGATTGATTGGGGATAATGCGCCCAACTACCAGGCTGAGCGTGTTCCCTTTTTTCGGCAATTCAAGCAGTTCATGAAAACACCTCGTTCAGTTATCTTAGCAGGAGACTGGAACGCGGTCTTGGATCCCGATTTAGATCGCACGGGGATTCCTTCTAGGGGTACTAACAGAGATTACGATCCTAAAACATTTTGGGACTTTGTCGATAAGTTTAGTTTTATCGATAAATTCCGAAATGAAAAGCCTTGTGATATAGTATGGACTTGGACAGCTAGACACGGCTCCGGTGCAGTACAACTTTTGAGTTATATTGACCGGTTCTTAATTAGAAGAGTCGACGTAGAATTATTAGAATGTCCAAGTTTTCATAATATAGTTTACTCGGATCATAGACTTGTTCGTGTACGTGTAAACTTAGATAGCCGTAAACCTAGATTGGCTGGGTACTGGAAACTCAACACTTCATTGTTCGATGTGAAGAGTTACCGGGAACAGCTAGTACTAACATACCAGCGGGTAATGACGGGGGCTATAATTGGGAATAAGTTGTGGGTAAAATTTAAAGAAACCTGACTTTAACCGACGACTCAACCTAGAATCTAGAGCAACAAAAGCGACACTAGAATCTAGATTAGATCGGGCGGTGGTGGAGGGGGGTAGTACTAATGTTACTATAATTAAGGCTAAGCTCGCCTCTTTGACTACCAAGAAGAACGAAGCTTCTTTAATTAGGGCTAGGTTAAAGAGAATGCTTCAAGAGGCGACAAACATGGCAGCTGAATTGCGTGCAGAGGAATGTCGACGCGCTACCGATCGACATATCGCACATGTCACATTGCCGGACAGACGTACCGTGACTACAAACGACGGTATTTTAGAGGCGTTCCAGTCTCAGTTTCAGGATCTTTTCACCAGGGAGCCCGGTTTGTCTTTAGCGCATTTCGACCCCTATTTAGCTGACTTTTCTCGCCTTGGGGTGACCGAAGCGGCTAGGTGCGAAGGTTACATAATAGAGAATGAAGTCATGGAAGCTCTAAAGGGAGTCGACCTGAATAGATCTCCTGGGATCGATGGTTTGCCCTACGAACTGTATTTGAGGTTGTCGCACATTTTTGTACCCTTGCTGACAGTTTTATTTAATGCTTGGTTTAGGAACGGGTCAATACCTGAGTACTTTACCAAGGGGATTGTGAAATTGTTACGCAAGAGCAAAGATGGTGGGGATGGGATAAATAATTTTCAGCCCTTAACTTAACACAGAGTTAAAGATTTTGGCCAAGATTTTAACAAATCGCCTGCAGGGTGTTTTGGCTGATCTGATTAACCCTGAAGAGACTTGTTCTGTGAAGGGTAGGACCATTCAAGATAATTTGCACGCGATACGCTTAATCATTGAGAAAGTCGACACAGAAGCCGCGCTGATCAATTTAGATCAGTCCAAAGCATTCGATAGGGTGGATCATTGCTACTTGGAGGCTGTTTTTTCATCGGCCAGTTTTGGCCCGCAGTTTCCCTCCTGGATTTGCCTCCTTCATGCAAACCCCAGTGCGCTGGTGGAAGTGAATGGTTTGAGGTCAAAGCCCTTCAGATTATCCAGATTTCTTTGTCAGGATTGTCCGCTTTCATCGATGCTCTATGCGCTTGTGTTGGAACCCTTCCTTCACAAGCTCAGGGTGAACCCGGTCCTATGCAGGGTTACTTTGCCAGGTGCTTGCACCACATTGAAGTACTCTGCCTATGCCAACAACGTAACAGTGCTTGTAACGAGCAGTGCCGAGATTAGTGTCGTTAACAGAGAAATCAGAATGTATAAAACGATAACAGGGGCCAAAATTAACTGTGACAAGTCTGTGGGCTTGCGCATCGGTGCCTGGAAGGGTGTATCCCTACAGGGACCCTTCGGCTGAACTGACAGGCCTTGCAAGCTACTCGGCGTCTGGTTTAGTCATGATCTTCAGCTGGAGAAAAATTGCTCGGAAATATTGAAAGCGATTCGGGCTACAGCTGGTCTGTGGATCCGTAGAAATCTTTCGTTAAAGGGAAGATCGGAAGTATATGTTTCACACTTCTACCCAATCATCTTATATCATCTATCAGTGCTTCCACTTCCGTCAGATACACTGCTTGAATTGCAGGTGGTTCTTTTTAAGTTTTTATGGCTTAATAGATCCCCTAAGGTCCGTCGCGAGATCTGTTATCTACATCCTTCTGAGGGCGGTCTGGGTATGCCAAGTGTTGAGATTCGTCAACACACGCTTCGGCTATGCTACCTGGATCAAATGTGTACACCAGTTGAGGGAAACGGTGGCTTCTGGAAGGAAGACACTAAGAAAGCCTTTCTGGCTTTGAAAAGTGTGCACTTGGATGAGGGGGAGGCACACAGGTTGCCCCGAGGTGAGTGCTCCTTTTATTGCGAGTGTCGACGGGCCTTGAAGTTCCTCTTACAGGTGAAAGAAAGCCTCTCTGACAACCAGCTGTTGTCTCGAAAGGCATTGTATCGGGTTATGGTGAAGAGATCTGTACGAGATGAAAAGATTGAGGGACTTCATGCCTTTGTATATTGCCGCATCGTTGTGCTGCTGATACAGTTAGTTGCAGGTCTCATGGTTCGTATACTGAACCTAACGTCTTTCGACCTGGAACCTATTAATGTATGTAGCAATTGGGCTCTGACAAATGATAGGCAAAGACGTTTTGTGTTTTATCACTTACTAGCGTTGTCAAGAAGTGTGATATGGCAGACACGTACGAAAGTTGTCTACGAAGGTGAGACCTTCACTGCTCCCGACCTTATTTGAATTTTCAAATATCGTCTGAAGATTCGCATTAGGGCAGAGAAAGCAAAACTCCCTTCGGCAGATTTTGGTGAAAGGTGGATGACAATTGCACAATTGTGTCGAGTGGGAGGGGCTAGACTTGATTGGTATTTGGACGTGCCTTAGGAAAAGGATATTGGCTTGCTCCAACGAACATTGATCTCGTCCCGTTTAAGGCTAGATTAGGAGACCTGTTTTTGATTATTATTCAGTTCATAACTTAGCTAGTGCATGAATGATTTCATTAGACCCTCGCTTTATTTTCGTCCTTGCCCCACTCCCGTTTTTTTTTTCTCCTGATTTTTGTTTTTTTAATTCCCTAATCCTTTCCCCAATTAGGTGACAGATAGCCTGATTTGCCAGAGATGCAGATCAGCTTTCAGATTTTCGAAAGAGGTGATGGCAATAAAATGTTCAGGCTTGCATCACATTTCGGCTGGCAAATCCGCATATTGCCACAAGTTAGAAATGAGGGATCCTTATACTAACACTGGGTTTTTTATTCATTGTACATTATGACCATTTTTTTTTTGTATATAAAATTTTTATTTTGCAAATCCCAGATTACATATTATATAATTATGGGTTTTAAGTAGGATAGTAATGGTATAAATTGTATGGTGCACGGATGTAGTATTTTGGTGAATGATGGTCACAAATGAAATTAGCCAAGTTAAACAAGTCAGAGTAAGTTAGTGAAGACCGATCCTTGCCACCCCCGTTTTGGCCTTGCGCCACATTTTTTAAATATTGTTTTATTACAAAATAAATATTTTTCAGTTAAGACACATATAGCCTTAACGTCTTACCTATTCTCTAGTCGGTCTGCCCTATTACATATTCTGCATTCTGTTAACATATCTTGTATGTACAAGATATATACATTTGGAAATAAACCTATTATTTTAAAGACCTTCCACTCGGGTTATTTGTCATTATATCTTCAACGAGATATATCAGTAACAATGGAACTCAGTCAATGTGTTAAATTAGATTAAAAAAGAAGATTTTTGCTTAAAATATAGTGAAATATCCATATCTATTTTCTAGAGGAAGGTACTTTTCAGCCGTGAAAATGAAAATGTTCCACAAGACTTAAAAAATCCTGCCTATATATCTAGAACTTCTAAAACAGAAATATAGTTCACAGACAAAAAAGACAGCAAACTGTCAAAATGTTAAATCGAACACAAAATTCAAATTAATTGTTAAGTATTATTCAATATGATAAAAATTCTTTTTTTTTGCTTTTATTCACCACAAACAAAGCATTTTGCCACTGGAGCATAAGAGGCTACTATGATAGAGGCCATATTTATGAGGGGCAGCTTGGGTGGGGAGTTGGACAGCAAGAGATCTCTTCACATTACATTTTAATTTCTGCATGTTAGTAGAGTCGGAGAACTGAGACGCAGGAAAAGAAATTCCAAAGGCAAGCAGTGCAAGGAAAGAAGATATCAGAGTAGAACATCTTCTTGCGTCTAGAGATCTTTTTAGTAAATGGGTGGGATTTTGCTTATAGGTGGGACGGGGGTATTTTCACTGATGGGGTACAGATGCAGTAAGTTCATCAGAGCACATTCCATGGAAGTAGTTGTAAAACAAGCATATGGATGTGGCGATGCAACAGGGGCTAGAGCTTGGCAGACAGTACGGGACCTATTAAGTTAAAAATCATTTTTTGCACTCTGTTCAAGAAGAGGCTTGTGATTGGTGCATCAAACCAGATGTAGCAACAATATTCCATGCATGGGCGATTGATGGTTTTATAGAGATATAATATATTGGCAGATGTGAGAAGATTTCTAGCCCGGTAAAGGGGAGCTACCTTCTTTGCAGAAGACTTGTCAACATCCATGTAATTATTCCACTTTATGTTATCTGAGAATGTCAGGCTGAGGAATTTGAATGTTGGACTGTCGGGAAAGATACTATCGGCCATGACAATCGATGGTTGGGAATGTTTCTTATAATTGTTAAAGGAAAGAAGTAATTGTGTTGTCAATCTCTATAAAATAAAGTTTTCTATTCAATAGTTTAAATGCCTTGAAATTCTTTTCAAGTTTTGAAGGGTCACAAAGTAATAGATTCTTTTTTTTAATCAATTAAGATTAAAATGCTTGACATGTTTACAAAGAACCTGAAAGGCAAGTGAATGCTAGTCAATTGCTCCAAAATTATTATTTAAAAACGTAAATTTATTCATTAGATTTTTCTTTTTACTTAATTATTTTAAACAAATAAATTATAAATTGATTTTAATTTTTTTAAATTTTGCAAATCGTGTTTATTCATATTTATGCACGCACATGAGATCATTTTATAAATAGAAAAGATATAAAAAAAATTTTTTCATCATCATCAAATTCAGTTTAATGCCTGTTTTACATGCTCTTAGAAATTGACTTCCAAACTAACCTATCTGTCCAGGTCTTTATTAATCCTACTTTCTCTCAAATCCATCCTTATCACTTCCTCCCATGTTTTTCTCAGCCTTCTCCGGCCAACTGACCAAGCTACTTCAACTATTCTACATCTACTAACCCAAGAACTTTCATCCATTCTTACAATGTGACAAAAACAATGAAGTCTCCTGTTTTGTACACAATGTACACATCTCTCTATACTGTCCAGATTTAATCTTCTGTGATTAGTCTACAGTAAAACAAATAGAATACTAACACTTGATGTTTGTGTGGTGACATAATAGCAAGAATAAATTAAATTGCGCTGCTTCAAGGGTAAAGTCAAGTGAGATTGACGGGCGTAGCCACTTATAGAGATGTGTATCCCCATTTAAAACAAAATTAAAAACTCGCTAAATACTTGTCCTATGGACTGGTAAGTAATTACAAAAAAGTGAAATCTTTTTTATTGTTTTACCTAACCAGGATTTATAAGGCTTTATTAAAATTAAATTCAAGGACTTATCATGGACTTTTAAGGATTTTTTAGTTGAAAAATAATGAAAGTTAAAAAGCAGGAGTATTTATGCCGGCTACGGGAGAAAATTCTTTCTTTGTGTCATGAGTTGTCTTTCTTGTTACAATAACAAAAAAAACTAAGAAAATAAAGTTGCATTTTTTGTGTCTAGATAACTAAAACTTAGAAACTACCAGAGATACACTTAAAAAACTTATTCATAATTAGTATGACGTCGAACATATGTTAAAAAATATTTGTTAATTTTGTATCACCAGGAACTAAATTAGTGATTGTAGAATATAAAAAAAATGTTCTTTCATTCATGAAATCAAGGGAAATAACTACAAATAGTTTTTACGTTACTTCCCTTGCACTAATATAAATTGAAAATTATATTAATTAAAAAAAATAATAATAATGGTAATATAGGGAATCAGGGCTAAGAATAGTACACTCGGATTCTTATTCATTCCCGAGCAATGCCTGCCAATGTATTGATATTTTAACATCTATATATAGTATTTTTTCACATACATAAATATTCAATGATTTTATACAAGATTATAAAGAATAAGGATTAGAGTTCTCTCCCTTTTGTAGAGAAATTATTTTCTAGTTATCTCCTTTAGTAAATATTTTCAAGAATATATTTCAAAATTCAATGACTTTTCAAGGCCTTAATAATTTAAGAAAATTTAACCGGTTTACTTGAATATTCTCTAGAGTTTGTTTTCATTTGTACTGAAAAATAATTTGTAATAAGAAAGAATAAGGCTATAATCTGGGTATTAAAAAATGGTTGCCAATAATACCGGGCTTATAATTAGGTGAAAATACTGTTATGTTACAGCTGTACCTTGTGCCAGACTTTAAAAACTAAAATTGGGGATTTAGATACCCATGGTAGAAAATTGGTTGTCAGCTAAGTCAGGTCAAAAGTGAGATGTGTAAGAAATTAGATAATAACGGGTTTTCATAGATCACAAGTGCATGGGTTTGAATTGTCTATAGCAGCAGTAAGTTTTTACAAGACAATCAGTCGGAGAAATGGAATTTAGACTCACGATTGCAATGTAGTCACTACAAGAGTAAGCCATAACGAGATGGGAAGATGAGACAGTCAACAGTTTAGGATCTCTGTCTCTCTCCTTGTGTCTTAAATATAATTTTAAAAATCTATATATTTTAAATGTATGTTTTTGTGTATTTTAATCATAATGATAATAAAATCATTGTGTACAGTACTCAGATGCATTACAACCCATCAAAAATGCATGTGTATAGAGGGGGGAGGGGGCATCAGATGTAGTTTGGGTGAATTTCAAGAAGCAGGAGGGGTTTAAAGGATGCAGTTTGCTCCATGATTCAACAATTCTGAGCATGAAAAAATATTTCCGAAAGTCATGAGAGCTGTGCTGTTTTTTTTTACGTTCTAGGGATGTCCACATGTATTGTTGTTGGTTAAATGGTCAATAATTTTGAGGGTGTTTGCTAAGTCGGTTGCTAAATGCTATAGCTTCAATGAATCCAAGTTCAGAGAAGCAAGGTGTTCAAAGTATGACAGGTGACGTTGGTTGCACGTCTCTGAACAGTTTCCAGGCAATCAATATTCTGAGCAAGATAGCAGTCTCAGACTGATGATGCGAATTCCAAATGCAGTCATACCATAGCTGTATACAGTTTTAAATGGATGGCTGGAGGGAGGCAAATAAAGGTCTTGCTTAGTGATACCAAGACACCCTTGGTCTTCTTGACAATTTTAGAGATGTGCTTTGTCCAACACAAATCACTGTTGACAGTAATTGTCACATTTACAAGAACATTGCTTGATATTAGTATTGTGAAGGGAATATGTAGACACTGGATTTTTCCTCCTAAAATGCATGGTGGTACATGAAATCAAAAATTAGATCTCAAAGAAGATGCCCCTATTAACGAAGAATCTTCAATAGACAAGAAGTCTAGACCAGAAGAAATGTCTGGCCCCAAATAACTAAACTTGTTGTGCAACAAATAAATGTTATGGTATTTTCTTTTATTTACACGAACATTCAAATAGATTGGTAAACAAAATAGATTCCTAAATTTAAATTCTATGGATTTCTGGAACAGTACCCGGACAATCTAAAGTTACAAGCTGCCACTGAAAATAGCCGAAAACCAAAAAAGAGACATACATACGTTTTAGCAAATATTAGAAGACAAGGCACGACCAATCCAAATCCGTGTTGGTTTTTTGCTTTACCAACCAGATTCAAACCAAGAAAGAACAAAGCTGTAGAACTGAAGGAATTACCTAAAAGAAAGAAAATAGGAATTAAAGAGGTCAATTTTGTATATAATTAAATAAACAAAAACAAAGTAATATACCTTTACATATGTGTCACAATATGGTCCGTCCTTATGGCAGACTTGGACTGAATAAAAGGGTGAATGACAAGAACATTGAATATCGTTTAAGTGTTAGAAGATAAAGAAAAGAATGATTATTAAAATGATCCATAATAAATCGTATTTCCGCATTTGACAAAGACTCAACAGTTGCATGGGATGATTAATCATATAAGAATCGATAGCAAGGTTTAAAAGCGAGTGTGTAAAGGAATGTCGAAAACGATATTTTTCGATGTTAGACTATTGTAAGCATAAGGTTAGAATAGTAGAAAATTGCATTAGAAGTTAACAGACTAGAGTTGTGACTACATTGCAGGAAGTTGCATTATGGAAGGAAATCCCAAGTGACACGTAGCGATGAAACTGATTGGGTTTGGTTGCCCTTTTCAAAGCTCTGTCCTTGTTTACCTCCCCTCTATACATAGCATCGATGGGAAGTTTATGTGTAACACTACGGGGCTGTAAGTAAATAAAACCTTAAAAAAACATGAGACATTGAGCAACAAGAATGTTGGATATGTTCCTTTTATGGTATCCATTATTACAGCTACCTAGCAAGAGAGGAAGGCACAGAAACTTTGGCTGACACATCACCACTACGACTTCAGAGAGACGAACAGCTGGTTTGCTTGATGAAGTAGACTACGGAAAAACCGTATGGATCAAAGGACACTCCACACTATATTACAAGAATAGAAAACAGATGACGTCCGAGTGATGGTTTCTATCTGCTTCTCACTTGCAGCAAGCTTAGACATGAATTTAGAAAATAGCTGAAATACTGCCTGTGTGGATAACCTTCTAAGACCGGATTGAACTCTAACTTATTCAGCCTGTTTATATTTATAAAAGTCAAGAAAAAATTAAATATTCAAAAAAGTTTTAAGTTTTATTAATGTTATTTATTTTATGATTTAATTAGTTTTAGTACTTTTTAAATAATTTTTATATGTTCTCTTATTTTACAAAAAAAAAAAAAAAAGCACATTGGATTTTGCGAACTTGTATTTTTATATTCACCTTCCTCTTACTCAACTATAAAAAACTCCATAAATATAAAAATAAATCACACCTAAAATTTACTAATAAATACGCATGATATATGTAAAAAACATCAAACAAAATTAAGTTGCTGTACGATTTAATAATAGTATTAAAAATGCTAAGTAAAACATCAATAGAAAAGTATTAAAGAAAGACACGAGAAATACAGACTCAAAAGGAGTCTCATAATTTTATTATGCAAAAAGATATAAGTTAACACCAATGAAATGTTTAAGAAAATATTTATTGTTCATTCTTATGAGAAACCAGATAATTTGTCTAATGGCTTTTAAAATTAATAAAATCAGTGAAAAAAAAAATTACTGAATGAATGTCCTATTTTTACCGACGTTTGGTAGAAGAAATAAAATTTGAAAAGTGGCTGAAAGACAGTTTATTTTAAAAACAAAAAAAAACAGAAACAAAAGACATTGACAGTAAATGTCCAAAACACTAAAACAATGTCAGGAAAGAATAAATATTTGAAATTATTAGACTTAACTTGAAATCAAAAGTAAATAAGCATTAAAGTTTACTTGATTAGATGTTTGAGCCTGATTAGATGTGATGGACAAGTTGGTGATCATTGTATGTTAATTTTATTAAGCAAATGAACCCACACTAATAACGTATGATGTAAATGTGCTTTTTTTTTTTTTTTAATGCAGATTTTTCCTGTGTGTTCATGTGTGATCACGAAAAAGCATCTCATTTAATTTCCCATTAACTGTGTAAAGAAATAGTTTAATATAAAGATTAGTGTTGGGATGATTAATCGGAATCGAGAATCGGAAAAATTGGAACTTCGGGGTGGAGGATATTGGAAAAATTGGAACCTCGGGGTGGTGGATATCGGAAAAATTGGAGCCTTATGCTTTTCATTTTATTTTTTTAAACTTAATTTTCTATTGCTGGTACGAATGATAAATATTTATTGATTTAAAACTACCAATAAAACTAAAATCTATAGAAATAACGAATTTAGATAAAAAATGGCAACAGAAAATATAGCATGGTAAAAATGGCACAGATAAAAATGGCACGAGTGAATGAATAGGAAAAATTGCACAAGCGAAAAATATTGATGAAAATCTCACAATAAGTTTATTAAAATCTTGGATACAATACATAACAGGAAAACATTAAGAAGTTTGTTAAATTAAAACGACAATTATTAAGATTAGTTTTGCATATAAATTTAACATAAATAATCCCCCATCTCTGAGCTAGTGTATAAACAAATAGGGTTTGAGAGCATATAAGCAGAATTTTTTTAGTTAAGAAAGATAAATATTATATTTTGTAGGGAGAGAGAATAAAAAAAACAACCCTTCCTTAACTCTACCACTAATCGTAAATTCGGGTGGCAACTGCCCCCTCCCCCAAAAAAACAACACAACCCCCCCTAATTTGACCACTAACCCTAAGTTCACGTGTCGCCCCCCCCCCAAAAAAAAAAAACACATCCCTTACCTGTACCACCAACCCTTAGTCGGGTGGCAACAGCTTCCTCCTCTAAAGACCCTCCCTTTAACCCTAAGTTCGGGTGTCCCCCACCTCAAATTATCTTTTACCCATACCACTAACCATAAGTTAGGGTGACAACAGCTCCCTCCCTTAACCCTACCACTAACCTTAAGTTCGGGTGGCAACAGAATCCCCACCCACCCACTCCAAAATAAAATTTAAAAAAAAAAAAAAGTTGTTACATCTAAGATTTAACACAACAAAAATGAAACTTTTAATGTTTTGGGTTAAATATTGGGTGTGGAGTTTTATATATTTAAAACTATAGGAGACGGAGGCTAGCCCCTTCCTCCCCCCAACTTAGACCAATTGATGTTATTTGCTTGAAAACAGCAGAATAAATACTTATTTTAAATATTTATTGTAAAATATATAGAGGTAGGGGGGGTAGCCACTATTTACAACAAGAGAGAAGGGAACCTATTGAAGGGAAACTTTGAAAATTTTGAAAGGCTTGGTATGAAATTCAATTAGGTATAAATGAATTAGTGAATTTAAAGATTTTCCTGTCTATGTGTGTGAAATCCACATTTTGGTGTCAGTGTCAGTTCCTCTCTGATTTTAAGTTTCCATCTCTGTGAACTGGTTGGAAAGAGTAATTTCAAAAGATATAATACGTATTTGAACTCTTTTATTACACACAAAGAATAAACTTTAAACATTCTTTTTATGCAAAAAGAAACAAGTTTCAACAGAATTTCTAGTCCTTATATACTTGCCTTCCTATGAGGGCAGAGTTAGACACAGAAAATCCAGCTCAAAATTTCAGACAGAAATGAATACCGTCATATGTCCATATAACTTTTCACTTTGAAGGATTTTGTTCATATGTTTGACATCGATCACTGTAGCATCAGCAGAAAAACGAGACTCAAAGGAATGGCCTCTTCTTTACGAATGCTACGGTTTGAGAATCTATGGCGTATTCTGGGTTTTTTTAAACAGTATATTTCTAGAGAGAATGATACTCGAATACCTTTCTGTTTTGGACACTTTACCCACTTTACCCAGAATTTCCAAGAAAATATTAGTATTCCCAGCTACTGACTGTGTATTTTTAGTATTTTTACATCCAATTAGAATAAAATTAGAATCGTATTTACAGTTTCACTGTAAATCATTGGCTTGATTCAATTGTGATCCTCCAATTCACAGTTACCGAATTTGGAATTGTAAAAATTACTGTATTTTCTGGACACCACAAACGTTAAGATTATAAAAAATTTGAATAACGTTTAATACTTAGATGAAAAGAGGGGGTCAGTTCGCTATGTAAGTTTGTAAGATAGAAAAAATTAAGATTTTTAATTTTTATTAATGACATAAGCAGCCGATGCTGTGAAGGTGATAAATGGAAAATGGTTCCATGTTAAAAAATACCTCACCGGACTAAGTGTTATTTGAAAGAAACTGAAAGAAAGTACATGTTTGCATAAAAAATCAATGTTCAAGAGAAAAATTGGCTAGTCAGAATTGAGTAGGGATTTATCAGATTAATTCTTATCGATGACAAAATCTGACAAGATAACTCAAAAATTGTTTTTTAGTTATATTTTTTTATAGTCAAATGTCTTTGAAGAATTTTAGTATATTGGTAGGTTTTACTTTGTCAACGAGTTCTTTTGTTTGTTTTGTAGAATTTGGTGTGAATTTGATCAAAGTTGGTGCACATAAAAATGTTAAGAGAAAATTATCCACATTTTTATAACTTAACATGAGATTTCTTTTGGTTTTAAAATTAATATGAATAGAACTTACCCAATTCTCTAAGAATATATTTTAATATTCCCGGCACTTTTTGGTCAAATATAAGATTGCAAGCTATCCCCAAAATTGTCATAATGACAATGGGGTTCCGGATGACGTCTACAAGGATATGAAGGAATGTCATGAATTTGCTTCGTCTTTGAGGAATATTTTTCAAAGTTCGGGCATTGTGAATTTCCATTAGAATGAAACCAATCGGATTGAGTAATGTCAAGGATATTGGAGCAAATAAGTAGATATACTTAAGATAAAGGGAATCATTTCCATAGAGGGCCTTCACTGAAAAAGAAATAAACTGAAATCAATTATCGGAGACAAGAAAAAAAACAGAAAATTAAACAGTTATAAATAAGACGAGAAAAAAATGGGACTTGTTGGATCACTTTTATAACCTCGTAATTTAGGTTAATTATAAATAATAACTTGTAAATAAATGGATGAACTAACAAGAGAAACGTTTAACAGATTTATTAAAACAGAACACAGAATGAATTAATGAGTTAATTGGCCGCTGGACGCGATTGATATATTCACAGTCTGACGCCAGTCTTTTGTTTTCTTTCTCTCTGGGCAGACGACCCTTTTTCCAAGGGCGATAACTCTTAACTCCCGAAATGGTTCAAGGGTGATAATTCCGTTTTCGTTAGATGTCCTAACAATCACCCATTGAGATTGGGTTTGAATCAGGAAAAAGTGAGTTTGCAAATCTAGTTAAATATTTTTTAAATTAAAAAAGGTAAAAAAAAATTAGTCATTTTCTACTCACTATATTTCCTGGCCCTTTTCTTTATCTTTAGCTACAGGTTAAATAATATTACTACTTCTGGTAATATTCTCTTTGGTTTATAATTGATTATCTCAATCTTATTTATTCTTTCTTTTCTTTATTACCCTCGACTGTTAATAAAGACAGAGAGAGAGATAGACGTGAGAGTGATAGATACTGTATAAAATAAGAGCCGGAGTCAAACAACATACAATGATAGAGAGTGAGAGTGATAAATAGAAACTTGATAAGAGCGAAGTTACTTGATGAGTTAATAAATTGAGCTAATTAAAACAAAGTTTTTTTTCAAAAATAACTTAATCCCAAAACTGAGGAATATTTTAGCATATATTTTGTGTGATTAAAATATATCGAAAAAAATCATTAGGGAAGCAAACGTTTATCAACTCACTTTTAGTATAATATTAGATAGGATGAATCAAATATATTTGACCTCCAAAAATCATAGGAGAATGCAAAATATTACTCATGTGCCCCACTGAACACAGGCTGACCGAGCAATGTAACAAACTTTGCAAGCTAGTACGGGAGTATCTTTTCTCTTCCCAACAGTATTTTTATCACAGAAGAGAAATTGCGAGCCTTTCTCTTCTCTATCGTTATCTTCATAGGTGTTTGCCTGAGCTGCAATCTCTGGAGTTGGATGAGAATGTATATTTGGATGGTAAGGCTATTGAGGTTGTCCAGGTGTTTTGTTACCTTGATGATACGATTGGAGCACAAGGAAGAGCTAGTGCTGGTGTGATTGAAAGAGTTAGAATTGGATGGAATAAGTTCAGAGAACTTCTGCATGAATAATCAACAGAGCATTACCACTGTCAACCAAGGCAAAAGTCTATCAGGTTTAGGAGCATTATATCTTCATATGATTTTAATCCTTGTAAAAGGACATAAAAGTGGTGCAAAACTGTTCTGTTTGAGTAATTAATTTTACCCATCCTGGGACGGTTATTCTTCTAGTTCAATATTTTTTTTTTCCTCCAAACATTTCTGCATGTCAGTACAGTCGGGGAAACAGGGAGCAGGGAGGGAGTTCCAAAAGCCGGCAGCTCGAGGAAAGAAGCTATTGATGTAGAAGGCTATCCGGCATCTGGGGATCTCCACAGTGAATACATGGGATTTAACTGATTGTCGGGTTGGTCGAATGTATTTATGTCGAGAGGGGCACCAGAGTAGCAAGCTCATCAGAAAACATTCCATTGAAGTACTTGTAAAACAAGCACAAGGATGCAACATTGTGGCGATTGGACAGGGGCTGGAGCTTGGTGGATAGTGAGGGCCCTATTAGATGAGAGACTCTTTTTTGGACCTTGTCTAAGAGGGAGAGACGAGTGGATGGTGACCCAGCCCAAATGTGACAATACTCCATGAATGGAGAGATATATGATACTGTCAGGTGTGAGAAGTTTTCTAGCACGGTAGAGGGAGCCCACTTTCTTTGCAGCAGCCTTGGCAATGTTTTCTATGTATTTTGTTCCAATTCATGTTACCTGTGAAGATTAGGCCGAGGAGTTTGAATGTTAAACTCTCAAGTAGGGTGTTAGTTGCCATGGCAATCGGTGGTTGAAGTAGTTTCTTATAGTTGTTGAGGGAAAGGAGCTTTTTCTTAGCAACATTAAATGTTGTCATCCATTTATGACCTCATTCCACTACACACTGGAGGTCACTTTCTCATGATTCAGTCATTGCCTCGGATATGAGCGCGTCTGTTTTACCCACATGACGAGAGTAGAGTGTGGTGTCATCAGCAAATATACTGATCTCAGACACAATGTCATCAGAGAGGTCGTTTATGAAAATCAGGAAGAATAAAAGTCCAAGGATCGATCACTGGGGTACACATGCATTTATATCATGTTGTTTGGATTAACGGCCATCAAAGACAACCTGGATCTTTCTTTTGGATAGAAAGGATCTAATTATATTAAATATTCATCCAGTAATACCATATGAATTAATTTTGATAAGAAGACCTTTATGCCAGACCTTGTCAAAGGCTTTGGATATATCAAGCGCTATTGCCCTAGCTTCATCTGCCTTGTCCAGGATATGGTATATGCATTCAGACATGACCATTAGGATATCCGCAGTAGACCATGCTTGCCTAAATCCATACTGATGGTCAGAAAGAAGTTTAGCATTAACGAGGTGACAAACTATCGCTAGATTGATTAGGGATTCAAAGATTTTAGCGAAGAGCGGGAGTAGACTTATGATGCGATAATTTTGAGGGTCAGTTCTATCTCCAGAATTCGTGAAGGCTGGTATCACAGAGGCAATTTTCCAGTTATCAGGGAAGCATGATTCGGCAAAGCATTTGTAGTAGAGTTTAGAGAGGACAGGGGCCAGTTCAGCAGAGCATTTCTTTATTACTATTACTGGTATAAGATCAGGCTCACATGCTTTGGAGGTGGCAAGGTTTTTTATGATGTCCCGGACATGAGATGGGGTGATGACCAGGTCATCAAGGGTGGCTTCAGTTCACAATGGGAAATTTGGGAGAGATTGGTTTGCCGAGTCCAAAGTGGAGTTTGAGGCGAAATGCTGGGCAAGTTGTTCAGTCTTATCAGTAACCGTGCAAACAACATCATTGTGGTTGTATAGCAGGGGATTTGTTGATTTCCCATTATTCACCACACTATTTAAGATTTTCCAGAAATTGCGAGTACCTAGTTTCTGTGACTCAATGCATTTTCTGGTCATCTCTGTATACCTTCTCTTTGCTTCATCTATTACAGTCTTACAATGATTTCTTGACTCAATAAGTCTCTGTCTAGTTGTAGTTGACTTGTAGCAGTTGAATTGTTGGAATGCTTGCTGCCTCTGAGCAATAGCAGCTGCACAGTTCGAGGTGAACCATTGTGGAGAGTGGGAGCTTGCTATAGAATTTTCGTATGGGGATCATGTGCTTCAATGCCTGCTTTGACCAATTTGGTTACCTCATTTGCGCACTGATCAACAGTGAGAGAAAAAGTTTTACTCTGATGGATTCCCAATCAGCCTGCTTGTAGTATCTCGTTGTTTTTAGCAACAGCTCATCAGCTTTGGGATGAGATTTTAGGATGATATCAATCATTACCACAAGGTGATCAGCGTTCCCGAGCGGGCTATGGGCATTCGTCACACAAGCCTCAGGCACTGAGGTCAAGAACAGATCCGGAAGTGAGGTTTGCTGGTCTATGCAATCAGGGAGGCGGGTCAGGAAAGTGACAGTCTGCGAGAGAAAGTGCGCTATGGAGAAATTAAATGTGGAGTTACCAGCTGCATCTGTATAGCTGGAGAATCCAAGCCAGTCACGGTGACATACATTAAAATCCCCTAATCCATGTATTTGGGCACTCAAGTCAAATATATATATATTATATAGCATGTATCACAAGTTATTTGAAAAAAAAACATTAAAGTGCTAGTTGTAAGTTCTACAAGAGCTAATATTGATTATTTTATTTAAATACTATACATTAGTGTTTGTTGGGGATACTCAGGTTTCATCTAGCTAGTTATCCTGCAATTAAGATAAATTCCGGCTGGTTATCACAGATAGATTATCAGAGAGACTGCCGAATCTTTCTGTGATGATCAGCCAGATTTTATCCTAAACCCAGGATGACCAGATTGATGAAACCCGGGTATCTCCAACAGGCACTGTAATGTATAGTATTTAAATAAAATAATTATATATATATATATACACATACATATATATATATTATTTTATTGAAATACTATAAATTACAGTGAAATAATAAAAATAGGGGTGGGCTATAGAAACAAAATTTTTCAAATTTATGCCAAAAGTGGCTTATTACCTTCATTTATATGTAACTAGATGGGAACAAGTGATTTTTTTCAAAACGGGTCAAAATTGGAGGGTCGCAAGCCTCAAACGAGATTTGGCCGCGTCGATCCGCGAAAACCGCCCAAATTTCACCCCAAAAGACACTTAGTCACTTATTGCAAGTCTTAGGGTACATTTTTTGACCATCGATTACACAATTTTTCTCCACAACTGCCAAAAATCGATGAAAATGGCCCTAAATTATCAATTTCTTGGATATGATACTGTAAAACTCCACAGTGTATGAAGCATTGATTTGGTACAGAAGCATCTAAAATTTGCATATCAACTCATTAAGATACTTATCATTAACCAGTAAAATATCAATATAATGCTTTAAAGAGTTCATCTATCACATAATTCTCTAGCACAAATACTGGTTTCCGTTTCGTCAAGTCCCATGCACCAATGACATTGCACGGCAAAAATTGAATTTTCAATGTCTTCTGCTCCTCAATCCGCGAAGGATATTGCCATGTTTTCTTTCTATTGTGGTTGGGAAGTGGTTCTAGATATTCCACAATATATTCATCCATCCTAACTTTCTCCCGTGTCATACCAATGAACCACTCTCGTCCCTTCGGTGTATCCCATATGGCAACGCACGGTTCGTTCAGCTGAACATCATCCCCCTGATCAGTATTTGATGAGGTGTCGAGCTGTGGCAATTGGTCACTTATTTCATCTACTTCATCAAACGGATCCTGTTGTTGCTGCTCTGCCTGAATTCTTTCTTCGTGTTCCATATCCACATGGAATGTGTCGATAAGCCACTTACGTGCAAGAAACTTTTGATCAAAAAAGAATCTACGCTCATGGTCATCAAAATCATCAGGGTTCACATCTTTTCCCAACAGGTTGAAAAGGACACAGTGTTCTCGTTTCCACTTGATCATGTTCACACGTCTGGAACCTTTCGCTTTGTAGACGTTCGTGTCGTAGACTTTTAGCAATCGATCAAATTTATGTTTGATCCCAGGTATCGTTACATAATGAACATCACTTCAAGGGTTTTCTGCCACAATTGTAGAAGCCACAAAGAGAACTGATGAACATGGTTTTTCTGCGTTATGGTACTGTATTTGGCAGCATGATGTTGTATGGCTTGAACACACTCAGCCTCAGTCGGAAGAGAATCAAGCAGAAGAAAAGTCCAATCATCATAACTGTAATTCTCATCAATCTGTCCTGCTGCACCAGCGATGTTCACTGCATTTACTAACTGAAAAAGAAAGCATAGTGCAATGAATCATTTCACAATTAGTGCAATGTAGTGTCATCAAGTCCATTTAAAGAAGACAATGAATTGCTATTAAAAGGAAACATTTCCTTATATGGTAATTTTCATTAAAACTCAGTTTTGGCCCTTTTTCTCTTATTTTTGACCACTTTGTCATTTTTAACACTTAAGAACACCAAAAAAGAATGGGAGAAGATAGCAGGGTGCCCATTTCAGTTTTTCCCAACTGCTAGGAGCCATACAAAGATGTCTTATAGACTAGGGGAGATGATAATAGCTGTTTTTCGGCCAAAAACCGCCATTTGGCCAATTTTGGGGCAATTTTGACCCATTTTGGACCCTGAGATACACTAAGAAGCCCTCTACTTGTAGGACAGTATATGAGAATGACAGATTCTGGTATATAAAGGCATTTCTGGTCAAAAAATGTACCCTAAGACTTGCAATAAGTGGCTAAGTGTCTTTTGGGGTGAAATTTGGGCCGTTTTTGCGGATCGACGCGGCCAAATCTCGTTTGAGGCTTGCGACCCTCCAATTTTGACCCGTTTTGAAAAAAATTACTTGTTCCCATCTAGTTACATATAAATGAAGGTAATAAGCCACTTTTGGCATAAATTTGAAAAATTTTGTTTCTATAGCCCACCCCTAATAAAAAGTAATGATGTGTGTGTGTATATATATATATATATATATATATATATATATATACACACACACACACATTACATACACACATATATATTACACACACACACACATACACTACACACACATATATATTACACACACACACACATATATATTACACACACACACACACATATATATTACACACACACACATATATATTACACACACACATACACATATATTACACACACACATACATACATATATATTACACACACACATACATACATATATATTACACACACACACACATTATATATATTACACACACACATACATACATACATTATATATATTACACACACACACACATACATACATTATATATATTACACACACACACATACATACACACATATATATTACACACACACACACATACATACACACATATATATTACACACACACACACATACATACACACATTATATATATTACACACACACACACATACATACACACATTATATATATTACACACACACATACATACATACACACATTATATATATTACACACACACACACATACACACATTATATATATTACACACACACACACATACACACATTATATATATTACACACACACACACACACCTCATTATTTTTTTTTATTTCAAATTAAATTATATTGTTAAAAAGAAGAAAATGCAGTTAAGCACATCTGATTATATTACTTACACATAGGATAACCAAGGGCGAAATCATTGCTTGCAGTGGTAAAAATTCCATAAATTCCGGCCGCTCCAAAGTTTATCGGCCGATAAGTGAGGAATGTGATGGCTAAAACCAAACAAAAAACAATAACTTTGGCAATTAAAATGCACGAAAGAAACTTCCAGTTGACTTCACCAAAATCAAGTTCCCACATTCCAAGAAGAACCATGGACGGCAAACATAGGTTCCAAACAAACACCTTGATTCCCTCGCCATATTTAGGCTTGATCATGCCAAAACAGCCTACCAGATAACCAGCCAGTATCACAGCAAAGCATTCAATTAAAGCGGAATATAACTTATTGAGGGAACCATATTCTGGAATGGTCGAGTTATTCATCATTCTAGAAAAGAAAAGAAAAAAAAATTTTATTTTTATTTTTATTTTTCACAAAAACATATGACATAAGTATAACCATAAAAAAACTGAAAATATAATGATCCAGCAGGGTAACCTGGAGTTGTCCAGGTTGAGGAATACATAATTTATTTACTTCATCTCCAGGAGGTTAGACACAGGGTCAGGTGAGGTTTTGAAAAACCAGCGTACTAGGTGAACTGCACTTTGGCCTACAAAAAATACCTGAGCAGCCCTGTCGGTATTCCGTGGTAGAGACGCCTCAGGAGATTAGCAATAAACTCACCCCCTTTTTAGAGAAAAGGCAAAGCTTGGTAGGGTTCATCTCCTGGGATTGAACAGAACCATAGCTCAGCCAGATAGCAACAAAGCCACTGTCGGACAGATCGTCGACTGGTACAAACAACGCAGAGAAGTTTAAAGATTAGGTATAATGGTATATATCAAGAGGTAGGAGGTGAAAGAAAAAAAAATCTTGTATGGCTGTGACATCAGGAGTGATTCGCTTGAAGACAAATTTACGAATAGTTGGTAGTGTGGGATACTCCACTCCACCTGGTAGTTTGGGATACAATTAAAGGGATAATGTAAGCTATAGTTCTTGCTGAGTTCTGTAAGGGCCCAGAAGAAAAATTAAATAAAGAAAAAATAGAATCAATATATGTGTTATCATATTAATTACAAAGCCACCAGATGAACGGTGTGCATCACTAAGGAAATACGGCACATAATATATCTGAAATATGATTATTTCATATCCATCAACTTGGTTTACACAATGTAGCAAAAACTAGTCCAAGATTTTTTGTGTGAACAAATGGTTTCAAATATGTCGCGATATTTTTAGGTTATCCTAAACGTCTGTATTTTCATTGATGTCATCTATCATTATATTAAAACTTACTTCATCAACGTTGGTTTCTCTAAGGCTTTTTTCATAATTACTTTCAAGACACAAAATACATGCTAAACTATTCCTTAGTTCTGAGATTGAGTTATGTTCTTATTTACTCGCCTCGCCACGAGGACAGAGTTAGACACAAGGTCGGTTTTTAATCTGGTGAAAATCCAGCTCCCCAAAATGGGGCACTCTAGAATGGAACAAAAATAAAGAATTGCCTCAGTCTGGAAGGATTTCATAAAAACCCCACCAATACCAAACTTTTGATGAAGCACGGTTGAAGGGATTCTTTCCCCTACAATAATGTTAATAAAATCATGAGACAAGTTCACAATTAAAATGTAACTTGTATTTGGATTATTTGAACTACTGTTCTCATCTTGTATGTTATTCTCACAACGTTTCAGCCAATGTATCTAGATAGGTATTGATGTCTATTGATGTATGTTAGGGACAATCATTGTAATCTGTTGTAATATGTGCATGTATGAATGATCATTCATTCATACATGCATAATATGTGTCCTATTCGTATTGTTTCCTTAGGAAGCCTGCTTCCATCATCTTTAAGGATGATGAATAAAAAGTGAAGAAACTACACCTGCCTCTGTCCTCATTCTGGAGAAGTTATCGTACATAGTAACCTTCAACCTTCTTCAGATACGTCTTGTCAAACTCAGAAATCTGTACAGAATTTCGAATGAAACCCTTTATTTAATCCACAGGAGTAGATTGTCCTTGTTCCATCAGCCATGACCAAGTAGAAGTCTTAAGTAATTCTTAATTATATTCTTAGTATCGCTTGTACTGAGGATTGAGCCATCAATCTCCAGAAAACTGTCTACTTTTATTACTTAGCACTTTTACTGTTGCGCCAATCCTAGTATGAATTTTAGGAGCCTGTAACCTATTTTTGTTTTAGATGTGTAGTCTTAATACTTATTACTATAATATATATATATATATATATATATATATATATATATATATATATATATATATATATCACGGTCGGAGGTTACATTAGCCGAAACGTTGTGATCATAAAATCCAAGCTCAAAACAGTAGTCCAAATAATACTAATAATCAATCCTCATCTCAAAAACTCTGAAGCATAAAAGGTAACATGCTTAAATTAGGTTTTAATTTAAAACAATGTTATGCAATTAATTCAACTTTCACAAATATCCTATTTAAAAAAAAAATCATAAATATTGGCCATATACGATGTGTCTTAAGAGCAAAAAAAAAAACCCTTAGAAAGTAGTCATTGTTTTAAGTTTATATAAAAACATTTCAAAAATAAGATCAAATATCACTTCATTTAAAGTTTCAATCTCCAATTCCTCCTTGTAAGACATTCACAGCAAGAACTCGTTTTCCAATCACAACGAAGAACAACTTTTTTCCTCAGTGTGCCTGACGTCAGGAAAAATTTCCACGAATAGAGCTTCCTTGCAAAACCTTTCCGTCTGTGGAACACATTACCACTGGACTGCTTCCCCACAGATTACAACTTAGTTGTCTATCCAGAACAATCCGTACAAGTATTCGAACTTGATCCTGACAATCATTCCATACCTGTTTGCCTGATTCCAAAATTGAGCAGCGCAAAGACTGACATGCCAGTTGTGCAACTCTGCGCCATGAACAAAATTGAGCTGCAACTGTGAGGTGTAGCTCTTGCTGCGTACGGACAGCTCGGTACGGAGAAGAAGGCAGATATGCAACAGATCAAATGGCCCTCATGGCCTCATGCACAACAGATGCATTCAATGCATATGACCAATTCATAATGCGGCAACTTCATCCGGATGAGACAGTGGACGAGTTTTGGGTTGAATTACGTCGCTTAGCTTCACTGGTTGGGGGATTGTTGCCTGAACGATGGATGACGTGTGCGTTTATACGAGGGTTGCCACAACATGTAAAGCAACTTCTCTGTGCCTCATCCAGAATTGACACTATAAGTATGGAACAGCTTCTGATCTAAGAGTGGGCCATCAAGATCGATGATGAAGCATATAGGGAATCGATTGCCATGTCCGCTGGACAAACGCATTCAGATTCAAAAGTGATCCCTGTTGATTCACTTAGCGAGGCATTCATTTCTAATAAGTGTACTAGGTGGAGCCATATGGTGAAGCATTGCATGCAGGGACGCTCAAATAGGTCAGTATAGAAGTTTGGTCAGTGAAGGTGATGCTTTATGTGCAACTGAATTGGGTGTGTGTAGTCAGAGTACAATCATGATATTGGACTGCCTTCTATACTCCCACCCTGCACATGCTTATGTTACCAAATGCAGAGTAGGAGGAATGTTTGTTTTTTTAATTTATAAAATCACCCAGCCATAATACTAGCTGTGAAGAACAAATATTATAAAAAATAGCAAACAATAAGATCAATCCAAAGTATCAATCATCATCTTTATTTTTAAACTCTCCTCCCTGCCGTGCCCCATTATTCATTCTTAGTGGTTTCTTTCAGCTTTATTAGGTTAATATGGTGAAAAACAAAGGAATAAAATGACACCAATGAACAAAGTAAAATAGCAAAATTGAACTGAGGCCCAAACAATCTGAAAGATTTATTTTAAGCATAAATAAAACAAAATTAACATTAATAATGTTTTTTTTTTAAATACCCTCTCAAATAGTTCCTGGATTAACATTTTATTCTTAATAAAGTTTTTTGAAGTTGAGTATTGTGGTTTTAATGCATAAAATAGGAAAATATAACTAAACAATCTGTGACCCATTGGATCAGTATTTGTTATATATATATATATATTATCAAATCTCCCCAATTATTTATCTGCCTTCATACGAGAAATAGATGTGACACAAGGTCTAGTTTAATAAATGGTATGGGGGGGGGGGATGGCCGATATTGAGCACCACAGGGGAAAGCCAAGGAAAACATGGAAGGAAATGATAAGGATGGACTTGAGAGAAAGATAGATAAAAACCTCACCAGAGATAGGTTAGTTCAAAAATCACTTTCTACAAATCGTCCAACACATGCCAGCATGTAAAACGAATGTTACACTGATGATGAGACGGAGGAGTAGGAGGAGGAGGAGAAGCTTGTGGCTCTGTGGTTTTTCAGTAATAGTCACTGATAAGACCAGCTCTAAATTAGAAGTCTTTAGTCCTATGAATTTTTTCCGAAAGATTATTATCAAGAAATGAATATATATATATATATACTTGAAAATGGATGAGTTTCTAAAGGATGAATGGTAGCTTTATGATATCATCCATCTCTTTTGTGACATCATTCAGTGTGCACAGTGACAAAATACAAATATACAAGCAAGCAACATTTTAGTAGCATATAGATAAGTGACACATGGATTTTGAATAAAATGATACTTATAAGCAACAGCTTAAGTAGATTTTGTTTGTACATAGTCAAACATACGTCCTCGACAATCAGTTTGACAGAGTCGAGGTCATTTTAAGTAGGTGATGACCTTGCATCTGTCGGGCTGAGGTATAGTTCGGTGCAGTTTTAAGAGGCCCACCCTTTACCTTCTCTTTCTTTGAGAAGGGGTTAGTTTATTGCTCGTCGCCTGAGGCGCCCCTACCAGGAAACGCCGACAGGGTTGCTAAGGCAGTTTTTGACGACCTGAGTGCACACACATCTAGTGTGCTGACTTTCAATCCCCCACTTCTGACTTTGTGTCTTCTATTCCGACGGTGGGAGAGAGATAAATGCCTACTTAAAACCAACATACTCACTCATTAAAAATGCACACAAAACTTAAATGTTTTGTGTGCATCAAAATCATAAACTCGGTACAAATGTGTAATTACAATTTCCCATAAATATAAGTGAATACAATTACATTTCTTGTCGCCAAAAATAAGAGACGCTATGCTGTAAGTTTGTTTTAATTTTCGGACCTTTATTTTTTGTCACATCGCAATGTACAATTTTTCGAATCGAGAACTGTTTTTGTATTTCTGATCAATTCAGAGAAGATCCGATATTGACATACAAATGTTGGTTGGTCCTCTACTAAACGAAACGGAACCGTAAAAAATTGGTGTTTTGAAAAAAATGCTTTGCAAAATAAATAAAATCTTGGTCTTTGGAATGTAACAAAATCTTGTTTATCTACATATGGTCTGTTGTTACAAGTTGAAAATCATCAGACTTTCAATTGGAAGAGGTTGGTATACATAAAGAATAGCAGGTTAACGAATAGCTGTGACCAATGAGTAGGACTTCATGCAGACTAGACAATCCCGAAGCATGATATTCATGAGCTCTATGCAGAAGGCTGACTTGCCTAACAAACAAACAATCTCTTACACTTGCCCACGAACAATGTGAAATGCAATATGAAGACATTTCAGAAAACACAACTTACCTTTTCTTCATCAGTCTTATCTCCAGAAGTTGAAAAGCTATATATGATTACCATCAAACATCAACTAGCCTGGGACTGGGCCTTTTGGCCAAGATCAAAGTGTAGTATCTGTTCGGATGGATACTACACCTTATAGACTGGTATCGTCTTGGTCTTCGGATCTTGATTCCGCCGGTCTGTGGGTTTGTCCTGTGCAGTTCTAGGAGGTCCACCCTCCCAGGTTTTGCCTCCCCTCTTTGGGGTGGAGTAAGTTTATCACTTACTACCGGGGAATGCCGACGGGGCTGCCCTGGCATTTTTTGTAGGCCAGAGTGCTCACCTTCTCGGGTGCTGGCTTTTCAAATCCCACTTTCCCGACCTTGTGTCACATCTTACCTTGTGGGAGGAAGATAAATAAAACCAACTAAAGAAATGCAGAAACATGTTTGGGTAAGGAGGAAGGGTTGGGCTCAAGTATATCTGGAGTTCCATAGTAAATCAATCGATGCCAGCCATCTTAACAGGAGATCCTATGAAAATTCTATTTCAAAATAAGGAATCGTTAAATTCTTTTACTTGAACTTTGGACGTTGATCATGACATGCGATTACTTTAATTGCTCTTGTGACAGCAATTGTACTTTATTTTACAAATGTTTGGGTACATCATTGCAATTAATAACATTGCTCGTTATCTGACGCGCCCCTGCCGGGGAATGCCAACGGGTCCGATTATGGCAAATTTTGCACTCATCCAAAGTGCCCCTTTTTTGGAGGAGCTGGATTTCCCCACTATAAACTGACGTCATGTCTAACTTTGCTGCCATGGGAAGCAGGTAAATATAATTAATTGCTAATTAGAATAATTTTATTTATTACATTTACAAGTATGAACTACAAAAGTTAAATTATAAAAATACTAATGGCTACTTGCTTGGTTACCTCATTTTATAGAGGTACCAAGTACTTTCATGCTTCTATCGGAGGGGACCCAGATCGACCCGAATGTTTCTGATTGCGATTTACAGAAAAAATTGGAAATGGCTGAGCCATCGCTGAACAGTCAATTAGTACTGACATTAAATTATACAATCCAAAATCGCAACAAATACAAACAGAAACGCACCCTTTTGGTTGGGTATGTTAGCCCCTCCAAAAAAAAAAAAAAAGAAAAAAAAAAGAAAAAAGAAAAAAGAAATAAAGTTGATTCACTTAATTATTTGAAGAAAATTAGGGGGGAGTAATTGATCCTAACCTTAAGTTAGGAAAAAAATGAAAAAGTTGTTCCAGTTAATGCCGATACTAATTGACTGTTTGGTGACGGCTCCATTTCTAGTCTGTTCCATAAATCGCAATTGGAAACATTCAGGCCGATACGGGTTCCCCTCCTATAAAAGTACCAGTACTTTTCCAATATCGTATTTTTCACTTAAGAAATCTACGTTCCCCCTTTTTAGTATACATGTCCATTAACTGAACTGTGCTTCTCCTCCCAGTCACCTACAAACTTATAGTACGATGGAATTGGTATTCATTATTTCCGTTATGATACCGATAGTGGGAGTCCATTTTACATGGTAGATAGAAGCTTTTTAATAAGTACAAAAAACATTTATTTTTTTCTTTATCTTGTAGTTCATTGTTTAATCTTTAGAAATCAAATAATTTCTTTTTTAATTTTCAAAAACCTAAAGTTTATGGAGGGAATGTGCTTTGTAAACCTTAGACAATATTTTGGTATTTGTACAGATCAGTACCCATGGCTGCTAATATTGACTCGGTAAAATATGGTAATAAGTTACGATAACAAAATAAAACGGCTTATTTTCGGTATAAGAGTCCCTCACAGGCCAGATGGTGGCCGTCTGTTGCTGAGTGGTATGAAAGCATTTAATTATTTTGTTCCTTGTCCCTGTTTTTGTTAAGTATACCTTTTTCTTTCCCTTTTCTTTAATAAATGTTGTTCCTTGTTTAGTAATAAAATAACTTAATTAATCCCCCCCCCCTCCCTAAAAGTAGTACTTTACATTAAAAGTCATTGAAATTAAAATATAATGTTAAAAGCTAACATAAAAGTTCTGGAAAAAGTGCGCAAAAAAAAAAAAAAAAACTAAACTTTTATTTAAAAAAGGAATAAAAAAAAGATTTGAAAGGGAAGACGGCCGCCATCTTGTCAGACGGCCGCCATCTTGCCTGTGAGGGACTCTTATACCGAAAATAAACCAAATAAAACCCGGATTCCTGAAATCGAATATTAAATACAAAACGAAAAAAAAAACACCTACTGATTTATTTACATGACATTCTATTTTTTTAACTTACGAAAATAAATAACCTCTCTGCGCGAGGAAAATTATTTTTTTAAATAACACTAGAGAACAATTACAAAAATAAAATAAAAATAAAAAGCAACCATTCACAAAAAAATACAATGTTACAATGTAAATATATAAATAAAAAAATAAACTAAAATGCAATGTAAATAAACCATTTTGTTTTTTGTTTTTGCCCATTTTTCGTTTTAGGAATTTGGGTTTCATTTTGTATGGTAGCCGTTCGTCTGTAACTTTTTATCGAGCCAATATTGGCAACCATGGGTGGGGAGCTGTATAAACACCATATTTGGTGTTTATTTTTATGGGTGTTTTTTTTTTTTTTTTTTAATTTCTTTACTTTTGTTCACCGTAATCAAGGCATATTTTTTTTTCTTTTTTAATTTCTTTACTTTTGTTCACCGTAATCAAGGCATTTTTTTTTTTTTTTAATTTCTTTACTTTTGTTCATCGTAATCAAGGCATATTTTTTTTTTTTTAATTTCTTTACTTTTGTTCACCGTAATCAAGGCATATTGCTACTGAAGCATAAAGGTCTACTGTGATAAGGGCCAGATTTATAGGGGGCAACCTGGATGGGGAGTTCAGCAGCAAGATGTTTGTTCCCATTACATTTAAATTTCTGTATGTTGATACGTTCGCAGGAGGAGAAAGGGAATTCCAAAGGCAAGCGATCTGAGGAAAGAAACTATTAGAGTAGAAAATCTTCCAGCATCTCGGGACCACTATAGGGAAAGGGTGCGATTTTGCTGCTAGTCGGGTGGGTTGACGGATTTACGCTGAGGGAGTATAAGCGCAGTAAGTTCATTGAAGCACATTCCGTGGAAGTACTTGTAAAACAAGTGCAGTGATAGGACAGGGGCTGGAGCTTGGCAGCCAGTGTGGTACCTATTAGGTTAGAAAATCTTTTTTGCGCCCTGTCCAAGAGAGAGAGAGAGAGAGACTAGTGGTTGATGGTTGGTGCTTCAGCCAATATATGGCTACAATACTCCATGCATGGACGAATCGTTGCTTTATAGAGATATAGGATACTGGCAGGTGTGAGAAATTTTCTAGCCCGGTTGAGAGAGCCTACCTTCTTTGCGGCAGACTTGGCAGCATCTTCAATGTACTTAGTCCACTTCATTTTGTCTGAGAATTTCAGACCGAGGAGCTTAAACATTGAACTCTCGATAAGGGTGCTATCGGCCATGACAATCGTTGGTTGGAAAGGTTTCTTATAGTTGTTCAAGGAAGGAGCTTTGTCTTGTGACCATCCATTTTTGACTCCATTCTACTACAGAGCGACGGTCATTTTCCAAGTATTCAGTCATTGCCTTGCTTGTGTGGGCATTTGATTTACCCATATGCTAGAAATTAAAGCGTGGTGTCATCAGCAAATGAACCCATCTCAGATGCGATTGCATCAGAAAGGTCGTTTATAAAGATCAGGGACCAACTATCGACCGCTGGGGCACACTCGCATTGATGTGGTGTTTGGATATACGACCACCGAGAATGACCTGAATATTTCTTTGAAAAAGTATTTTAAAAATATTAAAAGCAATATAGACAAGTCAAAAAAAGGTTCTTTAATATCATAGGAACGCGTGTGAAATTTATTTTTTCCCTAACACAGTTGAAACATACTGCCCCTTTGCTTTTAAAAACTTTTCACCAAGGCAGAAATTACTTTATATTCGTCAGTTTAAAAGCTTCAAAATCACTTTCGAATTTCAAACGAAGGGTCACGCATTAAGTAAAACACATGACCTATCGTACGAAAGAACAAAATAAAGGTTAATTCTTATTTCAGTCACGTAAATTATTTAGAGTGAAATGAATTTCCGGATTACGCCGAAACATCTTATTTTCCAGTAAAAAGAAATAACGATATTATGGGAATCTTTTACAATGATCAGCAGAGTCGCGAACGGGGTCCAAAAAAAGAACGAGAAAGGGTTTAAAAACATAAATTTGCAACAAGTAAAGTTGACTTATGTCTAGAATAGACATTTTTCTACTTACCTATGTAATTTGTTTGTATTTTTACGTAGTATAAATGGCTTTTTATTAGATGTAAAAAAAAAATTTCTTGTTTTTTAAAACATCTACTTTCTCAAAGAAAAATGGCCGCCAGTCCCTCGATATTATTACGTAAATCGGCCATTTTGATTTCTTCGCTGACCGTGTGTCGAACTTAAATTTCTCATAAATAGCACTTCAAACGGGTTTAAAATACAAACAAATAGCACATGCAAGTTTGAAACTAACTTTTACAGCTTACAGTTACTTTTATTTGTTTTTTTAGCGTTTTTACTCTGCTGAGCGTCGTCCCGGCCTCTATATTATTACGATTTGTTCGATGATCGTGTGGCGAATATTTAAATTTCTAATAAATAGCAATAAATAGCAATTGAAACGGGTTAAAAAATCTTTTTAATAGTTGGAAAAGACACAGGTAAGTTTGAAAATAACTTTTATCGCCTACAGTTACTTTTATTTGTTTAATATTTGTTTTTTGAGCGTTTTTACTCTGCTGATCATTATAAAAGATTCCCAGAAACAACAATGAAAATTAAACATACTTTCATGAATTTTTATGAAGAAACAAAAAAAAAAGTACCGAAATTACTGTTATCACGACATATTTTTTTAATTTTATTATTTATTTTTACTTGCTTACTGTTCCATGTTTTCTTTTGCGCTGAGCACAGCGGACGACGATCGGCTCGTCAACACTCGGGCGTTTGCGTAGGACAGCCGAACGCTTCCGAGTCGAACGTCACGAAAGCTGGGTCAGGATCGATATCAGTACCGAGTTAGAGTTAGGGTTAAGGTTAGCTCGGGTTCTAATCTGAAGTATCCATTATTTTACCATTTTTTGTTGACCCCCCACACACATACAGATATGATTAAAAAAATACTGTCTTTCTTTGTTTTTGTATTTAGCCTTCGTTCAAACAAACAAACAAATCCTGTTCTTTAACTAGAAAATTATGAATTTGAGTTATCGTCATTTATAAAGATGGTGACTATATTTTTGGTCTGATTTTCATATCGGCGTTTCACGTGTACGATGAAATTAGCAATAAGTTTCTGTTTTTAATGTTTGTTTTTTTTTGTTTTTTTCTTTCTGTTTCGTGTTTACTAAAACAGTTTTAAGTTAAAAAAAATAAATAAATAATAAATAAGTTGCTAGGGGATAATGCTGAAATCCATTTCACTCTATATAATTTAGGTGACTGAAATAGGAATTACTCAAAAGAGAATAAATAAGATTTCAAAACACTTTTAAATGCTTACTTTTAGGACTTCTAGTTTGCAAGTGTCATCGCAGAATTCTTGATCGAAGAAAAAAGTGTTTCGAGAAAATGGAAACATTTATATAAGGAGTTCATCACGTGCAACAACAACAAAAACGGAAGAAAAAAAAGAAAGTTCTTATGTAAGAAAAATCTTAAAAGTTTAATTCTTTTTTTTTTGTTGTCGAATCGGAAACTGTTTTACTGTTATGTTCTTACAACAATAAGCAAAGCAATAAATCCGGTTCTTTTCTAGACTAGTGGCTCCGCAAGTAATTATATAGTTTATCTTTGGTTTTGGAGGAGGGGGGGGGTAGGAGCACCAATGAACCATAATACTTGACTTTGGCATATAAACTTTAATTCTAGTAAAAAATATTAGTTTCTATCCGCCAATTTAAAGGTTCCAAAATCACCTTCGAATTTCCCCGCGGCCACGAAAATAAAACCAGCGGCAGCACCATATTTTATACTAGCAGGGCTACCTGGCATTGCCCGGGAGTATAGATCAGAAAATAAGAAGTGTGTGGAACGTCTTTCTTTTAATACTTCTCTCTATCTTTTACCTCTCTCTCCTCTGGCAACTTGTTCAATATAACAGAAACAAAAGAAAGCAAGAAAGAAAAAGTTGACTGACTGTTTAACCTTATTTCAGTGCTATTTTTGAAACAACTATCAGTAAGAATGCCCCCCCACACACACACTTGCACTAATTTGGTCCCTGGTGACCCCAATGGGAATATTACTAGGTACCCCAAAGTGTGTGTGTGTGTCCGTTGATAGAAAGACGACTAGAGAGTGTACCAAAAATATAAAAAGTTGGCAAACCAGAAGAGTATCCGACTCAATGTCAGCAGCAAACTGTGTTCGGTTAGATTTAGTTCCTGATATGAAACTTCATCCGTAATATAATTTCCGGCGAGAGTTTCAGTTTATTTATTAAATTGTTAGATGAAAGTACAGAATAGTTAACAAAGCGCTCCCTTCCTCGTGTTAAGAATGGCTTTCTAATAATAACGTTATTATTTCAGCACGGTCTGTAAACTGCAGAAGATATTATTTAGAAAGCCATTCTTAACATGGGGGTTGGCTTTGTTAACTATTCTGTCCATTCACCTAACAATTCAATAAATAAATTAATAAATAAAAATTAATACAAAACTTGGCAAAGAAGAAGAGTAAACAGTCTCAAACAGGAAGTATTTAATATCAGGAACTAAATCTGACCGAACACCGTTTGCTGCGAACTGAATCGGGTACTCCTCTGGTTTGCCAAAAAGTTTATACACATGTAGAATTTTCCTAGGGGCATAATGAAAGTAATTGTGATTCTCTAGGTGTCTATTTAAAGAAGCTACAGGCCTTTTTCCAACATTTTGCACATGAAAAAGGAATTTACTTATGAGCGTTATTTTAAAAGACGACTTAACAAATGTTTGCATTTCTCAGTTGGATTCTGCCGTTTTGCCGTTTGGATTCTGCTCTCCGATTGCTTTTAAAATAAAATTAACTGAAATCAAAGAATACGGCAGCACTTCCTAAATAATAATTTTATTATTTCAGCGCAGCCCTTAAAATGAACAAGTGTCTATGAAAAAGTAAATGTATTCAGGAGAGGGGGTGACCATTAAATGCTAATTGTAGATAACGAAGACTATTCTGGCGGCAACGAGATCGACTGTGTATGCCGGTGTTTTGGCGCAAAATCCATCAACGTTATTTCTATTTCTTAAGGTAACAAAATAAGAAATAATTGATGAGGGGGGGGGGGATATGACATTGTATGCTAATTGTTAATAACGAGGACTATTCTCTGTTGATAACTGACTGCGATTGAGTCACGTGAGTTAAAATGCTGGCGGCAGCGAGAGTGCGTGTTTGTGGCGGGGGGGTTGCGGAAAATCGATCAACGTTATTTCTATTTCGTACGTTAACAAAATAAGAAATAATTGAGGGGGGGGGAGGGGATAAAATGAACATTATATGCTAATTGTTAATAACGACGACTATTTTCTGTTGATAAAATGCTGGTATGAGCAGAAGTGCGTGGGTTTGGCGGGGGTTTGCGGAAGATCCATTAATGTTCATTTTATTCTGTAAGGTAACAAAATAAACAAAAAAATGTATTGGAGGTGGGGATAAAATGACCATTATATGCTAATTGTTAATAACGAAGACTATTCTGTTTATAAATGACGGCGATTGTGTCACGTGAGCCAAAATGCTGGCGGCAGCGAGAGTGTGGGGGTTTGTGGAAAATCCATCAACCTTCATTCTATTTCGTAAGGTAACAAAATAATAAACAAAAAATAATGTATTGGGGGGGATATATGCTAATTGTTAATATTGAAGACTATTCTGTTTATAAGTGACTACGATTGAGTCACGTGAGCCAAAATGCTGGCGACGGAGGTCGAGGGGGTGCTGGGGGGTAAAAGTGCCACCCAAAGAGTATATTTTCTCCTTTTTTTTTTAAATATAATAAAATGTTGGGAAGAATTTTGGTATGTTTATTATGTAAAGCCTCTCTGTCTGTCTGCGTCTCTCTCTCTCTCTCTCTCTCTTTATTTCTCTGTATATCTAGATCTATCCACTCATAATATATTTTCTCTGTGCATGTCTGTGTGTTCGTCCGTCTGTCACAATTTTTTAAAACAAATACCTTAACTTCTTTTAGAAATGGAAAATATTGCATTAATACTAAATAATAAATTCATAACAAATAAAGCGGGTGCCATGAGCGGAAATCGAAACTGAAACCTTGTGATCTTCAGTCTGATGTTTAGCGAACTGAGCTATTTAGATTTTCTTAATAATAGATCTTAAAACATTACCATAACAAAATAATTATAGCTTTGATGTGACGTCATAGATTGCTGATTTACCTCATATTTCAAAACATTAATTGAAGCATAAGCGATCATAAAAAGAAAAAATGAATGGTTAAACATTATCAACAGCGTTGGAAATTCTTTAAATAGTTCAAAACAATTTATTCTACTTTAACTACTGTATTAGCGTAAAAACCATTTAATATATACTAGAATTTAGGCCTATATATATATATATATATATATATTATTATTATTATTATTATTAAAACTGTGTTCTGCGGCTACGGTAGTCAAATGACATCCCGTAGCTGCAATCAGTCCTCCATGCTAGTCCCAGGCCATCTGGCCTTGTCATGCGCAAGTTGTCGTAGGCAATGAAGTTGTTTCGCTGTACGTAGTGGTCCTAGTCCCACCTGCTTGAGGTCAGCATGTAGTGTGCCCAGCAGATTTGTGCAGTGCCGTCCTAGTCGTGGTTGGTAGGTTTGCGAGCCAGTAACGGCAAAGTCTAGTGCCCTCTGTGCGGGTGTGTCAGGGTCCATTCGTAGGACATGGCCTAACATAGACCATCTTTGTTCAGCGACCTTTGTGTATACATGCAGAGAGAGGGAGATTTTTTTTAATTCATTTATAAATTAATTGTTTGCATGCATAAAAGTAAGACATGGACACGTGTTTCTGACTATGAGCCGTCATCAGTATGACTACCCAGGCAGGGATCGAACCCTTGATGTAAATATTCGTAGTCTAGCGCTTTACCCCTAGATCAGAATAACCTGCCACGTTTTATGCTCGATTTATTATCGCCTATAATGTTACGCTGATTTTTTTTGATTTTTTTTTTTATTGGTGATAGTGAACCAGTGTTTACTGGTGCATTTATTATTTGTCGCTACCCTGCACGTTTTTTTTTTTTTAAATATGCAGAGGATTGCATTTTAATTTGCCCTTAATCAGACGTGTCATTATATATATATATATATATATATAAATTCCCGAAACAGTTTTTCATGGTAAACAACTGATGATCCCTTAAAATAGTGTTAGAAACTAACTAATATAATAACTGTAAAAAATAAATTGACTTACATGAGTGATTTTCCACTGGAAGACTTGAGACTATAAGTTTTTTATTTTTTATTTATTTATTTATTTATTTATTTTTTTATATAGTTTTAATGGTTGAGAAACTTCCGAGACTATATATATATATATATATATATAAGAGAGAGAGAGAGAGAGAGAGAGAGAGAGAGAGAGAATGAATAGTGATAAATAATAAATCAAAAGATTTATAATATTATTTATTACAGTTCCAAGAATTCAATGTCAACAATGGTCTGGCGTACAATCGTTTCAGAGACGATTAGGAATCATATTTACATTAGACAAACTGTCTAGGCCCGGAGGGTCTAGTCTATATATATAGTAAAGGAGAATGTCTGTTCCTTAATCCGAAGTCAGACTAATACCTTAAATATAAGTGTACTCACATAATGGAAATAGTTCTTCGTCTCTAGCTGCTTTCTTAAGGGAGCTAATGACCCTTTTCTAATATGTTGCACATTTAAATTAATCTATTTATAAGCGTTGGTTTTCGAGTATTAACATATATTCGAATAGTTCAATGGATAAGATATCAAGCTGACAACATCAAGGTTGTTGTTAAAATAAACTCTTCTTACTATAGTGTTGCATACAGTGCTATCCCATACTCGAACACTGGCAACGCCGGGTAACCCTGCTAGTTTTCATCATATCTAAAAATAATTAATGTGGTTACATAGATCTTTGCAAAATCTAAACAATGATACCAAACTTATTTTGGTAACTCAATTAGCCATCAAATTATGACCGCCCAAAGTTCGCTGGAAATTAGAAAATTTGCTTTCTTGTGCTATTGGACCAAAGGAAAATTTCCAGTGTATAATTAAAAATTCAGGCTTCAAACAAGTGAAGCATCCTTACAAATGTAATATCTTATTGTAAATGAAAATCATTAATAATCAAAGCAATAATTATGATATACAATCAGTCTAAATATTAGACAATATTCTATTACGCCCCACCCCCACCCCCCCCCCCCCCCAAAAAAAAGAAAATGTGCAAAAATGGCACAGAAAAAAATGCAACTTTGACTGTTTGTATAAGTTTGTTTTTTTTAATATTATTCATAGCATTTTAGAGATTAGGCTAGATTTTCTTTTAATAGTAAATGAATTTTAAAAAATCAGATTTTGACCTTGTAATAACAGACGGAAATGCAATTTGATAACAGAGCAAAAACGGATTTAAAAAATGAGTCGAAAGTACATGTTACTGAAATTGCTGTAAGAAAAAGTATCCATCGAAGATACAAGCTTGACACTTTGTCACTCTACTCATTTTTGGATGAGGAATCCAAAATAATGCTTGTCTTTTCTGTAATCTCAAAACTTTGTCATAGATATTTTCGTGGGTGAATTTATTCAGCTTTTAACTTGACAAAAAAGGGCCGACAACAAAATTTAGAAACTTGTTATCAGAAGAGATCACAAGTCATTTTTTAAGTAAATACTTATTGTATAGCTTCAAAGATTTGGAAAGGAGTAAAAATATTTTTTTATCTCAACTGACGGAATATTTCCTAGGCGCATTTAATTGTTCGCCACAATTCCTCTCCTTAGTAATTTGCAGGAAGTTTTTTTCTAATTTTTATTTTGATAGGCTTCTGCTATAATAAAGTCATATAGAACATTCCAAATCCTACCATCATTTGAAATGAGAATTACATTAAAATCCCATCTATATACAAATGTTAACTCCGCCTGTGCAATATCATCTGACAAAGGCCATCGGAAATAATCATTTCTACCTTTGGTTGAAGTTAAAAGTTTGTATTACTACACTGGACGGGGACATAAAATCAATAACTTGGCCAATGTAAAAGTTGATATTATAATATACGGCAACACATTGTCCTTCGCATTATTAGGTAAAAATATCCCAAGATGGTTCTTCATCACAACTGCTGGAGTTATTTAAATGTTCAGAAGATTCGCTGAGTGACTTTTCTTCCTTCTTTTGGGTTGCTTTAGAAGAGGAGATGAATCAACTGATTTTATTCTTGTCAAGTAGTCAGAGAAAGAGCAGCTTGAAGCTGAACTTTATTTCAACTGTGTTGATCTTGACACCTAGGACAACCGTGAAATATGTCTTTCAGGGTGTCCAAGTCACTTGCTGAAAAGAATTGTACCTCTTCATTTCACAGGACCACCATGCTTGATAACAGAGTTTATGATTCTGTTTCTAAGCAGCAGCTTGACACTTTTTTTTTTTTGCTTTTCATTTTGTATAATTCTTTTTTGGATACAGAGTTTCACAAGGACTTCTTGTTTGGCGCGTCTTTGTCAGATATTTTGTTACCATGAGATGCTAAGAATGAATTGTCACTCAGTTGATGATATTGCTTCCAACTAAGCTGCCGTCCAGTTAATCTCGAGCATAAACATCCAAAGGCATGCTCACCTGACAGATTTGTTAGACAGATCTTCAAGACAGCTCTTCTGATCCACATCTTTTCTAAAAAAGAATTATGCAACTGATGCTTAGTGACAATGAGGAACTTGCTGATTATCTTGTGCAAACATTCCGAGCGTGGATCCCTACTGCCAGGTATCCTTTTCCAACATTAGGCATCTGCGTTCCAACCTTCCAGTGGTTGAAATCTATTTACAGTAGACAAAACCTAACTTTTTGTTTCTATATGAAACTACCACAGGCCAATCAATTTCTGTCAGTGACTTCAGCAAGATTCCAAGTTATTCTAACATGACCTCTAAACACAACCTTCAAAATTATCATGAGCACGGAATTTGTGCTTATGTCCGTGACGGTTTTCCATGATGTAGGGACATCTCAAACGAAAACCAAGAATAGTTCTTTGTGTGTTACTGTGTTGCTCTTGTTTACAGTACCTTGTTCATCTTTGCACTTTATCATCCCCCCCCATAATGAATGAAGTTGCTGTCATTGTCACTGAATCTCTGAAATAGTTGACAAGATTCTGTCTATTTATCCTTTGACTAACATTCATATCTTCAGTTGCCATGTAGGGAAAGAGGAGCAGAAATTTACCGAGAAGAGGATACAGTGGCCCAGCACCTTTTTTTAATTTTTTTTAACATAGTTCACCCCAGACAAGGCAGGCCGCCACTGTAGACGTAAGGGGCTACTGAGAAGAAAGAAAAGGGAGAAGGTTTTGTTTGTTTTTGTTTTTTTGGGGGGGGGGGGGCAACCTAAATTGGAATCTGCGCAGCGAGATGTCTATTTACATTAGTTTTAAATTTCTGCATGTCACTACCATCGGGGAAACAGGAGGCAGGGAGGGAGTTCCAGAGGCCAGCAGCACGAGGAAAGAAGCTATTTGAGTAGAAAGCTCTCCGGCATCTGGGGACCTCCACAGTGAATGGATGGGATTTAGTCGATTATCGAGTTGGTCTAGTAGCTGTCCAATTTCGCCTTGTATTGCTGCATTGTTAGCATATTTATTACATTTCCTGAAAATCCATAGGTCCAGAGATCCTGATCAAGAAAGCAGCCCTCCTCCAGTCAATTGAAATCGGTGGTGAAACAGCTTCTGGTAATGCCCATGCAGACCTCTTTCTGGTGCAGGGGTGAATAGTAGGTCCTAAGAGAGATCATAATGGCCATTGAGGAGGTTGTAGACCAAAACAAGATCAACACATAAACGTCAGCACTCAAGGGAGAAAAGGTTAAGCTTCATCTAGTGTTCTAGCTCCTCTGGGATCTTCCGATTACTCAGTTGTCTCCATTAACATCAAATCTCCAAAGAGATTTTAGATGTCCCTTTACATCACAGTGTATCAATACTCAAGGGTTGATTGGGATAACTTTAGATCTTTCATCTTTGAAATCCCTCTGCATTTCCTTTTCAGAAGAAATTGGTTAATTGTTGATATTGAGAGTTTTATACTCCCTAAAGAATTCCAACATAGATCAAACAGACAGCCATGGTAAACTCCTAAGTGTTCCATTGCCATTGCTCACAGAAACCACTATTACAATTGATATCAATTGAATGGATGTCCTGAAACCAAAGCCGCCTTTAAAACTACTGGCAACCACTGGGTTATAGGAACGGTAAAAAGTTCTATACCCAATCTGTTAAATTCAAAATTGCTAAGCAAAGGCTTTGTTCTCAAGAAATTTTGTGAATAATGTAGTATCTTACATTTAGAAACAACAACAATGTATCATAGTTACCTCCCTTACATTGTGTAATTATCTCCCTTTGTATATTTCTCATGCATATATAAACGAATGCTGACGTAGATCGCTCTCTTGGTAGAAGGTCTCGGAAGCGTAAACATCAATCACGTCTCTCTCTTATTCATTCCACGTTCTCTGCTTCGCATTGTATGTATATGTATCTATTACGTCGCGAGCCAAACACTAATAGATTCACACAAACAATTTACAAGCGAGAACACTATAAATAAGAAACAGGGTACTGAACAGGTGTAAGACTTCTATTCCAACCATCATTAATGGACCGGAGGTGATTTCCTCAGAATTTAACAAAGCCAAACATTTTGCTTTGTTTCTGGGGCAATAGTTTTCAACATATCAAAGGTCTTTGAAAGGGTCTGGCATAAAAAAGGATTGCTTCAGAAACTTGTTTACTATGGAATATCTTGCAATGTCTAATCTTTTCACTCTGATAGGTCTATAAAAATAGTTGTTGATGGGCAGAGGTCTTAAGCACATAGTATCAATGCCAGCATCTCTGAAGGATCTAGCATACCTCAAGGATCTTGTCTGGGCTCAACTCTATTCCTGATCTTCATGAATGATCTTACAAATTATATTCTAAGATCATTTTTTGACATCTATGCAGACGGCACAACTGTTTATGGCAGCACTTCAAAGAGCATTGGTGGTCAAGATTTTACTGGTTCTCTCCATTCTGATCTAGAGCATGTGGTGCAAAAGGGAAAAGTCGCTTGTTAATTTTAACACTACTAAAACCTACCTTTCTTTTAAACACTAATGCTTAGATCCTTTCGGGTTTTTGGGGGAGGTGGGGGGTTCTGTTGAAATGAATGGATCTCTCCACTTGTTTTGATAAGCTCCTAGGACTAACTTACATTCCAGATCTAAAATGGAAGACCTCTATCAAATCTTTTGATAAGGTTGCTGGAAAAATGGTTGGATCATTCTACCACTCCAGAAAGTATGACTCATAATGCAATCTTCTACCTATATAAGAATCCGAAGATGAAGTACTGCTGCCACATGTGGAAAGGTGTCAATCAGAGTAATCTTCTTTGCCTCGACAAAGTACAAAATTGACTTCACAATCTCGCGGAAGATGATCTCTTCTCTTGCCTACAGCCCCTTTCTCACAGAAGAGACGTTGCTAGTCTTTCTCAACTCTATTTCCATGGAAGGTGCTCGACCGAGCTCCAATCTCTGGTTCCACCTTTAACAGATTCGCAGCAAGAACTCTTCTTTCTCCCAAAACTGAATAGAATTTTCCTTTCTTCTTCCGTGTGCCTTGCATCAGACTAAATTTCCATGAACAGAGTTTCTTTCCAAGAACTTCTCATCTGTGGAACACATTACCACGGGATTGCTTCTCTGAGGGCTGCAACATGATCATCTTCAATGGGACAGCTTCCAACATGGTCTTCAAATCCAATATCAACAAATACTTGTCATAAACCGTCCTCATAAGTAATCAACCTTTGTTCATCCCATTCATCATTTTCAATCCTCTCATAATATTCTTCATCATTCAACTGACAATCCATCCATCTCATTAACCCTTATCTTCGAATGGCTTTTGGCCTTGATAAGTGATGATTCCTTAGTGAAAAAAAATGTGTTGATTTTCATTCTCTCTGCTGTTAGTTTACTTCCTTACCACCGCAGGAAGACAAGGCTGAAAGGTGAGGGAAAAGCTTGTGCACTTGAAGGTGCATTTTGGCTCTGCAAAAATAGCATTCCCTGGTAAGATCACCTCAGACGATCGACAATAAAACTGTTATGGTGCCGTACCTATGACAAACATTTGGACTCTTCCATTCTCAATAAATACTGGAAGCATTTGCACAACCCCAGCCCATTCAGTCTCTCATTAACTTTGGTTGATTGAGGACTTCGGGATGGGGTAATACCAGTCGAGGATTCGTTCTCAACAATCATTTCAACAGGAACTGGGCCATTTTGGTGGCCTTTTATGTCAGGTTGAGATATTGGTCCTGGATTGTCCTAGGAGGTGCATCCTCACAGGCCTTGCCTCCCCTCTTTGGGGTGGAGTAAGTTTATTGCTTACTGCCTGAGGCGCCCTGACCTGGGAATGCCGACGGGGTTTCCCAGGCTATTTTTGCTAGGCCAGAGTGCTCCTCCTTTAGGGGCGCTGGCTTGATTCTTCTTCCACCTTCTAACCTTGTGTCACATATTGTTGCGGTGGGAAGCAATTAAATACACTGGTAGTCAGGACAGACGGTCCACTTCTCTTGTTTCTCTGTTGTATTTTTCTCCAATATACTTGTTATACCTAAACCCTGTGTCCGTGTTTTCATTCCGGCCCCCAAACAGGGCCATAACAATTGGCAACGAGATATTCTAATTTACACGGGACCATGGCACCACAACAAAGTATTCGAACTTACACGGGACCCAAAAACAACTGTCGACAAGATATTCGAATCTACACGGGACCCTACAATAATTTGCGAAAACCCTTAAAAAGAACCTCACAAAAACTGGCTATGAGGTATTTGAATTTACACAGGAACCCACAACAACTGTAAACCTTAAAAAGGACATCACAAAATCTAGCTACGAAGTATTCAAATTTACACGGGAAACAAAAACATTAAGGATTTTTCTTGAGAACCTTCAAAAAAGGACCTAAAAACGACAGGTAACGTGGAATGTAAACTATATTCTTATTTTTTCTCTGACTAAAGTGCCGACCGCAAATTCTACGCACTACATATAAAAGCGTACTAAAAAAAAAAAACATTTTTTTTTTATTGAGATAAAAAAAAGGTTTTATACTCTTTTACAACTAAGATTATGTCTAGCAAGCATAATCTTAAGAAAATAATTTTTTTTAACAAGCCGTACCCGAAAGGACACATTTGCTTTCTAAAAAAACACTTTAAAATATGGAAGAATTTAAAGTGCCGATAGCAAAATGAGTAAAATTTTAAATGCAACAGCAATGTGAAATTGAAGAAAGATTTCTAGAGCAAAATGAAAAGCTTATAGAGCAAAAGAAAGAAGCCAACAACAGACTACAAAAGACAGACTTCTCGAACAAAATGAAAATCTTAAAGAGCAGAAGAAAGAAGCCGACGACAGACTTATAGAGCAAAAGAGAGAAACTGACAAAATTCTTTTCGAACACAGGAAAGAAGCTGATGAAAAGATTGAGATGTTAATGCAAACAATATCACTTAGAGGCCAAAGTAACGTAAACGATCATGCTTTTTTGCAGAATGCCGTATGGAGTGCAATCAACAACTTAATGTATTCCTCTGATGAGAAACTTTTGCTTCGTATTTTAGAAGATATGAATACATAAAATTGATTGCGAAAATTGGGCAGATTCTAAAAAGGTTCGCCTGTTACTTAGGAAATTAGGCACCATCAAACATACTAAGTTCATGGATTTCATTTTGCCTCGAAAAACTAGCGATTTGACTTTTGTGGAAGCTGTCAAACTTTTAATGGCGCTTTTTAGCCCAAAGACTTTGTTATTTCACAACGCTGGAAATGTTTAAACCTGGTAAAAAAAGACGACAAAGATTATTCAATGTTGGCATCAGTAGTAAATAAGCACTGCGACAACTATAAATTATCTGAACTTAGTGCTGATAATTTTAAATGCTTAATCTTTGTTCAAGGATTAGTATCAGGAAAAGACGCTGAAATAAGGAGTAGAGTTCTAAAAAAAATAGAAAATGAACCGAATTAACACTGCAGAAATTAGCCGAGGATTGCCAGAGATTTATTAGTGTTAAGCAGGATTCGAGGGACATCAAACAGTCAAGCATTGCACACATACGAAAAGTACGTCAAAAATCAAAATTAAACTCTCATCCAAAAACAATTCAAAGCAAAAAACGGGATTTTCACGCCTCAAAAACAAGCCAGCCTTATAAAAATAAATTACCGCCGAGCCCTTGTTATCGATGCGGAAGCCTGCATTGCGTAACAGAATGCCAATTTCGTTGTAAAACTTGCCTGATTTGTAAAAAAATCGGACACAAAAGTTTGCATTATAGAACGATGAAAGGAAATAAAACGCGGGTAAAAATTATCAAACATGGCGACAATATTATAAGAAAATATGTTCAGGTTAAAATCTTAAATAAAAAAAGCAAAACTACAATTAGATTCGGGTTCAGACATGTTAATTACTAACATGCAGACGGTTGGGAAAACCGACCATATTAAGAACCAATCAAATTGCTAGAAACGTGACTGATGTAAAAATAAATTTTGAGGATAAAATAATTACCGATATTACTTTTAACAGAACGACGAAGAAAGTAAAAATTTACATATCAAAAGACACAGGAAATTTATTTGGTGTAGACCTTATTCAACTATTCAGACTATGGGGATTATCAACCAAGAATTCTTGCCATAAGAAAATAAATCTAACGACCGGTTCAGGAAAACGAAAAAAGGATTTTGTTTCAACCATTAATCGTATGAAATGGACTCAAGATAAATTGCCAGCAGAAATGACAGAAATTAAATCACATAAAGATACAAAGTGCATGCTGAAAAAAGCGAACATTAAACTGAAAGAAATTAAGCCAAATTATTTGAATAACCAGTGGAAGATTAATGAGAGTGAACTCAGAGTTAAAAAACTTTAATTACAAAAGTTACAATTCGAAGAGTTTTCTGAAGAACTAAAAACTATAAAAAATAAGATGACTTGTCTTGAAGTTGAATGTTGAAGAAAAGGCGACATTTTTTTCAAAATCTAAAGATGTGCTAAAAAGTCAGACATCTAAAATTAAAAAGCTGGAGGATATCAAATCTGAATTTGATAGAGATCATCAGTTCTCTCATAAGAGAGACATAAACCAAATTAGGGAACGACTATCGGAAGACACCGACAGTACTACCCAGGAGGACGTTATGGTTACTAGAAACACTTTCGACATACAGCTATCTCAAGCAACCTCAGAATAGCATCAATCCAAAAAGGAAACAACACTAGACTCTTGAGGAGGTCAGGCTTGGGAGGGGGTGTTATCGTGCTGTACCTATGACGAACATTTGGACTCAAGGGGGGTTGTGTTTTTGTTTTTTTTATCATAGTTCACCTCAAACAAGGCAAGTCGCCACTGTAGACGTAAGCGGCTACTGAGAATTAGGGTGTAGGTTTGGGGGTCATCCTAAGTTGGGAGCTGTGCAGCGAGATGTCTGTTTACATTAGTTTAAAATTTCTGCATGTCGATACAGTCGGGAGGATGAGGAAAGAAGCTATTGGAGTAGAAGGTTCTCCGGCATCTGGAAACCTCCACAGTGAATACATGGGATTTAGCTGATTGTCGAGTTGGTCTAGTGTATTTATGTCGAGGGGGCACTAGAGCAGCAAGTTTATTGGAGCACAATCCATTGAAGTACTTGTAAAACAGGCACAAGGATGCAACATTGCGGCGATGGGACAGGGGCTGGAGCTTGGTGGATAGTGTGGGACCTATTAAGTTGGTGACTCTTTTTTGGACCTTGTCTAAGAGGGAGAAACTAGTGGATAATGCACCAACCCAGATGTGGCAACAATACTCGATGCATGGACAGATAGCTTTGTAGACATATAGGATAATGTCAGGTGTAAGAAGTTTACTAGCACGGTAGAAGGAGCCTAGCTTCTTTGCAGCAGCCTTGGCAATGTCTTCAATGTATTTGTTCTAATTCATATTGCCTAAATTAAATAATCGACCTTGTGTCACATCCATGCTCTGTTAGGCAACATGGCGACCAATGACGACTAAGACAAGCAGCACTCAGCGATGAGTAGCAACAGCAATATCCGCTCAGCGGCGGTCTGCAACAGTGACAAACACAGCGCCAACACTAGTAGCAGAAACGATTCAAACTGCAGGAGTCTTACCAAGGGTTAAAACCTTTGCGACATCACAATATTGCTAGCAGAAATCATTGCCGACCCTTAGTGATTCAACACTCAGGCAACATTCCTATATTGCCACATCATCACCACCACCACAGCCGCAGCAGTATTAATAATAATCCACTGTCTTATACCATTGATAAAGATACGTGCTTATGCCTCTTTAATAAAACTACTCTTTTTTTTGTACACACTAGTTTATCTGTTTTTTGTTGTCACATTTAATCATGCCTTATTTTATTTTTTTTACTTGTTAGTGGGAGTCATGGTACACCTGAGCCTATCTCATCTAGACAACTGGTCTTCATCTATCTCATCTGTACCACAGCCACACGCTACAAATTGGTGACCTCAATGTGATGTGATATAACTATTGAGTAGACACATCTGTGTACAACAAGATCACATGAAAACCGACAAGACCTGACCCACCATAGCTTTGAACGATGACCCAGCCAAAACAAGTGGCAATATTACCGAGTTATTGACTGAATACCTGATGGCTAAAATTTAGACTCAACAAACATCCCAATCATACTTCTTCATTTAACGTGTCTCTCCCCATCAGATGTGGGTTGTACAGTGGCCATGGGGGCACAAAATGACTTTCTCCATGAAACCATTATTTACATTGGTTTTAATGTGCCATTTCTTGAAGTCAGCTTTGGCCGAATTATTCCAAGTTTTTCTCGATATGCCTTTTCCATGTTTACCCTCAATTGGGATGTGTGTACATCTCTTCATCAAACCAGGTCTTCTTTTGTTCCTATTAAAGACAAGAATGCAAGAAAAAAGACGTCCTCCCTGCCGTTACTGTTTACAAAACTACCCCCACTCCAGCAAAGGATGTGTCACTACCAACTACATCCAGACATTCGATTTTTCTGGAAAATGTCCGGAATTTCAATCTACAACGTCATCACCAAAAAAGCACCATGGAAAAATTCCGCCAGTTTAAAACGAGTACAAACACATTGTGCTCATTAATTACTCAGCAACTAAAAATTCATTGATTAACACCTTGACACCTTGAAAAAAAAATTAAAGTTTTTATGTGAGAAAACTCTTAAAACTTTAACTCTTCTTTTTTGTTTTTTCTTTTTAGTCAAGTCAGAAAATGTTTACCTATTTTATTGTTCTTCTCTTGCAATAGTAAACAATGCAACAAATCCGGTTCTTTTCTAGAATAGTGTCTCCATTGAGAATTATTAGGTTTATATTTGGTTTGCGGGGGTTAGGAGCATGAATGAACCATAATACTCGACTTTTGCATATAAACTTTAATTCTAGCAAGAAACATTACTCTCTATCCACCAAAGTTCCAAAATCACCTTTGAATTTCCCCACAGTCACAAAAATAAAACCACCATTAACACTATATTTTATACTAGCATGGTCACTCGGCGTTGCCCTGGAGTGTTGATAACAAAATAAAAGAGTTTTAAAATGTGTGTGGAACGTCTAATACCTCTCTCCCTCCGACTGCCCCATCTCTCTCTTTCTACCTCTCCCATCGACTGCCCTCTCTTTTTCTACTTCTCTCTTTCTGGCAACGGGTTACATATAACTTAATTCTTAATAGTAAGGAAGAGGAAGGAAGAAAGCAAGAAAGAAAAAGAGTGAAGAATCACTTGCACTTGTTACTTCAAACAACCTTTGCAGATCCACTTGCAAACAATACCCACCGACGACAGTGCAGACTCACTTGTTCTCATTGCTTCAAACAGTGCAGACCGACTTGCACTACCAACCTCAACAGCAGTGTAGACACACTTACACCCATCACTTCGACTGTCTTTGTCAACTTACTTACAAATGACTCACTTCCCACATGTGCGCATATCTGTTCCATTACCAATTTCTATTAACAATTTTTTAATTTCCCATCTCCGTCTACAATTTGGCACTCCTGGTAACGAAACTGGGTGTTATCGCTTCAAAATCTTCAGCATTTGTAACAGAAATAGCCATAATTCCATCTCTTTTTGTGTCGACCAATCAGATGACATCAAGGCACCACCAGCAGTAGCAGCTATGCAGCCACTAGAAAAAAACACATTTTTGACACTCGCTCATTTTGGTGCTTAGCTCCACACCATCGTCGTCATAAGACATGGCAGCCCATGACAAACTCAATGAGCAATAACAGTAGCACCTCCCTAAAGTCCAACCCTTCCTTCCGTGGTAGGGGTGGTGGTAATATGGTGGTGTCATAGCTATGCCGCCTGAAACTCCAATTATTGGCAAGGTCACCTATGGCAGACAGGTTTGGCAATTGAGCGGTATTAGGGCTGCAACCCGATTAACAGTCCTCAGCAGTCAACATCAGGGCCACAGAAACTACTTAATATGATCAAACGGCTTTTTTTAGGGCCACACACAAACTAATTAATGCGATTCACACTTTGCTGCCTGCTCCATCCATCTGACTTCAGTCTGCCTCTCCAGTCCTGCTCCGACTCCACCTCCTTCCAGTGGCTGCTTACTCCAGCAACTCTTGCTTCTTCCGGCGGCTTCTCTCCAACTCACTACATGTAGTGCCCGCTTCAGCTCCTGTCCCTTGTTCCAGCAACACCATGTTCCTGTTAATCCAGCTCTTGGCCACGTCTACACGAACTGGACCTACCTGAGGCATCTCATCACACTTCAGGGACGTCCACGTCAATCTCCATGTGACGTCATGTTGTCCAGGTTCCAGTTTCCCCCGTTCCTGTCGACCCAACCTTTCTTGCTGTCCAAGTTCCAGCTTTTTCATTCCAGCCTTTCCTGCTGCTAGTGACGTCATCTCTATCATTCCAGCCTTTCCTGCTTCCAATGACGGCATTCCTGTCTTTCCTGTTTGTGATGTCACCTCAGCTTTCCTTCTCACGTTATTACCTTTATGGTAAATAAACTTCTATTTTTCAACTGCTCATCTGCGTTTGTCCTCTCTTCTTTGCTATTGCCGTAATTTGCCTGTGTCTATTTTCTTAGTTGTAAGACCGATCACCCCGGACAAAAACTCCTCGGATGACCGGCCCTTGCAACACTATCAGATTGACATTCTCTATTTTATCAACAAATGGCATAAACACAAAAACAGAAACTAACCAGAATTCACTTCAACAAAAAAAGCTAAAACTAAGGCCGTAAAAATCAGCTCCCAGAGACAGTCAAACAAAAAGGCACAAAAAGCCGAAAATGTTGATCACGTGACGTGTTCTGCACTACGTCTGCCAAACAAGTGTGAAACAATATAAAACCAACCGCGCAACAAAATCTTTCTCTTTTCTCTACCTCTCACTTTTGGGCGAGAGGCTAGAGGTGGTGCCATGCGCGTCGGCTGACTACTAAACACACACAGACACACATACACAAAGGCTTACACTCCTATCATTCTTCAACGCATACAACCACACACTGCTGACAAAGACATAAACACATACAAATGCCTAAACGAATTATCAACTCTCACGCATACACATTAGTACAACTACGAACAAAAGGCGACACGCACATTCACACACTTCGACGTACTAATGCCAAGCCTCACATAGCTACACACACACACATACAAACATGTTCGCACACATGTGCTTACTACAATTCTCAGAAGACTTTCAACGAATATTTCAAACTAACATTTTACTATGTAAGATTTGTACATATATAAACATTTTGTGTTACTTTAAACTACGTTTTATTCTTCCTTCAACTTATGCATGCTTTATCTTTCATTCAACTTTCATAAATGTTTTTCCATGTTTTTACTCTTTTAAACATTTCTTTACACAATTTAAATTTAAGTGTAGATCTTAGCATTTTCTCTAAGACACAATATCTTACTAAGCTATGGTCGGCGCCCCTACAACACTGAGTGAGATATTGCCAATGATTGTGTAGCAGACCCATTTTTTATATTTTTAGTGCTCAAATTGATTTGTTATTTCAATGAGTTTTTATGCTTTTTTATTGATACCTTGGTTATGAAGTTAATCTTGCTTTGGGAAGCAAAAACAACACTAGCACCTTTTCAATATTAATAAAAACTGGTTTGAATTACTTTCCAGGGTCTATTTCATTATTTGCTCGTTTTTGTGTCCCTGTTATTTACACCTATTTTTTTGTTTCTTGTTACCCTAAAAATGACAAGTTTTCTTAATGACCGCAAAATTGCGCCAGAAGTATCAGAACAGATACTGCACTTTGCTCCTAGCCAAAAGTTGACGAATAAAAAGTTGGCATAAAAGATCAATTTGATATACGTTCAAAAATAAATAAAAATGTTGTATCAATTCGGGTATTTGTTACTGTAGTGAATAAAAAAGGGGTGAAAAAAACCCAGATATCCAACAAATAAATAGCAATACCCATAAACCATAAAATAGTTTGGATAATCACGGATTTCAAGGTAGTTCTACTAAAATAGTAATATTTTAAAAACCAAAGCACTTAAAGTCGTCAAAATACCACCATTTTGTTTGTAAATGAATTACCTTTCACATGCATCAATAAATAATAATCTACATTATATATTTTGAAAGTTTTCAGAAAATAAAGTCATAAAAATGTTAACGTCATTTTTGGCCATTTACGTCAGTTTTTTCACCCCCCCCCCTCCTTTTAAAGATATCGTACCATTCGTCTTTGGGAAATTTCGTCATGAAATTTGGAAAACAATCAGGAAACATAAATTTCAATTAGTGTCGGGGTAAGAAATTAATTGATCCATTATTCTTTTTGTAATCTTAAAAATAAACCTTCAATATGACGTTTATCGGATTGACATCCTAATAACTAAGGGGAGACAAGTACGACCTTTCCTTCAATTTGACTCAGCCCTTTTTTTCGTCTCTAAGAAAGAGAACCTGCGGGGCCTTTGATCTCGGCAAATCACGTTGACAGAGGTTTCCGACCAATCACAGACCAAAGATCATGCGTGATTTGAGTGATATAAAAGAAGATACGCCTATCTTCTCCTCCTCTTTTTTCCCCTTTCCCAGCAAGTAACAGGTCCTGTCAACGAAGTCTTTCTTCCCTACGACCAGCGATTAAGACAATCCCATCAGCATGACTCGAAAAGCATGTGGGCGAGAAAACACTGCCTACTACTGTCTAACAGTTACTACACGCCGTCTCTCCTTTCCTCCTCACCGGACACAGGACGAATAGTAAGCCTAACCCTTTTTTTCCTTTCTCTGTTCGTTCGAACGCCAAATTCCTACCCTTTCGTACCCGGCAAAAAAAGGGGTAGAGAGACGGCTCATTTTCTCTAATTTACATGCACACCAAAACATGTCTGCTTTCCAAGAAGAAACTTTAAAAGACAATTTTATACAAACAGTAAAATGCTCATTTTCTCTAAATTATGCGCACACCAAAACACGTGTGCTTTCCTAGAAGAAACACTAAAAGACAATTTTATACAAACAGTAAAATGAACATTTTCCTGTGCACAAAACTCAAGTTTTTCATTGAGGAATTTGCACAATTTATATTGAACCACGTTGAATAAATTGTTATGTTTATATGTATTTTTGAGTGCTGGCTTTCTTACTTTTTGTGTTGGTTATTGGCGTATTTTTACTCGTTCTTTCATGTTTAACGTTAAGAATTCGTTAGTACCCCCACACGTGTATCGAAGATTTTTTTAAAACTATTTTTCGTGCGCCAGTTAGTAAATAAATTAATCTTTTATCTTTTTTTATGCATTAAAATTATAATTGTATGTTTTGTTTTTCGGTAGTAATAATTTTAAATTACATTATCCGAAAATATATTGTCTCCTTTTGAGCGAAAGTCAACAATGGCTGCTAGTATTGCTGGTATAACAATCAAGCAGCAGCAGCTAACTATAAACTAAAGCTTTCTAAAATTCGTTTAGGAACTTCTTTTGAAAAAAAAAAAAAAATACTTTTTGTGCTTATAAAAGTTAATGCTGTTTGTGGTTCTTTTATAAAAAATACTTCAAGAAATACTGGTTTTTACTCAACTTTCGAACTTCCAGTAGTAATGACTTTCTGTCGCCAATTAAAAACAATAAATAAGATTCTACTTTTTTAGGCGATTACCTGTGAACACCCTAAAAGTCTTGGCGGAAAAAAGAAAAAAAAACAAAATAATTTAGAATTTAGAGTGGGGGATCAGTTTTGCATATAAATTTAACGTAAAATGATCTCCCATTTCCCGTCCATTCTTGCCTTTTAGTGCAATTTTTTAAATATTGTTTTTTCAAGCTGAAAACTTGATATAAAATAAATAATTACTCTATCAATAACTAAGTTCGAGTGACAAGCCCACCTCCTAAAAATGCCTTCGCTTGAACGTGCCATATCATTAACCTTAAATCTGAGTGATAAGCCAGCCCCTAAAAAAAAACTCCCTTAACCCTAACACTAAGTCCGAATGGCAACCTCCATCCAAAACAAAACCTCTTCCTTAACCTTATCACTAACCCTAAGTCCGAGTGGCAAGCCTCCAATACTACAAAAAGCCCATTAAAACCACACATAATCATCTAAAAGAAAAAAAAAGAAAAAAAAGGAAAACAAAAACAGACGCCCATAAATAAAAACGCACAGGATTTATTTCCCATATAAAAAAATTGATTAACTACCCTAAAACGCTAGAATGGCCCGGAAATGGTGAATTATTCTACATTAGATTTATGTGAAAATAATCCCCCACTCTAAATTAATTGTTTTTTTTTCTTTCTGCTAAGTTTTCAGGGTGTTCACACTTAATTGCCCCTAGCCCTACCACTAACCCGAAGTTCAAGTGGTAAGCCCCTTCTCCTCCCACAAAGACCCTCTTAAAACTATACATAATCGTCTAAAAAAAAAAAGAAAGAAAAGAAGAGCCCACCCCCCTCTAAAAAAAAAAAAAGAAAAACGCACAGGATTTATCTCCCATAGAAAAAAATGAGTAATGCCTTAAAACGCTAGAATGGCCCTGAAATGGGGGATTATTTTACATTAAATTTATATGTGAAACTAATCCCCACTCTAAATTCTAAAATAATTGTTTTTGTTTCTTTCTTTCTGCTAAGTTTTTTAGGGTGTTAACATGTAATTGCCTAAAAAAAAAAGAATCTCATATTTAGGGGAGGCAAGGGGGTGATTTAATGAAAGGTGTTAATCAACAATAATGTCAAAGAAATCTTGCAATATATTCATTTTTAAACAGTCCTAGTATTAGATTTCAGTTTCTTGTATATAAAATGTATTACAATTCAACTTTGAGTTCTAACTTCTTTTTTTTAATGGATACATGGTATTTTAAAGTATTGCAGCATATTTATGTGCACTTAGTGCAGATTACTTGGAAACCATTAATATTTGGAGATTTTCAGTGGCATATTCTGATTCCTTGCACAAAAATACACTTATATGGTAAATTTCATTGCTTAATCTTGTTTTAACAAAGATATAAACATTTTACTGAAAAATTAGTGTCAAAAATGTGACGAAACGCATATGGTCTTAAAGAGGGGAAAATGTCCAATCGGCGAGAAACAAAAATAGTCATAACTTTCTTATTTTCAAAAATTTAAGAAGATTCTTTCTTAGATCATCAAGCTCTTTCTATTTATTCCATTATTGAGATATTTTAAGCAATTTAAATTTGTTCATGTGTATTGCTAAAATAAATGTTACTAAAGGCAAGATAAGTTACTCTTCTACCTACCTGGATAAGTTTATTTGTGTTTTAACTTATTTTAAAGTGTTGTTTTACTTTCAATACAAAAGTAGGGTCGAAGAATGAAAAAAAAATTGCAATAGGTACTGGTAACCACGTGAAGCCTCGTGAATCGCCCCAAAATTGGAAATTAAACGAAAATAAACCTAATAACTGTCACCAATCGGGTGAGAATTTTATGTTCAACCGAACTGTATATTTTATTAGCCGCATTTTTGTTTAATTTTCGATTTGTAGGCGATTCTCTAGGCCTCACATGATCACTTGTCGCCATTTTTGTTTTTATTTTCATTCTAATGTGATGTTTTGACCCTACTTTTTTATTAAAGTAAAAAACGATTTAAAATAACTTATAACACAAATAAACTTATCCAGGTAGGTAGAAGAGTAACTTATCTTGCCTTTGGTAACATTTATTTGTTGCGTATTTGTTTTTTTTCATCCCTTTCTTGTTCTGTTAACTATAGTTACAAATTCCCCAAAAACATTTTACATTTTAGGGGAAAAAAAAAGTAGTTTGCTTTTTGTTTTTAGTTTTTTTATTATATAAGATTTTTCGGTGATTCTACCGACAAATTTGGTCTTATCGATGTTGAATTTTTGTCTAAACGAGATTTTGTTATAGTTTTCCCTTCAAATCACTATCAGACTTGAAAACGACATGAATGAAACAATAAGTATCCTTTTTTAACTACCAAACAATTACTAGATCAAAAATGAAATAATTTTAGACATCACCATTATATGTCCACTACCAAATGTAGCGTCTAACTGGTACCTTCGACGTGTCTTGTTTATCTGCTAGCACCAACGACTGTGATGTCAGCAGATATACGCGACTTAGTGGGCAGGCCTTTACGGGTGGCACTTTTCCCGGCCGCCAGCGCCAAATGGCTCAAGTGACTCAATCGCAGTCATTTAAAAATAAAGAATAGTCTTCAATATTAAAAATAAGCATATAATTGTCATTTTATTGCTCCCCTCCCCCGAATACAATTTTTTTAGTATCTTTTGTGTTATACTTAATCTTTTTAACTTTAAGGACAGCGCTGATATAATAACGTTATTATTTAGAAACCCATCATAAATTTTTAAAAAAACACCCATTATAAATTTGAAAAAAAACAATATTTCACATATATATATATATATTGATTAATTAAATTCAAATATTAACTAAATGAACAAAACCATTACTTTTCAGAAGGCAGTGTGCATTAATCCAGAATCCCTTGCGAGTGTTGTTCCGGTGTCTACTAAAAAGAGTTTCTTGGGCGTTTTCGACCATCGTTGAGATTTTTCTGCTACAAACACCGGCATCTAAACGTATGACAGGGAAAATAACTTTTCCTGCTACAGAAAATTTCTTCATTAGAAGAATTATTGCTAATTCTATGACCTATGGATAATGGTATGTGTTTAATAACGCTTGGTGGATGGTAAATATGATTGATATTTGTTAAGAATTTTAATTAAATAATAAACAGCGATTGTCTTAATGTATATAACACTATATTTGGTGGCTTTTGGGGAAAATGTTTAGTAAGAAGATAAAATAAAAAATTAAATCCTTAATACATTACTCAAAATAGATAAATATATATATATATAAGTGTGTTTGTGTATATATATATATATATATATATTTATATATATTTATGTATATATGTTTTTATTTTTACATCTATATATATAAGTGTGTATGTGTGTTTGTGAGTATATAAATGTGTACGTATAAGCGTGTGAGTGTGTCTCGGTGTGTGTGCATGTGGTTAAGGAAGAGGAGACGGTCGAGTCTAGTCGGTCCTGCCAAAAGTTTGAGCATGATCGAATTTCTTATGCGTAGATAGGTAGGTGTCAAAGTTGTCATCTTGTGTAAAAGGTTTCTCGTCTGAAAATTTTTGAAATGTAATTTGTCTGCTTTTTTTCTTTCTTATGATTGTGTATTGGCGGGTATAATCTTTGCTCATCAGTATATCCCTGAGGAGGAGCCGAGAAGGTTCTGAAACAATTGTCGGATACTCAAACTATGTTTATTTTAATATAAAAGCTCTAATATATATTGAGCACTGTTGAAAAGTAATGGTTTTGTTCATTTAGTTAATATTTGAACTTAATTAATTAATATATATATATATATATGTGAAATATTGTTTTTTTTTTAATTTATAATGGGTGTTTTTTTTTAAATTTATGATGGGTTTCTAAATAATAACGTTATTATATCAGCGCTGTCCTTAAAGTGCAAAAGATTAAGTATAACATAAAAGATACTAAAAGAATTGTATTCGGGGGAGGGGAGCAATAAAATGACAATTATATGCTTATTCTCAATATTGAAGACTATTCTTTATTTTTAAATGACTGCGATTGAGTCACTTGAGCCATTTGGCGCTGGCAGCCGCTGGCGGCCAGGAAAAGTGCTGCCGGGCCTTTACTTTACGAAGGCCATGGTATAGCTCTAATTTTACTATATCTTTAAGTGATCAAAAGTCATGATTTTTTTTTATTATGTTACATGTCTCGTTTTACACTAAGTGGCCAGGAAATGGGTGCTCATTTTACGTTAAATTCATAAAGGAAAGTGATCCCCCACTCTAAAATCTTAAGTATTTAATTTTTTTTTAATTCCTTGTTTGCGAATATGTTTTATTAGGCTGTTTAAATGTATTTGCACAAAAAAGTAGAATTTGGACTTTTTTAGGGGGTAAACTGCGCTGGGTAAGATAGTAAAAAAATACCAACTTTTGAGCTCTATAATAATAACTGTCAAATGTTTGCGATTATGTTGCGTCAGATTGCAACCGGTGTAGGGAGCAAAATAATACGGCGTATTATTTTGCCCTGATTGTTGTTGTTTTCTGCAAATAATAAAATTAAACAGTGTTACTGTTCATTAAAAATGGAATTGAAATATATTACAAATTTTCCTTAGAAAATGTTACCCTTTGTTTAAATTTTTTTTTTTTTTAATGGTAAAACTTTATTTATTTATATCGGCCATTTTATTTTCCGCCTCAATTTGTTTTGTTATATTTATCTACCTCCCACAAGGCAAGATGTGACACAAGGTCGGGAAAGTGGGATTAGATAAGCCAGCGCTCGAGAGGTGAGCACTCTGGCCATTTAAAAATTGGCTGGGCAGCCCCGTCGGCATTCCCCGGTAGGGGCGCCTCAGAAAGTAAGCAATAAACTTACTCCTCCCCAAAGAGGGGAGGCAAAGCCTGGGAGGGTGCACCTCCTAGAACTGCACAGGACCAGACAACCCCCAGCAGACAGGCGTAAATCCAGACCCAAAGGCCCGGACAATACCGGTTTATTAGGCGGGGTAAAAATACACCTGGTTGTTGTTTTGTTTTATTTACTCCTCCCCAGGAGTTAGGCACAAGGCCAGTTTTATCTTACTCCCACAAGTAAGATGTGACCCAAGATCGGGTCGAGAAAGTGGGATTTGAAAAGCTAGCGCTCGAGAGGTGAGCACTCTGGCCATTTAAAAATTGCCTGGGCAGCCCCGTCGGCATTCCCCGGTAGGGGCGCCTCAGACAGTAAGCAATAAACTTACTCCTCCCCAAAGAGGGGAGGCAAAGCCTGGGAGAGTGGACCTCCTAGAACTGCACAGGACAGGCGTGCAGTATCCATCGAAACAGATACTACACTTTGATCTTAGCCAAAAGGCCAATTTATTTAGGCCGGTGAGTTCCTTTGGACAACCTTCATCTTTATCTACAGATGAAGATTTTACAAACCTTGGGAACTCACCAGACCTTAGGCATAGTGCCCGTTATGTAGGGGGAGGGGGGGGGATAAGTGAGACAAGCTGTTCAATGTTTTTTATTTCACAAAAGTTTACAAACAGAAAAAAAACATTTGCTGACTCTAAACTAGATTCTTGCACCAAAATACCGCATTCACTCTGTGGGTGGATCCCTACTTAAAATATCCCCAAAAAACATTGATGTAAAAAAGGAATTTTCGTTGGAGTGGGAAAAAATATTAAAAACACCCAAAAAGAAAGAAAAATAAAGAACAAAATAAAATGGTAAAAAGGTTAGTATGGCCCGGCTTTCCCTCATGGCTAAGTGTTAGACCGCTCACTGCTTTCCGGCACGAGACCGAAAACAAGCGGGTCGGTCACTAAGTGGGAGTGGGAACTTAAGAGAGGAGTGTTCAAAAAATAAATTCATCGGGAATGGGATCATGGGGTGGATGGCGTCTTCCAAGATAGTAATGCAAAGGGTTTCAAAAGACCGGGGACAAAATAAAACAGTGGAAGTGGGAATCTTTGAAAGCTCTCTAGTGCCGGCAAAAATAAAATAGGGACAGGATAACTTTCATTCCTACTAGTTTAAGAGGTTACCAGTTTTTTTAAATAAATCAAAAAACTCTACAGGGGTGGGTTCCATAGAACCCAGTACCGCGTGTGCCATAACTCAAACTTGGCGCCTCGTCGGATGCACAAACTAGTGTCATGCACCCATCTCCTATTGAAATCCATGCGATGTAATCGTTTCCAATCGCATCTGATCTTCACTTTAAGTTGGTGTTTAAAGTAAACTACCAGATCCCGATCCGAAACAGATCCAACCCCATGAACCTCATCAGGACGTGTAACCCACGTCACTAGTCTTGCTACGGCTAGGATGGCTAGAAACACCATTCGTTTCTCCCCAGACCACGGCGGTGCTGCGTTGTTGATGACAGATGCTACATCCAGGACCATCGGCTGCTCGGCGTCGATGCGGGCCGTCACCTCCCTGACGTATTCCCAGAGATGTCGAAGTTTGCTGCAGGTGAAGAAGGCGTGCTCGGCCGTTTCTTCTTCGTCGTCTTCACAGCGCGGGCATAAGGGGACGTCCCTTAAACCATCTCTGCATAATCTGCCATAGAGGGGCAGTGCGTTCCGAACCAGTCGCCAGGTCAGAGAATACTCAGAATTGTTGAGATAACTCTGGCCTGGCGCCCAATTCCACTGGGAGCGGGCCTCCTCCCTCGACAATCCAAGCCGCTCCTCAAGTGGGTCCGAAGCGGTACCCTCCACTAGATCCCGATATAGTCTCTTCCTAGACCGGGCAAGGTTACTGGACCCCGGCAACGCTCTAAGCGCGGCCCGGCATTCGGCGAAGAACAAGGGCTCCCCTCTCGGAAGCGTGCATATGAAAAACGCTGAAAATCGCAGTTCCAATTAAATTGATATACTTATGTATCAAGCAAAAATAAGTTTGTACACCAAAAATTAGCAAAACTATAGAATTGTAATTAAAAAAAAACAAAATACGATATATCGTTTAATCGCGTCGGCCATTGATTCGAGCGAAAAACACGAAATTCAGGGGGGGTAACTCAGTCTGTCATATTAACACGTAATAAATCAATGGCAGTAATCAAAATACGATGAAACTGATTTTGATTTTTAATTAAAATTCTACTCGATCATTTTCCCTACTTTTTTGGTGAGGATACTGATTTAAATCTGCTGTTTTTGTGGTATTGATAATGTAATCCGTACGCTTCTCTGTACAAGCACCGATGGTTTTAAGTAAAAATAAATGGTTTGATTTTTCCGAAACTAATTTCACTGTAAATAATAGGCGAGATTTTATTTACTTTGTCCAATTTATAAAGAAAGATTTATTTATATTTTGAATTTCGCAAGATTTATTTTATTATTTATTTACGCTTGATGATTCTAAGAATTTAAATTTATTTCATTTTATTCTATGAATAATTATTGTTACTATTATTATTGGCAATTCCATTGAAATTATGAAAATTCGTCTTATTGGCTCGTGTGACCAAACTATTTTTATTTTATCTTTCCTGATTTTTTAGATGAGGATTAAAAATTTGGATTATTCGGACTAGTAGAGTAATTTACTCCTCTCCAGGAGTTAGGCACAAGGCCAGTTTTTATCCTACTCCCACAAGTAAGATGTGACCCAAGCTCGGGTCGGAAAGTGGGGGTTGAAAAGCCAGCGCCCGAGAGGTGAGCACTCTGACCATCAAAAATTGCCTGGGCAGCCCCGTCGGCATTCCCCGGTAGGGGCGCCTCAAGCAGTAAGCAATTAACTTACTCCTCCCCAAAGAGGGGAGGCAAAGCCTGGGAGGGTGGACCTCCTAGAACTGCACAGGACAATCCCATAGACCGGCGTAAATCAAGCCCCGAAGGCCAAGACAATACCAGTCTATAGGGTGCAGTATCCATCGGAACAGATACTACACTTTGATCTCGACCAAAGTAGAGTAATTTACTCCTCTCCAGGAGTTAGGCACAAGGAAGGCCAGTTTTTATCCTACTCCCACAAGTAAGATGTGATCCAAGCTCGGGTCGGAAAGTGGGGGTTGAAAAGCCAGCGCCCGAGAGGTGAGCACTCTGACCATCAAAAATTGCCTGGGCAGTCCCGTCGGCATTCCCCGGTAGGGGCGCCTCAAGCAGTAAGCAATTAACTTACTCCTCCCCAAAGAGGGGAGGCAAAGCCTGGGAGGGTGGACCTCCTAGAACTGCACAGGACCCAAAGTATTCTCATCTTCGTAGTGTTCACAACGTGTCGGCGATGTAACCTACGACCTTCTTCATCTTTTCGAATCTTCATGCCGAACTTTAAAAATAAAGCCTTTATTTACTCCACGGGGACAAATTGCCCACATGGACATTGCGTTGTTAACAATCAGTTTTAAGTGACTGTCTTAGAGGTTGAAGGTTCAATCGTTCCTTACTATAGGGGATAAAGTTACTATTGAACTTTGAGTATGTATAACAAATTAGTAATTTCGTTCCGGTGATTTGGGGTTTTGCATTGTCTCCTATTACTTCTTCGTAAGTCAATTTTGTACCGATAATTAACTTTTTCAGAGCACTCGTTCGTGCTACAGATTTTAAATTCTTTCATAACCGAAAAACATCTTAGCCATTTTTTAAGGTACATTTTAAGGTAAATAAAAAAAAAGGGTACTACCGTAGTTACAGGCTATAGAAAAACCAAAATTAACCGGAACGAAAGTACCGGTATTCTTAATTCAGAATTAAAAACACTAGACGGAATGAGAACCATCTATCCCCGTGGTTTAAATAAAAGTTTAAATTCCCGAGTCCGACTAGAAGTTTATAAAGTTCGAAAAGATGCACCTGAAGAAGATCGGAGGTTAAATTGGTTGAAACGTTGTCATATAACAACCAAGATGAGAATAGTAGTTCGAATAATACAGATATATATATATTATATTTTGTTTTAAATTTCAAAGATGATGTGGTTGTATGAAAGAAAAAACTGGAGAAAAAAACAAACACGTGCATATTTTTTAACAACATATCAAAAAAATCATATTGAAAAGTCGCGACTATATGTGAAAATAGAAATTACAAACAAAAAAAACACGATGAAATAAAGCAGAAATAGAAAATAATACAATAAAATAAATACGTTACTGTTTTTTTTTTTTTAAATGTAATTCAAGGATTCCATTTAGTCGTAAAAGAAGGAGACGCCATCTGTTTTTGCGTTTCTTCGGCAGAAAACATTGCGTTTATTACAAAGTTGTTTTGCTTTCGTCGGACGGGCGACAACTGCTGTAATCACGATCGATTGAATAACTTGTTCAACAATGGTTTCTTACAGGGAAGAGCAGGTTTAATTATATTTTGTTTACTTACATTGTTAATATACAAAACGAAAACATTTTTCAAATAGTGAGTGCTTATGCACTTAATTCCTTCAAAGTTAGACAATAGTCGGTTTTTCCCCAAAGAAAGACACCGTAGATGGTACAAAAATAAAAACGGGTATGTTTACGGATAGCCCTACAACGAAAACGCTGAAAAAAAACAAATATACAACAAATAAAAGTTACCGTAGCCGATAAAACTGAATTTCCAAGTTAACTGTGACAGTTATTAATGATTATAATCCGTTAAAAGTGCTATTTTTTATAAATTGATAGTTTTAGCGTACGTGAAGTGAAAAAAAAATAATTAATGGCCGTTCTCGTTCTCGTTTCAATTGTTTTTTACTGGGACTCATAGTCAAAGCGCAATTTTTGCATTTTTCAGCCAAGCAGAAGAACAAAACAAAACTACATTTTAAGCAAAAGGAATAAAATAATTTTCTTTTGATTTACATGTCAGTGTGTTTTTATTTACATATTATTTTCGGTAAATTTTTACTATCCATCCCCAGCGCAGTTTACCCCTTAAAAAAGTTCAAATTCTACTTTTTTTGTGCAAATACATTTAAACAGCCTAAAAAAATATCCGCAAAGAAGGAATTAATTTTTTTTTTTAAATATTTAAGATTTTAGAGTGGGGGTTCACTTTCCTTTATAACTGTAACGTAAAATGAGCACCCATTTTCTGGCCAGTTAGCGTCAAACGAGATATGTAACCGACTTGAGTTTTTAATAAAAACACGTAAAAATTTAGCGATTTTCGTGTTTGTTTTGGAGGGGGGTCGGCAAACTTTGACTTGAGTTCCCCCCCTAAAAAAAAAACCCAGAAAACTAAATTGGCTAAATTTCTACGTGTTTTTATTAAATAAATAAATACCTCCCACCCCAAACTGGCTAAATTTCTACGTGTTTATTTAATAAAAAAAAACCCACCCTAACTCCAGCCCTAACCCTAACTCTAACTCCAGCCCTAACTCTAACTCCAGCCCTAACCCTAACTCTAACTCCAGCCGTAACCCTAACTCTAACTCCAGCCCTAACTCTAACTCCAGCCCTAACCCTAACTCCAGCCCTAACCCTAACCCTAACTCCAGCCCTAACCCTAACCCTAACCCCAGCTCTAACCCTAACTCTAACCCCAGCCCTAACCCTAACTCTAACCCCAGCCCTAACCCTAACACCAGCCTGATCGTTAAAAAAAACAAACGTCGCTTTGATTATGAGTCCCGGTAAAAAAAAACACACACTTGACAACGAGAACCCGAAACGAGGCTAACAAAACAAGACTGTCGACGCCATGTTTTTGCTGTAAAAATCCGTGCCCAGAATTTTTTTTTTTTCATGTCTAATGAAAAACCATTTATCATACGTAAAAATAAAAACAAATGGAATAGCTAACTAGGAAAATCTCCAGTCTCGAATTAGAAACTCAAGTCGGTTACATGTCTCGTTTAATGTTAAGTGGCCAGGAAATGGGTGCTCATTTTACGTTAAATTTATAAAGGAAAGTTATCCCCCACGCTAAAATCTTAAATATTTTAAAAAAAAATTTAATTCCTTCTTTGCGGATGTTTTTTTAGGTTGTTTAAATGTATTTGCACAAAAAAGTAGGATTTGAACTTTTTTTAAGTGGTAAACTGTACTGGGAATGGATAGTAAAAAAATACCTTATTTTTATTCGTCACACCGTAATGTTTTTTTTTTTTCTCCTGTTGTTTCTGTAAAAAATTCCATACCCTAACCTAACCCTAAACCTAAACCGAACCCCAATTTTTCATATTTCAGTAAAGCAAAAGAACAAAAAACAAAAAAAAAACGCCGCTTTCATTATGACTCCCGGTAAAAAAAAAAACACACACCACGTGACAACTATTGACGCCATCTTTATTAAGTCAACATTTTGTTGGCGAAAAAAATTTTTTTTTTTTTTCATGTCTAATAAAAAGCCATTTATCCTACGTAAACATACAAACAAATGGAATAGATAACTAGGAAAATCTCCAGTGTCTACGTGCGTCGCATTTATTTGTTGCATATTCATTTTTTTGACTACGTTCTACAACTTTTTTTCAACCCGACTCGCGAGTTGTAGGGCTATTGTTAAAGATTCCCATAAAAACTATTATAGCACTCTCAACTAAATACCTCTCCCCCACACACAAACACAAAAATGAGATTCTACTTTTTGTAGGCGATTACATGTGAACCAGCCTATTGGGCCTAATTGTTAGAGTGTACTGTTCGCTAATGGACTGGGTTCAATCCTCAGTCAAGTCATACCAAAGACTAAAAAAATGGTGCTTGATGCCCCCTTGCTAAACACCTATCCTTAAGGTAAAAGATCAAGGGTAAGTGGGGGTATCCCCCCCCCCCTACACTTTGGAGTAGTAGCTAATGAAAAAGGAGTCTTCGGTTCGCCCTCGACTATGGTCCACCACTTTACTTTTCTTTTTTTTTACGTGTAAACACCTTGAAAACTAGGCGGGAAGAAAGAAAGCAATCTTTTAGAATTTCGAGTGTGTGTGTGGGGGGGGGGGGGTGTAGTTTTGCATATAAATTTAACGTAACATGATATTCCATTTCCGTCCATTCTAACGTTTTAAGGCAATTAACCAATTTCTTTTCTTCTTTTTTTGCTATGAGAGACAAATTCTGTGCATTTTGTTTGGGGGGGGGGGTTCTATTTTTTAGATTACATCTGGTTTTACGACATTGCTAGTCGGACTTAGGGCTAATGGTAAACATTTTAGTTAATGCCCTAAAAAATTAGAATGGCCCGGAAATTGGGATCATCTTACGTTAAATTGATATACGCAACTGATTCCCCCCTCTAAATTCTAAATTAATTGTTTTCTTTTGTTTTTTCTTTTTTCTGCCTAGTTTTTTCGGAGTGTTCAGACGTAATCGCCTAAAAAAATGTCGAATCTCATTTTTGGTTAAAGGGAGAACTGAGAGTGTTACTCTACAAATTTATCTTTTATTTTTTTCTTGTTTATTATCAAGGCCAAGAGTCACTCGAGGATGAAGGTTAACGAGATGGATGGATTGTCAGTTGAATGATGAAGAATGTTATGAAAGGATTGAAAATGATGAATAAGACAATAGTCAGAGGTACGCTGGCCACAAAAGTTCACCACAAAAGGTTTTTTAAAAATTGACCGCAATTAATTGTTTTTTAATTATAAAAATTATATTTTTACATTTAAATCGTTCATAATTATTGATAATTTGCGAAAAATTTTACCCAGTATTAAACATGGTCCGGCTTCTATTTCCGGAGTCACAAGTGTCGCATGAATTTTGACCAGTTGCTCTGTCAATAGTTCTGTAACAACGTTGTGAATTTAGACCTGCAAAACTGTGATATTGATGCTGCCGGTCCGAATGGGGTAAGCGTCTTCTGACATTACTTCTCTGCTTCTGTCAGAGAAAATGTCGTCTTGGTTCTAGGGACTAAAACGATGAGTCTACTAGCTGAAAAGAAATGACCGAAACATCAAGTGAACATTTTTATCTTTTAAAAAGAATAATTTATTCTTAACATTTCATTTTATCAGCCAACCGTCAAGAACTGCGCCAGTCACAAAACCCTTGGTCAGTTGTAGTCAGCTGTTGACTGCAAACTAAACTTGGTCTGTTGTAGTCAGCTGTTGACTGCAAACTAAACTTGGTCAGTTGTAGTCGTCCGTCATTCAAAAACATGATGCTTCCCAGTCATCCACTTATTCCACAGTGGGTAAGTACCTCATACACGCCAAATGTGTTGACTTTCAAAGTTCTGTATATCAAGCCTTGTTCGTTCGGGAAAGCTGTTAATGTGTCAAGTGCAATGACTCACTTGTGCTGACCTCCTGCATTCGCCGACCTTGGTTATTTCAAAACAGGGCCAACGTTTCTCTTTGACTGACACTTCTATTAGGCGTAACCTTTCTCTGATTTAATTCCTCATCGTGCCACAGTATACCGTTTGGAGTAACTAATGGGGTTGCTACCTTTCGACAAGCTATTGACAAATTTGTCGGCAAAGAGATCCTTATTAACACATTTGTCTATCTTGAGAACATCACTGTCGCTGGGAGAGGCCAAGCAGAGTATGATAAATGTGTTAAGAAGTTCATTGATGTTGCCCAATGCCAAAAAAACCATGCTGAACAAATCCAAATTTACAAACAATTGCTTGGCTATGAAATTGGTTGATGGGTAGTGCAACATGATAAATCAAGACTACTGCCACTTTTAAAACCTGAAGATCCCCACAAAAAGACATCACTTAAGTGGCATATTTGCATACTATGCAAAATGAATCCTCCAATTTTCAAACTATTCAGCCCCTAATTATGGCAAAAGAGTTTCTGCTCGATGCAAATGTGTGTGAAGTATGTAATGATTGAAAACATCTACTTATAAAGGTAGAACTAGACAGCCCTGACAACACTAAACCATATATGATAGAATGCATCAGATGTTGCAGTATTACCTTATCTTAAATCAGTTTGTGCATTCTGTTGCATTCATGTGATAAACCTTGAATCGTCATGACATTTATTATGCAGCAATTGATTACAGTGATTCAAGTTGTTGGGAAATGGTCTAATTTCCTGTCCAGACAACAATTTACAATTGTGACAGACTAAAAATCAGCAGCATTCATGATGGATAGTCATAGAAGGTCCAAGGTTGGCGCTTAAAACCAGCAAATATTTTACTATGACATCCATTGCTGTCCTGAACTTAAATCATGCATACTGTTATACCAGCTTTGTCCAATCCTTAAGAAACTACATCATACCCTTTGTCATCCTGAAATCACTAGACTGTTACATTACATAGACCCTAAAAATCTGTACTTTTCCACAGAAGTGAAAGAAACTTGCTGATTTTGCAAATTGTGTGCCAAATTAAAACTACAGTTCGCTTTCTTATCTAAAAGGTTAAACTGATTAAAACTACTCAACCTCTTAAATACCTTAAGTATGGACGTCAAGTGGCTTTTACAATCAAGCACATCAAATAAATACCTACTTGTTGTAATAGATGGAGTTTCAAGATTTTCTTTTGCAATTCCATCTAAAAATACATTGTCTAAAGCAGTTATCAAGTGTCTGCAATAAATCTTCTCCTTATGTGGAGCGCAAACCTGTATAACATCTATTATTTCGGGGAACATTTTCACGCCTTGTTCTATATATGGTGATCTGCCAGGGGCAGATAACTCTGTCCTGCCTGACACAAGGGCAGATTACTTTACCCCTCCCGTAACCACGGGATAAAGGGACATGGTGATCTTTTCATTTATGTGCAAGAGAACTCATGTGCTTTTCCAAGCATTTGTAGGGATAAAATTTTTGGTGCTCGTACCCTTCAACATGAGGATAGTCTTAACGGTAGGGGCTCAACCAAGCGTGTGTACCCTGTGTTTCTTCCCACAACCTCTGTGGTGTCGTCCACCACCATCTGTTCTTCTTCGGCTTCATTGGGCGACGTGACATTGACCTCCATAGCCTCATTAAGACTTTGTTGGCGTGGAGGTTCGGAATTTATTAGCATTACCCGATTGCTTCAATCCATTCACACCTGGTACTGTCGGTTGTCACCTGTTTCCACGACTCTCCCTGTCTTTCTCCATTGACGAGGGTGGGGACCATCTTGGTTCTGGATCTGGACGAAATCTCCGACTTTTAGTTCCTGAATTGGACGACAATGCTGGTTGTAGAACTGTTCATTCAACATGTGACTTTTGGCCATCGCAACCTCCCTTAGTTCACCTATCTCTTTCCCCTCCTTCCGTGTTTGGTACTTATCCTGTAGGACTAGGAGGTAATCCTTAATAATCAAACTATACAGCATTATAGCTGAGGACATGTCAAGGTTCTGAACGGGGGTGATTTGATGGGTCAGCAGTGCCGAGCAGCACGATCATGGCATAGGCGTCCGCAGTCATTTGTATTGTCAGTGAGTATACACTTAGCTGTCTTTACCGCTACCTCTGCATGGCCATTGCTTTGAGGGTAGTACGCTGATGACATTCGTTTCCGTATCCCCCAGTTCTTCAGAAATAAGTCATACTCCTGGGACTCAAATGGAGGTCCACCATCTGATGAGATTTCTTCCGGTGCACCATATGTGCAAAACCATGTTCTCATCGTGTCACACATGGTGTTGGCCTTCTCCGATGGCATTAGGGCCACTTCCATCCAGCCAGTATATTGATCAGTGTATAACAAATACTGTTTGCCTTGTATGTCAACAAAGTCCACTCGAACTTGTTGAAATGGAAATCCCAGGTCTGTTGGTGACATCAAGTGTTCCATTCGGCTGAGATGGTGCAATTGTGTTGCAAGTGTGGCACTTGGATCTGGTCTACCTGACGCTAGCACTCAGCCCTGACTAGAACAACCATTGTCTTGCATTTGCCAGCATGTCGTTTATGCCTTGATATGCAGAATGAAGTAACTCGAGGACCTCTGCCTGAAGTTGTCGAGGTATCAAAATTCAGGAAGCACAATCAGGTGTGGCATTGTGTCTAATCCAGAATTTGTGCATTAGGCTTCGTTCTTTGAAGTTTAAGAGACGAGAGATTTTAATGTTTTCTAGGGCCTGATCAGAAAATATTTTTGTCAGTGGTTGGTGGTCCACTGTCGCCAGAAAATCTGGGCATTCTAGTACTAACATATGACAGGACTCTAACATGTAGATAAGGGCTAAGGCTTCTCCTTCCACTGGTGCGTAATGCGATTCTGCATCATTGGTAAATTGGGATCCAGCCAGAATGAGCTTCCAGTGACCCTCGCTGCAACTCATGTCTGTTTCACCCGGACATTTTTAATGCTTCTGAAATAAAAAAAAGTATGCAATGCCTGCTTTACTATAATCTGTTGCCAGGTCCATAGTTCTGTTGATTTTTCAATTTTCTTTACGATCACCCTCTTTGTCTCTTGAAATAGGCGTTCCAGTGTCTCACCCTATTAGAACTTTCGGTTCTTTGTCAGTAATAGTTCCCGGAAGGGGGCCATCACTTCAGCTGGTGAAAGGGCATATGACACCTGATTCACGAGTCCAAACCAGGACCTGACGTTGGTGATATTTGTAGGTGTAGGGAAGTGAAGGATAGCTTCCATCATCAACACTACCCACCGTCAACAGTGATATGAAACCCAGCAAATTCCATCTCTGTTTCAGCAAAATGGAACTTGTCAGGGTTAAACACAATACCTTTATCCATGCAATGGCTGATGTAGTCAACTGTGTGTCTGAAGAAGAACTTTATCAAATGGTCCCATAGGAGGCTGTCATCTATGCACCAAAATTTTCCATGTCATATCTACTGTAATCGCGTCAAACTGACGGGTATATCCGTCCCCTGATCCATGGAATGCTTGAGTGGTCCGACAATACCTGTCTCTGCCCCACTCAGTAACGAATGTGGTAGTGTCCTGTGCCGCTACAGAGAGCAGTAGGCTGCGGTATCCATTCCATGCATCAAGGACTGTTTTTCTGGTGTGGGCAGGTATCTCAGAGACGTGGTTGAATGGAGATGAAGTGTGGTGTGTTTCCCTCATAGTGGCGTCATTTAATGTTTGTAGTTTCACCGTGCGTCTTGGAGACCCATCGTTTTTGGTGTGATCACCATCCTAGAACACCAAAGAGTTGGTGTGCCTACCGGTACCGTTTCTATTATGCCCAGTGCAACGACCTAGTCAAAATCTTCTTTCACCTTCTTCTTCCAATGAAGAAGGGCCGATATTGGCATGTGAACTGCTGTCGGTGTCGACAAATGTGATATCAAATGGTTAGCCTGCCATAGTTTGTAATGGTTGAATGCACTCGACTTGAAGTGTTCCACTATGAACCGTTCTAGTTGGTGGCTGTTGGCTTCCGTTGGTTGGAATGGGATAGTATCCAGCTTTGATGGAACAGATGTCCTATGTTTTATTTGCGTCCCTTGACGAGCTGCTCTGTGATCACAAGTTTGGAAACCTTAAGGGCAACAAACCCAGATCCTTCAGAGCGGTTTGTGACAAATAAAAGCCAGATATGTTGTCTGACATATACACCACCTGTCGTGTCTCTCTTGATCTAACTTTTATGTGCAAGAATAAGACACCTTTTATGTGCAACCGGTTGTCCATTCTTCCCTATATTCGGTGGGTAGTTGGTACGAGGTACTCCCGTTCGGGTATCCAAGGATTTTTTAATCTCGTGTCCACTCGAGCAAGTCTGGGCTCCGATGTCTGCAAAGATGAGGATGTGACGATGATGATGGTTTATTGGACTCTTAGGTACGCGTCCGAATGTAGCATGAATTCTGGGCATCATAGTTACTTCCACTGTCACCGACGGAGGTGGCCCCGGGGGGGGGGGGGTAATCTGAAACTGTCCCCCGTCCCACTGCAGTCACATCTGTTGGTTTTGTAAGCTTGACGACTACCTGGAATACCGTTAGTAAACATGACCGACTCACTTCTTGACGCTTTGCTTGTAGCTTTCATTCTGGATGTCGCGAGCTTCCGGCATACTTTCTTTAAGTGCCCCGTCAATCCACAATGATGACATATCAGCTTAACTGCTGGAAAATCTCTCTGATTCATTGATCCATTAGGGTGTGAAGTCTTTCCGCACCTTCTATAGGGCCCAGCATTTCGTGGAGTCGCAGGGGTTTCGATTTTCCAGGGTTACTGTTCCTGGCCCAAACTTTGCAGATTAGAGAATGCAAGGTGATGCACAGTGTCATGTAAGTGAGGGGTCGACTTGTCTGTTGTCTCTATGCAAACCAATCTGTTGAATTTCTGTTTCAGAGTAGTGAGTGTAGCGGCCTCCGCTAATACTTTACTCTGGTACTCCGGGTTAGCGAACCTGGCTACCATTTTCCCAGCAACCATGTCACCCGAATAGTCCACTTGCGGCCCGCAACTCCATTCGTTTGGACAGTTAACCTTGAATTCACAGAACTTGGCTTGACCACGTAAACGAGCTAAAAACTGTGTTATGTACTCACCCTCTTTCTGCTTCATAGAGTGAAACTCCTGCAGGTGCACCTCCTTATGTAATCCGTTAACTACAATGAGTCGTATTTGGTCTAATCGGTGTTCTTCCGTGGCAGAATTCAGCATCTTAGGTCATATCAATTAAAACAGTAGTCTGTTTGCTTCGGGCAAACACATGGCTCTCAGCTCGTTTATTTATATCTGGCCCATGTATCAAGAAACAACGTCCATTCACCGTCTGTGGTATCAAGGCCTATTGACGGTCGCTCTGGACTTTTAAAATGGGATGTGTTTAGCTGACCGCGAATTCTCTCTGTTTTCTGACCTCAATGTTTTCGTTTTGCAACTCCACGAGTTGTTTTATCAGCTCCAAATATTGTTGGCCCATTTGCCTGCAAAGTATACGGTTTCAAATTGGTAACTTTCGAAGTTGATTCTGTTCGTAGAGCTATGTATAATATCTATTATCTAATAACGGTTTCACGTGTGTATCCTCACATTGCAAATGGCTGTCGCTATGTTCTGTATATAGTTATCTGTCAGGGGCAGATAACTCTGTCTTGCCTGATACAATAGCAGATCACTCTACTTTACTTATACACAACCTACATCCACTCAGACCACGGACTGGGGTTTCTAGATCGTGGTGTGAAATAATACCTTCTATTGCACAGATTGGCATTGAGTAAGAAAACTTCTTATAATCCCTAAGTGGGAAAATGGAAAACCATTTGTTTTACATTGACATCACAGTATTTACTGATAACTCATTAGGAATTAGTACTCTCTCGTATTCTAATGCAACACCTCATAGATTTTTCTTGTTCTTTTCGTCATCTATAGGTGTGTAAACAAGTACAGTGCTGCATGTTTAGTGGGGTGCGTAGATACATGCTGCAGATGAGAGGCCGGTGATGAGAAAGATATTTGGCTTAGTGTTAGACCAACCAAAAGATTGGCTGACTCTTTGAAATAATAATATCTTCTTGAATACACTCCATTTTGTTATTGTAAGCAAATTGAGACTTTGTAAAAGTTATGTTCATACCAGATAGCGGCCCCCATGGTCAGTCAGTTTTTATGTCCATAGATTAAAAGCTGATATATCTTGAGTGATCTCGCTGTGTGTTCCAAATGATATCTAGATATATTCCAGCAGAACGGGCAGAGGGGGTCAGTTGAGTTACTGTGGGTTTCATAGACATATGGGCCTTAAGCCGATAGACTGGTTGCTGTTTGATTAGAAGAGATGTTTATCCATTTTGCAAGTCTGTCGTTCCATGGAGAAGCTGAGTGTCATTTAATCTCAACATAAAACATTTTTGCTTGTTTTAAACTTGAGCTGTGATCTTTTATGGAAGGAAAATCCTTTTATTACAGCAGTGATCAAGACCACATGATTGACAACACTACGGCCAGTGTCAAAATCAAGCATCGAATTTGTACAAGGACAACAAGTTGACGATCAGACACAGGTTCACATTACAGCTGTATCTCTTCCATCCTAGTTGCTAAAACTAGTTCTGCAACAGTTCATACATTTTTTTTTTAAATGATGACTTGGTTCAAGAACGTGACGTCTGTGAATCATCCATATCGCTATATGATCTAGCTGCCTGCCCATTGCAAACATTTGTGAGGGAAAACAGTGAACTATATACCATAGCAAGAAATTGCATCCTTCTTTTTCCTGCATTTTTACCGTTATAGAATAAATTTAAAATCTTCACTTTTTCTGAAGACGTTCGTTGATCTCTCGTTTCTTGATTTTTTTCCTGTATTTAAATTTTTTTTTTCGTTTGTCTTTTTCACACATCTTGTCTTTCACGGCATTTCATTTTATGATATATCGTGCATTTTATACTTTAATTATTGAAGTTTGTTTTTTTATCCATAAGATATATTTTCGATAAGATGGCTAAAAAATATCAATAAATTTTTTGTCAATAATAAATTTGTTCAGTGTCAGATATCTAATCAATGTCCTAAAAGTTCATGCAAAAATATCTGCTCCCCCACCCCCTAAAAAAACTCTCAGTGTTAACAAAAAATGATATATCAGGTCGGTCAAATTCTTTGAGGTAGAATTATTTTGGGTCAAATTCTCCGGTGGGAGATTCGTCGGAAAGACCCTTATAACATCGTTATAAATGCCTAAAATCCTATCACACGAAAGGAAATTTATTTATCTAAAAATTTCCTAATGTGCATTGGGTTTTTTATAACTTATTAGTGAGATACAAAAACTGAACATATCCGTTTTTTATAGATTTTGTTCCAGCACAAAATGATTAAAAAAATGACGTAAATAAATTTTTAGTTGATTTTTTTTAACATGACTTTAGTATATTTACATTTTAACCTCATTGTTCATTTTAGGAAAAAGAAATTTGCGATAAGAAAAACTCCAGATATCAGAAAAATTCTATATAAACGTACAGAAATAAGTATAGAAATGCTTAGATCAATTTCTATATTTTATTAATATAGAGAAAAACATTTCACGAAAGAAAAGCAACGCTTCTTTTATAACAACAACAACAACAACAACAAAAGGTTTATTGAAATAGGAAGAAGTAAAAAGTTTGCTGCTGCCTTGTTAATGAATATATCTTCGGTGAAGACAGCATCACATGATGTTGGTGACGAAGGCAGAGGACAAGATGAGACGATCCGTTTTGACTGGTGCCAGGGAACCGTCTGCCGATCGTCTGCCATTTCTAAAGAGGCTGAAGTAGTCCTTTAGGGAATTAATGATATCAATGCGCCCTGCGAGCTGATTGGCCAACATTTAGCCAAACCACCTCACAGGGACACTGATACGCATTAAGAAGTAAACATGATTCATGACTGCTACAAATGAACTTAAATCGACGCCATTTAATGAACTCTTTCAATAGGGAGTCTATAGCTGCACAGGTGATTACTTTCATACTGTGGCTGTGTTTTTTGTGCGTTTCTGTTATTGGAATCGGTAATTGTATTGGAATCGGGAATTTAGAACAGAATCGGTAATTGTATCGGAATCGGTAAAAATATTGGAATCGTCCCATCACTACTCACAATATCATGTCTTATTTCATTAATGCATTCTTCCCTAAATTCCAAAACTTGTCCTTGCACACTTTTTCATCACAATTAGTATCACCCCCACTTAGCTCTAATCAACCTGGCCAATCTCGTTACACCTGCCACTGAAATCACCGGGTTCAAATATTGAGTAAGATACATATTATCAGCAGCACCGTACTCTGCGGTCAGATAATAATATTAAAATAATCTTTTTTTAATCGCTAACAAATAATAATATATTATTTTATTTAATTTCTATTACTTATTTAGAGATCCGATTTTTTTTTATTACATGAAAAACATATCTTATCTTCAACATGCTTTCATTTCACTTGCTATATAAACCAACATGGCGCCCTGCTGCTGAATATACCCACCAAACAACACATGATTTCCTTCGATTTCTTTTTCTTTTTCTTTTTCTTTTATGTAGTAAAATATTTTCAGATAAATAAATATTTATTTAAACCGTAATTATCGAAGTGACCAGCACTTTTACGCAAATCGAAAATATTCTTTTTCAGTTTATGCGAACCTTATTTCTAGTCAGGATCTTGAACTTGCTTTTTACTATTTTGCTTGACAGACACTCATTCAAAAGAAGAGTCTAAATAAATCTTAGAATGAAAGCTTTTAATACAAAATGATTGTTTACATTGCTTGCATATGTATGTATGTATACTCATTGGTTTTTAATATCATTTTCTTTTTTTTTCATCAGTAGCAAATAATATTTTATTTAGTCTTCATTATGTATCTAGAAATCCCATTATTATTATTATATTTTTAGTATGTAGTTTTCTTACATAAAAAAACGTATAAATTTTATCTTCAAAATACTATCATAATCCTTACTGTATAAATCAACATGGTGGAATAAGTTAATAATAAATTAAATTTTACATACATTGTTTTCTATGTATAATAACAGTTTTCACAAAATTAAAACAATTTGGGGTGTTAACTCTTGCTTTTACTTATTTTGTCGTTTATTCCCTACATTCCATGAGCAATATTTCTGATAAAATGGGGGAAATTGCTATTATTTTGAGTGGGTGGTATGTGGATATTTTAAATCCTTCAATTGTCATTCTATCTATCTCATTAACCCTTATCCTCGAGTGTTTTTAGCCTTGATAAGTGGTGACTCATTAGCAAAAAAGTATTTTGTTTAAGTCATGGCTGCCGGCGTTTTCCTTTATTTTATTTATAACTTGAAAATTGATAATTATAGAAATTTAAAAAATAAGAATAAAAATATTAATATGGAGTTCAGAGGTGGGAGCAGTAGTTTCTTTAATTTTTCCGGGAAATGCCGGGACACTAGCCCTGCTAGTGATTAATCATTTTTTGTGTGTTTTGACTAAAGCTAACATCTACTAAAATCTATAAATATGATGATATATTCATGTAATGTCGACTTATTGTGTAGAAAATTTATATTCAAACACAGAGTTTGTCTTATATTTAAGATTTTCAAGTTCTCTAAGTCAAATTATCGTCTTTTTTACAGATTTTATCCTGGTTTATGAATTTAAGGAACAATATAATTTTTGCGATTTTTTTTCTTTTTCTTAACGGGAAATTTTTCATTTAATTTTTAATGTATAATTAACCTTACACATTTAAAACATGGAAACGATAAAAAGTTGGTGCGGCAAACAAAACAGATGTATTTAAATAATTTAAATGTCTTCATTTTAAGAAAAATGTTAGTTTATTCGAAATATAATCGCCTAAAAATAATCTGTAAACGAAAAAAATAATTTTTCTGATCTAAATAATTTACAGAAAAATAAACACTGACCTCATATTTATTTTCGCATTTTTTTTTAAATGTGAAAATAAAAATGTTGACCGACTTAAATTACTTTGAAAAATATCTTAAGCAGTGTATATTTTTCATGAGAGTTATATAGGATTGGCATGCATCCCAATCCTATAATATTAAATGACCAACGAAGTGTGCAAAAATACACAAGCCACGTCCCAAAAATTCAATCTAAAACGAAATTTGATTGTTGTTTCAAAAACCGGCTCCCACGGGCATATTTACAACAAAAAGAAACAATAATGGCTGTCACGTGATGTGTCCTCTACTACGTCCGCCATACCTGCGATTACAATCCTTCTTCTTTTTTCGCACCCAACCTCAAGGTGTTTCTTGGAGCTGATTGAAACGTTATTTAAGCTGAGATTTTTGTAGAAAAATAAGTTAGAAAAAATCAGCACACGGAACCTGAGGACAATGTTTCCACTTCTCTCGCCCTCCTGGGCTTGGGAAGCTGCCATTATTCAACACTCACACACACATGCTTACACACCTTGCTGACAAAAAGCGGCACACACACAACTGACTACACTATCCAAATCAATTCTCAACCCATGCATGCACTCACACACACACAGTCATACACTTATGCACCCTGACAAAAGGCGACGCATATATTAATACACTTATGCGTTCTAACACAAAGCATCAATCAAATGCCGATACTGTCGTACGCATATACACACTCATAAACTTCTAACTGAACAATTAATGTCTTGTATATATGAATATCTTTATCTTTAAATACTGTTTCCTTTTTCCATTCTTCCTTCATTTCAACTTTCATGCATGTTTTTTCTGTTTCAAACATTTTTATAACAATTCTAATGTAAGGGTGGATCTTAGCATTTTCTCTAAGACACAACCTCTTAACAAGCTACGGTCCATGCTGCTACAGTTATTTAAAAAAATCAATAAAATAAATTTTGTAAAAGTATTATTTACTTTTCCATTTGATTATCAGCAATTACTGGTCACACACATAGAAAACTTTTAAAACAATTTTATAGATTAATTTTTTATAATTAAATTATTTGAAGAAACCTATGGATGACCATACATGTAGTAAACTTATAAGTTTTATGTTTCAAAATACAGGGTGACCCTCCCCCAAAAATGTTATCCATGGAATCGTTAATAAAATTCACAATCCTTTCTGCAGTTTAACCGTATTTGGTACGGATGAACTTCAGTCTATGCCTGACTTGTCCACCAAGTTTCAGTCATGAATGTTCAACAATCTTTTTTTATTATTGCCATTCATTGATCCATGCTTCAAATGTGCACTTCTGTGTTGATAAATACTAAGTGCTACCTTTTATTTTATTTTTTTTTTTAACATAGTTCACCCTAGACAGGGCAGGCCGCCACTGTAGATATAAGGGGCTACTGAGAAGAAAGAAAAAGGAGACGGTTGGGGGGGGGAGGTAAACCTAAATTGTGATCTCACCTAGTGATCATTAAGAAGTCTTAGGCAGACGAAGACGTTGTCGTGAGGGACAAACAGTGGTTTCAACAGGATGGATTAACTGGGCACTCTTCAAATAATGTGTTGGGAGTGTAGGAGGGATACGTTTGGTGATCACCTCATTAGTAGGAGGTGTGATCCTGAATGGGCTTCACACTCACCAGACTTTTAACCCACCAGATGTTTATCTGTGGGGTTATCTCAAAGATAACGTCTATCAAAACAACCCCCATATCATTCCTGAACTAAAGAGGGCCTCTCAGTGTTAACAAAAAATGATATATCAGGTCGGTCAAATTCTTTGAGGTAGAATTATTTTGGGTCAAATTCTCCGGTGGGAGATTCGTTGGAAAGACCCTTATAACATCGTTATAAATGCCTAAAATCCTATCACACGAAAGGAAATTTATTTATCTAAAAATTTCCTAATGTGCATTGGTTTTTTTATAACTTATTAGTGAGATACAAAAACTGAACATATCCGTTTTTTATAGATTTTGTTCCAGAACAAAATGATTAAAAAAATGACGTAAATAAATTTTTAGTTGATTTTTTTTAACATGACTTTAGTATATTTACATTTTAACCTCATTGTTCATTTTAGGAAAAAAAAATTTGCGACAAGAAAAGCTCCAGATATCAGAAAAATTCTATATAAACGTACAGAAATAAATATAGAAATGCTTAGATCAATTTCTATATTTTATTAATATAGAGAAAAACATTTCACGAAAGAAAAGCAACGCTTCTTTTATAACAACAACAACAACAACAAAAGGTTTATTGAAATAGGAAGAAGTAAAAAGTTTGCTGCTGCCTTGTTAATGAATATATCTTCGGTGAAGACAGCATCACATGATGTTGGTGACGAAGGCAGAGGACAAGATGAGACGATCCGTTTTGACTGGTGCCAGGGAACCGTCTGCCGATCGTCTGCCATTTCTAAAGAGGCTGAAGTAGTCCTTTAGAGAATTAATGATATCAATGCGCCCTGCGAGCTGATTGGCCAACATTTAGCCAAACCACCTCACAGGGACACTGATACGCATTAAGAAGTAAACATGATTCATGACTGCTACAAACGAACTTAAATCGACGCCATTTAATGAACTCTTTCAATAGGGAGTCTATAACTGCACAGGTGATTACTTTCATACTGTGGCTGTGTTTTTTGTGCGTTTCTGTTATTGGAATCGGTAATTGTATTGGAATCGGGAATTTAGAACAGAATCGGTAATTGTATCGGAATCGGGAAAAATATTGGAATCGTCCCATCACTACTCACAATATCATGTCTTATTTCATTAATGCCTTCTTCCCTAAATTCCAAAACTTGCCCCTTGCACACTTTTTCATCACAATTAGTATCACCCCCACTTAGCTCTAATCAACCTGGCCAATCTCGTTACACCTGCCACTGAAATCACCGGGTTCAAATATTGAGTAAGATACATATTATCAGCAGCACCGTACTCTGCAGTCAGATAATAATATTAAAATAATCTTTTTTTAATCGCTAACAAATAATAATATATTATTTTATTTAATTTCTATTACTTATTTAGAGATCCGATTTTTTTTTATTACATGAAAAACATATCTTATCTTCAACATGCTTTCATTTCACTTGCTATATAAACCAACATGGCGCCCTGCTGCTGAATATACCCACCAAACAACACATGATTTCCTTCGATTTCTTTTTCTTTTTCTTTTATGTAGTAAAATATTTTCAGATAAATAAATATTTATTTAAACCGTAATTATCGAAGTGACCAGGACTTTTACGCAAATCGAAAATATTCTTTTTCAGTTTATGCGAACCTTATTTCTAGTCAGGATCTTGAACTTGCTTTTTACTATTTTGCTTGACAGACACTCATTCAAAAGAAGAGTCTAAATAAATCTTAGAATGAAAGCTTTTAATACAAAATGATTGTTTACATTGCTTGCATATGTATGTATGTATACTCATTGGTTTTTAATATCATTTTCTTTTTTTTTCATCAGTAGCAAATAATATTTTATTTAGTCTTCATTATGTATCTAGAAATCCCATTATTATTATTATATTTTTAGTATGTACTTTTCTTACATAAAAAAACGTATCATTTTATCTTCAACATACTTTCATAATCCTTACTGTATAAATCAACATGGCGGAATAAGTTAATAATAAATTAAATTTTACATACATTGTTTTCTATGTATAATAACAGTTTTCACAAAATTAAAACAATTTGGGGTGTTAACTCTTGCTTTTACTTATTTTGTCGTTTAATCCCTACATTCCATGAGCAATATTTCTGATAAAATGGTGGAAATTGCTGTTGGCTAGGTCGGCTGTTATTTTGAGTGGGTGGTATGTGGATATTTTAAATCCTTCAATTGTCATTCTATCTATCTCATTAACCCTTATCCTCGAGTGTTTTTAGCCTTGATAAGTGGTGACTCATTAGCAAAAAAGTATTTTGTTAAAGTCATGGCTGCCGGCGTTTTCCTTTATTTTATTTATAACTTGAAAATTGATAATTATAGAAATTTTAAAAATAAGAATAAAAATATTAATATGGAGTTCAGAGGTGGGAGCAGTAGTTTCTTTAATTTTTCCGGGCAATGCCGGGACACTAGCCCTGCTAGTGATTAATCATTTTTTGTGTTTTTTGACTAAAGCTAACATCTACTAAAATCTATAAATATGATGATATATTCATGTAATGTCGACTTATTGTGTAGAAAATTAATATTCAAACACAGAGTTTGTCTTATATTTAAGATTTTCAAGTTCTCTAAGTCAAATTATCGTCTTTTTTACAGATTTTATCCTGGTTTATGAATTTAAGGAACAATATAATTTTTGCGATTTTTTTTCTTTTTCTTAACGGGAAATTTTTCATTTAATTTTTAATGTATAATTAACCTTACACATTTAAAACATGGAAACGATAAAAAGTTGGTGCGGCAAACAAAACAGATGTATTTAAATAATTTAAATGTCTTCATTTTAAGAAAAATGTTAGTTTATTCGAAATATAATCGCCTAAAAATAATCTGTAAACGAAAAAAATAATTTTTCTGATCTAAATAATTTACAGAAAAATAAACGCTGACCTCATATTTATTTTTGCATTTTTTTTTAAATGTGAAAATAAAAATGTTGACCGACTTAAATTACTTTGAAAAATATCTTAAGCAGTGTATATTTTTCATGAGAGTTATATAGGATTGGCATGCATCCCAATCCTATAATATTAAATGACCAACGAAGTGTGCAAAAATACACAAGCCACGTCCCAAAAATTCAATCTAAAACGAAATTTGATTGTTGTTTCAAAAACCGGCTCCCACGGGCATATTTACAACAAAAAAAACAATAATGGCTGTCACGTGATGTGTCCTCTACTACGTCCGCCATACCTGCGATTAAAATCCTTCTTCTTTTTTCGCACCCAACCTCAAGGTGTTTCTTGGAGCTGATTGAAACGTTATTTAAGCTGAGATTTTTGTCGAAAAATAAGTTAGAAAAAATCAGCACACGGAACCTGAGGACAATGTTTCCACTTCTCTCGCCCTCCTGGGCTTGGGAAGCTGCCATTATTCAACACTCACACACACATGCTTACACACCTTGCTGACAAAAAGCGGCACACACACAACTGACTACACTATCCAAATCAATTCTCAACCCATGCATGCACCCACACACACACAGTCATACACTTATGCACCCTGACAAAAGGCGACGCATATATTAATACACTTATGCGTTCTAACACAAAGCATCAATCAAATGCCGATACTGTCGTACGCATATACACACTCATAAACTTCTAACTGAACAATTATATATAAATATCCTCATCTTTAAATACTGTTTCCTTTTTCCATTCTTCCTTCATTTCAACTTTCATGCATGTTTTTTCTGTTTCAAACATTTTTATAACAATTCTAATGTAAGGGTGGATCTTAGCATTTTCTCTAAGACACAACCTCTTAACAAGCTACGGTCCACGCTGCTACAGTTATTTAAAAAAATCAATAAAATAAATTTTCTAAAAGTATTATTTACTTTTCCATTTGATTATCAGCAATTACTGGTCATGCACATGGAAAACTTTTAAAACAATTTTATAGCTTAATATTTTATAATTAAATTATTTGAAGAAACCTATGGATGACCATACATGTAATAAACTTATAAGTTTTATGTTTCAAAATACAGGGTGACCCTCCCCCCAAAATGTTATCCATGGAATCGTTAATAAAATTCACAATCCTTTCTGCAGTTTAACCGTATTTGGTACGGATGAACTTCAGTCTATGTCTGACTTGTCCACCAAGTTTCAGTCATGAATGTTCAACAATCTTTTTTTATTATTGCCATTCATTGATCCATGCTTCAAATGTGCACTTCTGTGTTGATAAATACTGAGTGCTACCTTTTATTTATTTATTTATTTTTTTAACATAGTTCACCCTAGACAGGGCAGACCGCCACTGTAGACTTAAGGCGCTACTGAGAAGAAAGAAAAGGGAGAAGGTTGGGGGGGGGGAGGTCAACCTAAATTGGGATCTCAACTAGTGATCATTAAGAAGTCTTAGGCAGACGAAGACGTTGTCGTGAGGGACGAACAGTGGTTTCAACAGGATAGATTAACTGGGCACTCTTCAAATAACGTGTTGGGGTGGTAGGAGGGATACGTTTGGTGATCACCTCATTAGTAGGAGGTGTGATCCTGAATGGGCTTCACACTCACCAGACTTTTAACCCACCAGATGTTTATCTGTGGGGTTATCTCAAAGATAACGTCTATCAAAACAACCCCCATATCATTCCTGAACTAAAGAGGGCCATTACAGCTTAAGTCAGTGTAGTGCTAAGAGAGGAATGTGTCAGATGGTATTTTGGGGTACTCTGTACATTGTTTTCGACCGAATATAATGAATATTTTATTAAAAGATGTTTTGCAATATTTCGGAACTTTTCGTATATGGGTTGATAAATCGTATTATTTGTAGTCTAGATTGGGCGAAACGTTGTAAATATAACAGCAAGATGCGAATAGAAATCTGAATAATCTCCAAAATACATGTTTTTCAGTGTGCATATATTTATGAAAATTAGTGGAATTAATCTTATCTTTTTTTTTTACCAAAAAACGTGAGGTGAACATTTGCACCAAACTCGATACTGTTTAGTTTAGAAAGCTCATTTATCTTTTCTATAGTAACGGAAAGTGAAAAGTTCAAATGTAATTTATTTTATAATGAAGTTCATAAAAAGTCTATGAAACACAAAAGACATAATGAAAATAATGTTTTTTTCAGCTAATTATTTAATAGCATCTAAATATCATAATTATTCTTAATAAATTAACTTTTATTAACAATAAACCATATTTATGCGTTGGAGTGTAGACTTTCGTGAAAATGTGTGAGTTTTTTTTATTTAACTAGCTATTTTTACTTTTATTTATTTTCACAAGTTAACAATTATAATTTTACAGCAAAAGAAATAATATTTTAGTTCTAAGGTAGAAAACTCTTATTATATTCTTCAATTAAAATGAGTTATCTCCCTTTTTAGGGGATTATTTAACAATGCTTCATATTACCAGTCGTTTGGAGCGAACTGAGTATTTTTTTTTTAACAGATTGCAGCAAATTATTTTATTATAATACCAATAACATTGTACAACAATAAAAAAAAAAAAATGAAAATTAGCTAATCGGCACCAAAGTTTGATTTGTGAGTTTAAATTTTATTTGGGTCTGACTTTGAAAATCCGACAAGATAACTTTATATGTTAGAAGAAGAAAAATGCAGAACGCTTGTGTCGAAATGTTGTTTTTTTTTGTTGTTTTTTATTTTTTAAATAAAACCAGGTTTAAATCAGTAGGAAATAGATTACAAACAGCTATATTCGATGAAGTCTTTTTTCTTTTTCTTTTTGATAATGAAAATATGACAAATAGTTGCCGAAACGCTTGTGTACCCCTTGAAGAAAGATTAAGAAAAATATTCGCCGGCCGATTTTTGCTGAATCATGTTTACAAAAATGGCGATTAAAAATTGGGTTTTTCCAATCTTCTAAATATAACAGGGAGCAGCCAGTACATTTCCATGGAAAAGGGTTAAGAGAAAACAGCTGCTGCTGATGTCCAGATCGTGGTAAAAAAACAAACAGTGACTCCTGCTGCTATCGTTTTTCCAATATGGCGTCTTTTTAAAAATGTAAACAACATCGCGGTCTTGTTGAACCGCGACAATGCGAATATGTGGAACAAATTAAATATTAAAATGTGTAGCAGTTACCTCCTCCTTTCAAAACATAACTACACCGGTTTGCCGGTAGGTGTCGCTTTTTCACCGACAGGTGGCACTGTAAAGCGACACCAGAGTTATCTGCCATTCTTACTATAAAAGCCATTGCAAACGGAAAATCCATCTCTTTTTCACCGACCAGCATCGGCAGAAGTGCGCTGGCACCAGCGCTCCATCTCTCTCACTCTTCTCTGGTCGACAGAACGACGCTAATACACTAGCGTTTCGTCTCATGCTTTTCTTCTCAATCGGCATAACAACTACCAACACACGTGGGCAAACAACGGTAAGAGTTCTCAACTCGTTTTCTTTGTGTTCGGCTTTCAAAGACTTTTCCTACGCCGGATTCATTTCTTATACCTTTTCAAGAACTGTTTTTCCATCGACACACATGCATACATCACACACTTCACCATTCCACGTACACACACGTTCAATAAACGTTATCTGAACTACTTCATTTTTGTTTATTAATTATTACTCCGTCTTTGCATGCAACATTGCTTGATTTACTGAACACGTTTATAATCGGGGGAACACGACCCTCGATCCGAACAAATGCAATCGATAATCGCTAGTGTATCTTACATGATAATGAACTATTCTAGACTAGGTTATCTATTAGAAAAATTACCTTAGGGCACTAATAAATTAGTGGGAAAAAAGAAAAGAAAAGAATGCAACTTGGAATTGTTTTTCCAGAGCAAAGCATGTGTGGAAAATTTTCAAAAAGTGGAATTTGAAGAAAAATTTTGGCACAAGAATAAGATTGCTAGAAATACCTACCGGGCGTTGCCCAAGATGTAGTGAAATTATTTTAGTTTTTCTTTTTATTTGCTGGCAAATTTTAAAACTTATACAGAAAAGGAAATACAATTTGTGTTGTGAGGTAGATGTTCCCGAATTTGCGTTGTTGAAAGGTGAAGTAGTAAGGATTTTTTTATATCTGCTAGTGGCGGTTATTTGATAAAAGCCGCATATGAACATGAGGTAAGTTGCAGTGACTGTGTTCAAATTCGTTTCCATAGAATTACTTCAACAATTTCTTAAAATTTGAACTGTCAGGTCATTAGGTTGATGCTCCTCGTTGCTGTTGTCCGTCATGTTTCTTCAGGAAAAGTTTTTTACATGAAAAAATAAATGTTGTTTCGAGTCACCTTTGGTGAAGGTTTGGCTAGTCGCCAGTGACTAGTTTGTCTTGTCCACAATGTTGCTTCGAATCCTCAGTGAAGGTTCTATTTTCTTCCGTGAAAAAAAATATTTCCTTTAAGTCACCTTCGGTGAAGGTTTGGCTAGTCGCCAGTGACCAGTTTGTCTTGTCGACAATGTTGATTAGAATCTTCAATGAAGGGTTTGTTTTTTTTTTGCGGAAAAAATGTTTGCTTTGTTTTTTTTCTGTGAAAAAAAATGTTTGCTTTGTGTGAAAAGAATTTAAAAAAAATTTTTTTTTATGTCAGCTGAGGCAAGGGAAAATGGTTTTAAGTCGCTGAGAATATTTACGCATGTGCGTTGTAATGGTGTCGGTGGACCCATTTTTTTTTTTAATATTCTCCATGTGTGCGCTAACGCAGGTAGAATGTAGCAGAAAAAGTTGCTTGAAAACAAAACGACAGTCCAGTATAAGAGAATTTTCTTACGCGAGAACGCGTTTACTCTTTTAGAGTGGGTATTTTTATTTTCGATTTGAAACTGTTTTCTGGGATTTTTTTTAATTTGTTTGTTTCAGTGAAACATGTCTGGTTGAAAATGTCTTTTAGGTTTTACTTTTCAGTGAAAAGTGTTTTTTTGTTGTTTTATTTATTTTAGAAAAAATATTTAGCCGACATTAAGTTTTAATGGGCCTGACAGTTTGTTCGTGTACTTTAAATGACTAAGAAAAACGAAGAAAACCAACAAAACCATCGAAGGCTGCATGTTCTCAGGTCACCAGTATAGTAAAATAGGTCCCTCATTGTCAACCAAGCTCCAGCCCCTGTCTCATCGCCGCAATGTAGCATCCTTGCTTGTTTTACAAATACTTCAATAGATTATGCTCGGATTAACTGGCTACTCTGGTGCCCCCTCGACGTAAATTCACTAGACCAACTCGACAATCAGCTAAATCCCATCCATTCACTGTGGAGGTCCCCAGATGCCGGAGAGCTTTCTACACAAATAGCTTCTTTCCTTGTGCTGCTGGCCTCTGAAACTCCCTCCCTGCCCCTTGTTTCCCCGACGGTACTGACATGCAGAAATTTAAAACTAATGTAAACAGACATCTCACTGCGCAGCTCCCAATTTAGGTTGACCTCCCCAAACCTTCTCACTTTTTCTCAGTAGCCCCTTACGTCTACAGTGGCGGCCTGCTTTGTTTGGGGTGAACTATGTTAAAAAAAAAAAGAAAAAAAGTCAGGCCAAACAATAATAAAAAAAAAGAAAGAAATAAGAACGAATTGAAAATGTCAACGAGTAAAAAACGAAATTTGATACTAAGCTTGACCGTGAAATCCAACCTAGAAAATATACTAAAAGAAGAAAGATTTTTTATCTCATTTCAATTCCTCGTTTTGGTCTGAAGAAGTTGATTCTTTATGAAGAGTACAACCAACAATGTGTGTATGAATAAAAATTTATACTACAGAATAGCTTTACTTGTTATTGAGCACTTTTTATAAACACTGGAGTTTCAACGGATTAACATCTACAGAAACTAATATAATACATGTAACATCACTCTCTCTCTCTCTTTATATATATATATATATATATATATATATATATATATATATAAATGAATAAATTCGAAAGTATATATATATATATATATATATATATATATATATATATATATATATATGTATATATTATACACGCGTCATTAAAGACCACAGAGTTTTCTCTGTTCGTTATCTTTCTAATGAATTTCTCGACGCGGCGAGCGATTCGTCAGTTTTCTGGTGTTAATTGGTGGAGTATGGCACCTAGCGTTGTGTCGTTGGACATTCCTCTAGCGCTTTCGGTCTCTCGACCGTCTTCAGGAGGCTGTGTCTTATTGTTACTAAAAGCCGTATTTATAGTTTTATTATTAATTATGTTGCTCGCCGCGTCGAGAAATTGACAAGAAAGATAGTGAAGAGAGAAAACTCTGTGGTCTTTAACGACGCTTGCATAATAAATGACTTGCTGCCGAAATATACATATATGTATAAATGCGAAGTATATATATATATATATATATAATATTATGATAAATAACTTTGAAATATATATATATATATATATATATATATATATATATATATATATATATATATATATATATATATATATAGGCAATTAAGCTACACAGAGGCTCCTGCGTTTCATCCCCGGGGGAAATCTTCAGACTAAAATGCATGGAGTTAGTTTTGCCGGGTGTTTTTATATACACGGCTAGCTAGTTAACCAATCAGATTCTTTGTTGTTCTCTTAGTCAATCGTTAGGCTTCCCACGAACAAAAGTCCGGTTAGTTTTTCTTCCTATATCCTGTTCTATTGTTCTGTTTTCTATAGGGTGGTCTATATCCTGTTTCTTTGTTGTGTCAATATAATGGGTCAACTTATTATAACACGTGATTCTTTGTATTTCTATTTTCTAGCTTATGCATCGAGCACTGTTGAAGTAAATACTGAAAATTGATACATAAAAAATTATATCTCCTTATAAAATTTCATGTGGATACATGAAATAGTAATATATTTATTTATATATATATATATATATATATATATATATATATATATATATATATATATATATATATGAGGCCTGTCTAAAAAGTATCTGACCTTAGGTCAGAAAAAATATTTCAAATACGTGACGGGGTTGGGAACCAAATCCCCTTCAAAGTAGGTCCCTTGTGCTTGCATACACTTAGCTCACATATCCATTCACTGCCGGAAACACCTCTGGAAGTCTTCTTTTAGAATGGTGTTCATCTCCGCCGTCGCGTTAGATTCAGCAGGTGTTTGGAGAAGATGCGATGTGTAACACAAATTAAAGAGTGGTTCAACCGATTAAAAAATGGCCGCACATCAGCGGAGAGTGACCAGCGTTCTGGCAGGTCTCCAACTGCTTCGAATGCAGCTGCTGTTGAGAGGGTGCGAAAAAAGAGATAATGCGGAACGCGACGGCAGACATGAACACCATTAAAAAAGAACAATAGTCAACAAAAAATTAAATAAAACTTATCAGTAAGTTATTCTGGCTTCCAGTTTTTATTACAATTTATTTAACTCCGTTATGGAATGTTACCTGAAACCTGACCGGCTAGACCTCGATACATCCGACTCGGATTTTACTGACAAATGGTGGCACTGGAGGAAAATGTTTTAAGGATTCCTTACAGCGCGCGCTAAAGTTATCTTGAAACACGGCTGTAACAGGTACTGAAAAATATACTCTTCTGTTACATCATGTTTCCACTCCAATTTATAGAAATTTATCTGAATGTGATAATAACGAAACTGCCGTGGACATTTACTTGCTACCTGGCGTCAACAACCAGAAGAAAGCCTTGAACAATACCTTCAGATTCTAAAGACATTAAGACATGAGTGTGAATTTACAGCCTTAACTGTGAACCAAGCGAGAAATACTTTTTATCAGGAACGCATTTATTAATAGAATACAGTCCAACCCAATAAGACAAAGACTACTAGAGAATAAAGATCAAGACTTGTCAACAGCTTATGAACAACCCCTAACGTTGGACATGGCACAGAAGCAGTCTGTCTTCTATTTAAAACCCAAGGTTTTGGGAGCTGCTATTGTAGCCCCTCCTCTGCAGGTTCAAAATTCTTCCATTGTTCAAGGTACTCCCACACCCCCTTCTAACAATCACGAACAACTTATCACTGCCGCCTCAGCTGGATCCACATGATACTTTTGTGGCCTCCCTATACATTTTCGTTCGTCCTGCCCGGCTCAAGGCGTTAGTGTGGTAAGAAGGGACATTTTTCGAAAGTTTGCCGGTCAGCTTCTTCATAAAAAAAACGTTCACCTACTCTTACTACTGTATCACAAATTACAGTATCAGCTGTGTTCCCGGGCTGCCTCTCAAAGACAATTGTGAGGGTTAAAATAAATGGATTGACTAACCATGCCCTTATTAATACATGCAGTTCCAAAAGTGTTATTAATGCCAGTATCGTAAAAGCGAATAAATGAGAAGTCTTTCCTTGTTCCAACCAAATATCAATGGCAAATTCATCTAAATCGTCCCATGTAATTTGATACTGCATGGTTAAAATGAAACTAAAAGGAAACTCCTATCAAGGGATCAAATTATCGGTAATGAAAAACCTCTGCTGCAAGGTAATTTTGGGTCACAATTTCCTAAAACAACATGTGTTGAAATCCCCTTTGGTAGTCCTAAGCGTATGCGGACTAGCAGCTGTCAAAGTGCAGCCCACGTCACTTTTTACAAACTTGACTCCTGACTGCAAACCAATAGCAGTAAAATCAAGACGCTATTCACAAGAGGACAAACGGTTCATAGCAACAGAAGTAACAAAACTACTTAAGGAAGTCATTATAGAGCCAAGTGAATCTCTATGGAGAGCCCAGGTCCGCATAACAGCTACCGAAAATCACAAGAAAAGGAAGGTCATTGACTATTCCCAGACCATCAACAGATACACATTACTCGATGCCTATCCACTGCTTCGTATTAACAAAATGATTTCTAATATTGCTAAATATCACATTTTCATTACTTTAGACCTCAGAAGTGCTTACCATCAGGTACCTATCAAGCCATAGGATAAGCCTTACACGGCATTCGAGGCCTGCGGTTACCTATACCAGTTCTACCGAATTCCTTTTAGGATAACAAACAGTGTTCTAGAGGGTTATAGATGAAATAATCTCCAATGAAAAATTGAAGGGTACTGTTGTGTATATAGACAATGTCACAATATGCGGACATAACCAAGCTGAACATGACCACAACCGTAAACGATTCATGGCTGCTGTCAAGAAATATAATCTGACATTGAACAGTGAAAAATGTTCCTACAACTTGAAAAGCAACAAGCTATTGGGATACATTGTCAAAAATGGCACCATGACGCCGGATCCCGAGTGACTGAAACCCCTAATGGAATTACCAATCTCTAGAAACATGCCGGCCTTACGACGATCCCTCGGTATGTTCGCCCACTACTTCCAATGGGTTGCATCTTTTTCAGAAAAAATACACCCATTGACGCAAGTATCTACTTTTCCTTTGTCCTGTTCCGCCATCAAAGCATTTCAAAACATGAAAAGGGACATTGCTCAGTCTGCCATTTCTGCTGTGGATCCTTTTATCCTTCTATTAGTTGAGACGGATGCCTCTGCCTGTGCGATAGCTGACTCGCTGAGACAATCCGGTCGTCCTGTAGCTTTTTTTTTCAAGAACACTTTCACGGTCTGAGTGACGACACGCGGCAATAGAAAAAGAGGCACACGCCATAGTTGAGGCATTACAAAAATGGAGGCATTACTTAATGGGTGATATTTTTAATTAATCACTGACCAAAAGTCGGTCTCGTTTATGTTTAAGCTGAAAACAACTAGCAAAATAAAAAACGAGAAGATAGTGAGATGAAGAATGGAGCTTTCTTGCTACTCATTCGACGTCACTTACCGCTCTGGTAAGGAGAATGCAGCGGTCGACACGCTTTCAAGGGTATCTGGCCTGGTAACCAGCTCAGATGATCTTAAGAATATACACAGGGAATTGTGTCCCCCAGGTATTACAAGAATGACTCACGTAGTCAGGATCAGAAACTTGGCGTATTCTTGTAAAACAAATTACAAACTCTTGTCGGGTATGCGCAGAAAATAAGCCCAGGTTCTACAAACCTCTATCCAGCAACACTCATTAAGGCCACACAACCTTTCGAAAGGCTTAACCTTGATTTATCTACCCTCTACAACGAAAAATAAATACATGCTCACAATAATAAACGAGTACTCAAGATTTCTATTCGTCATCCCCTGCCTAGATGTAATGGCTGCAACAGTAATTCAAGGTTTTTGCTCCATTTTTGCCGATTTTGGAGTACCCACATATATCCACTCAGATGGTGGATCTGTTTTATGTTGGATGAACTCAAGCAATTTCTGCATTAACAAAGAGTAGCTGTAAGTCGAACAACTCCTCACAATCCTCAAGGAAATGGACAATGCAAAAAATACAATGGCATAATATGGAAGACAGTACAGTTGGCGGCCGCAAATCGCAAGAGTCCGATCTCTGATTGACAAAGTTTTATCCCCATGGCCTTATACGCTATTAGGATTCTATTATGTACAGCAACAAACGATACTCCACATGAGAGGTTCTTCTCATTCCCACGATGAAGCTCAACAGGTACATCACTCCCCTCGTGGCTCGCACAACCTGGAAGAGTTTTACTAAAACGTCATGTTCATCACAGTAAATATGACCCATTAGTGAGCGAGGTAGAATTAATCAAAGCGAACACCCAGTATGCACTGGTTCGAAATTCGGAAGGAAGGCAATCTACTGTCTCCTTAAGGGATCTAGCCCCGGCAGGGAATGTATATGAACATAGAACTACTTCAGAAGGATATACAGCCCCGGTTCATGGAACAAATCTGACCAACTTAGGTGATCTTGTGCCATATACGTCAAGTCCAGAGTCCCTACAAAACGAATCTGAATATTCTAACAGAGTCCAATCTGACTCTAGTTCTGACGACCGATGAGTACCACGAAACCGGCTTCACCCAATATCTGAGACAGATACTCAATCTTCAGTCACCAAGCGACCGAAGCGACAACGAAAACGACAGCATTTCGGAGCAAGATCTTTTAGACCTAAGTCAGCCACACAAGAGAGTCCTGAAACGTTGTCAAGTCCCGAGGAGCCTAGGTTAGAGATGGATGCCGGCCACGAACCACCAAGACACCCTCAAAGAACCCGCAGCAGGCCAGGTCGATGGGATGACTTTGTTCCCTACGAATAAGTAGGTAGGTGGGAGAGAATGTAGTATCAAAGTTAATTGATACCCATCTTATCCCTTGTTAATAATGGAATATGCTACATTCGTGTAGTATTAATATGCTACATGAATGTTTCATTATTAACAATATTTTGTCCTATTTGTAACAATAGGCAACGAAAAGTTAAATAAAGCTTATCAGTAAGTTATTCTGGCTCCCATTTTTTATTACAATCAGTTTTTTTATTCATTTAAAAATGCCAAGCTATAAAAACAAGGAAGTGTTGGCTAAGTGTTGTTTGAATCTGTTTAGAAGCTGTTATTTAAAAAAAAAAAGGTATGGTTATTTTTCCACTGTAGTTTTGAGTCGTCTCATGATTATCTGTATTTTGTAAATTTAAAAACAATGACAATTTTATTTTGTATTTGAGAACTTGATTCCCTGCATTTTTGTTTTTTATTCCTTCACTCTAGTCATTCCCCATGAAAACGCAGGGCGTTTGAAATATTGAATTATAATAACAAAAAATGATTAAAAGACGACATTCTTTTATGCTTCAAAGATCACCCACACATCATTATATATATATATATATATATATATATATATATATATATGAAAATATGCTGCCTAAATACACACAATTTAAACTACATGATGCAACCGCACATGAAATGGATACCGGGAACTTCAGAGTTAACTTAATCAAGCAACAAATTGCCATTGCCAAAGAAGTTATTACCCACACCTCTGAAATTCACGAATTTGAAATACATGTTTGAAAATGAAAAAAGAGAAATTCACACCCACTATTAAATACACATATAGAGAAAGGGGGAAAATTGGGCGATTTACAACGGAATGTATATAGTGAGGGAATAGGATGGATAATATATTTAATATATATATATATCGAGAGAGAGGGAGGTTGTACAATTTGTAACGGAAGTCATATAGTAAGGGGGAAAGAGAGCAATACATATATAGAGAGAGGGGGGAAATTGTATGATTTACAACTTAAGGTATATAGGGAGGAGAAGGAGGAGATATCATAACCAGGTCAATCTCTCTGGGTCACCTTACAGACGCTTAACCCTAAGTTCTTTTTAATCGTCTATGAAGGTCTGAAATTCAAATTATAACGTCTGCAAATCCTCAGTTTGGCGATTGAGAAATAAATTTGGAGGGAGAGGGGAAGGGAAAAAATGGAGGTGGGATAGAAGAAGGAGGAAAAACCCCGAAAACATGCCTCAAAGACAGCCGAGACCATGTCAGAATGTCAGGCAATATTTTTTTTTTTAATTATCTATGTTTCGTCAATAAATTAAACAATTATCAAAAATAGATGCAATAATAATAATATTAGTTGTAACTTTAAGATTAAATACCAGTCTCCCAGTCAATAATTATATTTACACCTCTACATACCTCTACGTCAAATATTAACTAGTTTTGCGTTATTATGAAGTAATCAGATAGCCGGAATGTGAGCACCATGAAACTAATTCTAATTGTAGATAATTCTGATTGAATTATAATCATACCAATCGGAGAACTACCAATCAATCCTAGTATTCGCTACGGCAACCAAATCTAATGGCGGAGCAATAATATCATCGAGACCCATGCGATCACTTAAACCCCAATGATAGCAGTCACAATACCATCAATAACTATAACGTTATTATAACACTAATACTCAAAACCAGCAACAGTGTCACCGATCACCATAATGAAGATACTAACAGCATAATTTTAAGAGACTGGTCGAGTCAATGGTTGAACAAGCAAAATTAGTTTTTAAACAATTTGTTTTAAAGATCATCTCATTAGAATCACTGGAAAATACTCGTTTTTGAAATGTGTTTGTATAGAATGTAAATATCTTTGTAACTACAAGAGCTGAGCTTCTAAAAATTGGTTGGTCAACTGTGGCCATGACCTGAAAATGTGTCTAAAATCTGGCTTTGAAGTCATTTGAAAACAACTCTTGTCATTGTTTATCCAGTGCTTTGGAGTCACTGAAAATTGAACTCTGAATATAGAAAATAAGTGATACATGAAAAATACCCAAACATAAATTAATATCAAAATGTATGTTTACTTGCCTCCCCACGAAGGCAGAGTTAGACACAAGATCGATTTTAAAGGTAGAGAAAATCCAGTTCCCCCAAAAGAGAAACTCTGGATTGGGACAAAAATTAAAATTGCCTCAGTTTAGAAGGATCTCTCCTTCACTGACAGAACATATATTAACACTTTTATTCTAGCCAAAAGTAATAGTCGTCTTTTGAAAAATGAAAGACTATCACCACTTAAAAATGGCAGAAATATTTTTATATTATTTTGTTTTGAGCAGTTTTTTAATTGCATTCTTTAGATTTCGTTTATAAAAAAAAGTTAAATTCACAGAGTCGCTGGAACATAAACAGGAAGAGTTGATCGAGTTAACAACTGGACCAGCAGTGCTAGTCAACAATCGGACAAAATTGCTGGTAGTTATGACCATAGCAGCTGATCAAATGGACGAGTGTAGTGCAAAAAGCATCCTAAAAATAAAATGTGTTTCTTATTGATGGTCAGTTAGAATGGATGAAGTGAAGGCGAGTGAATATCCAAGACCAACATAACAAAAGGTTTTTGTAGAGGTCGATGACGCTTGTGACTCCATGTTAAAAGCAGTTAAATGAAATGTCCTTCTGGGGTGAAGAAGAAAAAGTAGACTACAATACTTTTTTATTTTAGCTGAACTGAAAAAGCGATTTAAGATATTAAAGACAGACAATAGTAAACTTCACAAAATATATGCCGCATTCCATAGCAAGTTCCATGCTGGGCTGATGAGTTGGAGAACCAGTCACAGATTTTCCACTCAGTATGACTCCCAAAATCCAATTGATTGTTCGAAGCGGAAAATATCTGTGTGGGTGTGCTTTGAAGAAATGTATTCATAAGCCAAGCCATTCTATTGGTCAATGGGTCAATTACTTCATGCTTAACTTTGTCTGTTTACATAAATAGAAAATAGTGCATGAAAACATGTGACTGCTACAGAGCCAATAATTTAATAGCATCTCGAGGCTGAAGATCAGATACAAATCTGAATAATGATCGATGGGGTTCCTGGGAGCTGGAACAGATTCTACACATTGATCTTAATAATAAGTGCCTAATAGGTGGCCTGAGGCGATTTTTTGTTTGCTAGCCACTAATTTCATGTCTTACAGGCTGACAAAATCGATGTGTCCAAAATGAATTCAATATTTGAATTTGTTGTAAACCACTCACGACACCATCTCCATAGATAACTGATCATATCATCTGGACAATCGGCAAAAGAAATGTGTAACAGATGGGTATGCACACATGTCAGAAATCAGTCATTTGTGAATTAGTTTTCAAAGATGTTTGAAGTGTGTCATTGGTCCAAGTGGATCGTCTTGCAAGTGAGTCTGCAAGGTTTGCTGAAGTGATGGGTATAAGTACGGCTGTATTGTTGTCAAAGTCAGTAGTGTAATGGGTCTGCACTGTTGTTTAAACTGATGAGTGAAAATGAATCTGCACTGTTGAAGGCGAGTCCACTAAGTAGTTCAAAGTGACGAGTGCAAATGAATCAGAACACATTGTTCAAAACTGATGAGTGAAAATGAATCTGCACTGTTGAAGGCGAGTCCACTAAGTAGTTCAACAGGACACATTGTTCAAAATTGATGAGTCCTTTGCCAAGGAGTTAATTAACAAATGTTCAGTTGTTGTGTAATTAATTAGCACATTTTAACTGGTGAAACTTTTCTTGTAGTGTTTTTGGTGGATATTGTTGATGAAAATTTGAGGCATTTTTGTACAAGATGAATATCTGGACATAGTTGGTCATGACGTCTTTTGCTGGAAAAGATTAGTAAGGCTCAAAGTATGATTGAGATGTTTGTTCAGGTATTTAGTAGCGTTGATATCATATCAGGTACTAAGTGATGACTTAATATTGCTGACACTTGTTTTAGCAGGGTCATCATTCAAAACCATGGTGAGTGAGGTCTGGTCTGGTCGATTCTTCTGTGGTAGTGTTATAAGATGGTATATGCACCATTTCCAGTTCGTCAGTGTATTCTGATATATTCTCTGCCCAGCTGTTGCCTGTTTAATCACATCAGGGTTACCACTTGTTGCAGGGGCCAACATATCATGATCGTCAGTTTTGTAAGTGGTCGCGCCAAAACAGGGATTTGCAAAATATAAATAATTGGTTTTACTTGGACAGGAGGTACAATTATGAATGGTTAGGTTCATTGATGTGGAGTGTTTCGTCAGCTCGCATCTCCAACAATGATGATCATGTGTTGATGTAACACTGGCCTGATGACTTCTCTGGTAGCTTCTCTAAAAGTGTACAATGTACTGTGTTTGAAAGAACAGCTCGATAGACTCAAAGAGAAATTTTCCTGAAAATGACAGGGTTTGTCCTTAGGACAAAGGTATTGACAAGTATTGTAGTCCGTTATTGTACTAAAAAGTACAGAGTGTGTCCTGAGAAGGACAGCATAATCTCAAGAAACCGGTTGAGTCAACGGCTGGATAAGTGGAGTTAGTCAACAGTCATATGAAGTTGCCAGAACATTAGCAGGAACAGCTAATTGAGTCAATACACGAATGAAATCTTGATAGTTATGACTGTAGCTGCTGATAATGTGGATTAGTGTAGTTAGCCAAACTGCAAAAAGCGTCCTGTTGCCAGACAGAAAAATTAATTTAATTTAATATGATCGCAGGGCAAGGGATAAGTAAGATAAGCGCCAATATCTGAATAGTAATCAACGCGCTTCCTGGGAGCTGGAACAGATACTATATTTTTAATTACTTACTTGCAAAAATGAAACAAGTATATTTTTTTTAAATAGCTTATTTACTATTTTTTATAATTAAAATGTTCTATTTTTTAAATAGTTTATATTAAAAATATTTTTTAAATACTTTATTTTGTTTTTTAAATAGTCTAATAGTTTTTTTTATAAATAGAAATTTAACTGAATTTAAATATATTAAACATCATAGTTATAATGTATCCAATACAGAATATTCCCAAATAAATGCTCTTTTAGTCGACAGTGCCAGAGAAATTCCTGTAGATGACTGTGGAAATTTTCTTGTCGAAAATGATGAGGGATTGTTTTTTGATAAAACAGCTTGTCTATTTCTGATTTAAAAACCGGAAGCTGTCAAGTAGACTATTTTTCTTTTACCAAAATGTAAGTCTTCACATTATCTTTTAGATAAGTAATTCTGTCTGTAATCTTATTGTCTTCATAGTTTGTCGTAGGCAAACTATTAATAAATGAAATGTCTCTGTTCACCACAAGTTCTTGTCATCTTTTACTTTCTATACATGTACACAGCCAATGTAACACACTGAATTTTAGCAATACCCAACGTTCTCAAAGAATTTTTTTATTTTTTTAACTTTTGTTCATCCCAAACAAGGCATATTGTCACTGAAGCATAAATGACTACTGTGATAGGGGTCAGATTCATAATAGAGCAACTTGGGTGGAGAACTGGGCAGCAATATGCTTGTTCACATTACATTTACATTTCTGCATGTTTGTACGGTCATGGAAACAGGGAGCAGGAAGGGAATTCTAAAGGCGAACTGTTCTAGGAAAGAAGCTATTAAAGTAGAAAATCTTCCAGCATCTAGGGACCTCTACAGTGAAGGGGCGGGATTTTCCTACTAGTCGGATGGGTCGGGATATTTACATTGAGGGGGTACAAGTGTAGTAAGTTCGTCGGAGTACATTCTGTGAAAGTACTTGTAAATCACGCACAGGAATGCAACTCTGTCGCGATGTGACAGGGTTGAAGCTTGACAGACAGTGTGGGACCTATTAGGTCAGAAATTCTATTATTATCAAATTATGCTCTAATAACCTTCAGGAAGGCATGAACTCCAATTCCCTGCAGCTATAGGTAAAATAGCAACATTTGTTTAATTATCGGTATACAATAAATAGATTCTGTATTTGGTATTAAATAATAATAAAAGGATTGCTTTACCATAAAATAAAGATTTTTATTATTGGAATATCTGTAAACAGATTAGACATTACTTTCTGGAAGATTTCTGCAGAATTTGCTTCAGAATTACTCTGTAGCAGTTAGATAATTATGATCTATTTCCATTTGCACTTGTATGTTCTCACTCACGGAGTGATTAGTATGCTGTTCGGCAAGAACACACTGGCATGTTCTCACTTGTGTAGTGATCTGTTAGGCGATAAGAACATTCTTCGCAAAGGCAGCTATTTCCGCTTCCACCCAAACCGTTTTCCCACGAAATATAAACAGTTCCATTTAAGACATCACCGAAACAAGTCCTATATATCTCTCTACTCGCTTCTAGACAAGAAAGAACTCGTGGACTCAATTCCATTTCTATAGTACAAACATGTCGGCTGAACCAACCTGTCTTATATTCTTGTTTTCTTAACTCTTTCTGGACAATATTTTGTGTTGATGAAACTGTTAAATAAAATTGATTTAAATTGTAGAGAATAAGTTTGTCTTTTTAACCGAAAACTTGGTCACCCTTTTCTTTATTCCAAACAAGGCCAATAAGAGGATACGGATGTCGCAACTCTACTACAGAATGTCGATCTCAAACAAGCTTCTCCCACAACTCGACAACTTTATCCATGTTGTTGAACTTGCATACCATGTTTAATGCCATAAACCTCCATATTTTTTTTTAGTTTTGTATTGCCTGTTTAATTTTTAAAAACTCAAATGATATATTTTTTATTTGTTGTGAAGTGATGACTACTTAACTATTTCCTGTTTGGCTGGGATCTTCCTTACATTATTTGAAAAGCATACATTCTTTATAGCGTTAAGTTTAAGCTTTCAAGGATGTCATAGAATTCTTCAACCACTTTCAGTGAATGAACATGGTTTCCTTTTCTTCTTGCTATGCATATTAAGGAGACACATTGTAAGGTTATTGAGACATTCCACTTGTAAATGACTGTTGCTGTCTGCTGGGAACAATGAAAATTGTAAGTTGAAATGGAGATAATGCCAGAGTAATTTTGTGTGAAAAGGATGTCCTCATTCCCAAAATGTGGTTTATCTCAGTGCATGAAAAACATAAGTAGCTGAATAAAAAACACTAGAATGTCTAATAACATAAATCATGGCGAGATGGAGATACATGATATATATTCGAAAATAAATGCTAGTAGAGACTATTATTAAACTGGACTAGCATTCAGTAGAGATAGAGTCATTTTGGTCATCTGTAAGTATAGAAGTCTGATTTTCTTTTATAAATCAATACTTCCAGGAGCTATTATTAGATTGGACTTGTGTTTAGGAGAGATGAAGACAAATTATAGATCATTTAGAGCATCTGTAAGTATAAAAGCCTGATTTTCTTTTATAAATACTTAAAGAGACTATTATTAGACCGGTTTAGTGTTTAGGAGAGATGGAGACAAATTATAACTCATGATGGCCGTCTGTAAGTATGAAAGTCTGACTTTTTTATAAATCAATACTTATAGGGGCTATTATTAAACTGGACATGTTCAGGAGAGATGGAGAAAACTTATAAGTTATTTGGATCATCTGTCACTATAAAAGTCTGATATTCATAAATAAATGTTTGTAGGGATTATTATTATGTTTAGGACAGAGCAGCAACAGTGGCTAAGGGAGAAAGGCTGGCTGGCAGCAGCAGCAGCAAGCCGTGAAATATTATTCGCTAGATCTGAACCCAGCCACATGCTGCCAAAGAAAAATAATAATTTGCATGAAGAACGAATTACAGTTGATGAAAAAGCACAATGGATGGGACTTTTTGGTACCACTCCGGATTTTATGACAGTTTAAACGCTGTTTAAAAAATAAAATTCATATGACTACCCCTATGAACATGGATACAGTACAGTACATACCTTATGAGCATCAATATGAATATATCATGTTGCAAACCTTTATGAATTATAAACGACTTATCTAACATCTGAGGAATCCAACAGATAGTAGTTGAAATTGGGACATCATTTCTGGGAACACAGTGCTACCGTTTGAATCAGTGTAGTAGCATTTGAATCATGAATATATACTGAAAAACATTTGATTTACATGGCATTGTATTGACTCATGAAAAAGTTTCTCTTTCATTTTCTTTTCTTTATTTATTTACTCTGTGATTTTGCTGCATTAAATCATTTGTTATCGAAGCTCTGTCTTCATTTATTCTCCAGATCTTTATATTCACTGTGTCATTGTGTTCCACCCTGTGATTTCTCGGCCTTTTGGCCGGGATCAAAGTGTAGTATCTGTTCCGGTGGATACTACACCCCATAGACTGGTATTGTCTTGGCCTTCGGGACTTGATTTACGCCGGTCTATGGGTTTGTCCTGTGCAGTTCTAGGAGGTCCACCCTCCCAGGCTTTGCCTCCCCTCTTTGGGGAGGAGTAAGTTTATTGCTTACTGCCTGAGGCGTCGCTACCGGGGAATGCCGACGGGGCTGCCCAGGCAATTTTTAATGGCCAGAGTGCTCACCTTCTTGGGCGCTGGCTTTTCAAATCCCACTTTCCGACCTTGTGTCACATCTTACCTTGTGGAAGGAAGATAAATAACATTGAGTTCCACCCTGTAGATATCCCGTTCACAGGAATCTAGCGAATCATACCCTGAGCCAAGATCTTGAATCTGGTGAAAAATAAATATTAATTTGTGTTGGAGATTATCGGCAATGGCACCCCTTTGAAAAACATATTTACCCCTGCCTTTAATAAAATTAACACCATATTTTAATCACACAAAAGTAAGTGTTATATTATGTATAAATGCATAATGAGAAAGGTTCACAACAAAGAATAAGGTAAACACGTGTTGACGCTTTTAAGACTTTATTGAGACTACTCATTTTGTAGATAGCGGGACCTCTTGTTAGTGTGGTGGTGGGAGGTTGCAGTCAAGGGGAATGGTATTAGATATAAGCGGAGATAACCCTTATCTAACATTAAGCAGAAATTCAGAATTTAAGCCATTAAGAATTTATTTTCAGAACCGCTAATGGACGTTTACCTCCAGAAATTAAAACTCTTACTTTTTTTACGTATTTTGTGACCTGATCTCTTATCTTTTGTAAAGCGGTCTTTAAATGATACCCACCTGTAACAGTATCGTGGGAACTATTTCCCTACGCTAACCAATGTAACCCCCAGCGTAGGAATATGAGAGAACTCTCTAGCGTCACTTCCAGGCTGAGGGCCCACCGAGCAACACTGTATTTATACGTTCAATAAAACCCTATTTATAACAACATATCGTTGATAGTTATTAAACTAACAATATAACATTAACAACAACCCTAACAAAACACTACATGGTGGCAGCGGAAAACACGCTAAATTGAACAAATACAGACTTTGAAAACAAAAAGAAATCTCGGTGAGAACAAAAAAATTAACAGCAAGCTATCAACGTGCCCCTCGAAAACGAAAAATAAAAACCCCGAAAATATCGCGTTGAAAGAGAACTGCTCGCAATTGTGTTCGGAGTTCAAAGATTCTGCATATACCTCTATGGTCGTCAATTCAAAGTACTCACTGACCACAAACCACTGGTCATGATATTGCAGAAACCACTAACGAGTGCACCCCCCAGACTACAACGGATAATGGTAAAACTACAGGGATACCGGATACACATAGAGTACATACCAGGGAAGGAAATGACTCTAGCCGATACATTAAGTCGCCTTCCCAGCACCGAAAACACAGACACAATTGACCTGGATGTTAGAGTTAATCTTGTGAGATTTAGTAGCGATCGCTTAAGTGAAATAAGGACTGAAACTAAAAAAGACCCAGTTCTCGATCAGCTACGTGAAACTATAATAACAGGCTGGCCAGATTCAATCAAGGAACTGCCACCTGCAATCCGGTCATATTGGTCATATAGAGATGAACTATCTCTAAATGATGGTATCCTCCTAAAAGGATCAAGAGTTGTTGTTCCAGAAAGTCAGCAAGAAATTATTCTCGATCAGCTCCATTACAGCCATCAAGGCATTGAAAAGACACGTTTTCATGCCAGAGACGCAGTATACTGGAACAGAATCAATGCCGATATTGAGAACATGATAAAGAAATGCTCAATATGCCAGGAAAATCTCCCTGCATAATCAAAAGAAACTCTACAGCCACACAACATTCCTAGCCGAGCATGGAAAGTTGTTGGTACAGATCTGTTTCACTTGAATGACCATGAATATTTGATCGTTGCTGATTACTACAGCAAATTCCCTATCATACACAAAATGACAGGTCAAAGTACAAGTAATATGGTTATCTCAGCAATGAAGCGGATATTTTCGGAACATGGTGTTCCCACTAAGGTGATCAGTGACAACGGACCACAATACTCCTATGAGGCTTTCAAAGCATTTGCTCAACAATGGCAATTTGATCATGTCACGTCATCACCAAGGTTTCCCAAATCAAATGGTTTTGTGGAGAGACAGATTCAAACTATCAAAAAGACATTACTCAAGGCAAAGCAAGCGGGAAGAGATCCTGATTTAGCGATGCTGTGCCTACGAGCAACACCCATCAACCACAACCTTCCAAGCCCAGCTGAACTGCTGAACAACCGCATTATGAAAACAAACATAATTGCGAAGATCCCAACTCCAAGGTTCACCAACTCAGATCATATCCGGGAAGAGTTGAAACACCGACAGGACGAACAAAAAAGATATCATGATCAAACAGCACATGATCTACCACCACTGGTCCCAGGACAAACTGTACGTGTGTTAGACCACCAAACAGGACAATGGAAACCAGCAACGGTAATGACCAAATGTAGCGAACCAAGATCCTACATTCTTAAATTCCCAGATGGATCCCAAAAGAGACGAAACAGAGTCCAAATAAGAGAGGCAGAAACAGCCACTCACAAAAAAGTCCGTTTCAATGATCACATCACCTCATCAAATGACAACACACACTCCAACACAAGTAACACCTCAAACCGGAAAACTCAAAAACAATCAACACTCAACACAACAAGAAGTGGCCGTGAAATACACAAGCCAACAAGATATAAAAAGTAACAAGCACCAGAACAATTACTTTTCTCATTTGGTGAGGGGGATGTAACAGTATCGTGGGAACTATTTCCCTACGCTAACCAATGTAACCCCCAGCGTAGGAATATGAGAGAACTCTCTAGCATCACTTCCAGGCTGAGGGCCCACCGAGCAACACTGTATTTATACGTTCAATAAAACCCTATTTATTACAACATCTTGTTGATAGTTATTAAACTAACAATATAACATTAACAACAACCTTAACAAAACACTACACCACCTTGTACCCACTAACTTGTTTGCCATCTTTAATTTGATCTTTGGCACTTATTAAATGTTACAAGTGTGTTTTATTATTATGAAACTGTCCTGGGAAAAGTATTTCAACGAATAATTAAATATTTGTCAATAAAAGTTGAATTAACATCAAATAAACTCTTATTTATGGCAACAGATGTTTAAATACAATGGTAACATATGGGACATGTTTTTGGGGTTAGCAGCTTTCATGGTCAGTGTTTGACATGATGATCAGGGTAGCTGATATATTAGTTTGTTCAGAAAATGATGATCAATTTCAAAAAGAAACAGTTATTTATAAAACACATGTGGGACATATTCAATGAGGTTTTGACTCTACCAATTTCCTTCAGATCGTCGGACATCGTTAAAATCTCAACATAAAGTGTCTTAGATATTTCTCCGACACTTTAACTTAAGTTTTGTTCAACAATTACTTTCAAAGGTTCAAACTGGACTCGTGTTTAAGAAAGTGGAGATAAATTATAGTTCATTTGTAAATATAAAGTGCAAGGCCGTCTTTTAGCTTCATCTTTAAGGCTCTCATCTCTATTAATAATTTCTCAAACCCCCTTTGGACTGTTCAATCACTTGTGAACTCTTCCTTCCATGCTCTGTTGTCAACTGTTAGCAAAACATAGTCGAGTTTGAGCTCATGCATAAAAGAATATGCATTTCTTATTTTTCATCTCCATTATTAATAGCTTATATGAGTCAAGATTGTATTTTCAAATAAATTATTGGAGATATATTAAAGAGTACACATTAATTATTAAGCATATTAAATCTTGTCTACAATACCGCAAAAATAGCAAACTTAAATCAACTATTTAAAAGTGAGTCGAAAAAATCGGCCAGTATTTTCTGAACAACCTAATGCCAGAGAAGAGGAGGGATTGGTTGATCCAGTCACTTGACTAGACAGATTTGATAGTCAGTTATGGCCTTGTAAGGACGACAGAGTTACTTCCCTTCAAGGGTATTACTTTTTTAATATTCAGAGCTGTGCCCCTTTAAAAAAAGGGTCAAGTCTCGAGATCTCGTAGGACATGTGACCTTGTACTAGTTCTTGCAAAATTCGAGAAATCTCACTGATTTTTCTCCTCTATCTGCAGGCCTTTCACAGAGTGAAGTCGGCCTCTATTTGGGTCTCAGGAAACCATAATGCATTGACTGTGAGTAAATCTTTCGTATGCTCTTCACTACTTCCTTATTTGAGTAACGATTATGTGCGTTTAAATGTTTTGGCACATGTATTAATAGTTTCTTTCTTTATTTTATATCGTGCTGTCGTTTGTTAAGGAAAACTTTGAATAAACACACATGCATTGAACCCACTGCATTGTGTTGTATTTAGATGCCGATGTACTTGTGCTATAATATAAGTGCTCTACCATTTCCTAATAACATTGTACCTATTTTGTGTAAAATGCGAATATAAAATGTATCCATTTTAACAGTCTGAAATTTAGAAACGAAAGGAAGTTATGTTGAGTCCAGTTAAATAGAAGCATTTAGACATCTTTAATGATCTAGTTAGAAGTAACTCTTAGTTAAGGAAATGGGTCCAGTAGTTAATTAAAATCTAAACTATATTTGTGGTGTCTGTTTGGTGATGTAATTGAAAACACATCCCCATACCAAGATCAAACATAATTTTTTTTAGTAAAATTTTACGAGGAATCCTACGGTGGCATTAGATTTATATTAAAGGGCTTTAAATAATATTATGGGGTTGACTTTCACGCCAGACATTCATGAACAGCAAAGAAAAATTTTACTTTATTTTAATTTATTTATAACTTGAAAATTGGAAATTATGGAAAAAAAAAATAATAATATGGTGTTCAGGGTTGAGAATAGGAGTATACAGGGGTCATCATTCATTCCTGAGCACACCAGGTGTGGCTGCTCGTAAAATATACAGTTAATCATTGAATTGTCATTGTATCCTTTCTTGCATAAATAAGCCACAAGGGGCAGAGAGAATGATCAATAATTATGACCTCCAGTCATGGCTGCCATCAAGGGAGGATGCAACACAATAATTTTAAAGGTTATAATACTTCCTTTATTTGGATTATCTTTTACCAAACATACAAGATCAGTCTGAAAAATAACGAGATTGGGTGCGCTGTGTGAGCTATGGGCGAAAGATGAATAAGTGGATTGTGTTATTATCTAGCATGGTGTCTTCGGAGTATATACCTGCCATCTTAGCTTTCTGTGACCATTGAATTTTATTTCACATGCTTTTGTTTACACATACTCTTCTTCACCATGACAATGCACCTGCTTACAATGCCATAAGAAGAGCATTGTCATATTGGACCCCCCTCCATTTCACTTGATCTTGCTTCATGTGACTTTTCTTTTCTCTAAGTTTAAGATCATCAAGGGGATAGGTTTTGAAGATATGGAGATCATTATTTGTCGCTCCTCGAAAAAGTAGAGCACTGTAAGTGTAGTATTAACACAGCATGACGTCACTAGCTTTAAATGCATCGTTCCTTCCATTAAAAAGAAGTAGAACGCTCTCAGACGTTATAGCCGCCGATAAAGTGTTAAAATTATCACAGTTTATTTGCTATTTACAATTGGCCGTGTGGTTAAGGCGTCGGATTTGAGTTGCAAAATACTCGTAATCCGGAGTTTCGAATCACATGACCGGTAGTGAATAGTCATATCTCTATGCTGATGAGTCCCGATTATTAAAAAGGACGAAACGTATACGTACATAGATAATAAACAATAACAAATATATATATATATATATATATTTATTACAGAAGATCAGAACAACATCGATACCGTCGGTTTCAAATCCCAACAAAGAGGACCTATAATAGGCCTCTTTACTGGATTCTCTTCAGCCTCTGTTTATGTTTGTTTCCCGGAAAATAGCTGCTCACGCGTTATGCGATTCTCTGACAGTATTTCGATTCTCTGTTTAAATTTAATTTTCATCATTTTTACCAATTCGGTATTTATACCTGCAAGTTCTGCCGGTATTTTAGTCATAGGCGAGCAAAAAAAATTTTTTCTTGGATCCGAGAAATTTATATCGATGCTATGCTAATGTCATGCTGACCTCAGATCTCTTCCACCATCCCACTGGCCTGGGAGAATTAAAATTTAAAATATAAAAATTTAAAATTAAGAATAAATTCAAATTCCAAAAATTAAGATTTAAAAATAAAAAAATAAAAAAATAAAGAAATCTGCTGCTGAACGGGAAAATGGGGTGAAAAATCAGAAATGGAAATTTATATGGGTGTCAATAGCCAACGATAAATCATGTAAAAAGACAGCGTAAACAATAACTCAGTCAAGTTTAATATTCTGTTTTAAAGATATGGTGAAAACGAGACAACTCTTCATCGCCATAAAAACTGAGTTGGGGTTAACATCAGAAAATGAAAATATTAATTTATTTTATTAACAATATAAGAAAATATAAGAAAATAAAATATTAAAATATAATAATAAAATAAAATAATTTAATTAAAAATTTTAATTAAAAATATATAATAGAAAGTTATTAAATATAGTATATATAATAAAAATAGAAAGTAATTAAATAAAGTAAGATTTAAACATGTTGATTTATAACTCAAGTAAAGAATAAAAATAATAATAATAATTATACGACACTGTAATAGGATCTGATTGACTGGTTTGAGTGACAATATGTGCAGAAAGAAAGAAACTGTATTGGTTTCTGTCACACAGGCTAAGGTGTTCAAGGATTAAACATCCGGATTTGTTCGGAGTTCCAAGTCGTAAACTGGATCAGCAAAATATTAGGTCATGGCCGAGTAATTTTTTTTACCATAGCGTTATATTATGCCTTACCATTGGGTATATAAACCGTCATACACGTGCATTTCGTTGTGAACCCAGGTTGGAGATAAACGCACACGTGCTGATCCTCTCATTGCCGCTGCAATTGTTCTGCATTGCTGCCATCATCTCCACCACAAGCCAGGTCACCCCTTCGTCCGCCAATACAAACCTAACTGACACTTGTTTCTTTTTTTAACAGGATTTATTTAAGCAGAAACAGAAAACAGATCGACTTCATATGCATGATAGGGAAAGAGAGAGAGAGGAGAGAGAAAGAGAGTGAGAGAGATAGACAGATAAATCATTTGTCTCATTACACTTAGCTACACCGTATGCAACTGCCTCCACTCCCATTGGGGCTCCGGAAATGATGATGTTTTGCTTTTGCTTGCTTTAGTTGTCTTCTTGTGTGTTCCTTCGTGGTCCGTCTGGGTAGAAAAAAAGAGAGAGCTCTCTCATTCTTTTATAGGCGTTACAAAGGTCACGTTGCTTACTGATGTGCTAGTTTCTGATTCGTTGGAGTCTTCAGTTAACACGTTTCTGCAAGACTTCCTTGCCTCAAGTGAGTTATAAGGAAAGTGTATCCAAACGACGCAAAGAAAGAAAGAGAATAGCAATTCACGCCATTTGCTTTTTAGCGTTCATTCAGATCACGTTTTGTTACCCACAAGGTCAGGTGCTTCTGTATTACAGGGTCGAAAAAAAAATGTTATCCTTAATTTTGAAGAGTAAAAAAACAGGGGGAGATAATTAAAAGTGTTCTCCCCAAATTTATCTAAAAATGGATTTTTACATTCTGAACTTGCGAGATATTTTATATTTAACCAGAGATAATGCCAAAATAATAGACTTCTTGCAGGCGCACAGATTACTTTCAGGTACGGAGATTTCATTTATTTCAAAAACTTTATTTTCTATGTTTCATGTATTTTTACTTTCATTGACGTATTTTTCTATTTTTTACTTTCTGTAATGCTTAATTTATTTCAATAAATCTTTTAAATTTTTATTGGTGCCAAATACCATAAAGTGTTGTGATTGCTTGATTTCTTAAATAATCCTTTCACGTATATATATCTTTTTACTTTACTTTAAGTTAATTAAAATGCATAACAGTAAAATACCTTTGAAGATAAATCCTGGGGAACACTTTGAATTATCTCCCCCTCTTCAAAATTAAAGATAAAAATTCTTTTTTCGGCCCTGTAATACAGAAGCACCCAAGGTCATCCCTACCTTTAGCGCGTCACTTAAACCCCTCCATCCAAACATCCCTTTCGCTATCTAACAATAGAAATATTTTTTTATTCTAAGATCCTGAAAAATCAATATTTGTGAAATGAAAAAGTTAGACACCAGCTCGATTTTAGTATGGAGGAAATCCAATTCTCCACTAAGGGGCACTCTGGATGGAACAGAAATAAAAATTGTCTCAGTCAATAAGGATCTCTCCTCCTTTGACCGAAGCCAGAACAGATATTACACTTTGTTCCCAATCCGATTATTTCATCTGATATGGCTATTCGAGAGAACTGCTGTTTTGCCAATAGGCTTCTTTTCTGTTATATCATAAATCATGTAATAAGACGTTGACGTTATTAACGTAACGGGTACTTTTTCTGGTAAATTTTTACATCGTAGTTTACCCCTTCAAAAAAATATCAGATTCTCTCTTTTTTTTGGGGGGGGGAGGGGGGGAGCAATTACATGAAAACAGGCTTACGAAATATCTGCAAAGAAAGAATTTAAAATAAAAATAGAATATTTTAGATTTTAGAATGGGGGATCACTTTCCTTTATAAATTTAACGTAATATGAGCACCGACTTTCTGACCAGTTAGCGGTAAATGGGGACGTGTAACCAATTGTTTTGTTTTTTCCAGTGTGAGTTAACGGAGCTCTTGTATAAGCAGTAACCGATCTGAGGGGGGATAACTATATTTTACTTAGCCGCCGCTATTCCGAATTCTCTTATACTTTGTTATAAAGTCTATACAATTTGTGGCATGTAAATAAAAGTGCTTAAAAGTTATTTTGAACGTATTTAAAAGTTATTTTTAACGCATTTCAAAACCGTAACATGTTTTTTATTAATTGTTATAAAGTTTATAAACTTTGTGGTAAAGTTATCTTCATTGCCAAAGTATAAGCGAATTCGGAATAGCGGCGGCTAAGTAAAATAGAGTTATCCCCCTCAGATCGGTTACTGCTTATACAAGAGCGACAAAAAAAATAGTGTAGAAACTATGTGGGGGAGGGGGGGGGTGAAAAATCTAAAAAAAGTTATTTCCTTTTGCGAATATTCTTTCAGACTGTTTACATGTAATCGCCCGAAAAAAATAGAATCTAATTTTTGTTTTGAGTAAACTACGATGGGTGTGATAGTAAAATAAAATACTTTTTTTTCTTTTGAAAACGGTAAACAGATTTTCTTCTTTTTTTTTTTAATGAAAACAAAAAAATTCTAAACGTATAACTTAAACAAGGGAGGGCACTCTTAAATTCTTTTTTATAAGTACTTTCCCCTGAGAAAATTTTCTTTCTTTTTTTTTTACTAAAAAATTCAAATACCTTCAATTTTTGTAAAATTTTAACAAGAGGTATTAGACATCAATTAATAGACATCCCCCAACTTCCAGTTTCTTTAGAGTATTTTAAATGTTTGTTTTTTTTTGGGGGGGGGGGGCATAGTATGGGCACACTCCTCGTTTGAAAATTCAAATTATCAGATTTGCATTGAATTTGATCCATAGTTATTAGACATCAATTAAGCAAGATTCCCTGAATTTCGATTTCTTCTTAAGACGTTTTAAATTGTAAACATTTTCTAGAATCAAAATCATGTGATGAATTTTGATCAAAATTAGAATAAGAATTCTAGATATAAAGTTTAGCATCATTATATGATTTTAATCTTCGTAATACAAAGCTGTTCTGTTCAGGGAATTCATTTTGCCCGTTCTGGGATGGGTATTCTTCTAGTTAATTATAAAGGTAGTTGACGGTGGTGAAATGGGTAACGACGTGGACTGACAACCTGGGTGTGCCAAGTTTGAATCCAGTCGATACCATAACACCACTTTCACTATTGATGTTGGCAACCTTCACATAGTCCCTCTTATAAGTACCTGATTCTAGAAAGAACTGGGGAAACCAATTTTCTTATGTTCCCGTCTCACTCATTTTTTCTCATATTTTCCACCTCACTCTTTACTGAGCCTTGCCTGCATCTACGGACGTACCTCTTATTGGACTTTTTACCCTTTGGATTTTCTATTTTCGCCGCACCTGAAGTTGTGGCTTCTTGGAATTTAACTTTGAATCCTCTCTCACAACCTCTCGTGCCTTTTATCGACCTACCTATCTACATCTCATTCTCTCCGCTGGACTTTTCGACACCGGACTTTTTAGCAATCGGACATTTGCTTGCATTCGGGCAGAGTTTTGCCCTGTGTTTCTTTCCCTACAACTTTTATTTTATTTTTTCAAATTTTAAATCTTGGCCTTTGCCAACTTATCTATCCCAGCGACTTCCTCTGATGATAAGATTTTGATCTTTGAAAAGCCTGGCTTAAGGAAAATTTAACTTGAATAAATTGTCTTTTTGCGGAATATACCTTGCTCTGAGCAATTGAATTGAATTTTGATTTGGCTTTTGCTTCTCTAATTCCTTTCCATTCTTCTTCATATCTACCTACTCTATCCTGGATATTGAGCTGTATACTCTTTACAATAGGTTTTACCTTTCCTAAAAGTTCGCTTTTAGTACACCACTTTATATATATATATATATATATATATATATATATATATATATATATATGCAAATTCACAGTGATGTCAAAGATATTTTGAGTGAGTGAATTTTTTGTTAGAAAAGTTAAAGGTTTTGTGTTTGTAGAAGTTTCGCAGTGTGAAAAAAGACGAGTGTTAGAAGCGTGTATGTGTATATGTTTGTTTTCTGTTCTGGAGCTAACACTTGATTTCATTACGATTTAAGTTTATATCCGCAGACTCTTTTAAGGATAGACGTTGTCCCTTTTATGGCTGCTATCTGTATTTTGCTACCGCTCGGCATTCCAGGGATTGTTTCTAAGTATTTCTTAAAGTTTTTTTTTCATTAGGCCAGTTGCTCCTACTACAACCGGTATAATATTTCTTTCTTTCAGAGACCATGTTATTTTTAAATCATTATTGAGGTCTTGGTATTTCGCTATCTTTTTGTGTTCAGCTCCATTGAGGCCAAAGTCAGTTGGAACGGTTACATCAATAATGAGCACAGGTTTGTTCCATATAACAATGAAAGTGTCTTTTCTTTATCTGGCCGCCTGTAGGTCTTTGTTATAGTAGACTCACCTTTCCATTTGATGTTATCAGTGAAGGTTCATGCTCCCAGATGTTCGGCGATCTGTCAAGTTGCATTTCTGCAGATCTTCTAATGGAGGTATTTAATACTTTGTTGTGACGGACAGTGTAAAGGCCATCTGCCAATAGGATCTGCCATCCAGACATTAGGTAGCTCGGGCTCTCAATTGCTGAATGGCAAAACCTACACTAGCCATTTGTTTGTAGGCCAGCCATTATTTAAATCCATTTGTGAGTAAGCCTTGGTTTTGTCCGGCTATAATAGGTCTTTCCTTATCAAATGAAAGTCTGCCATTCTAGAGCCATTAGAGTGAAGCCACCCCGTCTATATATTCCTGGTTAAATTCATCCAGGGACTTCCCTGCTCTCTTATGTTATTTCCATCCTTGTTTTCTAGTCTCTATCTCCTTCTCTATGTATTTCTTTCTTTTCTTTCTTGCAATCCAGGTTGCTGGTTCGTCATAGATCTTGGCAGTATTCTCCAGTATGCCTCCCCCAAAGTTTTTAGCAAGCTTTGTGATTGAGATTTGTTGGGATAAGTATTCATGATGATCCCTCATGATTTCCATTGTCATATCTGTTAAGCTTTTTATATACTGATCCATGTGGCTCAATATGCATGGTTATTTCAGTGAGATCTAGACCTCATTCTTTTCATGGTAGATATATCCTGTCCATACATTGGTTTCGGTATATTATCTTATGTAAGGTTAATAATTTCCTGATCTTAGTATTTAGCCTATTGATATTGCATTGTGGCCAGTCAATAATAATCAACTTTGTGATTGAAGTTTGTTGGAATAAGTATTCATGAGGATCCCTCACCTTTCCCATTATCATATCTGTTGAGCTTTTTATATACTGCTCCATGCTTACTATTGTGGCTGTTTCTCCCTTTTTTTATTTAATTTTCTTATTTCTGTGTTCGTTAGCATAGGGACGAGGCATTCTTCCAAATGCCAGACCATCACATGCTATTTAGAGGCTCCAACCGGGTGCTCTTTTCAGTGTGAATATGCATGTGTGAGTTCAGGACATTGTAGAATTGTATGTATTAATGCTTAATCATTGTGATTTATCGGTGTGTGTGTATGCTGCCCTTTGTTAGTGTATGAATGTGTGTGTAGTAAGTGTAGTAGTTGTTTGCTTTCCCTGGCCTCGAAAGGCAAGGAAAGGGGTGACGTGTATAATGCTGTGCTGTTTTCTGGCTCTGTTGAACTCTCTGTTTTTGGTTGTTGCATTGCTGTTTTTATTAAAAATGTCTATTTAACACAGGATCACTAAGTTTATGATTTCGAACAAGCGGGGAAACATTTTTATTGGTTGAAAATTATCAAGTTAACACCTTTATGTGAAATGATGCTTTTCTTTATTTCAAGATCAGGCATAGCACAAACTCATTGATTTGACTGCACCCCATTTCCACTCGATACAGAAAGTGTAAACTAAACGAATGGAGAAAAAGAGAGAGTAGCTTATACAAGCAAGTAACTTTTACATTCGTTCGTATTGCATCTCTGGCTTCCCACAATATTCTGTTTAGTAAAACCGTACAAAAAAGTTTTAAGGATGTCATTTTTGATATTATAATCATAAGCTATTATTCGACATAGACAATTGTTTCAGCTTGATGTGCCTGGTGAAACTTGGAAATACAGGGAGCGCATCCCTTCCCCCCAAATATCACCTGACACACACATCTCTTGGCACTGCCCTAATTTTAATTGCGACGGCCCTCTTTAGTCCAGAAATAGTCTAGGGACTGTTTTTGATAGACATTATCTTTGAAGTATCCCAACAGCTAAAAATCTTAAGGAGGGAGGGATAATGTCCGGTGACTGTGAAACTCATTCAGAACATCACCTACTACTGATGAGACGGTCATCAAAGTGTCGCTGCAGCCATTCCACCGAGTCATTTTAAGTGTGGGGAGTGGCCCAGCCTTGTTAAAACCACTGTTTATCCCTCACTCTAAACCATAATCTTTTCGGCTTTCCAAAACTTTAAAACGATCACTAAGACACACTCAGTATTAATCAATGCAGAGGTGCAACTTTGGAACATATCATTAAATAGCGATAAAATAAAGACTGTTGGACATTCATACTAAAACTTGGTGGACAAGTCAAACTGAAGTTTATTTGTACCAGAAGTTGTTCTCATAACAATTTGTCTAATGGTTTAACTCACGGATGACCACACTTTTTCGACTTGCGAGCTTCTTTCAAAAATAACCAGCTCAAAAATGATTTAATTACATTAGAGTTTGCTGAGCATTTATTTATATACACTGAGTACTAGAGTGCATACCTTACTGTGATGACCCCCACTGAATGGAGTGAGCCACGCTTGCATAGTCCGCACAGGAGCTGCTGGCATTTATGTTTTTAATAAAAATTAAACAGTGAAATTAAAAAAAACAAAAACATGCTATCTCACTTTCCTTTCACAGTTTTTCAAAACACTGTTGCAAGATGATCGCTAGTCACTCTCCAAACATCATAGCTTTTTAATTGTTCATCCATGCTACTTGGGTAAATCAACCATAGCAGGTTAATTTGAGGCTCAGCTTTGAATGACACCAAAATCAATTTTTTCAATGGCTACTCATAATGTATGCTGCTATGCAAATTATTTTCGCGGTGCACAAATCACATTTTCTTTTGGTAGTTTCTTTGTAACACAAATTTCATATTAAAATTATTTAATTTATCATAAGTGCAAAATCTCCATAAACATCTGATTAAATAAAATGTATGTTAATTTTTCTTTTCTTTAAATATTTTGCTATTACATTTTTCTGCACTAGACCATTTGAATTAAATGAAAATTTACCATTCGTTTAAATTGTGTGGGTTAGGGTTAACACTATCTCTGCACAATAATTTTTACTTCAATAAATATAGGCATGGTTAACCACACATGAATGGCGACCTGTAGAGAGCTCAGAATGATCACCCTGTATGTCAATCAAGTGTCAGATGCCATAAGGGAGAGAAGATGTTGTGATCGCCGATTTGTAAATGAGTGTGAGGCTGTTTTGGATGAAGGAAATGATTGTTGAATAGATATCCATCTTTCTGGCCTTGCTGAATATGAAGAAAACGGGTTACCATCGTTTGGTTATAAGGAAAAACTTCCAATACATTTTAATAATACAGTTTCATCAACACACAAAAAACATGGTTCGGAAAGAGTTATGTAAACGGGAATACAAAAATATGTTTAGTCAGTAGACATGCATGTACTATACAAGTGAGATTGAATCCAGATCTTTCATCTCGCCTCTCGCCCAAGTCATGGTGAGAGGCAAGAAAGGGATATGACGTCTTGTCGACTTGACTCTCAAAAACTGACTGTTAGAAAAATTACAGGAAAAAAGGTTGGGGTAGAAGTTGCCTCCCACACAATTGGTGTTCTTACCAAACAACGTATAAATCACTCCGCGGGTGAGAACATGCTAGCGCAAAAGAAAATAGATTTTAATTATGTAACTGCCATCGTAGGATAGATTCATCAATTCATTTATTTTCTCAAATATATTTTTTTTAATGAATGTCATGCAATCCCCCCACACTACCTGGTCTATCGTGATCAAAATGTTGGACACACCTACAAGGACAAACTACTCATGATTTCTTGTGTGGGATATTGTTCCAAGCTAAAAAGAGAAGTATTGGTACTATACATTTATTTATGAATGTGTGTCGATTCCAGATCTATCAGAATGATCTCTGTTGGATTATATCCAAATTATCTCCCTTTAATTATATATAGCCAATGGAGAAGTCTCTCCCTTTCCGGAAGTAAAAAATATAATTCTGCCAACATGGGGAATTTAGAACATGGCTCTCCCTCTTTTCTGGCTTGGCAGTCAAAGCTATTGGATAAGGTCAAACTGGCTGCCATCTTGGTATGACTTTCAGAAACTCCAGTAAAAGTTATCTTCAGACTCCCTCTTCTTGTCACAGCCATACAGGCTCCCAGAACACACAATCAACAAAATGTAAGTCACAATGATTTATATTATTCATGCATCTCTCCCAATACGACCCCGATAACACATGTCTTTCTATTGTATTGGGACATTAATGTATTCTTTTACTTTGTGATTATATCTGTTGTTTCCCTCATTGTTTGTTATGTTAAGTATCACTTTGCGTGTTTTCATATCCTCCTTTTACGTTTGTCTTCAATAAACTGTTTATGTGAGAATAAACGTGTATATATATAAAAACAACTGTTTCTTCACTTTTATCCTTTTTCCTTTCTTCCAACCCTGATGCGTGCACCCAAGAGAACACAACACACAAAATGGTGACCTTGTGCTCAGGAAAGATACTTAAACACGTGGTCACTAAAAACATTAAAGTGAAAATATAAAATATTTGTTAGTTTAACAAGTGTATGTGACTGAATAGGATGTTATCAATAAGGAACATTTGTTGCATAGCCTTTTATGGGTCCATGGATACTGGTAGATTCTCTTCCTGTCTTGTGTTTAAGCAACTACTGCCTGTATAGTTTTATCCATGTCATTTCAAAATCCTGCCTATGTCACATGATCAACATCAACCAATAAATTTCCACTCTTTTTATCAAGCAAAATGTGAACATGGCCAAAATAATCATGTTTTCTTTTACAAATACCGTTTCGGAATTTCGAGCAGAGTAATCATCATATGTTAGACTTATATAGCAAACTGAACACATCTTTGAAAATTGTACAAATTAAAAAAAAATTGTAATCTGATTATTTGGTGTTCAATCAATCGACTACACCCTCGAGGTTGTCGAGGACTTCACATATCTTGGCTCCACCATCTTCAGCAATCTCTCTCTGGATGCAGAACTCCACAAATATATCAGCAAGGTGGCTACAGTCATGGCTCGCTTGACGAAGAGAGTCTGGAACAAAAAGATACTGACCACCAATACCAAGATGAAGGTGTACCAGGCTCGTGTGCCCAACATGCTGCTCTATGGCAGTGAATCTTGAGCCCTCTACTCCCGCCAAGAGAACAGACTCAACACCTTCCACCTACGCAACCTCAGGAGAATCCTAGGAATCAACTGGTAGAAGCACATCTCAAAAAAGAACGTACTTGATCAAGTGACCATCCCAACCATGTTCGCTCTGCTCACCCAACGATGACTCCAGTGGTTTGGCTATGCTATGAAAATGGACGATGGGAGGATCCCAAAGAATATTCTTTATGGCGAGCTCAACACCGGCTCCAGACCAGCAGGAAGACCTGTCTTACGCTACAAGGATGTCTGCAAGCGAGACATGAGGGCAGGTGGCATCGATCCAACAGGCTGGGAGTCCGTCGCTGAAGATTGCAGCCGCTGGAGAAAAGCTGTAAAGGCATACTGCAAGAGGAGTGAGGAGAGGAGAGACCAGCAGTGGAGGGAGAGAAGAGAGCACATACTGCAGAGGGCTGCAACAAACATCTCACAACCAGACACCACCTACATTTGTGGCAACTGCAACAGAACCTGTTGATCCAGGATAGGCTTGCACAGTCACAGCAGACGCTGCAATTCGGCAACGGATAAATCTGAGGAGAAGAACTCCATTGTCTCTTGAGACAGACGGATGCCAACAACAAATCAATATAGTAATGTGAAGATTTAGAAAGAAAAAATTAAATAACCAAAAATTTAGAGGGTGGTGAAGTAACCCTCGTAAAATATTAATTAGAGTGGAATAATTTTTAACGTTAAAATTTTAACTTATACAAAGAGGTCCCTATTTACTTTCCTCCCCACAAGGGAAAAATGACACACAAGGTCGTTTTTTAAGAGGGGGAGTATCCACACTCTGAATTGGACAAACATAAAAATTGTCTCAGTCAAGAAGAATTTCTCATCCTCTGACTGAGGACAGAACAGAAACTACTCTTTGGCCGTAGCCCAAAGGCCAGGAAGGATAAGTCGATTCAAAACAAAAAAACGATTAAATCCTATTTTAGTCACTCAAATTATTTAGAGTGAAATGGGGTTCGGCATTACTCATAAAGAACTTATTTCACTCAAAACATTTTTACGAATAAAAAAAATATATATATTAAAAAGAGTAAGTTATAACAAGTTTCATCGTACACACAAAAAAAAATTCGTCAGGACAAAAGTAAAGGCGAGAACTTAAATTCATAATTGTATACTTAAGGACAGAGAGCCATATTTTTAATAGGGTAAAATAATATACCCGTTTATTTTTTATTAAAAATTGTGTTTATCTTTTCTTTTGTATTTATCCTTTTTGTTAAAAAAAAATGGTTCCCTGTCTTTTAACTAAAAAATTATGAAATTCAGTTATCGTTCTTTAACTTGTTTATAAAAATATACATATTTTTTTGGTCGAGTTTTTATTTCGGCGTTTTTTGTGTACACTTACATTTGCTATTTATTTATTTTATTTTTTAAAACTAAAACGTGGTTTAATTAAAATTATTTGTTCGGGAGTGATGCCGAAACTCATTTAATTCTAAATAATTTAGGTGACTGAAATAGGATTTACCCATAATTCGAAGATGTTTACTTTTTCAAAAAATTAAATAACATTCTTTTACAGGGCGTGTCGTGTATAGAACAGCTGTTTAAACCTCTTTAGTCTTTCTCATGTCATTAGTAATTTCGAGTTATCCCCTCTTGTCAATTTCTTTGGGTTTAAGATAAGTGTAAATGACCAGTGTGTTTGTGTTGTTTTTGTGATTGAAATGCATACGTCTGTGACAAGCTAAGTAAGTTAAAATAAGAAACGACCATCCTTTCGTTTTTGTGTCATATTCTGTATATAAAAATGTTACTTACTACAGAACGAGAAGTATGACGTCACCACAAGGGGAGATAACTCGATATTTATTTACTAATATAATTAAATAAATTTCGAGTTATCTCCCCTTGTGGTGACGTCATACTTCTCGTTCTGCCCACGAGAAAAGACGAGATTTAAGCTATAACTAAAAGTCGCCATATCACAACTATGGCGACTTACAGAGATATCGAGAAAGTTCGCTATCTTTGTGATTGTGGAAAGAAACACCCGCTCTGTTGGCTATACCTGTGCCGCCATTGCTTCAAGCTGCGATGCGGCGATTGTCTCCTGCACGAGGTGGACACGCACTTCTGCCCGTGTTGCCTGGAAAACCTTCCGTCAACTGAGGCGAAAATCCGCAAGAACCGATGCGGCAGCTGTTTCGATTGTCCGAGTTGTGGCCACTTGCTGTCCACTCGAGCCACAAACACAATGTCGGTCAACCCCGATGACCCGACGAAGACCACTCCGAAAAAGATGTACTATTTGGCCTGCGGGTTCTGCCGTTGGACCACCCGAGATGTTGGAATCGGTGACAAGTCTGCCGCGACCGGAGGCTGGCAGGATCTGGAGAGCCTCCACTCGGACCGGATCACTTTACTCCTGGAGTTTTACAAGAAGCTTTCCCTGAAAGAGAACTCCGAGAAGGAACGGGAAAAGTTCATCAAGAGGAGGGGCCATATTTATTACACTGATAAATTCGGGTTGGCTTCTGTCGCTTTGAAGCGTAAAGCTTTGGGAAACAATTCAAACAGCGGTCTTGCTGAGGATGACAACGTCAGCAATGTTGTGATAGAACCGGCTCAGACCGTGACAGAATTTCCAGATTTGCCAGAAGACGTGTTCACGACCGCGATCGGGTTGAACAAGATTACCACCATCGACCAAAGGATAGCCTCTCCGGAGTTCCAACCCTCTTCGGTAAACAATCTCTACCCGAGGCACAAGCACCTGCAAGTGAGGAAATCCGTCAGATGTAAGAAATGCGACCACAATCTGATCAAACCCGACTACAACTCGGCATCGATCAAATTCAAGATCCAGTCTACGGCCATGTACCACGTTCCAGAGTTGCGAGTTGCCCGCTTTAATAAATTCCCCCCTCAGAAGGAGGTTCGGGCCGTTTTCACCCTGTCAAACCACGCTGTCTACAATGTGGATGTGGAGCTGCTCCCCGTTGAGGGCGAGGATCTCTATTCCACAGGAAAATTCAATCTACCAGGGAAGAAGATCGTGCTGGCCCGTCGCGATGAGGATGCCCTCTACGAAGGGAACAACCCCATGGAGAATATGTTCGACGACGATCCCAATGTTGTTGTCTTTCGGAAGCTGAACAAGTTGGGATTTGCTTTAGGAGTAACACCCCTGCTCCCCAAGGGTGAAGTAAGGATCGCCTTCGTAATGCGGCATAGTTATAAAAACATTCTAGGCTTGCCTTCTGACAAAGAAGAAGTCCAGACGGTGTGGCTGGAACACACTATATATGCCTCCTTAGGTCAAGCGGTTTCTGAATAATTATTTTCATTTGACATTTTGTGTTTTATATATAGGTCAGCCCCATGTCTGTCCATATGCGCTCAGTAAAATCCGGTAAGGAGTTATAATGCTGAAAAGCCGACCACATAAAATTAAACTGGTTTAAAAGAAAAAAAAAGCAAACAGCATTTGCATTGTAATGTTTTTTTTGTTTTTTTTTTGTAAATTGATGCTTTTTATATATATATATATATATATATATATATATATGCTTCGAAACTGATATTAAGTCACAATATGATATTAACTCTTAACTGTCATTTATTAATAGCTCTTGCAATTAAAACACCTCTTTAACGGTTTGAATATTGAGCTTTATTTTGCTTTGGAAATTGATTTTCATAAGAATCGATCTGAACTATATAAAAAAATTGTTTGTTCTTATATTGTCACATACTATGTGTGTGTGTTTATTTTTTAGTCTTCGGACAGTTTTTTAAAATGATCACTTTGTTTTAACGTGGTTTGTTGTGATTTACGAAAACAATCTATCCGCGTGAAATGCAACAATTTACCAAAATAAATAAAATGTCCGCGTGACTGAAAAAAAAAAAAACCCAAAGAAAATCTAATAATTACTAATATTTAAAAGCAGCAACTTACAAATATATATATATATATATATATATATATCAATAAATAAAATGCAATGTAAATAAATCGGTGTTTTTTGTTTTCCGTTTCAGAAACACGAGTTTCATTTTGCGTTGTTCGTTTTCGGCTGTTGTAACGCGTTACCGGATTTTACCGAGTCAATATTGGAAGTCATAAGGGCAGATCGATATAGCTACAATGGTTTCTGTCTGGTGCATGAAAAGTACCGCTTTTCTTTTGTTGAACAATAATATTTTACTTAAACTTGCATTCAAGGCATAAATTAACTTTCTAATCGACAGTTTAAAAGCTTGAAAATTACTTTAGAATTTTGAAGTGTCACAATATTAAACATTGAAGCAAGTCAGTCATTTGAATCTATTATTACTAGATTGAAACGTGGACATGTGTTTACTTCGTGATCCTTAAAAATAAGTAATTTTGAAGCTTTTAAACTACTGAATCAAATGGAATGTTTGGCTTGAATGAAAGGTTAAATGCAGAAGTCAAGTATTATTGTTCAATGTTTGTGCTAAATCAAAGGAAAAAAAACTAATTTTTACACGCGCCTTTGTAGTATCAAAGAACAAAAAATTTGACATACACTAAAAAAAAAAAATTAACTCTATTCAAAAAGAAAGCCTTTGCTGCTTCTTGCTTTTTTTTTTTTAGTCTATTTTCTAGTTAATTCCTATTTCAGTCACGTAAATTATTAAATTTCGAGTGAAATAAGTTTTGGCATTTCTCTTGAACAATGTCTTACTTAGACCATGTTTTAGTAACATAAAAGTAGATTAAAATTACTAAGTTATAGCCAATTTCATTGTGTACATGAAAGGCCGAAATGAAAATTCGACCGGGAAAATATAGTCACCGGCTTTATAAACAAGTCGAGAAAGAGTCTAGCTAATGAATAACGATACCTTAAGTTCATAATTTTGTAGTTAAAGCACGTTTATCGTTTTTTCTTAGCTAACCTCTTTGGTAAAAGTCTATATTACGGCTACATTGGCACTGCAAAACCGGATGTTGAATAGATAACGCAATGCACAAACCGGATGCACACCAAAAACATACTTCACTAACCCAGTTCAGAATGGCAAAAAAAAAAAAAAAGAATTGTTTGGAATAATGAACGAAACCTATATAATTTACGTGACTAAAATAGGAATTAACCTTCCTCTTGTGCCCCGTAATTGTAGAATCGGCGTTACCCCCAGTGATTATTTGTTGACTGTTTTTTGTTGTTTTCTAATGAAAATCTTTCAAGAATTTACTTTATATTATTTGAAAAAAAAAAATACTTTCTTGCCATCAGTAAATGTTCAGTTCCAAATATGTAATTAAAACAAAGTTAAATATTATTTTATTTATTAAAAAATGAAACTAAACAAATATAGTAAAATAGACTGAAAATCAAGAAAAAGACACTTTTTTTTAATTTACAAAATATTCGACATTCAAAAAGTGCCGATTTAATTTAGAATTGAATAAAACACTTTAAAAGAAATTGCCAACATGCTGTCAATAGAAAATAAAAATGAGATTCTATTTTATTTTCTCGCGCAAGAACATGTCAGCACCCTAGAAATACCTATAAAAAAAGTAAAGTATATAATTAGATTTTAGAGTGCGAGTCGCTTTACTGTATAAATTTAACATAAAATGACCACCCGTTTTACCACATACGGTAGGACAGAACAAATAACCATTTTTTTTTTGTATTTCCAAAATGGCCGCCAGTTAAAAATGTTCAGAACTGCTAGTATATTTTAGAATTTTTCTCGTATTGCAACTTTTAATTTTTTTTCCGTATTGCCACTTCGAACTTAGAGTTAGTTTGAAATTAATGAAGTGCATGTTAATAAAATAGGGTTGCAGTACGAGGAAAAAAAAACTAAAATATATCTTGAGTTCTGAATAGAAACCTTAAAAATGGTGGCTGTTTTCGAAATACAAAAAGAAAATGGTTACTCGTTCTGTCCTATGCTGGGTGATAATTTTATGCTAAATTTATACTGTAAAGTGCCCCGCTCCTCCCTCTAAAGTCTAAAAAAATTTTATTTGCTTAAAAAAAAAATCAGAGTTTTGACGTGTTATCGCAGGAAAACAAACATTTTTATTTTTTCATTAACAAGGAGTAAAAATGTAAGGAAAACATTAAGATGTGAGGTTCCGCGTTTAAAAAAACAAAAACAAATGAGTCTGACACATTTAAATATATATATATATATATATATATATATATACACTGTATTTTACAGCAATTGTATACACACCGACATATATATGCTTCTTTTTCCTTTTTTTTATGAATTATACCACTTCAATATAAATAATACAAATTGTTTGTTTTGCTTTTTTTTAACCGATTCTTCGTGTTTGTTTCTTTAAAATTGGCTGGAATCTTGCTTCCTGCCCCCCCCCCCCCTGTTTGTTTGTTTGTTTGTTAGCTTTTACATAGAACTTAAAAACACAATGTCTTTTAAAAAATGATGCTTAGTTGTTCAAATAAAACATTGGTAAACATCCGACGAAAGAATAACTCTTGTATGATTTAATTGACTAAGGTATACAGTGGCATCATCACGCTATAAAATCTAGATTTGTGAGAATTAAAAAAATTCTTATGATTGTTGAAACAAAGCAGGACTCTTAAAAAGAATGCTCGTCATTAATCCCAACACTAACCCTAAGTTCGGTTGGCAATACGACAGAAATGGACAACAATACTAGAAGAAAAGATTTAGAATGTACTCGAAGCTAAAATTTAAACAAAAATTTAATATGCTGGCCATTTTGAAAATACAAAAAAATGGTTACTCGTTCTGTCCTAAGCAATGTGGTCTAAGAACTGGGTGATTATTTTACATTAAATTTACATAGTAAAGTGAACAACCACTCTAAAGTTTAAAATATTTATCTACTTTAAATTTCTTTTTAGAGTATTGGCATGTAAACAAATGGAAAAAAAATAGAATCTTATTTTTATTTTTCCATTAACAGTGTAGGCGAAAAAGGAAAAAAAGATCTAATGAAAATTTAAAAAAAATTTCAAATGAAAATTACAAAAAAATTTCCAATGAAAATTACAAAAATAGCCTAAACAAAATATTTATGTAGTTTTATACACCAAGCGGTGCAAGGTTCACTTTGCTATACCTTTATTAAAGGTAGACTTGCTTTATAACCGATGTAACTAAAACCGCTAATTTCTACATAAAGGCAGTGGAAACAACTTTGTATATTCTGAAGGGGGATTTTGTTTAGTTACAAAGGCTGTAAAGTAAGTGCATAATTTACAATGGAGATATAATAGCATAATAAATAATTAAAAACCTTTCCTTTTTTTCCCTTGATAATCGTCATTGAAATATGATAATCAAAAAAAATCTGCAGTCAAATTAGAAAAAAATCTGCTGTCAAATTAGAAAAAAAAAATTTTAATCGCCAAACGACAAAACAATGCAACTTCTGTTTTCACTGAGTATTTTTCTACTAGAAAGCAGATATTTTTCTCTCATCTTGTGTATGGAATCTTGTATGATTTTTGCTTATTAGGACCTCTTTAAATAAACTACTGTCTATTTCACATCGGTTAACTGTTTTATATAATTAAAGCCGCTTTAAGAACGTATTTCACAAATCACATAGTCTGGTTTATGCGGCAACTAGCTCTGTCCTCCAACTCCCTCAGCTTTAGGCTTGCTTGTTTCAAGATGTCATCCCATCTCTCATCATCAGCCTCTCCTCCTTCAATATCCTACTCAATACTAAATGAAATCGGGTTTTAAGCCGAGATACACATTTTAAAATTATCTCTGCACTTGACATGAGACTAAAATACAAAATCATAGGGCAAGACCAATCAACCACTCTCTAAAAGATTTTTTGAGCTTCATTAAAAAAAAATAATTTCTAAAGTTGAATTCTACCGTTAACGATTATTGAAAAAGAAAACACTATTTACAATATCTTTTTTACCTTTTAGAGATTATTTCATTGTAAGATGAATTCTTTAAGTTTCCAAAATTTCCATTGTTAGTTCCTTGAAAAACAGGACTGGACGATCTGAACCTGAAAGACAATAAAAGAAAACAAATTAAAACTGATTTTTAAAAATGTACAACTAGAAGTTTTCACTGAGAATTCTGCTTAAGATTAATTTTAATCTAAAACACAGCAATTATTTTCATTGATTTTCTTGAACCGTGTTCATCTATTAGTACGTATGACCAAAATTTACACATTTTTTTTAACCCTCATAAGAAAAATGAATGCCTAAATTCTGTATCAAAACAAATTGAGAATTGACATCAAAGTAAATTTAATCTTGTAGTTATCTGAAATCGTTTCCATTATTCTATCCACAAGCTATCATATAAGTTTTTTTAGACTGAGAAGGATAAGAGTGTTGGTTGGTTAAAGGAATATTTTGTGCTCAACAGTATCAACAAGATGGATGTGCATACTTTGATATTAACAAAAAGTAGAGAGTCTCTTTGCCATTGAAAACAACGATTTCATGCAGACTGACTTGTATGTCAACACAAGGAAATAATCGTTTTATAAAGTTGAAAATGCCCAGTTTTTGATAAAAAATTTCATGAATATGAAATATTTATCAAAAAATATTTTCATAAAGGACAGAGGACTGTTCGAAATATAAAATCATGTAAATTATAGTAACAACTATAATTTACATGATTTTATGTTTGACATGAAGCTATGTTTTATTTGTCAAATATGAAGAAATTAATAATTTTTAACCGAGAATCTAAAATGAGCTCTTAGTTACTGATCTTGAACATAAGTGTAGATGTGTATGGTTTTGTCTTTTCTCTTGTTTCATTTTACTTCAGTCGAAGTTCTCGGAAATCAAAGGGCCCCTTCTCGGTGCTAACACTTGATCTCTATATGAGATACATAGATATTCAAATATTCCATTAGAGTTCTCCTTTACCTGTCAAACGTTGAGTTAGTAAAGAAGTTAAGAATGTTAGTTTTCTTCTCACTAATTGACCAGTTAACTATGTTATAGTATATCTTTCTTGTGGTCTCTTGGTCTTACCGGATTCAAGGACAAGAATTCATCTAGTCTGGTGGAGTATCCACCTTAGTGCTGTTACTATAGGCAACATCAGTTGGAGAACGTACACCATTCCTCGTATAAGTGTGGGGTAGCCATAACGAAGGGATCTTATTTGGGATTCGAATACTATGTTATCTTGAATATTTAGTCAGGATTTACTTGTAGGGGGAAGTATCCTCATGTCAGGTTGTCCTGACAAACCACTGTACAGAGAGACCTTAGACACTCGAGGACAGTGTCTAGTAGGCATTCAAGCTCTCTCCTATGGGTGTGCGTGTGTTTCACGAAATACCATTGGAAATATAACCTCCCCTTCTTGTAAAAGTTAATTTCTTTTGTTTTTTTCTTCTCTAACCATGAACTGTACTGTTTAAATGATAGTAAACTGAAGAAATAGTTTGACAAGTTTGCTAACAAAAATATTAGAGAGGGGGGGGGGGATTTGTGCTAACCTCTGCCAACTAAAGATCTGTGATTGTTGTTCAATGAAAACCGAAAGAGCAAGATATTTCCGAGCTAGTCATCAATTTGATCCGTTATATTAGAGAAGGACTTCATTGACAAGTTTGGAGTTCTACGATTTATAAAAGTTATAATCTAAGATGTTAAATTGATGGCAAAGGAGGTTAGAGAGTTAGTATGAGTATTCTGAATTTCTGGATCAGAATTGTGGCGGATCAACATGATGCATTTGCTTATAAGATAAAATATGTCTTTTCTTCCTATCCCCCTCCCCTCTCTGGCACTATAAATAAAATTCCTTGATGTCTCCTTATTTTCTTGGCTTATTCGCAATGTAGATAATTTGTTTTATTTTAATATCCTAGATTTGCACTGCTAAAATGTTCAAATATATCCATATTAGAACGCCAACTCTTTACTGCTATTATGCCACAATGATATTATATTTAAAAGAGTTTGAATGTTTAATGATTGCACGCATATTTACAAGTTATATTCAAGCCGCAAAAGCTAATATATGTAAACAAATGTGAAATAAAACAGCTATTATTGATGATGATGATGATGATTTATCGATTCTTTTCCCCATTCATTGAAACTTCCCTTAAAAAGTTACGCATTTAAATCGATTCATGTTATGCCGCCTGAAGTTAAAATCTTTGTTTTAATCAGAAATCTGAGAAAATTGTTTCCAGACAATCCTATGTCTGCATGGTGGAAATGGAAATTGTTGTTGTAAACTATTATCGAGTTCAACTTCATTTGAAGCTGAACATCTCCAATTAATGACGTTCACTAAAAAGTGTTCAAAGAACGAAGCAAACCAAACACATTTCTCTCAAGCATGATCTATTTAATACAAAAAAGGAACAAGGAGAAGGCTGTTGTCAACTTCACCAAATAAAAATCGGTGCTTGTGCAGATGAGTGGCTGTACGAAAAAATTATTTTTTTATAAAAACAGTATTATGTACTCATTCAGTGTTATTTTCTTACTCACTGTAGAAAAAAGTAGAAAAAATTATCCACTAGAACTTTTTTTCGTATCATACCAGCGATTTGTTTAGTAAGCGTCCATCTTTTTTCTTAAAAATAATTCAAGGGCAGATAATTCGCAATGAAGATAATTACGCAATTTAAAAAAAACAAAAAAACTACATATATAAAAATTCAATTTATTCCAATAAAACAAAATGAAAGTAAATAAACGAAATTAAATTAATTTATTGCAATAAAACGAAATGTTCATATTCTCACTGGGTTCCTTTCCGTGTGAATTATCTGCCCTTGAATTATTTTTAAGGAGAAAGATGGACGCTTACTAAACGAATCGCTGTTATGATACGAAAAATAGAAAAATACTTGTAATTAAAGTTCTAGTGGATAATTTTTTCTACAGTGTGTAAGAAAATAACATTGAATAAGTACATAATATTGTTTTTATAAAAAAATAATTTTTTTGTATGGCCGCTCATCTGCACAAGCACCTAAAAATCTCTCTAAAAGGGTAACAAATCCTGATTGCATCTATATCATACAGAAATGCTAATTTAATAGTTTAAGATCATTAATTATTTACAGTGAAATGGCTTCCAACATTTTAACCCCAAAAAACTTGTATTAAAATCATGATTTATGTAATTTTCTTGAGTACAAACAAGAATTGACACGCATTAGCTGTTTACCATATTTATGATAATATTAAAACTGAAATTTTACATATCTACCTTTCTTGTCAACAAAATTACACAAGAGCAGATAACTCTAGTTACCTCTGGCTTGGGAAAATATAAATAATATATCTATTAATAATGGAGTTTATGTATCTGTCTGTCTGTCTTTCTGGCTGTCTGAAGCCGAACTCCATCAAAGTAGTATGATTATTTACTAAGTCAGCCAGCTTCATTATATACTATGAAAAAAACCGCCGTAAACACTATGCGCATTTCTCAATTTACATAATCAATTGCTTTTGAACTTCTAATAAATTAGTATTCGCAAATATACACTCAGGATTGTTTTATTCAGATTTAATCATGTATTTACGCAATTTTGCTTGCTAATAATCTTACTTATAAATTATTATTATTGAATCAAATTGTTTAACTAAAATAATAATTGATTTAAAAATTAATGAGTTACGTAGTTATTTTATCTATGTCCAATTGATTGAACAGTGTGCGAAATGTTAATCCATTGAAACAACCTCCCTCGTCAACTCAGTTTGGACGCAATACGAGTGCGTAATTTGTAAACAAACGCTGGTATTTACGGTGTTACTTTAACTTACGCTGTTAAGCTTTTATTCACAAACTGTTCTTATTATTCCATGTTTTATTTATTAAAATAAAAGATGTGATTTTTTTTTCCTTTTCTGTCAACAAAAAAATAATATAACTGATTTTAGAAACAAATTGTTTAATTAAAAAAGGTTATTAAACACACACACACACACACACACACACACATTCTAACAAATTTATTTTAGGTAAACTTTCTTTCCGATACCATTTACATAAGTAATCGTGTTCACTGTATTTGATTTTTTGGTGCTTTTACACTATAGGACCCGCGCTAACTTTGACTCCATCGTTAGGGTCAGGGTCAAAGTGGAGGTTAGGGTTAGTGTTTGGGTCATGGTCAAAGTCAGCACAGATCCTACAGTAAAAGAATACGGATTTTTTTATTGTTTTATTTTATGTACACCTTTCTTCCGATTCAAAAAATACTGTTCGCTGTATTCAGCTTTTTAAATTGTTGATTTTAACAATTTTACTGAATCAAATTGTTTAATTAAAATAAATATTGATTTAAAAATTATTAAAAATATTTCTATTTATGGAGAAGGGTAATGCAAAAATCGGGGTGGGGTCGAAATTTCTTTTTTATTTATTTACATCTAAAAATATTCTTGGTCATAAATAAAGAATTTCAACGTCTAACCACCCAAGAAATATGACTGAGGCTTCATCAATTTACACATCAGCGTTAATTTCTGACGCGGCAGCCTAGCAAAAATATGCAACCGAAGCGAGCATATTTTTGCTAGTAACAATAATAAATGATAATAAAATATACTTAACTTTAACACTTTACTGTGCAGTTTCGTAGTATCACTATCATCAGCAGATAAATTAGTGCCAGTAGGGATAAATTGAAAAGCCTATCTGCCGTCTCGGTTCGATTTGGTTCCGATTTTGTTTTCTTGTTTGCTTATATATATACAGAATGCAGAAAATATTTGTTTGTAATTTTCAACTGTTAATTTTATGCATATTTTTTAAACCTTTCTTTTATGCAGAATAATTGATTATGGACAATTTTAAACCTCCATATTGGTGGAAGAGACAAAGACATCTTCATGGAATCTATTCTGGAAGGACAAATAAAGAGATTTTAGATAAGCACGGGGATGGTAGAAAAGGCCAGAAAAAAAATTGAAAGATGCAAGATTAGAATACGAGGTGATATAAGGAGAAAAATGAATGATTGATGATCTGATGTTGTCAGAATGATGGAGTTCGTCGGTGAAGTTCATTGTCAATGAACCCAGCAAGTCGATGCGTGCCAATGCCAGGGAGAAATGAAAAACTCATTAGGATGATGGTGCATGAGGACATCCTTTACGTTTCATACAAGATGAGAAAAAGCAACTGAGCACAAACAAGTTGTAACACCGACTAGAACCAGACATGCTGTGGTTCTTCTTCCATAAAAAAATTTTCTGCTAAGACCAGAAGATCCATCCCCAGAGCAACAGGTGGCTTGCTGCCTCATCCAAAGATTTGCTCAAAGTCATGCCGACCAAGTTTCCAGCCACAACTATGATCTTTGGTGTCGTCAGAAGCGAAGGTGAAATGCCAACCTACTTCTTCCGTGAAGGGTCTCAGGCTGAACACTGATGGCTACATCCACTTTCTGAGCGAGGTAATGAAACCCGTTACCAGGTAGCTATAGGTAGACTATACGTGTGACAGCAAGACTCGGTGTCCTGCCATACCAGCCGGACGACCAAAGCCTGGCTGTCAGAGAACTTTGTCCACCACACTTCACCTAACATCTGACCTCACAGCTATCCTGATTGCAACCCCCTACCTTTTTTTTCTACCATTAGGTCACCACTTCGTCACTCGAGGATAAGGGTTAGCTGAATGATGAAGAACACTGGGGAAGTATTAAAATTGATCAATGCAAAGCACCAACAGATCCAGCTGTAACATGAAGAACAAGCGAAAGGCCAGGATCACCAGAGCTTTTATAGGTTTAAGTTGGGTGACTGCGACAAAGGCCTGTGACCTCTTCTGAGATGATCTCAAGGCTGTCATCAACTCAAAGGCGTGTTCATCAAGTGAAATTGACAGCACAAGTCTTAACCTGTTTGATTAATAAATCTTAAAAAGTAAAACTACTGTTATCTTTTCCTAGACAGTAATCTTGCAAATAAATAATGTCTGCATTTTACTGGTTTTAACTGCTGCAGAGTTGAAGATTTGGTGAATTCGAACCCACTGTGTGGTTTTTGTTCAATTTTGGTTTGTTTTATCTGTCTATAGTCTGAATTTATTTTCATAATTATTTTGGCTCTGAGGAGGCGACCTCACCGAAACATGGCAGAACGTGTGTAAGTCACACAAATGCTTACATAATAATATTTATATATGTATATTATCACACTTAGCCTTCGTTGGGACTACAGCAGCGTACAGGTGACAATGATAATAAAAAAAATATTAAAAAAAATTTGGAATCTGACTGATATTAGCAACAGAACATGAGGGGAAAAAGGAATTCTCCAGTTCAAGGCATTGAATATAGAGATAAGGAACAAAACAAACAAACAAGAGACAACACAAAACAACCAAATTATGATTTAAAAACAAATATTTATTTATATCAAATAAATAGACCTGCAAGGAACAAGAAAAAGAAAGATGAGATATAGGAATCTAGCTACTATTATCTTACGACGACGAGCAAAGATCACATTGAATCATATTAAGACAATCTATGGAAGAAAATTGAGTGTTACTTACAGAACGTTGAAAGGTGACACAAGGAGCACTCCATAAGAAGGTGTAAAAGTTCAACAATCAGGAAAACAATATTCCTTGAATAAGCGAGTCAATAAGGGTAAGAAAATAGATCCGGCAAGTATCAAGCACAGGAAGGGGGAGATGAGTTCTGAGTAACCGGTTGGTGCTATACAATCCTCATGTTGCCTATCATAAGTAAAAACTCTGGTAGATGGATAAAAGTGTCACTGACAGGTACATGCTTCTTATGGTCGGACAGAATTCGTTTTCACAGTTTGAAATCCAATTTTTCTCGGTAGTGATAAGATATCCAAAAATAGAATTTTGATTCGTAGCATGCAGAAATCATATTTGGTGGTTTTCTTCCTTTTTGTGCTCGCCTTACTATGGGACGAAAGATGGGTAAGGACATTTTCTCTTTCTCTTCGGCCTCGCCCTTTTCTTCTGCCTTTTCTTTTTCATCAGCCACAACCGACCGTACATTAAGCAGATTCTGGTGAAATCTGTGTCTCCTCACTTCTGTCAGTGCAATATATGCATGTTGATCACGTGACCGATTGTGTAGGTGTTTTTGGCGTGGAATCGAAATTGCTGCGACAGGTGATAAGTACTTTTAATTAAGGTCACAACAAATGTCGTCTCAGGGCAGAAATAAGGTAAGGCATGATGGGTTCACATGAAATGGGGCGTGCCGTTTCTTCAGCTCAGTAAGTCTTTCTTTCTCTTTCCTCACAGACTGGTTAGAAAAAGATAAAATATGACAAATTGATCTCTGTTCGTTCGTTTAATAATACTAAACAAGCAGTGACAATTGCATATACGTATACTCTTAATGTTCTATCCTATTCCTTTTCACTTGTTCCATTTAATACTATTTTTCTCACCGTTACCTTTTTTGCTGGCTTCTAATCACTTGTTTTTTCTATTGGACACATTTACAGACGCATAAATAAATGCTTGTTGAGAATGTTAATTTAAATACTTAAAGAATGTAGTAATATTTTGCATATTTACTAAGAATAACTTAGTTTGAAATAAATAAAATAAAAATTATAACTAGTAGGACAGAAAGCTTTTTAACAATTAAACAAATTCTCTTTATGCAATTTCAGAGATAGACTAAAAGGATTAAGTAATTGTATTGTTATTGAAGTTATCTCCCTTAGAATATGAAATATGAAACTTTTATGTATGATAACCAATAAACAGTGGATTTTTCAGGCCGAGGGATCAAGTAGGTGTATGACTTCCCACCTTCATGATCTAATAGATCAACAATTACAATTTACAAAGAAAATGATTATTTAGTATAATTAACTTGATCTACTATTAAATTTGAAAAAGTTACTTTCTTAATTCCTCCCCAACAAGTTTGGTCAGGCAGTTTCAACTTTAATTTAACTAGATTGATTCCATTCGTTCCTATGTTGTTTTTTATATTATTTGGCAGCATATTAAATGGTTTGACCACCTGTGAGATTAAAAATTTGTAAAATAAACTGTCTGATACTGGATTATTATCTCAATTTTGACAATGTTTTCTTGAAATTGAAAGCAAAATGAAGCCTATTAATGAAGTCTATTAATTTTTTTATGATTTTTTATAAGTTTCATTTAAGATTTTTAAATTGTAGACTTTGGATGGTTGAATCCCATTCTAAAGAATTTCTTAGTGAATTTTTCTTTTACAAAACTCAAATTCATTTGCCTATAAACACAACTAAAACTCTGAAAATGTTATTTGTTAACTTGATTTCATCTTGTCACCATACACGCTTGTCAAAATTAGGTTGATAATGAAGAACATGAATGTTTTAGATTTTTTTGCTTCTCTGGGCCGGATAAAATATGAATAATGCAGGCCAAATAAATATGAACAAAAAAATTCTATTCTTTTTGTTTAGATCAAAGTGTAGCATCTGTTCTTCCTATGTTGATGAAGCATACAAATATTGGGTGCTTCTTTGCAATTACTCACAAGGAAAAAAGGATCTTATTTTTTAAATTGTTCAATTTTTAGAGGTTGGTACTCCAATAGTCATAGACTCTTAGAATCCTGATGCATTTTGTGAAAAACAAATTTTATTTTAAATTTTACATAGGACGTTATAGCATTACAGTTGTCACTATGTTGTTTAAAATACGTTAGCACAAAATATTCACTATTTTGATGCTTTGGGCGATTTTTTAACCTTCATGCTCATAAATGTCAAATATAGTGAGTATCTTGTGCTGCCATAGTTTGATACAAACATGAACAACAGTAAACATCTTGTTTCATGTGTAGGAATCAGAGTTATTTTTCTATGGAGAGAAATTATTTTCTAGGCTAGAGTTATGCCCCTTTGATAAAAGAGGTTTCTCCTCAAATCTCATGAACATGAGACGTTGGTTGGGAACTCTCGCACCACACTTGGTTGAGAAATTTCGTTCTCATTTGCTGATTAGACGTGCTACAGGCAACATCAGCTTCAGAGCACTTTCCCTTATAAAAGAAAAAACTTCACAAAAAATGTAGGTCTTCATTTTATCATTTTTCCATAAATAACTTGCACATTTTTATTGTATGGGAAAGATGTATTGATGTAAGTAATTTTATGTCTTACTTATCTTCTTTTTATTTGTTCACTCCAAACAAAGCATATTGCCACTGAAGCATAAGGGGATACTGTGATTGGGGGCAACCTCGATGAGGAATTGGGCAGTGTCTTTACAGTTTGTCATAGACAAACTATTAATAAATGAAATGTTTGTCTCTCACAGCGTTTTAAACTGTCTTTTATTTTTTCGGCACATGTCAAAATAAAACACAGTGAATTTTAGCAACATCTGTACGTGTTCAGAATTGATTTAAATTCTCTACCCACGTGTTGCTAACCTTGATAAAACAGAATATCAAATATCCTAATTTTCTACATGATAAGTAAAATTTAAAATGAAATAAAAACTACTTGTTTGTTATCGAAAAGGGAAAATTGGATTAAAAAAAATAATACAACGCATTTTTCCATGACATAAGCATCAAATATTATTGAATTTTAATTGTATTAGAATAACTAGCATGATCCGACGTTGCTTGGAATTGAATGCACTTTTTCACTCTGCTCGTAACACCATATTATTTTCTTTATTTTTACTGCCCCTCCTCCTCCTCCCCTTTCACCCCCTAATATAGTCAGAAGAAGCTGAAATGTCGGAAAACTCTGAATTAGTGTCTTATATATATGGTTTAAATTTCATTAAAATCATATATACTTATTTTAAGTTTTAAGGAGGTTCCATCCCTATGGGTCACTTCGATGAAGACTAATCCATCCATGTGATTGACTCAGGATCAATGTAGTATCCGTTCTGTCCTCGGTTAGAGGAGGAGAAATCTTTCTTGACTGGGGCAATTTAAATTTTTGTCCTATCCAGAGCACCCCTTTTTTGGGGTGTAGGATATCCTCCACATAAAAAACGACCTTTTGTCTAACTTTGCCCTCGTTGAGGGGGGGGGGGCAAGTAAACATGGACACTTTACATAGGAGGTAAATGAGACAAATATAAGCCAATCTCTGTAAAACAGTATCAACTTACCATTTGAGACCAGAACACTTTACACCCATCACACTGACATTTTACACTGTCTTTGATTGAAATTGAGTATGGTAGCTGGAAGAAGATATGATAACTGGTTCTGGTGCTATGAGAGACAGCTATTACTTTATGAGTACAAATTAGTTCAAGTTTACTCGAAGATATAAAATAGAAAAAAAGGGGCATAAAACTGGATAAATGGCAAAAACAACAAAAATAAGTTTTTTTTTTTTTTCCAGTTTGGAACATTTAACAAACAAGATAAGAAGCAATGTAAAAGTTCTGGGGAGAAAATTCTGAACAAGAAATTTTATAGGGAGAATAGAGAGACTTATTTAGCATTTACCGAACTCTCACTCAGGTAATATATGACACAAGGTCTATTTAATATAAGAGACTCGGCTGCGGTCATTTACAAAGATTCCTTTGTCTTTTCAGAATTCCCTCCCCTCTCTTTGGAGGTGCTAGAAGAGACAGGACTAAATATGAGCACAGATACGACACTTTGATCTAAGCCGGTAGCCTTTGAGAGATCTTGTGTTTATGCTTATCTGTGAGTTTTCAGTTTTATTTAAAACTTGCAGGGCTACTCAGCGTTCCCATACATCCGACTTTGTCCGATACCATCCGACTCCATCTCATACCATCCGACTCTGACTCCTACCCATACAATCCGACTGACTCCTTCCCATATCAACCGACTTATAAAGAAGACAGCTGATTCAGACTCCTCCTCATACCATCTAACTCGGACTCAGTCCCATACCATTCGACTCCTTCCTATACCATCCGACTCAGACTCCTTACCATACCATGCAACTCAGACTCCTTACCATACCATGCAACTCAGACTCCTTACCATACCATGCAACTCGGACTCTATATCATACCATACAATCCAGCTCTGATTCCGTGCTGAACTCCAAGCTCTGACTTCTACCCGAACCGTATGCTTTGACTCCGATACTGTGGCTATGATAGCCACCAAGGACTGCCACAATATTTTGTTGTGACTATATAAAGAGTGTCCTGAAGACACCATCTATTCCCGAAATAGGGTAGATCAACATCACACCATAACATCAAGTAAACAGAAAAACGAAGCAAATACATGGATCTTGCCAAAGAACTGAACGTAATATTGAACATTAAGAAAAATATTAGTACCAATAATTGTAGAGCATTAGAAACAGTCCTGAAAAAAAGACTAGGAGAAATTGGAATGAAAGGGAAGATTCATTCATTCATTTCTTATGAATCAGATAATTCTATTGTTTGCATTGGTTTCCTCTGTATTTTTCTAGTTAGAATCCTTTCTAGAAAGACATCGGGTACTTACGGGAGGAACCAACATCCTAAGTCAAAGTGTTTCTGTAGAACGAGCTGGATTCGAACTTGGCACACACAGGTTGTCAATCTGTGTCGTTAACCACTTAGCCACCGTCATCTCCCATAGAAGATTGAAACCATACAACGTATAGCAATGATTAAAAGAGGCAAAATCTTTTTTTAAATCCTTGAATGCGGAAACCAAAAGAATGCTAACATGCCACGGATAATTTTAAATAGAAAAAGAACAAAACATACAGAAAGAACATCACACAGGGCCAAGTAAAGCAAAAACTGACAGAAATCCAATAAATTGACCCCTCTCCACAAACACGCACAAATTCAGACATACATATATGCATGTAGTAACACCATACAGTAACACCATATATATATATATATATATATATATATATATATATATATATAAATTTATATATATACATATATATATATATAAATTTATATATATATATATAAATTTATAAATATATACATATAAATTTATATATATATATAAATTTATATATATATATATATATATAAATTTATATATATATATATAAATTTATATATATATAAAATATATATATATAAAAATGTATATATATAAATTTATATATATTCATATATATATATAAACTTATATATATATATAAATTTATATATATATAAATTTATATATATACATATATATAAATTTATATATATATATATATATATAAAATATATATATATAAAAATGTACATATATAAATTTATATATATACATATATATATAAATGTATATATATATATAAATTTATATATACATTTATATATATACATATATATAAATTTATATATATATATATATATATAAATTTATATATATATATATATATAAATTTATATATATATATAAATTTATATATATATATATATATATATATAAATTTATATATGTATATATATATAAATTTATATATATATATATATATATATAAATTTATATATATATATATATATATAAATTTATATATATAAATTTATATATATACATATATATATATATATATATATATATATATATATACATATATATATATATATATATATATATAAATTTATATATATATATAAATTTATCGAATAGGCTATATTGCCGGTCCCGGCAAAATAATGATTCCTGCGTTATTTTGCCGTGATCGGCAATATAACGATTCCTGCATTATTTTGCCGGTTCATGTATATTTAACTAAATTGTTAAACATACAGTGATTTTTTGTATAATTTAAAACTTTATTAAGCGACAATATATTTTAAAATAACGATAAAATTAATTTTTACTTCCGGTTGATTCGATTAGGAGTGAACTCTTCAAAATTACGACTTATTTTATGATTTCATTGAAAGAACATTTAAAAATAGAAACTGTTTAAATCCAGTGATTTTCTAACATTATCGAAGTTTTTCTTCATAAAGAAAATCAGAATTTTACATTAACAAGTTAATTCAACAACTTAATAACTTCATTATTTTTAAAAGTTTGGCCTTGGTTCAAGGATTACGAAGCAACACCTATTAAAGCACATTTTTAGCAAGTTAATTCAACAACTTAATAGCTTCATTATTTTTAAAAGTTTGGCCTTGGTTCAAGGATTACGAAGCAACACCTATTAAAGCACATTTTTAACAAGTTAATTCAACAACTTAATAGCTTCATTATTTTTAAAAGTTTGGCCTTGGTTCAAGGATTACGAAGCAACACCTATTAAAGCACATTTTTAGCAAGTTAATTCAACAACTTTATAGCTTCATTATTTTTAAAAGTTTGGCCTTGGTTCAAGGATTACGAAGCAACACCTATTAAAGCACATTTTTAGCAAGTTAATTCAACAACTTAATAACTTCATTATTTTTAAAAGTTTGGCCTTGGTTCAAGGATTACGAAGCAACACCTATTAAAGCACATTTTTAGCAAGTTAATTCAACAACTTAATAGCTTCATTATTTTTAAAAGTTTGGCCTTGGTTCAAGGATTACGAAGCAACACCTATTAAAGCACATTTTTAACAAGTTAATTCAACAACTTAATAGCTTCATTATTTTTAAAAGTTTGGCCTTGGTTCAAGGATTACGAAGCAACACCTATTAAAGCACATTTTTAGCAAGTTAATTCAACAACTTAATAGCTTCATTATTTTTAAAAGTTTGGCCTTGGTTCAAGGATTACGAAGCAACACCTATTAAAGCACATTTTTAGCAAGTTAATTCAACAACTTAATAACTTCATTATTTTTAAAAGTTTGGCCTTGGTTCAAGGATTACGAAGCAACACCTATTAAAGCACATTTTTAGCAAGTTAATTCAACAACTTAATAGCTTCATTATTTTTAAAAGTTTGGCCTTGGTTCAAGGATTACGAAGCAACACCTATTATTTAGCTATTAATTCGAATTCAAAATCTTCATTCGAAAAAACTTACAATGGAACTCAGTGTTGGAAATACATTCAGTTCATATGCTGAGCTAGAAGAAAAACTTAACAGTTACCAATCTGTTAACTCTGTGCAATTGTGGAAAAGAGACAGTCGAACCATTGTTGCAGCTCGGAAAAGAATGCCAGATCGCCAGTTCAATCCTGATATCAAGTACAATGAACTGTGGTATTCTCGTATTTACGGTGGAAAAAAGCACACCAGTAGTTCTCAAGGCCTGCGACTGAACCAATTTACATTCAAGGTTAACTGCCCATACCAGCTGAAAGTGAGATCTTGTGAAAATGGACAGAGCTTAATCATCACCAAACACATTAATGAATGCAATCATGATATGTCTAAGCCACTATACAACCTCTTTCCAGCACAAAGATGACTAAGCCAATCTACCAAAGACAAAGCTGAAGAAATGCTGAAGGTAAATGCCAACAGGAAGATGGTCCGTCAACACTTGTCTGATATGACAGGCAAATCCATCTTTATGAAGGATATTCACAATATTGCCACGGCTGCCAAGCTCAAAATACATACTAATGTTAATGAACTGCTTCAGCTGGCAGATTATCTAAAGTCCAAGCCAGGGCTTTGTGTAGAGTATCTAGTAGATGAGACCAACACACTGACAGGCATCTTCATCCAAGATACACACATGCAGCACACATTCAGTCAGTTTCCTGAACTCATCCTAGCAGATGCTACACACAAGACAAATGAACTAAGAATGCCATTCTACCTCATGACTGTTGTTGACGGCAATGGAGAAACAGAAATCATAGCAGCGTTCATAGTTAACAGTGAAGAGGAACATATGATCCGTCAGATGATTCAACTCTTCAAGATTAAGAATCCAAAGTGGACACATGTTAGAGTTGTGCTAACTGACAAAGACATGGTTGAAAGAAAAGTATTCAGTGAAGAAATGCCAAACTGTCACCTACAAATCTGTCTCTTTCATGCTCTTAGAACCTTTAGACGTGAAATTACAGTGGAAAGAATGGGTATTTCTAGTGATGAAAAAACAAATGTATTAGAAATCCTCCAAAAACTGGCATACTCGCGATCAGAACAGGAGTATAAAATGCATTACGAAACACTGAAAGCCACACAACTATACAGTGTACTGAAATATTATAATACTAACTGGCACCCTATAACAGAACAATGGGTAGAGGGACTCAAGCATCAACATATGTCTTTGGGTGAGAGGACAAATAACAGGTTAGAATCTCACTTCCAGAAACTAAAGTCCATAACGTCAAGCCACCACTCATTACTGGATTTCTTCCCAGTGTTTCTGTCTTTCCTTCAGATGATGAGATCAGAGTGTGATAGAAAGGTAACTAAGATGTTTTATAAAGTTGCCTGCAGTACCCAACATAAAAGTAAATTAGCCCTTCAATACCAGCAGTACCTAACACCACATGCCTTTAAATATGTGGAGAAGCAGTTAGATCTATCACAGCATGTCATTCTCCAAGAAGATACTACTGGAGCCTTTATTACTGAATCATCAGAAGGGGTCCTCAGTGTTACAACCACATCTTGCCAGTGTACCTTCTGTACATCCATGTCTCTGCCATGTCGTCATTTATTTTTATTGAGAGCGAGGCAGTCACTTGAGCTCTTTGCTACTGAACTAGTTGCCGAGCGTTGGACTTGGCAGTACTACACGAGAGGTCATCGGATGTTGTCCAAGTCTTTATCCGACACCATTCCTGAACATCCTAGCATCAGTCTCACTCCTAGAAGACATCCCATAAATGTACAGAACAAGTACAAGAAGGCATTCATACTAGGACAGAAACTGGCTTCATTAGCTTCAGAATGTGGCCAAGACTATGAACAGAGACTTAGTGTGTTAGAGAACTTGACAAAGATGTGGGAATCAGGAAAGCAGGCTGCAATTGTAGAAGTTGTTGTGCAGGATGCACCACCAACTGGTATACAAAATGACCCTGGTCTCAACATAACTGAGTATACAGCACAGAATGATTTGCCTTTGCCAGATCCCAAATCTCCTACAAAACTAGAACTATTTCCAGAAACTGATGAACTTAACCTTGACAATGTCACTTTACCCCCAAAGTCAAAGAAAAGGGGTAGACCCAAAGGATCTAACAATACAGTTATAGGACTCCCCAGTAAGAGATTCAGAATTAATAAAAAATTATAAAAAAATTTGTCACAAACTTTTGAAGGCAAATATTCTGAGTCATACTATATTTTATAATAAAAAAGTTTAAACTATTGTTTTTAATTTTGTCCTTTTTTAATGAAAAGAAAAATGACCAAAGTTTTACATAACAAAAAGAAAAATAACTGTCATCATGTAATTTTAAATCGGCCCGTGAAATAGTCACAATGGGTAATCCGATAATTTATAATGGTTTTGACAAAAAACAAAAAAAACAATACGTAAATACATTTAAATGGACATAGAAATTCATCGTAGTTACTTAATCTGTCATGTAAATAGTATCCAGATGATTTCTTTTGGGCATGGATTTTCTCAATTCCATGAGTCGCTTATGAAATTGTGAAGATTAATGTGCAAAAAATGATATATTTACTCCTTGCATTAGAGAATGTGTAACTATAATGAATTTCTATGGCCAATTAAATGTATTTACGTATTGTTTTTATTGTAACAAAATTACAAATTATGTTTTTAAGGGGCAGCACTTTTGATACTTGCCACAGGCGCCAGAAACATCATGGACACCAGTTGGCGTGGCTCAAATGAACCAATCAATCGCAATCATTTTAAAATAGATATTTTACCTTTATTATTAAAAAAAATACTATTTTTCTTTTCGGTTTATTTTAATTTTGTTACTTTTCACAATAGAATTATTGTTGATGAATTTTCCCAACATTACTAAGCAACAAGTAAATGTTACCAAAGGCAACATAAATTATTCTTCTACCTACCTGTATAAGTTTATTTGTTTATTTTATTATTTATTTTTATAAAAAAAAATCATTTATCAAAATAAATAATAAAATAAACAAATAAACTTATACAGGTAGGTAGAAGAATAATTTATGTTGCCTTTGGTAACATTTATTTGTTGCTTATTTTTTTCTTTATATATAACTTTCCTTAATTTCAATTACTTAAATCGAGAGCAGACTTAGTAATGTCGGAATTTTCGTGTCGTTAACGAAAAACCGCTCTAAACGATGGTCATGTTATCTAGGACAATTATCATAAAAAAATTATAACAAGAGATAAGGAATGTAGGAATACAAGATGCTCGTAAAAGTTAAAATATAGTTTTATTTACAAAAAAAAGATAGCCTGGACTGCTTTTTTTTTTCCAAAGCTGGAATAAATAAATTATTCCTGGATAACATGCAAAAAAAATAAGAATCAAAAAAATACAACATCAGTATCTCTGAACATTAAGGTAGATACAACAAAATTTGACACAATCTAAATTAAGGAATAAATCCTTTTAAAACATGAACTTACTATAAAGTCCGTATTCTTACAAATCAATCAAAAGTCTCTTTTTTTTCTTTTCACCAAAGTCACAATCAAAAGAAATAAAATTAACAAACCGTGTCGAAGTCCAACATAATTTCCACGATAAAATTAACTCTTTTTTTTTTTTATCAAACGTCCATCAGAAAGTTCTTTTTCTTCGTCTTTTTTCAATATTTTCTTTTAGCAAATCCGATGCAATATGTATGGCACAAGAACAGTACACATTTCAAATAAACACAATACTCACTATTTTCCATCGTTCGTCTTGAATGGTGAACACGCGCGTATGTGACTGATTCAACTGGCACAGTTGAATATCATCTCAAATCGATCTGTGTGCAAAGACGATCAATCTCAATGATTCTTAATCTCTGATTAGAATCTTCTCGACAGCAAAGTATTTCACTTCTCGGGAGCCAATCTCTTCAACATAGGCAATTTCGTTCCCGGAGCTATCTCGTTCAACTTCTTCTCCTTATTTCAAGTATCTGGCTTGAAACAACTTCCCAAGGATATATTCTTGACCGAGGGGAAAATATTTCATAAACAACATGTAATTCATCCAAGAGATATCATATCTCTTAAGTTTCTTCAAGTAGAAATTCTTGCAAATTTAACGTCCCCTCGTGGACGGAGAAACAGTTTTAACACGTCTTGTCATTCCGGTGTGCGACTCTGTTCTGATTAAATTTCGCGCCGATATATCCAGACACGACAAAATGCATCATTGCTAAAAATAGAAATCACGTGACACAACATGGCCTTCACCTCATAACACCTACGCAATATCCATATGACCTTCGACCTGCACGTAGGCCCCCCCTACCCTTCAACAAAGGGAAGTAACCGTTGACTTACTTAGAAAAACGTCTAGAAATTTCCACACTCTCCCGACAAAGAAAAAAAATGTACAATGTCTATACATGTCTCATGTACACATCAATACCACAAATAATCATCATCCTGTTCACTCACTTTCTTGCGAGTTCGAATGGGTCCAGAATTGGAAGTCGAGGCATGATCTCCTCCAGCAACATCCGGCTGAACCACATCAGGAACCTCTGAACCACAAGGCTCTTCGGGAACCTCCGAGGCTTGATGGGAATGAGTAACCGACAACTCCATCGGAAAAAGGTGTCTCAAAGAATGTTCCTGAGAGGAACCATCTGCCTTCTTAATCAGGGCAGATCTAATATGAGAATCATCACCTGGAGTCAAACCTATCACTCTACCCAAGGACCAATATGGGCGAGCTTTGGCTGGGTTCTTAACAAGAACCACATCGCCTATCGCGATGACATCACCAAAATCAGATTGGTACAGATCACCACTCAGTTCTCTCAAGCCGAGCAGGTATTCTTCGTACCATAAAACCTTAAATTTCTTTAAGAGAAGATCCCTTTGTTTCAACTTCTCCAAAAGGTCACTCCTAGAAGGAGGAGAATTCTCAAGAAAACATTCTTCAGAATTTATAAAAACAGCACTATTACAATACGGGCGAATAAACGCGTTCGGAGATATAATATCCAAACCATCATCTCCAGAACATCTATAAGTTAGAGGACGTGAGTTAATAGCATTCTGTATATCAGACAACACAGAAAGAAGTTCAAAATAACCCAACTTCTGCCGACTCACTAACTTATAAAGACAAACCTTCACCGTCTTAACAAGACGCTCCCAAACACTGCCGAACCAAGCAGAATATAAAGGTATCGTCTGGTGCCTGATGTCAAAGGTACTAAACTTCTCTTCGAACTCGTCAGACACCAGCACTTGCTTAATCAAACTGCATCCAGCAACGAATGATTTAGCATTGTCTTAGTATATATGGGAAGGCACCCCATAAATGTTAAAAAATCTCACCAATGATAATATCACTGAGTGAGTAGACATGTCACCCACTAACTCCAAATGAACCGCCCTCACATTGAAGCACGTAAAAAGTAATATATACATTTTTTGCGGTCCCCTTTCATCTTCAACCCACAAGTGACCAGTAAAGTCTATCCCGGTATGGTTGAAGGGCTTCACAAAATTAACTCTGTGCTTAGGTAAATTGGTTACCTTGGGGTATTTGAAAGATACGGCATTGTATCTTTTACACAGAGCACAGGCAGAGATAACCGACTTCACTGCCTGCCTGGATTTATGTATCCAGAAACCTGACAAACGGAGTTTGCTGAGGGTAGCTGCAATACCCAAATGCTTACATTTGAGATGACAGTCCATAACAATCAAATCAGTTATATGACTGCCTCGAGGTAACAAAATCGGATGTAAAATTTCCGGAGGGTAAAGGCTGGCTTTACCAATCCTTCCCCCAGACCTTATCAAACTTTTATCATCCAGGTAAAGATCCAACTTCGCCACCAACGGAGGAATCTCACGGTTGGAGGGGTTCAACAAAAAGGACTTTTCCCTGGGAAGAAGCAAGGACTGCTCCAACTTAATCAAATAAATTTTGGCCACTTGGCCTGGTTCTTTTTAATTTAGCAGCCCCATACTGGAAAATGTAAGCCGCAAAGCCAAAGGCTTGTTGTGAAACATCACAAAAGATTATTAACGTGGCAGGCGCAGAGGAATCGACAGCACATCTGGGGATCCTCACACTATGCAGATTCATCAACTCAGGAAACAACTTGTTCCAAGTGAGCTGCAAACTCTCCGGTATCTTCTGATCCCATGACACCTGAGTTTTCCATATCTCACTGAGTATTACCCTTCCCTTGATAGTCACAGGCAAAACAAGCCCCAAAGGGTCGAATATGGAAGAGTTCTGCGATAGGATGCCCCTTTTTGTATCAGCCGGCACATCCAAGGAACCGACCGCCACATGCAAATTATCCTGCACAGGATCATACTCATAACCCAACACCCTCTCCAGAGGAGAATCATGGGTGACAAAACTTTTGTCAGCTTTCATTCGAGTGGTCAAAACATCACTATTGGAATTACAGGACCTTAATGAAAAATTACCATCCTGCATGATACTCATTGCATTCAGGTATAGGTCCAACAAAGTTTTCTGTGAATTGTGAGTTTTTATAAGATTATCCACATAAAAATTTTCCATAAGCATATCCCTACATAAACTATGAGGGTATTTTTCAACATGATGTCTAATGACGAAGTTGAGAATAAATGAGCTGGCCACAAACCCAAAAATCAATGTTTTGTAACGATAACATACCAGTTTGTCATTCAATTTCACAAAAAAGCAAAACCGATTCTTATCTCTTTCGGTTTCCAACCGAATCATGAGAAAGGCCTTACGGACGTCAGCCAACAGGACATAACGGTCCATACGAAACTTCAACAATAACTCTAGCATATCCGTGAAAAGGTTAATTCCCGGATAGACACAATCATTTAGAGAGGGATGTCCACCTGTTCGCAACGAACAGTTGAACACCGGCCTTATCTTTGTGGTACTCTGACCATTAGCCTTAATAACCGGACGGTGAGGAATCCAAGTATAATGAGTGAAATCCTCTGGATTCACTTCCACTCTCTCAATAATATCCTCCCTCTCCTGCTCTAAGAAAACCTGGCAGTAGTCCTCATATAGACCCTGCCTCGTCAAACGAGTGACAACCCTATCAAGCACATTCAACGACACTTGATGGTTGGAAGGAACAGAAGGCAACTTTCCCTCGTCCCATGGCAAACTAACATAGTAGCAACTGTCTCGGTACGAGATCGAACTGCGAAAGGCATCAATTTTATTCTTGTCATAATCACTTACAGAGTTCTCAGTAACTCCTAGTGTTTCCAAACTAAAGAGCTTGTCCACGGCTCTTTCCACAGAAGAATCAACAAAACTATCGAAAGGGTCGAAATATTGAGACTTCGGCTCAAGCACAAAATAAACATGTGTCATAAGACACCGTGAGTGTTCGGACATAACTTGGCTGTAATTCGCGCCAACAACGGAGGCATCCGTTTTCTTCATAACAGGACTCACAAAATTGGACATATCTCCAAAAGGCACAATTCCTTGAGGAAACTCAAAAACAGACCCATTCATGAAGGGAGACAACTTCATGGGTCCCAAATACATCAGTAGGTCAACACCTACCAAACCATGTACAATAATACAATCATTTTCAACATTTGAAAAGTCAGCAGCCAATTTCCCCCCACCTGCAATAATACTTTCAATAGCAGTAGGCAGACCCCTGACGTGAAACTGAAGGTCCAAGCCTTCGTCCACCAAAAAGGGTATCACACACTCAGAGTTCGGCACTTTGACCCGCAACTCGAGTTCATTTAGGCTCCTTCTGGCCGTTCCGAGAAAAGTCTTAATAAAGAAGTCCCTTCTCCTTACAGGCATAGAACGGCAATTCAATAGGTCCAGAACTACATCAGACAAATAGGAGCGCTGGCTTCCTGAATCCAACAGACAATTGAAAGATTTTACAACTCCATTATTGACCACGTCAATTTTAATTATAGGCAGGAGAAGATTCACTTCTCCCACCTGGAGACAGGGGTTAGTATCCAGCCGAGACTTGTCAAAGTCAGGGCATAACGCACCTGCATGTTCGCAACTTTTACATTTCCAACAGGGGCGGAGACGACCACTTTTACCAGGGCACGCCTCGGCGTTATGGAACGGGCTAGTACAACGCGTACACAACTTAGCCAATTGGCATCGTTGTAACCGATCCCTTAGAGAGGGATACTTCCCACAATAGTACGCAATATGGCAGTCACTACTGCAAAGGAAGCACTTATGTCGACTGGGTTTAGTTTTTACAAAAAAGTTCTCCAAAGTGGAGGGCTTCTTAACAGCACTAGCGGGCCTGAATCTAAAGGAACCAGACGAACGCGGTTTGGCGACGGGCTTTACAGTTTTAACCATCCTGGGTTTGACGATGTCCAACGTGCGCAACACCTCAGAGTAATTATCAAAGATATCTCCCAGAGATGGGTAATTACCATTGACGGTATGAATCAGTTCCCGTCTCACAGAAAAAGGAAGTTTTTCAAAAATAATGCTACTTAGTAACAGATTGCCGGGGGCCTCCTCCTCTAGAAAATCCATACCAAAGGAGTTTTTCAGCTCGTATATTTGAGCTTTCACCTTAGTTAGAAAGCTCTTCACCGAGTTAGTATCTGAATCCCCAAGAGGTTTAGCACTATGGAGATCTTTAAAAATAGAGTTTACAATAAACTTTTTATCTAAAAATTCTCTATCTAGGATCTCCATCGCTGCCTCAAAGTTGGCGTCCGAGATGGAAAGATGTTCCACTATTCGGTAGGCATATCCCCCGAGGTGATTTTTCAGAATAATCAACCTCATGGACTCGCTGGTTATATTTGACACGCAATTTACGAACTCCTTCGAGAAGTTGAGATACGCCAATCTGTCGCGTTCCAAACTCATGGGGTCGAAAACAGGACAGACAAGTTTTGGTGTCACACTACAAAGGGACGCTTTAGACTTCTCCCCTTCTCTATTATGTGGGGAGCTCTCATCCTTCCACATGCTCTCCAATTCGCTGAAACGTCGATCCACATGGATACGATATAACGTTTCGCTCCGACAGTTCTCAGACATCTCTTCGCGAGACTCACTCTCAATATAGGCACTTGTGATCTGCTCATTGAGCGAATCAATGGACGCAAAGAGTTCCTTAACCCTAACCTTCTGGGAAGAAACAAATTCCCGGTTCTCCCCCTCGCCACCCCCAAGAACATCAATAATAGTATCGACTTTAATTTTTACAATATCTCGCCTTTCTACAAGGAGATTAACAGTGGGGGTAGACGCCATTATGAACAAAATCCAATATGGCGATCAGGTGTGGGCTAACCTAAAATAGGCGCCAAACGTCTTCTCAATGGCGGGAAAATGACAACGTAAAATTATCTAAGTAAGATTCCTACAAAAAAAATGGAAAAAGGCTGTACCATAGTTAACCAAAGTCGTTCAAATGTAATTCTAATAATTCCACCTATCAGTCAAAGCAAAATTCTCAAGGGAAAAATAATTACACAAAAATCATTCAATATCCAACATTCAACAGTTCACAAAAATGGCGACTTAGAATACGCGGGAAATTCACAAAAATGACTCCACGTGGCGGACAAAAATGGCGCTCAGACTCTTAAAAATGCAATTTTCACATAAAATACATAAAAGAAAAAGAAAAAAAGCAGTCAGCTTAAAACAGTATTAAAACCTGAACATCTCGTATTTGACTACGTTTTAATTGTAATGATGGGCTGCCGAATTCCGGGCAACACGTCTGTTACACGCAACTTGGCGCCAAAGGGAGAAAGGAGATTATAACTTGAAGAAAGTTCCTTCATTGACTTAGTACCAAAAAATAGCAATAGAAGAAACCCAATCCAAATTAGTAGCACATTTTCGAGTACTTTTTCCAACACGCGAAATATGAAACAAGAAGTAAAATGCTTTTAATAGAAAGAAAATTAATTAGATTATTCCCAGCACATCATCTGAATACGTTCACCCAAACGAATCTAGGATAGAAAAAGCAGAATGCTTTTAATAGAAAGAAATAGATATTATTCCAGTATATCGTTTCAATACGTTCATTGTAAAACGAAAATGGTACCTAAAAAAAAGCAGAATGCTTTTAATGGCAAAAAAAAAGCAGAATGTCGGAATTTTCGTGTCGTTAACGAAAAACCGCTCTAAACGATGGTCATGTTATCTAGGACAATTATCATAAAAAAATTATAACAAGAGATAAGGAATGTAGGAATACAAGATGCTCGTAAAAGTTAAAATATAGTTTTATTTACAAAAAAAAGATAGCCTGGACTGCTTTTTTTTTTCCAAAGCTGGAATAAATAAATTATTCCTGGATAACATGCAAAAAAAATAAGAATCAAAAAAATACAACATCAGTATCTCTGAACATTAAGGTAGATACAACAAAATTTGACACAATCTAAATTAAGGAATAAATCCTTTTAAAACATGAACTTACTATAAAGTCCGTATTCTTACAAATCAATCAAAAGTCTCTTTTTTTTCTTTTCATCAAAGTCACAATCAAAAGAAATAAAATTAACAAACCGTGTCGAAGTCCAACATAATTTCCACGATAAAATTAACTCTTTTTTTTTTTTATCAAACGTCCATCAGAAAGTTCTTTTTCTTCGTCTTTTTTCAATATTTTCTTTTAGCAAATCCGATGCAATATGTATGGCACAAGAACAGTACACATTTCAAATAAACACAATACTCACTATTTTCCATCGTTCGTCTTGAATGGTGAACACGCGCGTATGTGACTGATTCAACTGGCACAGTTGAATATCATCTCAAATCGATCTGTGTGCAAAGACGATCAATCTCAATGATTCTTAATCTCTGATTAGAATCTTCTCGACAGCAAAGTATTTCACTTCTCGGGAGCCAATCTCTTCAACATAGGCAATTTCGTTCCCGGAGCTATCTCGTTCAACTTCTTCTCCTTATTTCAAGTATCTGGCTTGAAACAACTTCCCAAGGATATATTCTTGACCGAGGGGAAAATATTTCATAAACAACATGTAATTCATCCAAGAGATATCATATCTCTTAAGTTTCTTCAAGTAGAAATTCTTGCAAATTTAACGTCCCCTCGTGGACGGAGAAACAGTTTTAACACGTCTTGTCATTCCGGTGTGCGACTCTGTTCTGATTAAATTTCGCGCCGATATATCCAGACACGACAAAATGCATCATTGCTAAAAATAGAAATCACGTGACACAACATGGCCTTCACCTCATAACACCTACGCAATATCCATATGACCTTCGACCTGCACGTAGGCCCCCCCTACCCTTCAACAAAGGGAAGTAACCGTTGACTTACTTAGAAAAACGTCTAGAAATTTCCACAGTAATGTTGGGAAAATTCATCAACATTAATTCTATTATGAAAAGTAACAAAATAAAAATAAACCGAAAAGAAAAATAGAATTTTTTTTAATAATAAAGGTAAAATATCTATTTTAAAATGATTGCGATTGTTTGGTTCATTTGAGCCACGCCTACTGGTGCCCGTGGTATCTCCGGCTCCCGTGGCGGGTATAAAAAGTGCTGCCGTTTCACAATGTTTGTAAAACAATTCAACCTTGGATTAAAATGTGTAGCAGTTGAAAATAAAAATTAACGAAAATATTAGAGACAATTAGATTCTTTAGCCGGATTTCAGATGCTTGTGTACGAATGGGGTCCCAATATTTCCGTCTGCAAACAGCAATTCGTAAAGAAATTACATCAGATACGCTTTACAGCAAATGAAATCCAACTAAATAATCTAATTGTCTCTAATATTTCCGTTCATTTCATTATTTTACTTTTAATGTTTTTTTGTATTAAAAGCAGATATTTCTTTAACCGACACAATAGGGCAGGTCGATTTTTTTTTTCTTTAACCGACACAACTGATGATGAAAACAAATTGTTTTTAAATATTTGCCCTTATTTATTTCATTACCTATTCTTTCGCAAGGCCATAACAATTAGGTTTTTTAAAAAAATGAACCGGCATAATAACGATCCCTTTACATTAGTAAATAATTATTGTGCCGGGCGTCACTGTATGTTTAACAATTTAGTTAAATATACATGAACCGGCAAAATAACGCAGGAATCGTTATATTGCCGGGACCGGCAATATAGCCTCTTCCTAAATTTATATATATATATATATATATATATATATATATATATATATATATATATATATATATATATAAATTTATGTATATAAATTTATATATATATATATATATATATATATATATATATATATATATAAATTTATGTATATAAATTTATATATATATATATATATATATATATAAATTTATGTATATAAATTTATATATATATATAAAAATGTATGTATATAAATTTATATATATATACGTATATATATATAAATTTATATATATATATAAATTTATATATATGTATATATATAAAAAAATTTATATATATAAATTTATATATATACATATATATATATAAATTTATATATATATATACATAAATTTATATATATATATTTATGTAAATTTATATATATATATATATGAATTTATATAAACATTAGAACAGCCTACACAAATTAACTTGCGTTGGTAGACAGCTCCATGGATGTGCGCTAGCACAGAAACGCGAGTTAATTTGTGTAGGCTGTTCTAATGTTTATATAAATTTATTTATAAAGCTCTACTTTGTATTGAGCACTTGTGAAAAATATTGGTTTTAAGTTCATTTTATCAAGATATTTAAACCTACTATATATATATATATATATATATATAATTACTTACAATTTCATAGAATATATAATATGAATATACAGGTTAAATTCTCTCAGACGTTACAATAGATAGAACTCCCCACATATCCGTGTTAATTTATTATTTTACTATTATCTTTTAAATTTATTTGAAAAGTATTTTATTAGAATGAAAAATAAATAAATAAAAAGAAATTACGAATGTTTATATTTGAAATAAGCAAGTGGACTTTGAGTGAGCAATTGTGTTAATGACTGAAATGACTGCTTACTGTTCAGAAATGTAATTCTGTTATTCCGAGAATAAAAAAAGCTATGGAAAGAAATGGAATGTTTTTTTACCCCAATGTTTTTAAGTATCTGAAAATCGGTATTATAATAGAAAGAAAGTAGCTTAATTTAGCCGACGTGTTTCAGAATTTTATTTAACGGAAATCCTAAAAACGTTAATACGAAATGCCGCAAAAGGAAATGAACATTAAAAAGTAAGAATAATGGAAGCGATTGTTAAACGAACAATGATTCCATTTTGCTAAACGGCTAATATGCTATCATGCTAATCGTGAATGTAAAAGAAAGTCTCTGAAATAGATAATCAAAACGACAGCATACCTGAATGTAGCATTCCATATTTAGGTTAAAAATTTGAGGAGCTAACAGACAATAGCAAAATCGAAAAAATAAAATAATAACGGTGCTATGAAGAAATACTTATCCTATGAAAAAGACTTCCTGGTGTATGTGAGTGGCAGTGGTAGTAGATCTGAACATGAGAGTAAAAATTCCTCTGACTTCCTGCATGAACGACTATCTTAGAAGAAGCTGTTATTTGCTGAAGCATTTTCGCATATACAGCTTTTGGATGTAAAAATATATATCGTCAATGAAACGGGGGTAAATATTCTACCAACCAATCACTTTATTTGCCTTTGAGATCATAGACAAAATAGGATTATGAAATTAAAATTATCATTAAAATTTACTCCCAGGTCATATTCTTCAGTTAATTTTTTGATTCTCGTGTTGTTTAATTTGTATTCATATTTTATGTATTTTGTTTCAATATTCAAATCTTTAAACTTTTCTATATTAAACTTCAATTTCCATCCATCTTCTCAATTCGATAAAATATACAGACATTAGATGAATTACAATTATTATTATTTTACTCACTAGGAGTTTCCACACAAGTCATTATACGGGAATGCTCACTGGTGTTGTCCTGGAGTCCGAGTGATAACAAGGCTGCTCAGATTTCCGACACTCTCCACCTCTTTCAGTAACCATTGCAAATAACTTTGCATTATTTTAAAAACTGTGTGCAATTGATTTCTTACTAGCAACGACCGTTGGTCTTCTTTGGAATTCGAGTAACAATAAACCTCCCCAAGTTTCCAGTACTCTTGCACCCTTTCAGTAGAGGTCTGGTTAGTGTGGTCCCTTCTTGGTCTTTTGTCCTCGACCCTTCACAACAATTTTGCATGGTGCTAGTCAAAGCTGGTTTCACCACATGCATGTGTATATGTCTGTGAGTTTATTATTATTATTATTATTGTTGTTGTTGTTATTATTATTATTTGTACTCACTAGGAGTTCTCACACAGGTCATCATCAGTGATTGCTCACCAACAACAACCGGTGGTATTCCCTGGAGTCTGAGTAACAACAAGCCTCCTCAGATTTCTAGTATTCTCCACCTCTTTTCAATAGCCACTGCAAATAACCATGCAGTATCGCAACACCCGTTTACCATTGATTTCTCGCTGGTAAAGACCATTGGTCTTCTCCGGGATTTGGGTGGCAATAAACCTCCCCAAGGTCCAAGCACTCTCCGCACTTCCAGTGGAGGTCTGGTTTGTGCTGTTCCTCCTCGGTCTTCTCATCCTTCTTGATCCTCTACAAATATTGTGAGTGGTGCCAGCCTAGGCTGGCACTATTTCTTTTTTGGGGGGGGGGGGGGAGCAGTGAAGGGCAGCGGGGGAAGAGAGCTTATGGTGTTTCTTGCAATTTTTGTTCATCGGTTCATTTTTGTGTGGTGTCAGCTGAGGCCGGTTTAATTTATTGGGGGGAGGGGGAGCTTATGAAGTGATGTTTCTTGCATTTTCTGTTTCTTCGTTTGTGATGTGGTGTTCTTTCTGTTTTCTTCCTATTGTAGATTCCATGTGACTGGTTATCCTTTGTAGCTTATGCAGGTTGGTTTCCGCATTCGAGGGTTTTCCTTAAGATTACAGCTGTTTTGATCATTGCCGTCCTTTGTATGGTTTCAATGATCCCTTTGATTCCAATTTCTCGCAGTCTTTTTCCCAGTTTTTTTTTCGGATTGTTCCTAGTGCCCCTACGGTTATTGGTATTATACTGACTTTCTTCATGCTCCATATTCCTTTCAGTTCTCTGGCTAGTTCCATGTATTTGCTTCGTTTTTCTGTCTCTTTGATCTTCACTCTGTGGACTGCTGGAATGGCGAAGTCTACAATTTTGCAAGATTTTTCCTTCTTATCGATTATTATAACATCCGGTCTCTTTGCTTGCATGAGTTTGTCTGTTTGTATCCCCATATCCAAGAGGATTTTGTGTTTTTTGTTTTCCAGTACTGTTTCTGGTTTATGTTTGTACCATTTTCCTGCGTATTCGAAATTCCATTGTTTGTACAGTTCCCGGTGTACTGCTTTCCCTATACAGTCATGTCTGCTCTTGTATTCTTTTTGGGCTAATTTGCTACATTCACTTATTATATTATTTACTGTTTCGTCTCTTTGTCAACACAGTCTGTATTTACTGTTTTCTTGGGTTTTATCTATTAATGTAGTTTGTCCTAATCGCATGGTTCTGTGCAGCCATCAGTAAAGATTCCGTTTCTCTGTTCAAGTGTCCTTTTCTTAGCCATGCCCAGCTATTTTCGTTGGTTTTTTCTCTTGTCAGTCTTCTGAAGCGTTCATGTAGTTTTTCTACCCACTTTTCTTTTCTTGCCGTTTTGTTTCTGGTTTCAGTGCTTCCCGAGTTGCTCGTTGGAACGGTGACTCTTGCTGTGGTGATTAGCCTTTCCGTGTTCTGAGTTATGTATTTCTCCAGTTCTTTATTTGAGTCTTAAACACAATCTTCTATACTTACCAGTCCTCTTCTCTCTTTGTTTCTTTTCATGTAGAGTCTGTAAGTATCGTCTTTTGGGTGTAGTTCGTTGTGCATGGACATTAATTTTCTAGTCCTCTGGTCAAAGTGTCTGAGTTCTTCTTTAGTCCAGCCTATGAATGGTCCAGAGTATCTTATTAGTGCTACTGTCCAAGTGTGTATTCCTTTTACTAGATTCCTGCTATATAATTTCGTTTCTAGGAGTTTTCTTGTTCTTCGTAAATATTATTTTACAATCTTCTTCTTCTTCTTCTTCTTCTTCTTCTTCTTCTTATTATTATTATTATTATTATTATTATTATTATTATTATTAGTATTATTATTTGTACTCACTAGGAGTTATCACACAGGTCATCATCAGTGATTGCTCATTGATAATAACCGGTGGTGTTTCCTAGAGTCTGAGTAACAACAATCCTCTCCAAATTTCCAGTACTCTCTAGCATATTTCGATAACCATTGCAAATGACTTTGTGGTATCACATCAGCCGCTTACCATTGATTACTCACTAGTAATGACCATTGGTCTCCTCTAGGATTTGGGTGTCAATAAGCCTCCCAAGGTCCCAGTTCTCTCCACACTCTTCCAGTTGAAGTCTGGTAAGTGCTCTCTTTCCTCGGTCTTCCCAACTTCCTTGACCTTTCACAACTATTTTGTGTGGTATCAGCAAAGGCTGGTGCCATCACTTGTGAGGGGAAGTTTATGAGATTTCTTGCAGTTTCTGTTCATTGGGTTCATGCAGTAGTGTTCTTCCTGTGGTTTTGTTTTATTCCTATTGTAAATTCCATGTGACTGGTTACCGTTCCTAGCTTATGCAGGTTGGTTTCGACATTCGAGGATTTTCCTTAAGATTGTAGCTGTTTTCATCATTGCCGTCTTTTATATGGTCTCAGTGATCCCTTTGATTCCAATTTCTCCCAGACATTTTTCAGTTTTTTGGTGACTGTTCCTAGTGCTCCTACGATTATTGGTATCATATTGACTTTCTTCATGCTCTATAGAGCATGAAGAAAGTCAATATGTTATGGTACTGTACCTATAACGAACTTTGAACTCTTCCATTCACAATAAATACTAGAAGCACATGATTCTCAGTGTTGAGTAAACCCCAGTCTATATTGGCAGTCAAGACTGGCCTACCACTACTCTTATTTCTCTGTTGTATTATAATTTTCTTCAATATACTTGTTTTTTGCTAAACCCCATATCCGTGTTTTCATTCCAGACCCATAACAGGTCCACAACAACTGGCGACGAGATATTCGAACTTACATGGGACACAACTGCAACATTAAGGATTTTCTGGAGAACCTTTTAAAAAAAGGACCCCACAACAACCGATAACGTGAGATTTCGAACTTACACCACAACAACGACTGGCGACATGGTTACAGTAGAGGATTCTCGAGACCCTTAAAATGGACTCAACAACTAGCAACAAAGTATATCAAGGGTTTTTTGGAGAACCTTAAAAAAAGACAAACGTGGAGAAATCAACGACAAAATTCACCAGACAACACCCTAGTTCTAAAATCTGGCTTTGGTCAGTGATTTTTTTTATTGCTGTTCTGACACTGTTGTTCATCTTTAAGAAGAAGAGAATACATGATTTTTTGTTTTCTCTCCAAAAGAGAAAAGTTTACGACTGCCGAAAGAAAAAAAAACTAAAACCGTATTTTTATTTTTTCTCTGTTGACTAAAGTGCCGACCGCAAATTCTATGGCTATGCAAAAAGCGTTCTAAAAAAAGGTGATTAAAAAGGTTTTATATTCCTTTTACAAGTAAGATTACGTTTAGCAAACGTAATCTAAAAGAAAGAACTTTCTAACAGCTGTATTCTAAAAAGTCACATTCTAAAAACCGTATTCTAAAAGGAGACATTTTAATATGGAAGACTTTAAAGCTACTATGGAAGAACTGGTGAAGTATCAAATGCAACAGCAACAGAAAACAGAATAAAGACTTCTAGAAGAAAATGAAAGACTACAGAAAACCGAAGAAAGATTTTAACAGCTTCTACTAGAACAAAAGAAAAAATCCGGCAAAAGATTGAAGTATTAATGAAAACAATATCGATTATGGGTCAAAATAACGAAAACGATAATGTTTTCTCGCAGAATGCCGTTTGGAGCGCAATTGACAATTTCTCTTATCTCCGAGATGAGGATAAAACTTTTGCTATGTATTTTAAAAGATATGAAGATCTATACAAAATAGATTGAGAAAATTGGGCAGACTCTAAAAAGGTTCTCCTACTGCTCCGAAAATTAGGCACCACCTAACATACAAAGTTCGTGGATTTCATTTTACCCCGAGAAACGAGCGATTTGACTTTTAACTGAATTATTTAACCCCAAGACTTCTTTGTTGCACGAATGCTGGAAGTGTTTAAACCTGGTAAAAAACGATAACAAAGATTATTGAACGTTCGCATCAGTCGTCAATAAACACTGTGACGATTTTAAATTAGCCGAACTTAGTGCTGATAATTTTAAATGCTAAATTTTTGTACAGATATTGGTATCAGAAAAAGACGCTGAGATCAGACGGAGGGTTCTATATAAATTGGAAAATGAACCGAACTTAACACTACAGAAATCAGTTGAAGACTGCCAGAGATTTATAAGTGTTAAGCGGGATTTGAAGGACATCGAAGAGTCGAGCATTGCACTCAATAGAAAAGTACGTCAAAAATCGAAATTCAGCTCTCCCTCGAAAACAATTCAAAATAAAAAAGGGATTTTTGACCCTCTGCACAGAAAAACCAGCCCCGTAAAAAACAGGATGAATTGCCGCCGAGCCCTTGTTTTCACTGTGGTAGCCTGCATTGGTTTATGAACTGCCCGTTTCGTTTTAAAACCTGCCTGACTTGTAACAAAGTCGGGCACACAAGTTCGCATTGTAGAACGAATAGAGGAAATAAAATGCGGGTTCAAACCACAACTACAAATGAACAGGACTGCATTAATATAAAGAAAATATGTGCACGTAAAAATCCTGGATAAAAATATAAAACTACAATTAGATTCGTGTTCGGATGTGTCAATAATAAACCTACATACGTGGAAGAGGTTGAATAAACCCACCCTGTTAATAACCAACAGAATAGCCAGTACAGTGAATGGTAAAAAGAATTACATTTGAGGGTGAGATAAAAACGTGACCCTTATGTGAACTACCAAAAAGTTAAAAAATACTTGTGTTAAAAGACACTAATAACCTTTTTGCACTGATTGGATGCAAGCGTTCAATTTATGGGAGTTACCAATAAATACATTTTGCCAAAAAATAGATAGTCGGACAACCGAGTCAGAAAAAAACTAAAGTTGAATTTGAAAGAAACTTTTCCCGAAGTTTTTTCTGGCGACCTTGGTCGATGCACAAAGATGGCGGCCAAATTTCAACTGAACTGAGAAATTGGACCGACTTGTGACGACAGGCATCTTATCAAAAGTGGAGTACAGTCAGTGGGCAGCACCCACAGTCTATGTGAAAAAGAAATCAAAAGAGATTCACGTGTGCGCAGATTTTTCAACGGGATTAAATGCAGCACTAACGGATTATCACTACCCACTGCATATTCCGGAGAAGGTTTTTCAAAATTAAATGGAGGCAGATTTTTTTCAAAAATAGATCTGAGTGAAGCGTACCTCCAAATACCCGTGGAAGAAGAGAGTTCTAAACTGCTGTGTATAAATATTCATCGCAGTTTATGAAAATTCGAAAGTCTAGCTTTCGGGGTCAAAGTTGCTCCCACAATTTTTCAACATGCTTGGATACCATGCTGGGCGAACTTGATTTTACTATTGCATACCTTGACGACATCCTAATCAACAATAAAGACATAGAACAACACCGGGAACATGTCAACAAAGTGTTTTCTGGAATCCAGGACTACAAGTTTAAAGTTAATGAAGAAAAATGTGATTTATTTAAGAAAAAAATCAAATATCTTAGTCATGTAATAGACAAGGACGGCAGAAGGCCGGACCCACAACGGGCCACCGCAATTAAGAACATGCCGGCGCCGGAAAACGTCCCAACACTACAGAGCTTCCTGGGATTGACAAATTACTACTAGGCTTTTATCTCGATATGCATAACCTCCATGCTCCACTGAATGAACTATTAAAGAGGATATGGTTTGGAAGTGGACGCCCAAATGCCAGGAGGTATTCGACAAAACTATTGAAATGCCGTCATCAGATTTATTTCTTACGCACCCAGGCCCAGACATAATAGTGGCTGGCGATGCTAGTTCATACGGATTAGGAGCGTACATTCTTCATGTAATGCCGGATGGAATGCATAAATCCATCGCGCATGCATCAAGGACCCTGCTTCCTGCGGACAAGCAGTCCGCCACAAATTAAGAAGTAAGCTTTAATAATTTTTGTTGTAACTAATAAGTTCCACTGCTATATACACGGTAGATTTTTCACATTACAGATGGATCATAAACCGTTAATTACAATTTTCGGTTCGACAAAAGGTCTGTCTGTGTATACGGTGAATAGACTACAGAGATGGGGAACAATTTTACTGAATTATAATTTTAAAATGGAGTGTTTAGCATCAAAAAAAGATCTATCATGCGGATGGATTGTCTAGACTGGTGCCGAGACAGAGGGAGAGCCACTAGAAGACACTGTGATTGCTTCACTGTGAGATAAAAGCTATGTTATGCAACGCGGTAAAAGAGCTCGCGGTGACTCAACATGAAATTAAAAAGGAAGCCTCCAATGATGAATTCATCATCCGTACAAAAACTAAACTATCTGATAAAGGGCAACATTTTGCAAGCAGTTTTGCATTATGCGACGATCTACTCTAGTACAACGAAGAAGTCGTCATTTCAAAAATAAATTACAGAAAAGAATCCTGAAGAATTTTCACATTAGCAATCCTGGGAAAAATAAGATGAAAAGTTTGATGTGCAGCTTCGTGTACTGGCCTAAAATGGATTAGTAAATACGTGTAAAGGATGTGCCTTGGCAGCAAAGGCACCTCATATCAAACATAGCCCGTGGCCAAAGATGGACCGACCTTGGTCAAGAATACACGTGGATTTTGCTGGCCTGTTTGAGGGATTTTACTATCTAATTGTAGTCAATAGTTTTTCCAAATGGTCCGAAGTGTTACAATGTAAAAATAAACTTCCTGCACAAATTGTTCGCCCGTTTTGGGGTGGTCGATTGTTTGTTCAGTGACAACAGAACGCAATTTAGTCCTCCAACTTCAAAGAGTTCTGTGAGATTTTTCAGATCAGACACATCATGACTCCTCCATATCATCCTAGGTCAAATGGCCAGGTAGAGCGTTTTGTGGACACTCTAAAAAGAACCCTGAACAAAGCTTGCATCATTCCCACAGAAACAGCCCTGCAGCAGTTTACAAGTGTACAGGATCATGCCAAATGTTAACACACCATCCTCATTATCTCCTGCAGAGATAATGTTTGCACAAAAAGTGAGATCCGTTTTTGACAAATTACTGCCTAAACAGACCAAACAAGGTCGAACCTCTATTGTACCACAAAAACGATACATCTCAGGGGACAGAGTATATTTCAAGATGTTTAAAAATAACATGTCTTTCTGGGAACTTCGTACGATAGAAAACAGAATTGGAAATATGGTTTACATAATCCAAGGACCTCGATCTCTCATAAGAGACACCTAAATCAAATTAGGAAACGACTGTCGGATGACACTGACAGCACTCTTCAGGTAGAAGAAGAAGAAGTTATGAACATCATATACGATACTTTCGACATACCAGTACCCAAGCAGTCACAGAAAAGCAGCAATCTAAAAGTAAACAGAAGTCTCCGGATCTTATCGTAATCAATCCAAAAAGGAAACGATACTAATACTCCTGAGGACGTAAAGCTTGGGATGGGGGTGCTATGGTACCGTACCTATAACGGACTTTAGACTCTTCCCTTCATAATAAATACTGGAAGCATATGCTTCTCAGTGTTTAGTAAACCCCAGTCTATACTGGCAGTCAAGACTGACATACAACTACTCTTGTTTCTCTGTTGTATTATACTTTTCTCCAATATACTCGTTTTTGCTAAACCCCGTGTTCGTGTTTTCATTCCGGACCCTAAACAGGTCCACAACAATATCCTTTTCAGTTCTCTGGCAAGTTCTGTGTATTTGCTTTGTTTCTCCGTTTTCTTGATCTTCACTCTGCGGTTTGCTGGAACGGCGAAGTCTACGATTTAGCAGGATTTTTCCTTTTTGTTGATTATTATGACATCCGGTCTCCTTTCTTTTATCAGTTTATCAGGTTGCACCTTCATGTCCCAGAGGATTTTGTGATTTTCATTTTCCAGTACTGTCTCTGGTTTATGTTTGTACCATTTGTCCGCATGTTCAAAATGCAGTCGTTTGCATAGTTCCTAGTGTACTGCTTTCTCCATGCAGTCATGTCTGTTCTTGTATTTTTGGGGGGTTAGTTTGTTGCATTCACATATTAAGTGATTTACTATTTCGTCTCTTTGTCAACACAATCTGCATTTAGTGTTTTCCTGGGTTTTATCTATTTTAGCTTTAATGTATTAGTCCTAATCGCATGGTTCTGTGCAACCATCAATAAAGATTCCGTTTCTCTGTTTAAGTGTCCTTTTCTTAGCCATGCCCAGGAATGTTAGTGGGTTTCTTCTCTTGTCATTCTTATGGAACGTCCATGTAGCTGTTTTTCTTCTCATTTTTCTTTTCTTGTCTTTTTGTTTCTGGTTTTGGAGCTTCCCGAGTTGTTTATTGGGATGGTGTCTCTTACTGCAGTGATCAGCTTTTCTGCATTCTGGGTTATGCATTTCTCCAGCTCTTTTTTGGTGTCTTCCATACAGTCTTTGATACTTACCAGTCCTCTTCTCCCTTCACTTCTTTTCACCTAAAGTCTGTCTATATCGTCTTTTGGGTGTAGTGCGTTGTGCATGGTCATTAATTTTCTAGTCTTCTCGTCAAGGTGCCTGAGTTCTTTAGTGCAGCCTATGAATTGTCCAAAGTATCTTATTAGTGATATTGCCCAGGTGTTTATTCCTGTTACTAGATTCCTGCTATATAATTGCGTTTCTAAGAGTCTCCTTGTTCTTCTCGGGAATTCTTTTCCAATCTTCTTTTTCATTTCTGTAGATTTTATGGTTTCTGCTTCCAGAACTCCCAACTATTTATAGCTATCCTGTTTGCTTTGCGCCCTCATCTCCTCTTGGTTGGGCAGTTATATGCCCTCTCCTATTTTCCCCTTTTCATCTCTAGCAGTGTACACTTTTCCATTCCAAATTCTATTTGAATGTCCTGGATGAAGATTCTGGTCGTATTTATCAGCTTTTCCATTTCCTTTTTGCTTTTTGCAAATAGCTTCAGGTCATCCATGCACATGAGGTGGTTTATTCTTTGTTCTGTGTCTGTAAACTTGTATCCGGCATCACATTTATTGAGTATGTAGTTGAGTGGCATCATGGCTATGATAAATAGTAGTGGTGATAGGGGGAGTCTCCTTGGAAGATGCCCCTTTATATTTTAATCTCAGTCAAGTTTTACCATCCAGCTGTCAATTCTAGTCTCCATGTACCCATTGCTTTCTTAATGAGATTAATAATTCTGTCGGGTATCTTGTACATTTTTAGGCATTCAATTATCCATGCTTGAGGGATTCTGTCGTAGGCTTTCTTGTAGTCAATCCATGCAATAGATATGTTCTTTTTTCTGCTTTTACTTCTTCAGGATCTTTTGATTTATGTATAGCAGATCATGCGTCCCTCTTTTCCCTTTCAGGCATCCTTTTTGTTCCTCGGAGAGAAGTTCACAATTGTTCAGGAAGTGGTAGATTTGTTCTCTCACTTGTGACATTAGAATTTTCCACATTGTTGGTGAACTGGTTATTGGTCTGTAATTATTATTATTATTATTATTATTATTATTATTATTATTATTATTATTATTATTATTATTATTATTATTATTTTATTTGTTCGTCTTTCTTTTTGGTTCATCTTTTATTTTGATTGTAATTTTGAATATGTCTTCGGTGGCCATTTTGTTTGTCTTTGGCAGGCATTGTGGTTATGTCTTTGGCGGCCATTTTGGTAAACTAAAGATTAAATGTAAGATTACCATGCTTCTTTTTTTACCTCAAGGCAATGTCAACATTTTTATTATTTTTATTCTGTCAATTGTTGCCATGTCTTTTCCAATAGATAATTCAATCTGAATGTGTTTTCGTTTTCAGTAGAGAGAGATACAGGAAGGATGTCATTGGCTTTCAGTAATTGAAATTTGAGCTAAAATGCATGCCCTGAAACCAAAGAATTAGTAAATTCTATAATTATTCTTCATGTTTATAGTCATTTTCTATTCAAATCATACAACAAACAACATCATCTGTATTATAATTAAACACATTTTGTCTGTATGTCCAGCAGTCTGTTTTATCATGTAGGTGATTTTTATTACTGAGTCACCACTTATCAAGGCCAAAAAAACACTCGAGGGTAAGGGGTAATGAAATGGATAGATTGATAGTTTAATAATGATGAATATTATGAGAGGATTAAAAATCTCCATATACCACATACTAAAAATAAACAACTGAGCCAGAAAACAGCAATTCTTTCCCTTTTGTCAGAAACATTGCTCATTGAATGTGAGGACTAAAGGACAAAATTGATAAAAGCAATAGTTATAAGGCTGCCAAAAGTAAATCCAAGGTCCATTTTCTTCTCTCAATCAGTATGGAATGCTTTTGGCTCCCCTCGTGTCATCTCTCCTTTGACAGCTCTTGTATTTAGTGTAGCTAGGTGTCCAGAGATAGTTTAGTTTGGAAGTCAATTTCTAAAAGCCGTCCAAAACATGTCAGCATCTAAAACGATCGTTAAGTAGAAAATTCTTCTTCTTTTCAAACAAATTTTGCTACAAAAAAAGTAAATGACTAATTGACTATATCCAAAACAAACTCCCTCATTTACAAATGCACAGCATGTGAAATATTTGCATATCATTGTGTTTGGGTATATATAAATTTTATGTTTTATATATAAATTTGTTGTTTTATATATACATTTGTTTTTTAAAATCTGTTTCCTGTCTTTTTTTTTCAATGAGCTATTCTTCAATTTATTGATGATTTTAATGTTTCATTTGTGCCTTCTGAAACTCGGACTTTTACTTCTCAATTTTCAACATAGTTGACGGGTCCCACCACAACACAACTGCGTTATTTGCCCTTTTCACTATGAAGGATAAATATATGTGTTAACAGTGTCCAGTAGTTCACTGTTTGTACATACTCATCAAGATATAAAACTTTTGTAACATTAATTTTAGGTTTTATTGTTACCTATAACATTTTCACATTCTTATTTTTAAAGATTCTGTTATTAAGAATTTGGTCACGTTTTCAGGTGGGGTTGTAAAAAGTATGGTGAAGTTGAAACGGAATCGTCATTGGAAAAATGGTCTAAAAGATTCCATAAAATTCTTTCTCCTATCTTCTCTCAACACTAATACATTACAATGAACACTTTAAATTAATCTCCCTAACACAGATAGTTTTTACCCATAATTAATGCAAAATAAATGTTTTTACTCTTGCATAGGATTGTTTTTATGGCAATGATCTTCACCAATATTGTGTGTGTCTCTGCTTTGTTATGTCTTCAACTATTATCAGCAGTCAAGCATAATGTGCTCTTTCTCTCTTTGTGTTTACTGAGGCTTGGTATAGTACATGACGGTACACCAGTATTAGGCCCTACTTCATTTTACCACATCTCCATAATAAGTCCATAAATTACATTAAATGGATAATAGTTTTTATCCATTAATTTTTGCATTTTCCTAATTTGAACAAAATTTCTTAATGACCAAGAAAAACAATCAAGATTCAAATGCTTTTTCCTCACCTTTAAAAATGTTCAATTTAAAAGTCTGTTACAATTTTTAATTTCATAATCATAGCTTCATTAAATTTTAAGACGTTATCAGAATCTGAGAATAATAATAAGAGGAACAACAACAGCAATAAGAAAGAACAGCGAAAAAAAGAAAAGAACAAGAAAAAGGAGAAGAAGAAAAAGAAAACGAACAGTGAAGAAGGAAAAAAAGAAAAATGGTGAAGTAGAAGAAAAACAAGAACAATTAAAACAGTAAAAAAAAAAGAAACAGAAAGAAAGATGAAGAAAAAGAACGATAACAATAAGAATGAACAGTTAAGAAGAAAAAGAAGAACCAGAACAATGACGAAAAAGTTTAAAAAATGTACAATGAAGAAGAAAGAAAAGCAAAGAAAAAGAAATATAAAGTAGAAGAGAAAGAAGAGAACACTGAAAAAGCAACGTGAAAGAACAGCTAAGAAAGAAAGAAAGAAATGTCAAGAAGAAAAAAAAGAACAGTGGAAAAAAAGCACAAGAAAGAACACTGAAGAAGAAGAAGAAAAAAAGAGAACACTAAAAAAGCAACGTGAAAGAACAGCTAAGAAGAAGAAAAGAAAAAAACAGTGGAAAAAAAGCACAAGAAAGAACACCGAAGAAAAAGAAGAAGAAGAAGAAGAAGAAGAAGAAGAAATAAAGAAAGAACAAAAAGTAAAAAGAACAGCAAATAACAAAAAAAGAAAAGAAATAATAATAATAATAATAATAATAATAATAATACAAGACAAGAGAAGAACTAATAGACTTGAATAAAAAAAAATCGAAAAGAAAAGAAAAACAACAGATGAGATAAAGTCTTTTGTATAAAGAGGCTTTTCATTTGGAAATAAATGAAGAAAAAATGGAAGAAGGAGACTTGTTATTAATGAGGATTAGATTGGCTCGATGTATGAACGGATGCGAGAACTAATTGAATCGGAAGAACAAAAGATAAGTTATGTCGGCTGGAGTTGCAAAAGAACTGATAAGAAAAGATGGAATTAGTGAAACTCTACCATTTAAGAATAGAAAGAAAAACCAATGCCATCAAGATTTCAAGCGGCAAGCAAATGGAATTATGCATCCTTGTTCATCATTACTTCACACTATTCGCAGGCCGGCGGGTTAAAATTAGTCTTGGTGATTTTGCTCGATGCTCAGGAGGTCATTCTCACAGATATTAACTCCTCCTTTTGGGGATGGCAAATAGTTACTCCCTCGTTAAGAAGGTTGGTTTATTGCAAATCACTTGAGGCACCCATCTACTAGAAAATGCTGATGGGTCAAATTCAGACAATTTTTATAAGTAGTTCAATATCGGGTATCTTTGCACTGCTCATGTCCTAGGCCACATTAAAGCTTGACTTTGTGTCACATCTCTCCCTAGTGGGGAGGTTAGTAAATAAGGATCTTACACAGCACGAAAAAACTTGCACCAATCGTTTCCTCAGTAGAAGTCTGCCAAACGACTTGAGTGGATTAAAACGAAAAAGAAGATGAGTTACTTCCCCTTTTTTACGTTAAAAATTTAAGGTATTTTATGAACGTGGCATTAAAAAGCTTATTAGATGATCACTCCCCAAAAACAGTGCCCCCCCCCAAAAAAATAAAATAAAAATTCCAACCATAGAATCGTTAATAAAATTCACAATCCTTTTTGCATTCCAACCAGATTCGACACGAATAAACTCCTGTTTATGCCTTACTTGTCCACTAAGTTCCAGTCATGAATGTCCAACAGTTTTTTATCATCATTCAATTATCTGCTCCAAATGTGCATCTGTGTTGCAAACACACCGAGATACTAGTTGCAATATTGTCAATAACTCTGACACGCGCCTTTTCTCACACTGTTCTGATTTAGGCTGTGATGGTCCTTTTAAGTTCAGAAATAGTCTCAGGATTGTTTCGATAGACATTATCTTTAAGATAACTTCACAGATAAGAATCTGTGGGAGTTATGGTCCGGTGAGTGTGAAGCGCATTCAGAATCATACCTCCTCCTACTGATTACCAAAGTGAGTCCTTTGAAACATCTTTCCCTCGCAGGTTGGTTTACTATTGAAGACTAGAAAAAACACAAAAGGAAGTTTTCTCACACTATTCCACACTATTCCATGTACCGTATAGTGAGACTCACCACTGTTCAGTCACAAAATTCGCTTTGACGTCTTTACATTTGCTAGCTATTCACATTTTTGTTTTTGTTTTTTCATACACTCACTTGCTTGTTCCTACCAATTTGCCTAAAAATCACTTTTGTGTATTTTTCAAATCTCATACTATTATGTTCGCATTCCATCAATGCATTCTTCCCCAAATTCCAAAACTTGACTTTGTCACAAGGAGCAGCAGGTGTCAGTGTGATTGCAAGAGTTAGGAGTGGATGGAGTAAGTTCAGGGAAACCATTGTTAACCAAAGGAAAAGTGTATCATGCATGTGTTCACAGTGTTATGATGTATGGAAGTCAAACCTGGCCAGTGAGGGTTGAGGACATGCGTTGCATGGAGAGAAATGATATGAGAATGATATGATTGCTGTGTAATGTGAGTCTTACAGGCAGACTTAGATCTGATGACCTCAGAGGAAGATTAAATCTGTTGGATTAGAAAGGGAGATATGTGCAGAACAAGAGACTTTGATGGTACGTAAAAAGAATAGATTAAAGTTTTTGGTTTAGTAGATGTAGTACAGTTGAGGTAGCAGGATGCGTTGGCATTGGCAGAGGTAGGCCAAGGAAGACATGGTAGGAAGTTATAAGGATAGACTTGGGTGAAAGAAGGTTAAATAAAGACTTGGTCAGAGATAGGTTAGTTTTAGAAATCAATCTCTTAAAGCCGTCCAACACATTCCATCATGTAAATGTTGCTGCTGCTGTTGCTGCTGCTGCTGCTGATGATGATGATGATAATGATGATGATGATGATGATGGAATTTCTATTTTTCCTATAAATTTTGAAATAACAGAATTATGTCGTATTCAATTCTAAAATTGGAAAAATTCTACAGTAGAATTTCCTGGAATAAGAGATTCTAAAGGGAACAAAATTTAGGTTTTCCTGTTTATTCCACAGAGATAACAATTGCAAGTATCTTTTATATCTGTGTCTTGTACGTCATAGATGATAATTGATTATGACAGCCGTGTGGGCTTTCCAGCAAAATATCTTTTATAAACATAGTTTTTGAATTTCCATTTTAAACGGATAAGCAAGTGGAAAATATCAAAAGAAAATTAGTAAAATATAGAAATACTAGAAGAAACCCGTGGAAATTCCACGGTGCTTTCTGCATCAATCTCTTTAATTTACTGTTAATAATTAAATACTCATTTTGAAATAATAAATGTCTATAAAGGTTAGTACTATTAAAAAAAAAATGTCTCTTTCTTCTTTCATCAAAATAATTGTTGGTTAAATAAATAAAACGAATGTCACTTTTTGAAATGTATTTATTTAAAATTGTACTGTTTTAGTCGAAGGGAATAAAAAAAAATTGATTTCGGAACAATTCATTTGAAAATGAGTAAAGTGGAAATTGTTTACTTTAGGAACATCAGATTAATCATCAATGACCATCTTTGTTGATCAGACAGTTTCATCTTTTTTTAATGTGTGTGATAGGTGATAGTGTACATCCAAACATGAAATGCCTTAGCATATCATTATATAGATAGAAAATATTGTAGAAATGCAGAGAGCTTCGCCACATGCTTGATAACAAAAGTCCGCCCAGGGGTTGATTATTGGGTTGTGTCAAGTCATACTGAAGTACTTTCTAAAGACATGGCTTACCAAACATGTACACTTTACGATCCTCGCTTAATGTTATATAGATAGAAAATATTGTAGAAATGCAGAAAAATGTAGAAATATTTCCATCGCCACATGCTTGAGAACAAAAGTCCGCCCAGGGGTTGATTATTTGGTTGTGTCATCACACGTGTGGTTCGGCAAGTCATACTGAAGTATTTTCTAAAGACATCTTTGGAGCCAAATATGTACACTTTACGATCCTCGCTTACTGGAGTAGTACACCGTCTCATTGTGAAGAATGATCTACTATGTTCTGTCTATGACAGGCTAACCCCGTGAAGAATGTTACTATTCACCACACACAGATCGTCATTCACTATGAAGATGCTGTATTTTATGCATCAAATAGTTCTGGGATGCATGGAGACAAGTCAAGGATGCCATAAAGGGGCCTTCTTGGAAAGGTACTCCTCCTCTACAAACCATTTACCATTTATAAATATTTATTTATATATAGACTAGCAGGGCTACCTGGCGTTGTCCGGGGCCATAAAAAACAAAATAGAAAAAGTTAAAAAGTGTGTGTACCATCTTCATATTAAAACTCTTTCTCTCTATCTCTCTCAATCCGTTTTTTTTCTCTTTTCCCCTTCCTTGTTTTTCCACATCCTTCTCCTCCACCCCTCTTTAACTTCTGCTCAACACATTCCTCTCTCTTGTTTTAATGTATTGAAAATAATAATAATGTAAGTCATTCACCTGAGCTTTCCGTTTTAAAGTTATTGCTCTCAGGCAGTACCGAGTCCCCCCCCCCTCTCCTCAGAAATATATTTGTTTTAATTTATTTCTGGACAACGCCGGGTTTCTAATTTCCTCCCTCAATAATATAATGAAACCTATATTTATGTTAGTGTATTCCCGGGTAAGGCTGGGTTTCTTATCTTCCCCTTCTCCATCAAGCATATACCACATTGAAAATGAACTACTGTATTATTGCACACGTCTGTTTTATTTAGGATATTGAACACTAACTCCCGAGCAACACAGAGTACCTTTTCTGGTATACAATAGTATAACAAAATACAATGAGCATATTTCTCTCAGGCAATGCAGCATTTAAAAACACCTTCTCTATGTATGATTGCTCTATCTAGGATATTGATGACTCCTAGGCAACGCCGAATAAAAACACGTGCTTTATCTATGATATTGAGCACTTTGAATTACCACTTACAAAATATAATGCTGTATTATTACTATTGTGACTCCTGGGCAACACCAAGTTAACAAAAGACAGAAGTTCTTTGTTCCGGGCAATGCTGCGTTTAAACACACCTGCTCTATCTAGGATGTTGATCACTTTTTGATTACTATATACCACTTACCAAATGTAATACTGTAATCTTACATTTATTTGCTCTCATTTAAAGCGCTACTGAAACCACCCAAATAAAATTAAGGATGCCTCCAGAGCACTACTAAAACCACCTTTTCAGAGTTTCTTGAGCCCCTCCCTCCTTATTCCGAAGAGAAGATTAAAATGTTAAATAATTTTGAAAGAAAATGCTGAGTGGAAGGAATACATTGAAAATAAAGTGTTTTCTTTCCAAATTATGGCTGTAAAACTCGCCCCCCTTCTTGACGAAATCTGCTCCATAGCTTCCTTAGGGGTGCACTTGGGAATTCGAGAATACTTCCATTATTTTCCCCGGTTAATTCTACATAAGAATACACTTTTTGATTTTATGTAGATTCTCTAACCTTTTTTTTCTATCGGGCATACACAAACACACTCATAATCGACATGTGTCGAGTGTCCTAAATATAAATGTGTATCTCTTTTTCTCTTCGTTGAATGTATGTGGGCCACACGATTCCTCACCTCCTTCTTTCTGCCATGTCATTAAGTTCTCATCGTTGTTTCCTTCTTTTTCCCTGATAGTTGCGTTTTTGTTGTTGTCTCCTTCTTTTTTCTAGTTGTCATGACCTGCGTTTACTATGACTGTGAATATAATGGCTTATTTCATAACAATAAGAAGAATTAAAATTACAAGACAGATTCGGAGTTTGACGATTTATGTGAGAGAAATATTTCACTTTTTCAAATACAATGACACTTCAATTTATAATCGAGAGAGACGGATATACTACCCTACTTAACTATTGAGATAGATAGATAGAGGGACAGATATAATGACAGACATAATTCAGCGTTCCCCACCTCGGGCTATTCTCAGAGTTTTGTAATTATTACAGCATCTTATTATACCTCCGTTCGCTTTTAGTTCTACAGTGGAATGAATGAAAAACCAATCTTTACTTTGTTCGCTCTGATTTTCGTGACGTCATGTCCGCAGATGAGCTCATCTTGCTTTGAGTCTGTCACTTTTGCTCTTTTCCCTTAAGTTTGACCCTGTGGGTTAGATCGGGCCATGATTCATCCTGAGA